>OY998244.1:13094865-13768935 GCA_963922005.1 Cornus suecica | reverse complement strand
AGTTTTATATTTTACAATTTGTTACTGATTACACAAAAAAAGGTGCATTTTCTACAAATCTACGAAAAAAAGAAGCTAAATATGTATATTTTTTGACGTCCTGTTATTGGATACCTATACTCTTCATGGTTGGGTAGTCGGGGGATAGGTGTTCAATAATGTATCTATGATTATGAATCATATTTTTTTGATATGTTATATATATTCATATATCTCAGATACTTGGATGGCCTATTCAATAATTCACAATATACTTTTAACAACTTTTGTAAATTAATTCTACTTTGTCAACAATATTATCATAGTTGAATAGTTAAGAAAAGTTTGAATTTTACTAAGCGATGAATTTAAGTGCTTGTTTTTATGTGGTACGAATTCATAATGTTTTAGAAATTTTTGCAATATTTCGCCATACAGAAATTCAATAATTTGAAACATCACAGGGAATCGAAGACGGAGAGAGAAACCTAGACGTTAAAGATTACTATATAAGTGACCGTGGTTAATGCTCGGCTTGGTTGTTGGTTAGTTGAAGGACATAGAAGAAATGAGAGAATAATATTTTAAAGAGAAAAAGAAGCGTCCATGAATGAATTGAAACTGAAATGTTAACTTGATGATTGCTTGTTTGGACATGGTTGGACCTTCAGCTATCAAACTCAAAAAATAAGGGCCATGCCATCTACTCTAAACGTTTAAGCTTTTAGAGAGGGTAACTTCAATGTATTAATTCTTCAGTGCGCCACCTCATGTGTCAACTTGTTTTTGTCCAAAACATCTTCAATTTTGATTATCAAGGTGACGGTAAGTTTTTAACTCGAGACCTTTGGATTTGATACAATGTTAAACTTGTCAATCTAAAAGTTATGATTTTTAGAAACGGTGTAACGTTAATACTTAAATCCTTCAGCAGTATTAATTATATAACTTGTTATTCTCAACTAACCCTCCCCTCCATTAATAGCTATAATACATTGCACTTCTCACCAAAAAAATCACAAGAAGACATGCACACACACAGAAGTGAACATAGACATATTACCTTCAATATTCATCTCTATCTTTTGTTTTTTTCGTTGCCATAGCAGAAATGTTTTTCCTGCTGTGAGGCTTAAGAAAGAGAAAAAAGTTCTGATAAATGTTTTTGGTTTTTATATACAGAACTACTGGTAGTTTTTGCGAAAATAGACCTTGGTTTTTCTGATTCTGATAATAATCAGGGTACCAACAGAACACTTTTGCCACTGTATCGTTTCAACCGGAAGTCCTACTCATCTCTCTATCTCTAACTTCCATCTGCCACAACTCGCCATTATCGACCACTACTTGCTTTCCTTTTCATAGTCATTCATCCCTCTCTTCATTTTTTCCCTAACTGGTTAGTGTTTGCTTGGGGTAATAAAAAGAGTGCATTTAGATGTCTCTATGGAATACATTTCATCTTTTTTCCCCAAACCATGCATAGGAACATAGTGACAATCTATGTGGAGTTGTCAAATTTTAAATTGTTATCAGAGCCAATACAAATGTCTGCGTCTTCTTTCACAAGAAGAGCCAAAAATTTTATCGATCAACATTGGACAAAATTTACATGAAACCGAAAAGAGAAGGTTTAAGATAGGAGAGACCAAATCAGCTACTTTTCAATCCAGTACAGACATAATACAAGAATTGTATTCGTGGGGTACACCAAAACAGCCACTAGTTGTTATCTATGGTCCTTGTGTGAGATAACCGGTTGAGTCATATTTGAGTCCAAAGTTGCAAGATCTTGAATTTTTTTTTTTGACCCAGGGGTCTCCCTATTTAGGTAGATTGCATTTTGACTCTGGCGTTAAATCCAGGATTCAATTGTATACAAGCTATTTTTAAGTGATCTTACACTTTAGTAACCATGCATCGGTTGTTGCATTCTAAAGTAAGGCCCCCAAGAGAACTTCTAAATAGTTTTACTTGATATGCTCTTCTAGAATAATCTGCGTTTAGATGTTGCAATGGCATACGATGAAAGGAGATTATTTTCTAGCTTTATTGAATTAGCAAGAGTTTCTTTTGAAGGTTTGTAGTTCTCTTTTATAGCATTGCTAGGGGTGGCAATTCGTGTCAACGGGTCGTGTTCGTGTCGGGTCGATATCGTGTCGGGTCGAAATCGTGTCGTTACTATACGTGTCGTGTTCGTGTCGTGTCGTATTCGTGTCGTGTTCGGGTCGACTCATGTAAATTATGTAATTCATTTAGCCTATTTATTATAATATTTTAAATTAAATTTGACATAATCCAACACGAAATAAATTATTTAACCTATTATCAACAAAATTAAATTGATTTTGACACGATACAGTACTATTTTATTGATATATTTCAATTCATGACCAATTAGAGAAGAGAAAAATATAAAAATAAAGATAAATATAAACAGTAATCGTGTCAAACGTGTCGTATTCGGGTTGACCTTTATATTCTCGCGTCGACCCATTTAAGGCCTTAAACCGTGTCGTGTCGTGTTCGTGTTCGTGTCGGGTCGTGTCGGGTTTTCGTGTCGTGTCCAATGTTGCCAGCCCTAAGCATTGCATCTACTTTAAATATTAGTTCTTTGACCCCAAACTTCTATTTAGGTTGAGGCAGTTCTGATGGGGTTTGATTTGGACCCTTTTGATGATGATATCCTCCCTGACCATGCTACGAAGACTGGTGAGTGATGGTTTTCACGCTATTGTCTACTTCTTTTATATGCAGGGGTTTTGTTGCTTGTTAGGGCTGAATTGTAAATATTTAATGTTGTTGCAGCTAGGGCTGGTGTTAAATTCCAACCTAAGGCCAAACCCCGAGTAAGAACTGGTTCATCCGTGTCAATTACTTCCACACATGTAGTCCAGGCTATTGATGTTGCGGAGAATGGATCAACTGATCCGTGTTCAACTCTATTTACCTCAGAGACTCTCACGAGTAAAGTACCACTTGAAAACTGTAAAGATTCTTTATCGGTAATTCATTCTTCTGATGCTAACAAAATCTCTGAATCAGTGAACGCCTCGTTAGAATATGTTGCCGTTAGGGAGAGTGTGAGCCCCATAGATGGTTTACAATCACTCTCTGCTATGACTAAAAGCAATGGAGATTGGCATTCTGGCTTTGCAAGATCGATAGGTGAGGTAATTATTTCGTGTCTTTTTTATTTTTTTATTTGTATAGTTTTTGTATTGTGTTCACTTGATCTATAAATTCCATTACCTTCAGAATGCAGAAATATTTTCTGGGTTGGATTCTCCAAATGAATTTCTTTCTCAATCTGTCAATGGAATGGGTGAGTAGCTAATTCCTTTTCGCCTGTTGTTCGATTGCTTTGCTTGAATTTACTGAGTGCCTCTTGTTTTACGTTGGCAGTGAGCACTGGAAACGGGTCTCCACCTAAGATAGACATGGATGGTGAACTAACGGACAACCTCTCAACACCACGTACTGTGAATGCCCAGGTCGAAGGTCCTGTTCCGTCTTCCAAGATGGAAATTATTAGTATTTCTGATACCAGAAGCACAGAGAAGGGATTTGGTATTCCCCCTATTTCTAACTTTGATGTCTCAACCTCTAGTCTATCTAATGTTGACCTAGCTCACACATGTTCTGAATTATCCATGGGCCAAGATCCTTTGTTTTGCGAAAAAGCTGCTGTTTCTAAAAGCGGTGGAGATATTTATGTAGATGATCAAAGGTTGGAAACCGAGGTGAAAACCTGTTTTCAATTTTGTTTGTTATTCTTCTTCTTGTTTTTATAACAGAGTTATACATTATCTCATTGAAGATGGTTAATTTGCTTTGAACTTCGGTTAGTTTCAGGAAATTGAGGTGTTTCCTTGCCTGGATAATCTAGACATTATATCTGAGTTAACCCCTACTTCTGGTATTTGCAAATCTCACCTTTTTTGATTGTTTGTTTGGCTTCATTCAACTATGCATTATTTTTTCACTGAGGCCATCTCGAATGCAGGACGGCGGACTGGCAAGTATCAACCTAAGCCCAAGGTACAAGTTGACAAGGAGAAATGAAGAACTATCATCTGTGACCAAGATCCGGTTGAGTTTGTATCGAGGCCCCAGGATGCTCATTCAGTTCATCCTGAAGTCGAATGCATTGGTGAGTTCTCAATCCCTCATTCCCACTTGATCATATTTTTCATTTTCCCTCCATTGAGGCTTGATGCTACCTGCAGAACCTACATCTGAACTCGTGAATGAAGAACAAACAAATTATATGGAGACTTCTCAATCAGACGCTGCCATCCTGGCAGAGCAACTGCTGGCTGTTCCTGAAATGCCTCGTGAAGTTGTATGACACTCAGACTTTTGTGGTTCTTTTTGTTTAGCACAAATAAACTATTCTCTCAATTTATGTTTATCAAATTCTACCTTTCCTCAATCTCTTTTTCCGTATGTCTGTGTTTCCCTTCTCTTGTAAACAATAACTTCGAGTAAGGGTATTCAGACGGCTAACAATACAAACAGAAAAATTCCATACGATATTAGATCCTTCAGTGGAACACCAACATTTTTGCTCATCTGTTCAGGAGAATGAAGTCCGCAGGTCAGCGAAGTCGTTGAGAAATCAGGTCAATGTGTGTGAACTTGTTGATGAGTCTGAGGATGAGGGTCATGATGATGCGGACTTCACTGCAGAGTGTACTAATGCTTCTATCATAGCTGAAGATGATGAAAATGACACCAAATATCACATGGAAAATGAACTTCAAAATAAAAGACTTCCAAGAAAGTCCAAGAAACTTGTGGCTGAAAATAATAAGCCTGGTCGAAAGCGTAAAAAGGCCAATGATGTGACAGTAAAATCTACAAAAATGCCTCCTAGAAAGTTCTCTCACTCTACTCGGTGAGATAAAATACGAGGTAACTCTATTCTTTGGTGTGAAGTTTAAGTGGCATGATGATTTTTTTAATTACATGTTGAGATAGCAACTCGTGTTTTATAGTGGACAAGGTTTTGCTGGAAACTCCAGAGGATGAAATTGACCCCCAGAAGTTATTCATTAGGGACCTAATTTTGCTTGCAGAGCACCGGGAGCGAATAATGGTACATATCAATTACTATTATATATATACGTAAATCAAGTTTATATGAAGCAAGTATTAGGTCCTGTGTTGCTGTGTCATGTGGACTTTCCTTTTGCCCTCAATTTATTGATTTTGTCATGAGACAACATTGGTATGAGGTCAGGATATGTGTTTGACACATGCATACAGGGTGATTATCCAATTCTCTTCATGTGATTATGGTGGAAGAAAAAATTTCAAATGTGACAGCAGATTGTTTTGCAAATAGATGAAGATCCTGTTGTGCAAGGGACTTATGTGTTATTGCTTATATGATGTGGAGTGGTTTTGTAATTTTAGAACCTTATTAATATATGAGAGCATAGTGGAAGGATGAATATGATTTAATTCATTTTTTCACTCTTCCCCAAAATCTCTCTCCCTCTCTCTCTCATTTCCCTTTTTCTCTTCACCTTCTATATATTTATCTTGTTTGATTTTCTCCTAATTATAGCAGATCTCCCTTTCTTAGTCACATCGTTCCATTTAATATAAATACTAATTGTATGATCATAATATACTCGTATATGTATATATAAGATACCACTATAATATTTCTGGTACTAAAAGGTGCTATATGTGTCTACATTACCACATATAACATTTCCCTGTATCCTGAGATTCGGAATTTACGGCGGTTCGACGCTTGCACACCTGCATCCTTACATGTAGTTGAGTCCATGCTACATAGATGGATATATTTTATATGAATTAATTTATTTTATACCATATGTTTGTTTCAGTGGGACAATCACTGTTTTGTTTTCTTTTCTGCAGCATTTCCGTAGCCTAAGTAGCATCTGTTGATAAGTTAAAGATCTCTAGTTCTCTTACTATTTTTTCCCTTGGTGCAGAATAAAGAGGCGAAAATGTCAGAAACTCCATTAACCGATCAGAGGTATTGCAATTCTTTGCACGGGATCTATCTGCTTATCATTCTTTTCTCTCAACTATTGTTTTTTTAAGTTTGGTTATAATTTTGCTTGTGCAGTGCTAGTAATTCTTTTGACCAGGATAATGAAGACTGGACCTTTAATTCAGAAAGGGTGCAGGATAGCTCTACCTATTATAATTATCACTCTTTTATGGATAAAACACCCGTTGCAAGGTGGTCCAAACAAGAAACGGAATTGTTCTACGAGGTATATATTATTTACGCAAATTTATAGATAAACCAACTAAATGTATCAAATTAGTGTTTAATTTGTAAAATTTCATACCAAAACCAGAGGCTCTAATGGAAATTTGTGCAAGGCATGTGATCTAGACCTAGACGGGGGATGAAAAGGTTATTTTATTTGATAACTACTTATTAAATCCCACTAAGTACACAAAATATTGAGGTTTAATAGAAATTCAAGACTACTCAATCAGTTGATCAACTGTTCATGCATGGGATAAAATAATTGAGTTTTTTAAAGTGAAAGTTTCAAATGGGACCTACACCAGGCAAATCAAATCTAACATGACATAGAAGGATTCTACATAGAGGTTATATAGACCCAAGAAACCCCTTCTGACATCTTCGACACAATTGATGCACCAAACTTTGATCGACCCGTCACGCAACTTAAAATACTCATTTGATTTTCAATGCTATGTTAGATTCCTTGTTCACACCCATCCCAATTCCAATACCAAATCCGTAAGCTCTAAATGTATGTCCCGATTCTATGATGTGGAAAAGTAGGTATTATATGAGTACTGCGAAGAGATGGATGGAGAAATTCTAAGCTTCAACTCGTCTAATTTCTAGTGATGTCGTGTCAGCATGGATCCTAATCAAACCACTTGCATATTTGTTGGCTCAAATTGAATAGGCTATTAAATTTTCCCTTCCAGATACATGGAGTTATTTCAGCTTCTCTTTGCTTTTATTTATTCTCTAGGCTGTGCAGCAGTTCGGTACAGATTTATCAATGATACAACAACTTTTTCCTGCTAGGTCACGTAGGCAAGTTAAGTTGAAATACAAGAAAGAGGAGCGTCAGCACCCCTTGAGGCTTCGTGAAGCTCTAACTCATCGTTCAAAAGGTGAAGTTCTGCTCTTTGGTTCTTCTCTTTAAATATGTCAGAGACAAGTTCTTATATAATGTCTAAAGGTGTGAAGTCCAACATTTGAAGAACGATTTTTAGCCATTTCTCTTCACACCCCTCAAAGATTTTAAGAATCGTCTTCATGTAAACTCAACTTAGCGTGGTATATCCTAATATAGTCAATTTCGAGATGCATTGGTGAAGCTTAGGTTGTGAATAATAGAAGGATTGTGTCTGAGCTAAGTCACTTCATGAAAATAATGCCAACAGTTTTGCTTTATTTAGTTTGCTACCATCACCCTCATAGGTGGGAATAAGACCAGGTAACAGCTTTCAGTTAGAAGAAGGTTATCGTGTCGCATAAAAACTGATCATCATATCTGAAGAGTGTTTCTTACAAATTTAGAAATACCTAAGCACATTCAACTCGGTGATCTATGTAAACCTACAAATACACCACCACATTTTAGAGTATATGGAGTGCTAAGGTCCTGCTTTCTTTCAGATTATAGAAATAATCAGTGGCGACATAAGAACTTAAAAAGCATAGAAGAACTGAAAGGAGACTGAAATATCGCTTGCCTTGGGACTTGGTTACTTAATCAACCTTTGAAGTTTTTTATATGGATATTGATTAGGCACCCAGAAAAAATTAAATGATGCGGATTCTGATGGACACAACCAGGCCTGTTAATTGAAAAAATCTATCTCTCTAAGGAGAAGTCTGTTTTGGTTCACCATATGGAAGAAACTATGCTGATGAAGTTGTGCACTTTCTGGATTTCCACTAAAATCTTGTCTCCATAAGAACCTATTTTATTTTATTTTTTCGAAAATGGATGCTTTGTTTGCTTTTGTATATGGTGAATTGGAAGTGTTGGAAATTGTAGTTATAATTTTACTTTCTTTCAGATCATTCCCATTTTGATCTAGTAATCGAGCGCCTACAGCAAGTTGCAGCTCAGGAAAGACAGAACAATGAAGATGACTCACAAGGCTTGACAGGAGAGCAGGAGGATTTGACTCCCGAAAATAATGTATGGCTCTTTAGTAATTTCTTATGGTTATGTCCGGGTAATAGCTGGTGTGTTTTGCAACTTATCATGGGAACTTAAATAGATGCATGTAGTCCATTATGATAAAAATAAAATAAAAAAAAAAGAAATTTTTTATGCCTCAATAGAAGATTCATCCCCATCAAAGATTTAAAAACTTTTATGGATGAATTTGTTTGTCAAAATTATCCAAGAAAGTACAAACAAAATCTTAAAAATATGTTTCAGGTGAGATCCATTATAGTGAATGGAAGAAACGAAGGCTTGTACTTGTATGAATGTACTCTAAAAATGAAGTCATATATGCAGCACAAGGTTAGAAAGCTGCATTTGTAGGAAGGCCAGAAATTGGTTATACTGAGCTTCTCACTCTAGCCAGTAATGGTGGACACAGATCGTACTGTGAAGTCAACTAATTAGAAAAGGGTACAGTTTTTTTTTAGAAATGTAAAGTGTTGTCTAGGACTAAATTGTTTTTTCATGCTTGTGGGTTTCTGCACCATGTTCTGCCTAGGGTTTGAACAGTTTTTTCTTCCCAATGCATGTAGGGCTAACATCATTTTTGGTTGGAAGCCTCATAGTTGTTAATACTAGTTTGGTCTTGGTAGTAATGGCCTTGTTACCACCCGTTTACTCTAAAAGCTGAAGCAGTTTTTGAGGGTGCAACTTAAATATTAAATCCTCTAACACGTTAGCACAAGTGTGAGTTTTTTTCTTTTTCTTTTTCAATCCGTGTTGATGAGGTGTACTTATCATATTATCATTCATCTACTTTAAAAGCTTAAGCTGTTTGAAAGAATATAATTTAAATATTTATTTTCTAACAGACCTGATTCACGTTGTTAATGATTAATTGATGTGGGCAGGAGGAGGTAGTGAATTCTGAACAAGTTGAGGAGAAAGTTGACGATGAGGGACCGGATTTACCGGAGGTCCAGAGTCCTGTGAAGTCTTGTGACAGTGAAGATGACTTGAATACATGGAGTGAATATAAAAGTGAATTTTAATGGTTGGATACATGATACTTCTGTTACTAATATTTCATTAGTCATATTTTCTTTTTGCTTCAGCATGTAATATTAATATATATATATAGATATATATATTTACATATATGAGTTTTATCAAGTATTCCATGAGGTTTTTGAGTCTATGAAATTGAAGAGTAGATGCTACTTAAAAAAGACATTTTCAGTGAGACGGGAAAGACACAACTGTATGTGATGCTCTAGCTGAGTAGATGAGGGTCTCCTGACAAGAGTGTGGATTTTAGTATTTAGCTTGAATATATGGTGTCATTTGTTATAATTTCAGAAACAAGGGTAGTTAGGGTTTGATTTACTTAAACCCTCCCAAATATGCGCATCTTCAATTTAGATCTCTTGTTTTTTTTCTTTCTATTATACATAATTTTCTCTCCTGATCAACGAACTTCCTTCTATAGCTTCTTCCAAATCAAGTTTCAAAGTGATCATGAATTGACTCTAGGAATGACCCACTAATTTTTTTATATTATTTTTTTACTCTACTGACCTATTGAAACTGGGGACATGTTTGGTATGCATCACTGAAAATAATTTCTGTTTAGTATGTATTTTTGAAATTTTTTTATTTTTTAAAAACTAAAAATTAAAAAATTGAACAAAAAAACTTTTTTGATTGAGTTTTCTGAAAAATGTATATGAAAAACTTAGTTATAAAAATGTCTCTTTTTAAATCCGACGTTTGAAGAGAATGACGAGGGCAAATAACTCTAGATAAAAACTGTGAGAGAAAATGAATCTAAAGATAATTTAAAGAGAGGAAGTTTCAAGAAATAAGGTCTCAAAATGTATTTTTCCTCTTATTTATAAAAAGTCTAAGATCTCAATTATTACAAACTTAACCCAAATCTTGTCTTTAATAGGTGAGAGTTTGTAGCAAGTTTTGAGAAAATACTAAAGCCATGTTTGGATTGACTTTTCAAACGATACTTTTGGCTTCTTGAAAAGAAAAGTTGTTCATTTTTTTTAAAAAAGAAAAAGATAAAAGTTGTTTTGAACGGTATTTGACAAAAATTTTAGAAGAGCTTCTAGGCCTTAGAATAACGTTTTAAGGAAGCTGGGGGTACTAACTTCTCAAAACAGCTTATGCTTCTCTTTTTCTCCTGCAGAAAGTTAGAAGCATAAGTTATGCCAAACAAAGCCTAAATGAAGATGGAGTTAAAATTGAATGTGAAAAGCCTACTCTGACTTTAACTTTTTTTAGGGTTAAGTACTCAAAACCCCAGTAGTTTCATACTAGGTGCGAAAAAACCCCCCTATAATGAAAATGTGTGTATTGACATGCATAAGTTTAAAAAACGTGCGAATATCCCTCTGTAAGTTTCGAAAACGTGCAAATATCCCCTACCAATCTTTTAAATACCCATTTTACCCTTTTATACTATCTTAAATACCCATTTTACCCTTTTGCAAATACTACTATACCTTTATAATTAAATTAGCATTATACCCTTACAATTAAAAATATATAAAATTCGAAAACAATATATAAAATTAAAAAATAATATATAAAAATTCGAAAAATATATATATAAAATTTGAAAAATATATATAAAATTCGAAATATATATATATATAAAATTCGAAACAAATATGTAAAATTTGGAAAAAATATAAAAAATTTGAAAACAATATATAAAATTCAAAAAAAAATATAAATTCGAATTATATATATATCTTCAAATTATATATATATTGTTTCGAATTTTATATATTTCTTTCATATTTTATATATATATATTTTGAAATTTTATATATCTTTTTGAATTTTATATATTCTTTAAGAATTTTAATTTTTTTTTGAATTTTATATATTTTTTTGAATTATATATATATATATATTTCAAATTATATATATATATTTTGAATTTTATACTCCCTCTGTCCCGTTTTATAGGTCCATCTTTGGGAAATGAACTTTGTAAGGGAGTTGATTTTATGTTATTTTATACCAACTTTGCCCTTTGATTTGTTGTTGATGTGTAGGAGTATATTATAGGCTCGCATGTTTTGAAAAATATAAGAAGGGTAATATGTGAATGTTGGAAGAAATGTTATATTGTGATTCTAACTTGGACATTTATTTTGGGATAACTAAAAACAGCAAAATGGACCTATAATTTGGGACGGAGGGAATATATATATATTTTCAAAATATATATATATATTTTGAATTTTATATGTTTTTTTAGAAATTTATTTTTTTTTACATATTTTTCATTTTTTTGAAATTTATATATTAAGGGCATATTGTCATTTTACACAAAATGGTGTCAATTCTCATATAAATGAAATGTTTGGGGTGAAATCAAATTAGAGGGTGTATACGCACCATATTCATAGTATAGGGGTGTTAAAGGCTTGCGAGCATTTTTTTATATAAATTTTAATCATTTTTAGCATATATAAGATTCCTATTATTTTTTTTATACAAAGGTATGATATTTTTGTTAATTTTTAATTAGGGGGTTGTTGAACTTATGGGTCAAATGTGAGGAGCGGTAATTATAATAAACCTTAAACATTTCACCTGTATGAAATTTGTCAAAAACTAAAGGAATATCAATGTATTTTACCCCCAAGAAATGAGAGTCCTACTTCTCACTAATTTCAGGAAAAGTCTCTCAACAAATATGGGACAGCAAATAATTTTCTGAAACCCAATGCTCGGCAAATAATTAAAAATGAATTTATTAACTGATAATTTTAATTTCACCGAATAATTTAAAACAATTTGTATGGCAAGGTTATGCTAAAAAAGCTAACATTAATTGAGCATTTAATTGCAATGATTTGGGAAATATATATATATATATAACTATATATACGTATATATAGTTATTACCAATATGCTGTGAAACAAAGTCAATAAATAGAGCCTTTCGTACGTTGAAAAATTAAAATCTGAACAGATAAAGTTGAAAAAACAATTATTAAAAAGGGTAATTTGCATTGACACCCCCTGAGGTTAGGGTCAATAGCACTCAGATTATGGTCAACCTTTTTTTGGCACTCACACCCCCTGAGGTTCCTCCTTCGTTGCAATGACACCCCCTGGGCGGGTGAAATGACTATAATGCCCCTTTAATTATTTCACTTATTACATTAGGGTAATATATAAAGTATGAAATTACTCATATGCCCAAACACTTCACCCCTCTAAAATTACTAATTACACTTCCACCCCTTATTACAAAATATATATTACGAAAATTACAATTTAATTTTTTTTCTTTATAATATAATTTGTATATATAATTACGAAAATTAAAATTACGAAAATATATATATAATTTGTAAAAAATATATAAAATTTGAAAAAACATATAAAATTCGAAAAAATATATAAAATTTGAAACAATATATAAAATTAAAAAATATATATATCAAATTCGAAACAAATATATAAAATTCGTAAACAATATATAAAATGCTAAAAACATATAAAATTTGAAACAAATATATAAAATTCGAAAACAATATATAAAATTCTAAAAACATATAAAATTCTAAAATATATATAAAATTCAAATATATATATATATATATAAAGTGTGACTGAAGTTTAAGTGGACAAGTCTCAGAATCATTAGCCAAGGTAACGGATCATCTCCAACTCTATGCATAGCTATTTTAATGGCCACGATGACGGCACATGTCCCACGATGGTAACCGAAATCGGAATCGAACCGATACTTTATTAAAATATTTTAATCAAAATTAAATATATTAATATTTGGATCAAAATTAACGGTTCGGTTCCGGTTCTCATTTTTAAAGAACCGAAAGTAAATTTTTATTTGGATCAAAATTAACGGTTCAGTTCCGATACTTTTGGTTCTTTAAAAATGAGAACCGGAAACGAACCGTTAATTTTAATCCAAATATTAATATATTTAATTTTGATTAAAATATTTTAATAAAGTATCGGTTCGATTCCGATTTCGGTCACCATAGTAGGGTATGTGTTGCCATCGTGGCCATTGAAATAGCTTTGCAGAGAGTTGGAGAGGATCCGTTACCTTGACTAATGACTTTGAGGTTTGTCCACTTAAAATTCAGTCATACTTTATATATATATATATATATATATATATATAAATTTTATATATTTTTTAGAATTTTATATATTTTTCGAATTTTATATATTGTTTACGAATTTTATATATTTGCTTCAAATTTTATATATATATTTTAATTTTATATATTGTTTCAAATTTTATATATTTTTTCGAATTTTATATATTTTTTTAAAAATTATATATATATATTCGTAATTTTAATTTTTGTAATTATATATACAAATTATATTATAAAGAAAAAAAATTAAATTGTAATTTTTGTAATATATATATTTTGTAATAAGGGGTGAAAGTGTAATTAGTAATTTTAGAGGGATAAGTGTTTGGGCATATGAGTAATTTCATACTTTATATATTACCCTAATGTAATAAGTGAAATAATTAAAGGCGCATTATAGTCATTTCACCCGTCCAGGGGGTGTCATTGCAACGAAGGAGGAACCTCAGGGGGTGTGAGTGCCAAAAAAAGGTTGACCGAAATCTGATTGCTATTGACCCTAACCTCAGGGGTGTCAATGCAAATTACCCTATTAAAAAAGAAACTGAAAATTCGATATTAAAAGGAAAAAGAAATTGAAATTTTTTCGAAACCCTAATCGAATCAAACCTCCACTACCAAAAGAAAAGGTGGTGCTTTCCTTTATCCAACTTCGCATTCCTCAATCCATACGCTCTCACAAACATCATCTTCACCACTCTGTTTCTCGAGAAAACGCAAGAAAAGAAAAAGTAAAGCCCCACAACTCCGTCTGTTCCACACCACTCACTCAACGTTCCAACACCGCCAATACACGCACAATTTGTTAGTGGTGAGTCTTTGTCGGTCTCGATTGACTTTGTTTTCTGATTGTTTTGCAGGTTCATCAATGGCGGACACGGCGACGGTGAACGGCGGTGATCGGACGGTGGAGATCAGCGGAAAGGACGATCTCGATACGAAGAAAGTTGAATCGGTTGAGGAAAACAAAGGTTTGAAGGAGAGAGTGGCGAAACTGAGCGAAGAAATTAGGGTTTTGGAGAGCGAAAAGGCTGGAATGAAGAGAGAGATAGAGGAGTACGCCGGCGACATGAGAGCGTTGGAATCTATCGCGAAGAGAGCGGCGGAGCTCGAGACGGAGGTGTCGCGGCTTCAGCACGATCTCATCACGGCGGCAAACGACGGAGATGAAGCGAGAGCGGAGGTGCTGGAGCTGAGGAGAGTGGTGGAGGAGGTGAGGAAGAGCGATTCGGAGAAAGAGACGAAGGTGGATGCGCTGGAGAAGGAGAGGAATTTGTTGCTGGAGAAGGTGGGAAGAGAGGCTGAGATGGAGGATCGAATTCGGACGATGGAGGCGAGGGAGAGGGCTCAGAATGAGGAGAGAATTCAGATCGAGGGAGAGTTGAAAACGAAGATCGAGGCGAGAGAGACGGAGATTCGCCAATTGAAGAAGTGGGTTGAGGATTTGGATTCAAAGGGTTTGAAGAGTGGGTTGGAGATTGAGAAGTTGAGGAAGGAGAAGGAGGAGCTTCAGATTATGAAGAATGAATTGGAAGCTGTTTTGAAGAAATCGGATAGGAGGACGAAGGAGATGGAGTCGAGGATTGCTGAGTTGGAGAGGGAATTCGAGGCGGCGGAGCAGAAGGCGGTTGAACGTGTTAATGGTGAGGCGGCGGCGCTGGTGGGGGCGGAGGAGGCTCTTATTGGAGATGATGGAGAAAAGGGCTCAATGGGTTTGTTCATCAAGCAGCAGTGGCCAGTGGTGGCAGCATCAAGTGGAGCAATTGCTGCTGTGGCTGTTATGTGCTACCTTCGCTATGGACGGCAAAGGTGATTTTAGAAGTATTAGAAAGTGATAGAACATGCTTGAAGAAACTTATAGATTTTGAATTTCACGTTCAATTTTGTTACATGCTGTTTTCGTGCCTCACTTGGTCATGGAGTCTTTAAATCTTAGTTTACTCTAGACGCTCTATTCGGATTGCTATGTATCAAACATTTTTGTTGCTTGGATTAGAAGGATATGATCTTCTGTATATGCGCTACAATTGGGGTTAAGTAATGCAACAAAAAGAATGATATGGTTCGGTACTTCAAATAATTCATTGTTGCACTCTTACTACCTGCGTTGTAAATAACCCGCGTTTCTTTTGGAGAACATAATCATTATTTATTACTAACCCGGTGGGAGTCCGGGTCACGTCTCAGTGAATATGAAGGTATATAGGTGCTTATGGAGACCATAGATTCTTGCAATTTGTTGCCATTTTTCACTTTATTTTTTGTTTCTGTTTGTGTTGATAATTATTTTTTCATATTACTGTTGGTACCTCTCTTTAGGAGGTTGATTCCTCTCCACGAGGAGTTGAATTCTACTTACCAGATTTTTTTTTTAATTTTCGATGATATGATTTTGGATCATGTATGAGTTGCTAAGGAAAGATCTAGCTCCCGTGTAGATCACTTATGGCCTCTGTCTATTACCATTGTTTAAGCTTCTGTGCCAGTTTGGATTACTGAGGTAAGCCTGATATCTAGAGCACCTTGTCTAAACTACAATTCTTGTATTTGAGTGTGACTTATAATTGGTCTGATGAATGTTGTTTGGTGTTTTTTTAAGGAACACATAGTATAAAAATGGATTTTACTGCCAGAAGAAAATGTTAAACACTAGTTGTTTGACCAAGTCTAAAGGCAGACAAGTTTGAGGCACTTTTCTACATAGTACAAGGTTTATTTGCAGCATGTATATGCTCATTTACGGTTTTTGTATAATAGTTTTCAACACTATATTAGGATCAGAATATAGTTCTGTCAACACTTAGTTCAACTACTCACGTTAATCTGTAGACAATCATGCACATGCTCTATTTACTGGCAGCTTTGAGGGGGAAGTTATGTTGTGACTTTTTGTCTTCCTCATTTTTCTGACAAAGTTGATTCTTCATCCCCTTCCTTTCATGCACATGCTCTACTTACTGGCAGCTTTGTGGGGGGGAAGTTATGTTACTTTTTGTCTTATTCATTTTTCAGAAATAGTTGATTCTTCATTCCCTGCCTTTTTGTGGAGTTAGAGGAGTTCCTGGAAACTTGGAAATGCAATTTGTCCTGTTTTTGGCAAGGCCCTGAATGTAATTATGCAGTAGTTCTCTAAGCTCTGGCACTAGGCCCTGTTTGGATTGGCTTTTCAAACGCTGCTTTTGGCTTTCTGGAGGGAAAAACTGTTTTAAACGGTGTTTGGAAAAAAATTTAGAAGAGCTTTTGGGCCTTGGAAGAACGTTTTAAAGAAGTTTGGGGGTACCAGTTTCTCAAAATAACTTCTGCTTCTCTTTTTCTTCTACGAAAAGCCATAAGCAGAAGTTATGCCAAACATGGCCTAAGTCTAAGAAAATGGCAAGCTTATGCATATGCATAGCCCTTAAAGAGTATGAAAATATAATGCTTGAAAATGGCTGTATGTAAATATGTAAGTAGTTTGAAGTATGAATGATTTTGTTCTTGTTCATCTAGTGTTATCATTTACTTAGAAGCATACATAGAGCTTGTCCAAGAATGTCTTCATAGGCACGTAACATGCACCTTAAAACTTAAAGATGGATCCCTATTATATTAGGTTTGTTAAACCATCCTCTCTATTCTTCACTGCTGTGTGGCATTTGATTGGGTTGGGAACTTTCTTTTTGCCAATATACACATGAAAGTTGTCATTGATGAGAATTCAGATTAATTATTAACAGTATTTAGTTAATACAGTATTTCCAAAAAAATTATCAGGAATTCATTTTTTCATGGCTTGAATTTTCATTATTAACAGTATTTAAAATAACATGTATATTTTAAGCTCTGTACCTGATTGAGTAGTCTTTTGTCTAATTTTATTTTGGCAGCTGTGACTATAATTAATTTAGTTTCACCTTCCAAATTCTACTTTTTCCTGTGATGTGGTAACCCTTCATCTCTGTATGAGATAATCCTTTGTGATCAATGGATCTTACACAATTCATTCCAAACCCGAACTTTTGGAGTAGTTCAAGTTCTTATTGTTGACGATGGTTGTACTACTCAAATTAGCTGTATATATATATATATTTATTATTTTTTTCCCTGGAGTTTCGAACTATTTTTTCATATTAGAGTTTGAACTATTACAACTTATTGAAGCTTGTTTTGGTGTTTGGCATTGACTGATCACTTGCTTTTGTATGTTACATTATGCCTTGTATATTTTTGAGGAATAAACTGAAAAAAGCGCGCAGACACATATAGATATATCATGATGCCTGCTGGTGAGGGGTGTCCTCAGTTCCATATCTGATGTTGGTGCATTTTGGTATAGAGAGTCTGAGTATCATATGATTAAGTTGAAAATTCATTCCACAGACTATGGTAGTATACAGTTGTTTGCTTCTAAAAGCACATGTTATAGTTGAAACTAGGCTTCCAACATTGTAGTTGCATGTTCAATCAATCAAAATAAACTAGCTGCCAAACAATATTTTTGAGGTAGCTTAGGATACTTGAAAAGTGTTTGTGTGCTTGTGTGGTCATATATATAAAATACATGTATATGTATAGTCTGTATAGATATGTATTTGAAGATTGGTTTTGGCAATATTATTATATGAGCTTTGGAGCAATATTGATGGGCATTCCATGGGAAGGAAATGGTAGAGGGTCCATGGTGACTGGCTCGTGGGAATAGAGCAAGGACCAGTTATATCTAGTTACAACTAAGTGTACAAATACGAGTATATTCAACTTGGCCAATTGGTATCCTGCGCACACTCTAGGCCCTCCTCCAAATGGTAGAAAACTGTATGGTTGAACACACTCCTCGAATCTACTTGGATCAAAGTTCATTGGCTCTCTAAAGTACTCTTCATTGTAATGTGTTCCATATACAGTCCATAGTACCTGCACCAAATACACAAGAACACAAGAGAAGGAAAAATTCTTAGATGTGTGTAAATTGTATGCCTGTCAACGGATCAAATTCGGATCAGATCAACCAAATTCATATTCTTAGATGTGTGTAAAATTTGATGATGATAATTAATAATGGACCACAATACGATGAATGTCGGGGGTTGTATTGTAAATAAGAATGCCTATACTATAGTTCGATTGGATCAGCATAAGTTCATATCCGATTTGTTAAACTAACATATTATCGACTTCAAATGCGAGCTTTTAAATGAACATGTTGTAGCTACTACTACTAAACAAATGGATTGTGATATAGAAGTAGACCTTCCAGCCTTTGGGAATGGTGAATCCTTGGTATTCAATGTCTGCAATAGCTTTCCTGAAGGAGCCAAAGATGGGAGGATAGAGCCTCATACTCTCCCTAACAACTTGCCATGTATACTTCATCTTCTTTGTGTCCTCCAAGCTCAGATTGTCACCTTCTCTTTTCTTGCTAACTATATCAACATGTTCTGTTAAGAGATGAGATCATTAGTACCTGTCATTGATATACAATAGTGTATGTATATATGTCATTTAATATACAAATGTAGTATGTATATATACCTTGGAGGAGGAGGGAGTAGCAATTGGGATGGTGAGCCAACATCTTGAATGTCATGGCTATGGCAAAAGAGGTGGTATCATGAGCTGCAAAAACTAGCAACACAACGTTATCGACAACCTCTTCCTCGCTGATCTCTCCTCGAATAAGCCCCAACACCATTCGAGAAAGTAACGATTTTCCTTCTTCCTCTCTTCCTTCCATTTCCTTCCTTTTCGTTCTGACGATGTTGATCAACATTTTCTCAATCTCTTGTCTCGCTTTTTTTGCGCTCGAAAACTTGGAACCTGGTACCTCAAAAGGCGGGGCGAAAACCCCCTCCAAAACCCTCTCAAAAGTCGCCAACATTCCCTCCTCGACATCGATCCCTAACAAGCACTCGAACACTATGCTAAATGTCAACACCTTTGCCTTACCATAAAGGCTAACCTCGTCATGACCATGCCAATGCTTCTCCAGGTGCACCTCAACTGACCTACATATTTTCGGCACCATAGCCTCGATCCCAGCACCGTTAAGGCTCGTGGCTATAACGCCACGAATGCAACGATGCCGATCACCTTGTTTCTCCATGATCGAGTCCTTTCCCATGAGCTGCACAGACGCCGAAGGCCATGAGCTCACCACCAGCTTGAACTCGTTCGATAACAAGAAACGATTCGCCTCAGCTCCATTCACCACCACAGTAGGTGACCCCATTAGCCTTGTTTTGAAGATGGCTCCATGTTTCGTGATCCGGGGCTGAACAAACTCCTCAAATATTTGATTTTTTCGCTGCGCTTTGTAGAACTCCATTGTCTCTCCAATCCAAGGGAGTCCCAAATTCCCTGGTGGCAGTTTCTTCTTGCTTCTATTTTCATTCATTATATATATGGAATATGATATAGACATTGTTGCAGCTACAAAGAAAGTGATTGCCATAACAAGAGCACAATTCATGTCCATAGCCATTATTGATGAAGGCATAGACAAAATTGACATATTAGCTATGTTTGATGTAATGTGAGTTAGTCTGCTTGATTTATATACATACAAAAACAATGTAGGGTAAATCCCAATTACACCCCCTCTGATTTGACCATATCTCATTTACACCCTCTCTACTATGGTATATTCCAATTACACTCCCTCAATTTTGGTTCCGTGTATCGAACACCCCCCTCCGTTAGTCAACCGTTAGTTGTTGACCGTTATGTAATGATGTCATCAGTAAAAAGGTGATAAATGATCTATTTTGCCCCTTGTAAAAAGGTGTTAAAAAGGTTTCGTTTTTTTTTTGTAATTTTTAAAGATGAACTATATAATTAATGTTTATATTATTAACATTTTAAAATTAGAGAACTTTATATTTTTCTACTTTTTAATTTAAATTAAATATTATATCTATAAAAAGTGGATATAGGCAAACCAGAGGGGGTGTAAGTGGGATGTAGGCAAACCAGATGGGGTGTAAGTGGGATTTACCCTTTTAAAAATGTTAAAGTAATAAAATATTGAAGGACAAAATAGACATTTCACACAAATCCGTTAGTTGGACTGACGGCCGTCACTAACAGGGAGTGTACCTGGGATATTTCATAGTAGAGGGGGTGTAAGTGGGATTTACCCAACAATGTATTCATGACTATTCCATTCATTTTATTATTTTTATGAACTATCATATATCTATATATCTAAGATGATTTTCATATAACCAAGTTGACTTTAAGGAATCATTTGCTTCAGAAGGATGATCATATCCATTGCATGTGCTCTATGCATCCAAATCTTATGTGCACTAACTTCATAATCTGGTTTGACTCTCTCTTTTTTATTTTTAAATGAACAATGATATTTGATATTTGATATTTGGGTCTATGTGTCGCGATTACTTATCTGAGTTACAAAATTCTTAAACATTTGATGTATTAGATGATCTGAACTATATCGAGTAGATTCGAATATAAAGACGTGTGTTAAAGATACATCCATATATACAATTAAATAGCACAAGTATGCCGTTTTTCTTTATAAATTTTCATCATGGTTTTATTGGTATTGTCAAAGTTTTTTTATTATTTAGTATCAAATTAGAAAGTATCAGCTACCCAATAATTTTTAATATCTATATAAAAAAAGTTGTACACGATTTAATAATTTTTAAATATTGAAATTCAATTACACTTTTTGAACTATCATAAAATTTGTTGCAAAAATGGTGGAGCTAATAATACCATATGAAATTGCAAGTCATTGACTTCAATATAAATGTTTGGTTTAAAATATTATAATGTGAAAGATTCATGTGAGAAATATAAAATCCCATGAGTCATTTATACGTGAATGATATTGAATTATTAAATGAAAAAGATATCCCTAGATATCCGGTATGAGTAATCATCTACATATTTTGTTGAAAGTCAAGAACAGAAAATTGGAATCTTCCTTATCTCCCATGATTGATTGCTTATTACTATACAATTATAAATGCACACCAATGTAAATTAAACTAATATAAAATAGACACGTATGTGTGCAGTTGTGTATAATTATGTCTTATATACTTTACGATTGGGGTTACGGTACGGCTTCAGTTGCGATTGCATAACACTATAACGAACCCGACTTGCAATAATAATGGAACCAACCCGAATTGGATAATGGCGATCGATTTACAAAATGAATATCAAATATGTGTCGATATTGTGTAACAATATTGATACTTTTTAAAAAAGTTTACGAACCAAACAGTACTATTCGAATATAACTTATTAAACGATATGGTACATCTTATTGGTATGCGTGTCTATATTAGAGTATGTGGAGTGGTGTGTTACGAGTGATTTTACATTTTTTGATAAAGAGTGGGTAATGATGTGACTCTACACTTTATTTGAAGTGTGTGTTAATACTTTATTATTATTTTATTATTCAATATTATTTAATTACTATTAAATTTTTTTAATATACAAAAAATATTAAATATGACAAATAAAAATATATTCTCAAATTTTCTACAAATGAAAAATACATTAATAATTTCTCACATACAAAAAAAAAATAAACATGCAAAAAAATACATTAAATAACTTGACACACATGAAAAAAAATACATTACACTATAACACTGGAAAAAAATGTATATTAATATTTTACCATATATTATAATAGAATTAAACAAACCCTTGTCTAAAACGCGATATTATTGTATTTTGTTGAGCCTCGATCCATGCTTTGACTGTCGAATTTGGAGCATCATTTGGATCTTTTTCCATCATTTGTCTTTCCCAAGCAGCTTGCTGATTCTCAATCTCCATTCTTTTAATTTTTTCTTGCGTCTCAATCTCCATTCTTTTAATTTTTTCTTGCGTCTCAATATCTTTTATTTTCATCTCAATCTCCAATCGCTTTGTAACTTCATGTTGCATGCTCAAATCATATTTTGTTTTCAATTTCATATTATGAGCTTGGATTGCTTCCTCATTCATCAAATTAAAATTTTCAGTCAAAGAAGTAGCATATAAGTTTTGTTATCTTTATTCTGCTTACGAACTTTCTTTGATGTTTTTCGTCCAATTGGTCGTGAAGTGTCATGCGAATCTTCATCAACAGCGGGTGAGTCATCATCACTGAGGTTTATCGAACCTGGTGTTGATACTCTAGTAGTTGATGGAGTAGATGGATTACTTTGGGCTGAACCTGGTGCTGATGGTATTGTTTCATAAAAATCTTCGGGTTGATTCATATCGGGATCTACAGCTCTCTTATTTGCATTTCTATTGAATGTTTTTGGGTTGCTTGCACTGCTACAAATATCTTGCCATTTCGGAGATTTGCGAAGAAGATTCCAACAGTGCTCAAACTTAAATGGCTCCCATTCCTGATCCTCATATAATGATTTTGCTGCTGAATGCTACAAGAAATAAATAATATATTAAGATATATGTCGATCAAAATATATAATTTATATTAATAATATTAATAATTAAGAAACTTACTGTATCTTCAACGTTGTATCCACTCAAGCACTGATCTTGGATTTGTTTATGATATCCACTAAACTTGCTGACAACTCGCTTAATGGCCGAAAATTGATTTGTTAAACCTATCATGTTTCGTTGTTCTGTGTCGCTAGATTGAAGTAGAAATTCAGCATGGATTCTTCCCCAAAATGAAATAATTTGTTGATATGCACCCATTATTGGATCTTCTCCAATATTAATCCATGCTTTGCACAATGCTTCATCTTCTTGGGTGGACCAATTAAGCTTGTTTTTTCTTGAATTAGGCCGGGATTGAGAAGCTTGAGATTGAGATTGAGATTGAGATGGGTATTGAAACTGAGGCGGATATTGAGGATGAGATTGATATTGGAAAAGAGGTGGATATTGAATATTCTGTTGGTATTGGGAACTAGATAGGTGTTGTGGATGAGATGAGTATTGGAAATGAGATGGATTATAGGGAGGGGGTTGGATTTCAGATTGAAAATAATTTGATGACTGAAAATCATAGGCAAATTGTGATGGTACTTCGGAGTTATGAGATTGGTTGAATGGAAGTCAATGATTCATGAGGTATAAAAAAAATACAAAGTAAGAAAGAAATGTAAGTTTTGAAGGATGAGAATTTTATGCTAGAAGTATACTGGTATTTATAGAATAACTTGAAAAGTCACATTATTATATTTCATCTACATCATTGTACGACATCTACATTATTATTTTACATTATTGTACTACATCTGCATTATTGTACTACATTTATATTATTATTTTATATTATTGTACTACATCTACATTATTATATTACATCTACATTATTATTTTACATTATTGTACTACATTTACATTATCATTTTCATCTACATTATTGTACTACATTTACATTATCATCTACATTATTGTACTATATCTACATTATTATTTTATATTATTGTACTACATTTACATTATCATTTTCATCTATATTATTGTACTGCATTTACATTATCATTTTACATTATTATACTACATCTACATTATCATTTTATATTATTGTACTACATATACATTATTATTTTACATTATTGTACTACATCTACATTAATTTTTTTGCCTATATATACTACCTCTACATTTTCTATATTTTCAATTCAAGTATGCTTCATATTTTGCTTCCAAATTAATCTTCTCTTCTTTGTCCTTTTTTTTTTTATATATATATAAAAAATGGCTTCATCATCACAATCTATACCGGAGTCCGACGAGTCACTTTCTTCACTAAGTTCCATTTCCGATTCTGATGGAGAAGATTTTCTCCATATCAACATTAAAAAAGGATGAAAGAGTTCATGGAATTGTTATCGCCAGAGAATCTCAATGCATTCTTTCAACATCCTACGAGAAAATATATTAAGCGTGATCGAGAAGCTGCAGCCCAACAACTATTTGAAGATTACTTTGCCGAAAATCCCACCTATCCACCTGAGATGTTTCGTAGACGATTTTGGATGCGACGAGAGTTATTTGTTCGCTGACGGTTGATGATTTATTGTTTCTTTTGTCGTTGCTTCACCAAACTCCGGTCAACAAAATTTATAATACCTACAAATACTTTACTTAAAATAGTATAACAATAAGTAGGGTGGAACCACTCTCAACTTAGAAATCGGTTTGAGACTAGGATCCAAAACTATAATTTTCGAGATAAAAAGAAATCACTTAAAACAATTCTTGAATTTTTGAATAATAAACTAAAATAACTAGATAAAATTATCAAATGGTGGAAGAAATCTCAAGGGAAGAGAATCCACCACCCGGGTCTATATAAATAATATTATATATTTCTATTGCAAATTCTCCTCCAACCTATTAAACATAAACATAGATATTGGTAGGCATTCCCCGTATTTCCATTAATTGGTAATCACGGAAAATCCTCCCTCTAATGTTTTTGTTTAAAAATAAATAAATATAAATAGTGGTAGGCATTCCCCGTATTTCCATTGATTGGTAATCATGGAGAATCCTTCCTCTATTTTCAACCTCTATTGTAGGTTTTGTCACTTGAAATAATTATTTCGGGAAGAGAATTGAACAATAAGAAATAAAATAAAATTATGTATATCTTACCCAAGGTGGCTTCATCACTCCCTTGAGAAGATGTTTAAGCTAACATAATGATATAGGAATAAAACATGATGATAGAAGAAATTTTCATTAACTAAGAAAAAGATTACAACAAAATAAAAACTTGAAACAAGACTAAATTCTCTCTACAATTTCTCACTCACTACCATCTAACTCCTTACAATTTCCAACTACTCTCCTATTTATAGAGAAAATTGGAATATAATGACATCTTGTAAAGTGAAGTTAGATCTACTTTTCTTTTCTTTTTCTTTGAATATTGATGCTTTCCAAGTCATTTTCTTCTTTCTTCATGTGCATTATATTCTTCATCTTTCATCCATTTGCATTCCTTTCTTCACTTTAATATATTTTCTTCATATTTTCCAATTCAAACCTATAAGAAATAAAAAGATATATATAAGAACATTTATGCAATAAAATGGTGAATTAAAGATTTATTTTTGACATTTAAAATAGTGATTTTGTGAACTTATCAAATTACCCCCAAACAAGCTCTTGCTAGTCCTCTAGCAAATAAGGACAAAATAGATTAGTTCGCAAAATTAGACTCTTATTAATTTTAACTAAAGATGTGCCACTTTCGCAGGCTGCTTTCGATTGCATTTACCATATGCAATAAGGCCTTAAACCCCTAGATTACCCTAGTGGGCGAGCAATAGCCTCGTGAGGGTTGGATATATGACCCACAACTTCTTCATTATTCATTTTCATGCATTCATGCATTCACATATTCATTAATCAAGCCATGATACAATATATAAGATAATATGAATACAAATACTACCACTCACTACCGAACAATAACTATCTCAAGCTAATGATATGAATGATCCCCACTGAAGTAAATAATTTCGTTACTTTCTACTCCCAATCTAGACAACCTTCCGTGTTTTTGTGAACATTCTACTATGGTATGTCAATCTCTCTTCTTCTACTTCATTGATCAAACTTTGCCATATTTTTCGTAAAAACTCATTATTTCCATCATTTCACTTCCATCCCTTTTTGTATTTATAAGCTCCGGACTTTCCAGCGAGGACTTTTAGTCCCGACCAACTGGGCCCGAACTTCTTCCATGGGATTTATGCTCATTAGTTTTCTCCCCTTTTTACGCGAACAATGATATTGGTGATACCAAAGTCCGGTTACTCAGATCGAAGAACTACTTTTTGCATTTCTTTGAAAATAATTTTTTTAAATTTTCTCCATTCTATCTCCCCTTCTCCCCTTTTATAGCGGCAAAGCTAATTTTTCAACTCCATAGTCAAAGATCAACTGTTTTTCCCATAGTGAATGTGTGCATGTGCTTATAGGTCAAAACTGTCCTTTTCGGTTTCAATTTCACTAATTTATTTACCAATGTAAAATCACATCATTTCACTAACTCAATCTAATCATTACTCTCATGAGCGGGACTATCGCATCACATACTACAGATATATCATAAACATAAACTTAATCAACTTATAATGCAAAACACTCATGCATAAAAACAAAAAAAAATTCCAAACGAAATCAATTTTTCAATTTTTATTTTTTTTTATTTTTTTTTATTTTTATTTTTTATTTTTTTAATAATGAAATTCTATTTTGATTAAATAGATATCCACCCCCAAACAAATTTAACACTGTCCCTAGTGTTTAAAAATACATCTAAGAGACAAATTGTAATAAATTACCGCAATTGAGGTGGTGTTTTTGGAGTATAGTCCCTGCAAAGATTCTTGGCAAAAGAAAAGTCAAGTGATTGAAAATATTATGACAGACTTTACCCCCAAACAAAATCTAAACATATCCAAATAGAGTGAAAAAAATAAAATAATAAAATTGATAGAAAAATTTACACAACTGACTGGGCTGCCTCCCAGTAGCGCTAAGTTTAACGTCTTCAGCCAGACTCAACAGATGTGCTACCCCTAAATAGATCAGTCCGAATAAATCGGATCAATGAGGAAAATTTCCTCATTTTCAGAAGTTTCAAGTTCTAGGAAAGGCTTTAGACGATGAGCATTAACTTTAAACAACTGTCCATTCTTAGGGTCTTGTAACTCAATGGCACCATGACTAGAAATGTGATGGACATAGTACGGGCCTGACCAACGTGACCTTAACTTCCCAGGAAACAATTGAAGACGGGAGTTATACAAAAGAACCTTTTGTCCTATGAAAAACTCATTTTTGAGAATGTGTTTGTCATGTTCCAATTTAGTCTTGGCTTTATAAATTCTTGAACTCTCATAGGCATCATTTCTGATTTCTTCTAACTCATCAAGTTGAAGGGTCCTACGTTGACCGGCTTTATCATAGTCAAAGTTCATGGTCTTGATGGCCCAATAAGCACGGTGTTCGAGTTCAACAGGCAAGTGACAGGCTTTGCCATAGACCAATCGATATGGGGACATTCCTATAGGGGTCTTATAAGCAGTACGGTATGCCCATAAAGCATCCTGGAGACGAAGACTCCAGTCCTTCCTTGTGGGGTTAACTGTTTTCTCTAAGATCTGTTTAATCTCCCTATTAGATACCTCAGCTTGACCATTGGTTTGAGGGTGATATGATAGGGCCACTTTGTGATTGATTCCATATTTGGACAACAGGTTTTCAAAGACTTTGTTGCAAAAATGTGAACCATTGTCACTAATTATGGCTCGAGGTGTTCCAAACCGAGGCAAAACCTGGTCTTTGAAAAAACGCACCACAACTCTATGGTCAGCTGTTTTGGTGGCTAAAGCTTCTACCCATTTTGACACATAATCAACTGCTAAAAGGATGTAGAGATTGCCAAACGAGGATGGAAATGGTCCCATGAAATCAATACCCCATACGTCAAAGATTTCAACGACGAGAATTGATTGTTGAGGCCATTCGTTTCTTTTGGTAATCTTACCTAGCAATTGGCATATATGACAAGCTAGACAGTATGTGTGGGTGTCTTTGAAAATGGTTGGCCAATAGAATCCTGATTGCAAGATTTTTGCAGCTGTTCGTTTGGAACTGAAATGGCCACCACATGCCTGGTCATGACAGAAGGAAATGACAGACTTTTGATCTACCTCGGGAACACACCTACGAATGATCTGATCTGGACAATATTTAAACAAGTAGGGGTCATCCCAGAAATATTCCTTAGCCTTGGCCAAAAATTTATCTTTCTCTTGTTTGGACCAGTTGGAAGGAATTCAACTAGTCACAATATAATTGACAATATCTGCATACCATGGTGCATGAGATATTTCAAATAATTGTTTATCAGGAAAATAATCAGAAATGGGAATGGAGTCACTAGTGGATTCAATAACAAGACGGGACAAATGATCAGCGACTACATTCTCTGAACATTTCTTATCTCGAATCTCAAGGTCAAATTCTTGAAGGAGTAAGATCCAGCGTATCAACCTAGGTTTTGCATCAGATTTGGACAAAAGATGTCTTAACGCTGCATGATCTGTATATATGATGACCTTAGATCCAACCAAATAAGATCTAAACTTCTCAAAGGAGAACACGACTGCTAGCAACTCTTTCTCAGTGGTTGAGTAGTTGATTTGGGCATCATTTAAGGTTTTGCTAGCATAGTATATGACATGTCGTGCTTTATCCACTTTTTGGCCTAAAACAGCACCTACTGCATAATCAGACGCATCACACATAATTTCAAAAGGCAAGTTCCAATCAGGTGAGCGAATGATAGGTGCAGTATTGAGTGCTGACTTTAAGTACTCAAAGGCGGACTTACAAGCATCAGTAAACTCAAATTGTGCATCTTTAGCTAGAAGATAGGTCAAAGGTCTAGCTATCTTACTGAAATCTTTGATGAAACGCCTGTAGAAACCGGCATGACCTAGGAATGCTCTAATATCTCGAACAGATTTGGGGATAGGTAGATTGGAGATTAGATCAATTTTTGCTTTGTCTACCTCAATTCCTGCACTGGAGATATTATGACCTAGGACAATTCCCTTTTGGAGCATGAAATGACACTTTTCCCAGTTAAGTACCAAGTTATTGTCACGATAACGTTGAGGTACGAGAGAAAGGTGGTCTAGACATTGCTCAAATGATGACCCAAAGACAGAGAAGTCATCCATGAAGATTTCTAGAAACGTTTCAACCATGTCACTAAATATACTCATCATACATCGCTGAAATGTAGCTGGTGCATTACACAAGCCGAATGGCATGCGACGATAGGCGAATGTACCGAATGGACAGGTGAAAGTAGTTTTGTCTTGGTCATCAGGGTGGACAGGAATTTGATTGTAACCAGAATAACCATCTAAAAAGCAATAGAAGGCCTGACCAGCTAATCTTTCTAACATTTGGTCGATGAAGGGAAGTGGAAAATGGTCTTTTCTAGTCACGCTATTCAGTTTCCTGTAGTCTATGCAAACTCGCCATCCAGTTTGAATGCGAGTAGGAACAAGCTCATTATGGGCATTGGACACAACAGTGATGCCAGACTTTTTAGGAACTACCTGGATTGGACTCACCCATTGACTATCATAAATCGGGTAGATGATATCAGCGTCAAGAAGTTTGATAACTTCTCCGCAGACAACTTCTTTCATATTGGGGTTAAGTCTCCTTTGAGGTTGTCTACAGGTTTTCGCATTATCTTCTAAGTGAATGCGATGTTACACCACTAGAGGATTAATGCCCTTGATATCATCAATGGACCATGCTATGGCTTCCCTATTTATCTTAAGAACCTCAATTAATTGGGACTCTTGTTGCTCAGTTAACTCAGAAGATATTACCACTGGAAAAGTCTCAGATTCACCAAGATACGAATATTTTAAAGTCTCGGGTAAAGGCTTTAATTCAATATTAGGTGGTTTCTTTGCATTTTCAGATTCAGTGTTAACTGGCAAAGACAATGATTCAAACTTGGATTTATACTTGGGTGCTTCAAAGGGTGGGGCATAATCTAGCAAATCACTTACTTGGCTAATGTTATTAGCTTCGTCCAAATTATCATCAAAATGGGCTAGACAATGCTGGAGTGGATCCTCAGGATATGAGTGGTTAAAGGTGTGGTGGGTCAAAGAATCAATGAGACAAACATCTTCAACAGACTCTGATTCAATGGGTTGTTTCATCAAATTGAACACATTGACTTCCACTTTCATGTTCCCAAAGGTTAAGGTCATGCTACCATTTCTACAATTGATCAATGCATTGGCTGTGGCTAAAAATGGTCGACCTAAAATGATTGGAATTTGTTTACCTTGGGTTGGTTGAGTGTCTAACACAATGAAGTCTACGGGGTAATAAAAATCATTAACTTTTACTATCACATCCTCAATGATACCCCTTGGAATTTTGATGGATCGGTCAGCTAACTGAATTCTAACATCAGTTTTCTTCAAATCAGTCAATCCCAAATCCAAGTAGACTGAATACGGTAACACATTGACACTGGCACCAAGGTCCAATAAAGCTTGACCTTCAAAATTTTCTCCTATCCTACAAGTGATAGTTGGACTACCAGGGTCTTTGTGTTTAACCACAACTTGATTTTGTAGGAAGGAGGAACAATGTTGGGCTATGAAGGCTTCCTTAGGGATATTGGTTTTCCTCTTGACTAAGTCTTTAATGAATTTTGCATAAGAAGGAATTTGCTTAATAGCAGTGAGAAATGGAATATTAATCTGGAGATTTTGAAAAATCTCTAAGATTTCACTGTATTGAGAATCCTTCTTATTGTTGACTAGTCTAGAGGGAAAAGGTGCACGTGGAATAAACGGCTTTGGAATGACCTCATCAAGCTTAGGACCTTGGTCCTTTTTGGATTTTTGGGAATTGGGTGGAAGAGATTTGGATGGTTCGATTTCATCACTGATGGGTGGCTCAACCTTATTATCAATTTTGTTTCCTGACCTGAGGGTAATGATGGAATTTACATTGGCATTTGATTGGTCAGAAGTGGAAGGAGTCCCTACAAGATTAACTCCTTGTCTTTTTGGATTGATTTCGGGTTGGCTAGGCAATGTACCCCTTTGTCTTTCAGACAGAGCTGCAGTGAGTTGACTCAACTGATTTTGGAGAGACTGCTGAAATTGCAGTTGATTTTGAGTCAAGAGATCAAAGTTATTTTCTAACTTTTGAAATCTCTGATTGGAATGCTTATTGGATTGATCAAGATTAAGGGCAAGCATTTTCAAAGTGTCCTCATAATTGGAAGTATTATTGACCGGTGGGACAGGAGCAACATAGTTGTTCATGGGATCAACTGCTAAATCTCGGCTTGGATTGAACTGGTTATTCCTAGGGAATTGATTTTGAGGAATTATTGGTCCTTGAGTTTGAGGTTGCCTATTGGAGTTACCTTGAAAACCAGACTGACCACTTAAGTTTTGTGGAGGTAAATTTTGCCTCCATGAAAAATTAGGGTGGTTTCTAGTATCAGGATGGTAACTTTGGCTAAATGTATTAGGCAATGGTCTCCTAAAGGTATTGAAAGCACAAACTTGCGCATCCGAAGGTTCAGATGTACAAGAGACCGGACATTCCTCTGTTGGATGGGATAAACCAGAACAAACATTGCATTGTGCAGGGGTAGATATTAGGGCAAATGCATCAAACTTTTTGCCTAAGTCTTTCACTCCCTCAGCAAGACTTTTCATCACAGACTTTAACTCATTTTCAGGTTTTATGTCATAAAAACCAGATGTTCTATTCATTTGATCATTCCTAGAAAATTCATTATCATTTTGGTTCCAATTCCAATTTTGGGCATTTTCAGCTAGTTCCTCCAAAAATATATACGCTTGGTCAGGGGTTTGGGCATTGAACTTTCCTTGGAGCATTGACTCAATCATGGTTCGGTTCATAGGTGAAAGTCCCTTATAGAAGAAATGAACTAGTTGTGCTTTATCAAAGCCATGGTGTGGGCATTTGAGTAGCAAGTCATGAAATCGGTCCCAAGTTTGATGGAATTGTTCCTCAATTTTTCCTCTAAAAGTACTAATGGCATCTCTCATTGATTCGGTCTTTTGCATGGGATAAAACTTACTCATGAATTTCCTTGCAAGTTCATCCCATGATCGAATGGAGTCGGGTGGAATGGAGTTTAGCCATGATGCAGCTCTATCTTCTAAGGACAGGGGGAAAAGACGCAGTTTGACACCCTCTTCATTCAAATTTTGATTTTTGAATGTGTTGCATATTGTTAAAAACTTCCCTAAATGGATATAGGGTTGTTCGCTTTCAAGTCCATGAAATTTTGGCAACATATTGATTGTGGCGGGTCTAATCTCAAACTGGGGTGCATCATTCTCAGGTAGAACAATGCAATTGGGTGGGTTGGCTGTGATTGGGGCAAAGTAGTCATTAAGAGTTCTTGGTGCAGCCATTGATGAATTATTGGTGGTTGACAGATTTAACAAGGTAGTTGATTTTTCTTCTAAATCAAAGAGTGAGAGATCACTAGGAAACCTAACTAAACGCTTGTTAACTCGTAACCACTGGGGCATAAACAAAAAGAACCCTAAAAAAAAAAAACTAGATGATGGGCAAATCACACAAAATTTTTGGCTTTGTTATCTTGAGCTTAAATTCAAGGGTGATGAATTTTTAAATCTAATCTTGTAGAGAATTAATAGGATGGTGTCCAAATTACTTCTTTCCTAATTAGACAGCTCCTACTCTATTTCAGATTAAGTCGATAGATTACCAGTTAAGGATCATCAAACTAACAACGGAGTAGTTCCCAGGAAAGTGTGGCGAGGCACGTGGCCTGCTTAATGGCGCGTCAGCCACACTCCTAGACAGAATTTCCTACCGTTTATCAATTTGATAATGACTCACTGGAGTGATTACCAACCGCTTCCTTCCTAGAGGGCCTATGAGCTCGTAACCCTAAATTGGATTATTGCTAATGAATTTTAAAATTAGGCTCATGGTTTAACAAATGCAAGGATTTTTGTGATTTGTGGGCCACGGAAACGGGTGATGAAATCCCGACCGTATCTTGTGGGAATTTTGCCCTTAAGTATCTTATGCAAAATGCTAATTAAAATATGCACACACAAGAGAAAAAGAAATAAAAAAATAAAAAACGGGAGCTTAGGGGAATTTCTAATGTTATTCTATCCTAAAATTCGCATGCAAAATTTGTGTCTAGAAAAACAAAAACTAAAAATAAATAAAATAGAAATAAACTAAATACAAAGGATGAGAACTTAGGGTAATTTCTAATGTTATTCTATCCTAGAATTCGCATGCAAAATGTTCACCTAATCTAAGAAAAATAATAATAAGGGTTTAGAGATATGAAACCTGGCTGACGAACCGGTACGGTATCTCCTGCAAAAGAAACAACAAAAATAAACAAGTAAGTAAATAAATAAAATGAAAATAAAAATGAGTGGAAAAAAAAATGAAATGTTGATTGGGCCACAGTTGAGAAATAGGACTATTGGGGTGAAAGGGAAAAATGATTGTGGTTATTGCTTTAATCAACACCAAACTAATCTGGTTTGTTTTTATTTTTTTATTTTTTATTTTTTTTATTTTGAAGTCAAAACTGCAGATTTGAAAAGTCCAAACTGTGCTGGAGTCTACTGTCAGAACGAATTTTTTCGTTTTTTTTTTTTTTTTTTTTTCAAATGAAACCTTATACAAACTCTAATGTGTCAGTAAACAGTTTTTACAATTAAAACTGCAGTTTAACAACAAATACACCAAATTTTCACCTTTTTTTTTTTTTTTTTTTACAAGAACCTACTGCTACAGTTGTGACACAGTGAGCAGAGCTACAAAATAAATTTTTTTTTTTTTTTCGAAAATTAATAAATATCACACAATATAGAAAAAAAAAACTAAAATAAAGGGAGGGATACAAAGTTCGGGTGGATTCCCGAAAACTTGTAGTTTCGAATCTTTGACTCCGAATTCAATGTTGACGCGGCAACGGCGCCATTTGACGGTTGATGATTTATTGTTTCTTTTGTCGTTGCTTCACCAAACTCCGGTCAACAAAATTTATAATACCTACAAATACTTTACTTAAAATAGTATAGCAATAAGTAGGGTCGAACCACTCTCAACTTAGAAATCGGTTTGAGACTAGGATCCAAAACTATAATTTTCGAGATAAAAAGAAATCACTTAAAACAATTCTTGAATTTTTGAATAATAAACTAAAATAACTAGATAAAATTATCAAATGGTGGAAGAAATCTCAAGGGAAGAGAATCCACCACCCGGGTCTATATAAATAATATTATATATTTCTATTGCAAATTCTCCTCCAACCTATTAAACATAAACATAGATATTGGTAGGCATTCCCCGTATTTCCATTAATTGGTAATCACGGAAAATCCTCCCTCTAATGTTTTGGTTTAAAAATAAATAAATATAAATAGTGGTAGGCATTCCCCGTATTTCCATTGATTGGTAATCACGGAGAATCCTTCCTCTATTTTCAACCTCTATTGTAGGTTTTGTCACTTGAAAGAATTATTTCGGGAAGAGAATTGAACAATAAGAAATAAAATAAAATTATGTATATCTTACCCAAGGTGGCTTCATCACTCCCTTGAGAAGATGTTTAAGCTAGCATAATGATATAGGAATAAAACATGATGATAGAAGAAATTTTCATTAACTAAGAAAAAGATTACAACAAAATAAAAACTTGATACAAGACTAAATTCTCTCTACAATTTCTCACTCACTACCATCTAACTCCTTACAATTTCCAACTACTCTCCTATTTATAGAGAAAATTGGAATATAATGACATCTTGTAAAGTGAAGTTAGATCTACTTTTCTTTTCTTTTTCTTTGAATATTGATGCTTTCCAAGTCATTTTCTTCTTTCTTCATGTGCATTATATTCTTCATCTTTCATCCATTTGCATTCCTTTCTTCACTTTAATATATTTTATTCATCTTTTCCAATTCAAACCTATAAGAAATACAAAGATATATATAAGAACATTTATGCAATAAAATGGTGAATTAAAAATTTATTTTTGACATTTAAAATAGTGATTTTGTGAACTTATCATTCGCATTTTAAATGATATTACTGCACATGATGACTATTTCATCCAAAAACCCGATGCAGCATGTCGTATGGGTTTTACTCCTATACAGAAGATGACTGCAGCGATACGTATTCTCGCATATGGAATTTCAGCAGATCTGTGTGATGAGTACATAAAGGTTGTGGAGCGCACTGCCATTGAAAGCTTTAAGCGCTTTTGTGATGCTGTAATTGCAGTATATACAGAGCGGTACCAACGCTCACCAAATGAAGAGGACATTGCACGTTTGCTTCAAGAAGGAGAGGAAAGAGGGTTTCCAAGTATGCTCGGTTTTATAGATTGTATGCATTGAGAGTGGAAGAATTGTCCCACAGTTTGGCACGACACACACATGGGAAGAAATCGTAAGCCTACCCTCATATTGGAGGCGGTTGCATCAAGAGATTTATGGATTTGGCATGCTTTCTTTGGCATAGCTGGTTCAAACAACGATGTGAATGTCTTGGATCATTCTCCAGTGTTTTCAAAATTTGATCAATGGAAGAATGCCACCTGTCAATTACGTGGTAAATGGTCATTAACGTACATTGGGGTATTACCTCTCTGATGGTATATATCCTAAATGGACAACTTTGATTCAGACGATACCGCACCCAACAACTGGTAAGGAAAAATTATTTGCACAAAAACAAGAAGCTGTTAGAAAGGATGTCGAAAGAGCATTTGGCGTGTTGCAGATTAGGTGGGCTATAACGCAAGGGCCAGTGCTCTATTGGGATAAAGAATATCTGAATAAGATAATGAGAACATGCATCATATTGCACAATATGATCATTGAAGATGAACGCGAACACATATTGAACTGGACACCTCCAAATGATGAGCCAATATCCCTTCCGCAATACATTCGAAATCCAGCAATGTTGGCGACACATATATCCTATCGGCTAAAAAAGATTCGTAATAGAGCAAGTAATGCTGATCTAAGGAGAGATTTGATGGAAAATTTTTGGAACCAATTTGGTGATGAAGATGTTTAGGTTGATTTAATCGCTGAAAATGTACTTTTAATATTATTATGAAAATTATATAAATTAATTCCTAAAGTTAAAAGTAGGAGTTTTTTTTAATTATATTTTTTAATTAATTAATTGAATGTTATAACAAAATAGTGCATTATACATTAAAGAATATAGCCAAAATAATATATTTTTTATTTTAAATTTATTAAATTATATATTTTTTAATTAGTTAATTGAATATTATAATAAAAATATTGTATTATATATTAAAACATAATAAATTTATTTATTTTGAATTTAAAAAAAAAAAAAGACAAAGCAAGCACAAATGCTTGCATGGACCCACCATAATCTGTGAAGAGCCTCGCCACTTCGCTCACTGTATGTGGCGAAGGAAGTGCAAATGTTTGCATGGGCCCACCACAATTTTTGTACCACTCCATTCAATTTTGACACGTTGTCAGACGCTATTTGGTGTTGATACTCGCTACTTCATATCCATTCCTGATGCCCTTATATAACAGTATTGATACATTTTAAAAAAATATTATAAATTAAATGACTATAAACTCTCTATGGTTTCAAATTTTTAACAAACACTCTCTGAAGTGTCATCTATCCCCCTGTATTTTTCTCACCTTACACACAACCCCGATTCCGTTACTATTCTGTTAACAAACATCCCCCTACCGTTAGAAATTGATATTTTATGTCCAAAATACCCCTAAATTGATATTTTATACGCAAAATATCCCTAAAAATAAATTAGTAACTAAAATAAGATTTTTGAATAAATTATATATATATATATATGTATACTATTTATAAAAATGTGGGGCTTTTTGAATATATATATATATATATATATATATGTATACTAATTTTAAACGTCCAACACTTTTATAAGCAGTATACATGTATATATTTGTAAATATCAAAAAATGCACAAACACAAGAATGATCTTATTGAGGCTCTTATGGCCTTTATTTATACAAGAGTCTAATGGGCTTCCTGGCCCATTAGGGTTGTACTTTGATGATCACTAAAACTTCTCTTTTAACGGGATTGCTAATCCCTCTTTTTTTTGGTGTTAATCCATTTCTAATGGGTCATTTCTTGAACTCCAAGTAATTTCTAGAATAATCTGGGCAAAGGGCTGAATCCATTGATGGGGCAACTTATTTAAAACTTCCTAGGCCCGCCAGTCCGGATGATATAGGCCTTTGCGCATCTTAGTACTTCAGTGGTCCCATACAACTGGGCCCAAAAATCCAACATATACTGTAAACAACAAAATTCGAGTATGAAATTAAAGGAACGAAAATTGCCTCAAATAAATGTTTTATTAGTTCTTTGAAAATGAGGGGTACAATCTCTGTGAATATATCATTTGATTCAATCTCTTTTGATGTTGTTGATTCAAGGGCCTTTGGGCTTGATCATGAATCGAGTTGCTGAGAGCGATCCAAGGGCCGTCGGGGCTTGATCTTGAACTGAATTGGTGGAGGGCGATCCAAGGGTCGTTGGGGCTTGATCTTGAATTAGATTTGTCTTTGATTTTCGGCCGAGTACTGATGGAGCTTGATCTTGAACAATTGTATTTGATTTTATTGAATTTGTTGAGGAAAAACGACATGAACTTTGGTGTGCTTCTTATCCTTCGTCTTCAAGGCTTGGATTTATGTGATTCTTTGACTTTGTCGAACCACGTGAAAAGAACGACACGATCTCAAAGTGCTTTTTGTTCTTTGTGTATTTTCTTGTTTGAGGAGAGAAGAGTCCGACAGAGCTTTTGGTTGATTCTTCAAGATTCGTTGAATTGTTCGTGTTGTTTAGAATAAGTCGTAGCCTCTCAAGGTAGAGAGACTCTTAATTTAATGGTAAATTAGGTTACATAAGAGAAGAGAGCCTATTGGACTAACTACACACATGTGACCCAAGAGGCCACACGCCTCCACTAACACTCCCCCTTAAGCTGGAGCATAAATATTAATCATGCCCAGTTTGTTACAAATATTTTCAACTCTAGTTATTGGAAGAGATTTAGTAAATACATCAGCAAGTTGATTCCTAGTTTTCACATGTTTCAATAAGATATCTCCATGTTGTAGCTTTTCTCTGATAAAGTGGCAGTCCACCTCAATATGTTTAGTGCGCTCATGAAATACGGGATTGGTCGCAATATGTATTTTTGTTTGATTATCATACCACAACTGAGAAGGTTTTAAAGAAATATAACCAAGTTCATGTAATAGTTTACGCAAATAAGTCACATCACTAGTCACACACGTCAATGCTCAATACTTTGATTCAGCACTTGAACGGGCCACTACATTTTGCTTCTTACTTTTCCATGACACCAAATTACCACCTACAAATACATAGTATCCAGAGGCGGATGTCCTATCATAAGGAGATCCTGCCCAATCAGCATCGGAGAGCTCCTCAACCCGAATATGACCACGATTACTGTAGAGTAGTCCATGACTCGGGGTTCATTTAATATATCTCAAAATATGTCTTACAACATCCCAATGTGAAGTTTGAGGATTAGACATGAATTGACTCACCATACTCACAGAGAAAACAATATCTGGACGAGTCACTGCAAGGTAATTGAGTTTCCTTACTAGACGCCGATACCGATCTGGTTCAGGGAACTCATCACCATCCTCCGTAGATTACTTAACCCCCGGAGTCATTGGAGTATCGCTTGGTTTAACATTCATCATTCATGTATCCCGTAGAAGATCCAGAGTATATTTTCGCTGGTAAAGATATATCCCACGTTTGCATCTAGCCACCTCAATACCCAAGCAATAGCGCAGATGACCTAGATCTCTAGTTTGGAACCGACTCTGGATAAATATTTTCAGCGAAGAAATACCTGTATCATCGCTCCCTGTAATGACAATATCATCCACATAGACAACCAGAAAGATGCTACCTGCAGCGGAATAACGATAATAGACAGAATGATCTTTGCCCGTTCTTTGAAGACCAAATTCCAATACAACTTCGCTAAAGCGCCCAAATTAAGCCCGTGGAGACTGTTTCAGGCCATAAAGATATTATTTCAAATGATAAACAAGCCCAGACCCCCCCTAAGCACCAAACCTGGGAGGTTGCTCCAAATAGACTTCCTCCTGAAGATCATCATGGAGGAAGGCATTCTTGACATCCAGTTGATGTAATGGCCAATCAGAAGTAGCAGCAAGAGAAATAAGAAGACGAACATAAGCCAATTTAGCAACAGGCGAGAACGTATCGGTGTAATCAACACCATAAGTCTGAGCATAACCTTTGGCAACTAAAAGAGCCTTGAGACGAGCAATAGTCCCATCTGGATTCATCTTAGTGGCATAGACCCACTTGCACCCAATAGGTTTCTTGCCAAAAGGCAAAGGAACCAAATCCCATGTCTGATTATACTCAAGAGCAGACATATCCTCTTTCATAGCAGTTAACTAGGCTGGAGAAGAAATAGCCTCTAAGAGATTCTGAGGAACATATATAGAATCCAGGGCAGAGATAAAGGCCTGCAATGACTGTGAGACACCTGCATAAGAAATAGTAGTAGAAACAAGATAATTGACACAACCACGTTTACCCTTCCGGAGAGCAATAGGAACATCCAAGTTTGAATCTGAAGTAGGTGTGGGAGGATCTGAAGACTGGAGACCAGATGTAGCAAAATCCGGCTCAGGAACATCTACGGGAGAAAAACCAAACACCCAACGCAGTCCAGGAACATATGTCTGAAGAGGAGGAGCAGACGGGACAGAAGTGACCCGAATCAAGTCATACACCATAAAATGATCAAGAGATGGAGACAAAGATGTGTCAACGGACGATACAGAGGAGGAGAAGGGAGAGGACTCGTGGAAAACTACATCAGCAAACACAAGAAACTGCCCCAACTCAGGTGAAAAACATCGATACCCTTTCTGTGTACGAGAATAACCAAGAAAGATGCACCGCAGCGATTTCGGATCCAGATTGGTAACATGAGACCTTATATCATGAACATAACAGGTGCAACCAAACATACGCAGAGGAAGAGGGTAAAGAGGTTCTTTAAGGAATAAGACCAGGCGAAGAATCTCCCCATGAAGAACCGATGAGGGAATCCGGTTAATTAGATATGTAGCTGTCAATACCGCCTCACCCCAAAACATCTTTGGAACCTGCATATGAAATATAAGAGCTTGAGCAACTTCCTTCAAATGTCTATTCTTTCGTTCAACAACACCATTCTATTGGGGGGTATCCGGACATGAGGACTGGTGAATAATACCATGCTGAGTCATAAATGACACAAAGGGAGAATAAAATTACTCACGAGCATTATCACTACGTAGGGTACGAACAGAAACAGAAAATCGATTCTTGATTTCAGCATAGAAAACACAAAAGATAGAAAAATATTTCGGAACAAGATTTTATTAAATATAACCATGCCATCCGTGAAAAATCATCCACAAAGGTAACAAAATACCGAAAACCAAACTTGGACTAGACCGGACAAGGTCCCCAGACATCATAATGGACTAACTCGAAAGGAGCACATGCTCGTTTATTAACCCTAGACACATACGACACCATGTGGTATTTAACAAACTGACAAGACTCGCAAAATAATTCAGACAAAGACTGAACTCCAGGACACAAACACTTCAGGCTTGAGAGAGTAGGATGACCAAGTCGACAATGAATATCAAGAGGTGTAGAGGAGATACTGGAACAAGCCATGGAAGTTATTTTTTCATCCAGTACGTAGAGCCCTCTTGAAGTGCGACAACCCCTACTAATAGTCTTGTTCATCAACATATCCTGAAATTTACAATAAGTACAAGAGAAAACAACACGACAATTCAGTTGTCTAGTAAGGACACTAATAGATAATACATTGAATGGAAGTGCAGGTAAATGTAACAAGGACATCTGGACGAGAGGATGTGGGATAATAATCCTGCAAAATACATGTTGTTCCAGTCATATGGTCAGTTGCACCAGAATCAACAATCCATGTCCGAGAAGAGGCTGAAATATATGGTGTAAAAGGGTCTGACTGAACTAGAGCGGTAGATGCAGGGGCCTGATTTGCTAGCAGGCGAGAATATTCTGTAGCAGAAAGGTGAACAGTCGTATCATCTGATATAACAGATCCAGGATTCTGCACGGTTGATTCTTCACTAGAACATATATTGATAGACTGCGGTTTCCCATGTAGCTTCCAGCACCTATCACAGGTATGGCCAACAACACCACAATAAAAGTAGGTAAACTTGTTGTCAGAACTGCGACCACGACGGCCTCCACCACGACCTCCAGTCTGCGTATTGCTCACCAAAACAGTACTCTCACCAATATCACTTGATCCAGAAGTTAAATGAATATAACAAAATGCTCAAGAATATGCCTCCGTAAGAGAAGTCTCCTGACTAGCTAAGATATGAGAACTAGCAGACTCATATTCCGATTGGAGGCCACTGAGAAATGCTAATATAGCTAATTGTTCCCGCTGCCGACACATTTCATGAATATCTATAGTAAGGGGCATCAAGACATTGAATTCTTCATAAATCTTCTTGAATGAGGCGAAATAGTCACTGATATGACTCGTCTGCTGCTCCGGATGAAAGAATGAATGATATATCTCATAAATACAATTCATACTATCCTTACCTGAGTATAAGACATTGAGATACTCCCATAGCTCCTTGACCGTATCACAATGGGTCACCAAATCAGCCACCTGAGACTCCATAAAGTTTATCAATTGATTAAATAGGCGGACATCATCACGTAACCAGATCTTGGTACCTGCTGGATCACTTCGAGGATTAGGGGAATCATCGCTATGATGTTCCTCTTTACTCGTACCCTGAATAGCGAATAAAATCAGCTTACGCCAACTCTGAAAATTTATACCATCCAAACGATGCTCAGTAAGTTTGGAACTCGATGAAAAAATCTCTGAGATCGTAGGTTTGGGCTCAACAAACCCACTCGATATCGAAGAGTCACCCATAATCACAATCAACTTGGGTAGGAAGTATTCGGCAAAACAATTATAAAGAGGGAAACACAACTTCCCCAAAAGTCATGATAAAGAGGGGGATACGCACCCCTATATATATCCAGATAACGTTTCAATCAATGAACCATCAAGATATGAACTGAACTGTTGAGAATTGAAACCTTAAACACACAATAGTAGGAGGAATTAAAAAAAAAATACTAGGGTTTCATCAACGAAATCATGAAAAAACTAGGATTTCATGAACGGAATTACGAAAACAGACTAAATATCAAAAAAAAAAATTAGGGTCAGAGTTTTGTTTAGATTAGGGATGGAGAATGGTGATTAGTGTTAGGGTTTTGTGAGGAGAGAGTTTCTCAAACTTCGGTATATGGCTCTGATACCATGTTGTTTAGAATAAATCCTACCCTCTCAAGGTAGAGAAACTCTTAATTTATAATGGTAAATTAGGTTACACAAGAGAAGAGACCCCATTGGGCTTACTCCACACATGTGGCCCAAGAGGCCACACACCTCCACTAGTAGTTTGACAAGAACGGCGACACGAACTAGAGTTGCTTGTTGATCTTATAGTTGAAAAAGAGTCCGACAAATATTCGTTGTTGTTCTTCTTTTTGAAAATTCGGCAGAGCTTCGTTGTTGTTCTTCTTGTTGGGAATCCGATAGGGCTCCGTCTTGTTCTTATCTAGGAGACTTCTAAAATCTGCACTTGAAATCTCCTCCCCCTCTCTCCACCCTACTACCTCTATTTATAGGCAACAAGGGTGAATAAAATAATGACAAGAGTCCCTTTGAGATAATCATACAATTATAAATATAATCAATAATTATCCTTTTGATAATCATAATTATATTTAAATTATAACTTAATCATTATCTTTAATCCAATGAGATTGACTAAAGTTTTGGGGTTTACTTTGTTTCGGGCTTGTAATATAAAATTTCAGTGTCCACATGTACAATATTACTTAAGTATAAAATTAAAAAATAAAAGAAAATGAATTTGGGTTTCTATTCATCTTTCTTTTAAAAATAATTTATCAAAAGCTTATACTTTAATATACTTTTATTACATTTTAACAATAGTTCATTGAGTGTAATTGTTTCACTTTGACAATAATACACTTTAAATATTATTTTATTTTATAAAGAAAATAGATGCATAGAAATTTTATAAGGGCTTTGCCCTTATAATAGCCCTTATAATTTGTAATATATATTTTCAAATTTGAATTTAAATAAAGAAGTAAAATTAAACAAAAAAATAATTTGTAATTTATTCAAAAATCTTAATTTAGTTAAAAAAAATAATAATTTGTAATTTATTCAAAATCTTAATTTAGTTACCAATTTATTTTTTAGTAGTATTTTGGGCATAAAATATCAATTTCTAACGATAGGGGGTGTTTGTTAACGGAATAATAACTGAATGAGATTGTGTGTGAGGTGGAAAAAGTACAGAGGCTAGATGACACCTTGGGGTGTTTGTTAAAAGTTTGATAGGGGTTGTTTGTTAATAGCCCTAAATTAAACTGTAGTTGGAATGTAACTTATTAAAGGATATGGTAAGTTAGGAATGGCAAAATGGTCCGACCCGACCGGGGTCCGACCCGGCCCAACTCGATTGGGGCGGGTTTGGTAAACTTATAAACGGGTTTGGTATCCAAAATTAAAACCCGAAGCGAGTTTGGGCCGGATTTGAGTTTTCTGGAAAACCCGTTGGTAACCCGACCCCGACCCGTTTACGATTTTAATTTTAATTTTTTTTTATATATATACGTGCGTCTTTGTCTACATATAACTCATTAATCTGATTATTGGTGCTGACATCTATATATATATTTTTTTGGAAGAATTTCAGTTAATATGCGTATATATACATTTGTTTATCTAAATATGTGGGATATTTGGTTTATAACGTAAAACAAAATATATGCCTAGAATAAGAGAGAGATACTTGATTTATAACTTAATTTGTCATCAAATGCATTATAACTTAATTTGTCATCAAATAATTTAGTAAATCAACCGTGCTTCTAATTTATTAGTAATAATTTAGTACAACCAATAGTAATTCGATGGAACCTGTTTATACCGACGGGGTGGTAATAGTATTACCGATTATAACCCATCGCGGGTTTGAGACGGGTTTGATATTAGTAATTTTTAAATAGAATGATAATGATATTAGCTAAACCCGACCCGTTACATCCTAGTAAGTTATGACAGACATCTTATCGGTGTTTTGAGGCCACTATTGTCAAATTTTAAATTGGAGCCAACTAAAACTACATAAATAAAGTACATAACAAATGAACTTTGACTTTTCAAAGTCCTTTCAAGATTAAGGGTGGTTTGGTAACATAGAAAATAGTTTTTTTTACTGTTCACCCATTTCAAAAATAAAAACATGTTTGGCAAACGCGTTTACTATTCACTTTTTTTTTTCCAAAAAAATTATTTTATGTTAATAGTGGATAAAAGTGGTGAAAACACAAAATACAATTTTTAGTTATTTTTTGAGTTTATTCACTGTTTAGGGTACCACCTCCGCCATCGCCCCCATCGCCGCCGCCACCAACCACCACCACCCCCCGCCACCGGTCGCCGCTAGGCCCCACCGCCACCGGCTCCGCCCGCCACCAGTCACCCACCACCACCGCCGCCGGTCACCGCCGGCCATCACCGCCGCCCACCAATACCATTTTATTTTTCAATACAAATTTTGATCCAAACGCTTTTTTATTTTTAGTTTTTTACTGAAAAAACAAAAACAAATACAAATACAGTTTTTATATTTGAAGACAAAAAACAAATATAAAAAACAGGCTTTCCAAACACACCCTAAACTTCATTTCTTCCTAATTTTGGACTAGCACGTGTTCATACAAAAAATGATACATTTGTGAAGCAAAAGTTAGCATTCCTAGATTAGTCACATCAAATTCAAAAATCATTTATAAATAATTAATTATCTTTTTCATCTTTATAAAGTTCGTAAGTATGGTTTAATCTCTAACAGAGAAAGAGAGATTATTATGTGAGTAGAGACATACAATGATCAAAGGCTCTAAATTAAAATTTTATTATGTTATGATGTTGTAAAACTGTAACTAAAAAAATATGGTGCAAAGTAGTAACCGCCTCTTTGGTAAATGGTTTAGATTTCAAATATTTGGTTTTGGTCTAAGTTTTTGGTGAACAACCACATCATCACTTGTTTGACCACCTTGGTCTGGTTTGATGAGATCAAATTTGATCTCATTTTGGGCAGAAGTGAGAAACAAAAAGGTTAGACCAAGATCACAATTTGGAACCACAAACATAATTCATTGTTTGTAATAAATAATAAAATTAATTAATAATAAATAACAATAATTAAATAAATAATTAGTAATAAATAATTTTTTTAAGAATGAAATAAAACAAGGTAAATAATAAACAAACATAAAATGAATAAATAATTAATAATTAATAATAATTAAATATTGCATAATTTTGAATATAAATAAATAAATATTTAAATTAGTTTAAAGTTTTATTTATTATTTAAAAATATTAAATAAATTTGAATAAAAATAATTAAATAAATATTTAAATATTAAATAAACATATTTGTAGAATCACCAACTCCACCAAACATGATTTGTTTCTTTCAGTTTTTATTTTTCTGAGACCAAAACCATCACCGCCAAACATATTTTCATTTCAGAATAAAACCACACCAGACCAAACCAAATAACCAAATGATTTGATTTGCATTTTTTTCAGACCATCTCCCAAACAGGCCCTAAGGGAGTGTCCGAACATTTCACCCTATTTATAGTAGTTTACACTAGGAAAAATTATTTTCTACATACGGTAGAATTCTGCAAGATATATAAAATCACCTCTAATTATTGTACGCAGATGGGCCGGGCCGAATCAAGCCGGCCCAAAAGTCCTATTCTCATTTCCACTACCAAATGGGCTTCTGAAGCGAATTTTCCTCCCCCAATGTGCTTTGTTTTTATTGGCTACATAAGAATTGCTCCATGGATCTTATTGGAAATGTTTGATGCTTCTTGGGACTTCTTTGGCGACCGGATGAATTACGGGATAGATATATTAGATCCTATTGTTCATTTTGGTAATTGTCTCATTAGTCAATAATAAGGCTATGTTTGGATTGATTTTTCGGAAGTTATTTTTGACTTTCTGGAGGGAAAAGTTATTTTGAATGGTATTTGACAAAAAATTTACAAGAATTTTTGGGCCTTGAAATAACGTTTAGAAGAAACTAGGGGGTACCAGCTTCTCAAAATATTTTCTGCTTTTGTTTTTTTTACTGAGAAAAGCCAGAAGCAAAACTATGCCAAACGAGGCCTAACTATTGAGTTGTGACTTTTTTAAATATATATATATATATGTTGAGGTGTGGACATAACTTAACCAATGACTAATGTTAGGATTGTTCAGTTAAGTCTTTATTTTATTGAACCACATCATGAGGTAGGAGAAGTATTATCCATTTATTTAAAGCTTCAGAATATGTTCACATATTGTCAGAATATTTTATCAGAATTAGTTTTTTCATTTGTTGATAAGAGTTTATTTTGTAGAGCCTTTATTTCTGCTTTTACAAAAAAAAACAAAACAAAAAAAAATAAAACAAAAAAGTTGATACTCACTAACTTCTTGAAATCACTATTCGAAGGCGCAAAAGTTCTCTAAATTTTTTAATTCAAAACAAATTTTTGATCTAAAAATTAAAAAACAGTAACTTAAAAAGTCAATCTAAACAAAGGCTCAGGTATGGTTCTTCTTCTTTTTCTTTTGTATTTAGAACTTTGTTTTCTTTTTTCTTTTTCTTTTTTATCTTTAACCAATCAAAAAATTATGAACTTATGAAAATGCCCTCTGTAGACACTAAACTTTTGTGGCCTCAAGCCCAAAACAAACAAGACCCAACACAAAATATTATGCCATAAATTAAATTAATTAGCCCAATTCTTATTGGGCTAATTCAAATTATTTAACTAATTCAAGCTCACTTAGTTAAATAAAAAAGATAATTATTAAATAATATTATAATTTGATAGTTATCAAAGAGTGACATATGTCGTCATTCTATTCGTTCAGATTGTCTATAAATATAGATATGATGGAGAATGAAAGGGAAGAATTCACGTGAAAATCAGAGAAGCTCTCTCAAAGCAAAAATACAAAATTCTACAAACACTTTTCTCTCCCAACAAGAAATCAAGAAAACAAGAAGAATAACAAGCACATCCAAATCGTACCGTTCTTTTCCTTTATTCAACAAATTCTAAAGAATCACTCAAATCCAAATATCGAAGACGAATAACAACAAGCACATCCAAGTCGTGTCGTTCTTCCTCAACAAATCAAGAAATCAAACTTCATCAACACTCGACCAGAAATCAAAGAAAATGATTCAAAATCAAGCCTGACGGCCCTTGAATCCTTCTCAACAACCGGTTCAAGAACAAGCTCCGACAACCCTTGGATCCGACCAATAAAAGAGATCGAATAAGAGGATTATTTTTCTTTTTATTGTAAAGAAAAAAAATAGAGGATTGTACTACCATTGATTGAAAATTAATAAAATTCTGATTTGTCGCAAATTTTTGTTCCTTTATTTTCGGACTCGAATTTGTTGTCTACAATATTGTGGCACGCCCGGTGGGACTCCTCTGCCTCTCATCTCTTTCTCCTATATTAAATTCGCAAAACCTTTCTTTGTCAGAATCTATGGCATTCCTGAAGGTTCAGACAAGCAAGAAAGACGACGATACAAAGACTTCTATCAAGGTTGTTGCGACAAGTCACACAAAGCCCAAAATTATGTCGATGGAATTGTCTGCAAATCCTACACACACGAAGCAACCGTCTGTAAATCCTGCACACACGACGAGACGGTTTACAAATCCTTTAAAGTTGACGGGACAGTCTGCAAATCTTACACAGACGACGCGACAGTCTACAAATCCTTCGCAGACGACAGACTCGTCTGCAAATTCTATACAAACGATGAAATCATCTGCAAATTCTAGACAGGCGACGAAATCGTATACAAATCCTGTATAGATGATGAAACCGTCTGTAAATCTTTTACAGATGACGGAATTGTCTGAAAATCCTTTACAGACGAGATCGCAATATGTTTGATTGGTCGACCAAACCTCAATTGGTTTGGCCTACTGGGCTTGGGTAATAAATAATAATAATAATAATAATGTTGTGTGCAAATAAGCCCTTAAATTTGACTTAGTTTTTCCTATCGCAAGTGCACGAATCAATTATAGTATAGTATAGATGAAATAGGGTATATCGTATCCACAAAGACTAATGAATTCACTACTTCTTTATGATTATTGTTACTAAATTATAAAAGATAATTTTGTTTGTTTTGTTTTCTATAAGTAATTTGACAAAAAATAAAATAACATAAAAGTAAAGATAGATTTTGGTTTTGGTATTTTGAAAATAGTGGAGATAAAGATCTAGGGTATTTCTAACTCAACCACTAACATCATAATATATACTCCTAATCATTTAATTGTAAAGGGCGGTCCATCATATGTGAATTAAATATAGGGTCGCAAGCATTAATAAACCCTAATCCCAAAAGGGAAGAATTAATCCATCATTGACTACTCCTACTAACATAAATTAAAAATATGTCACTCGTTATCCCTTCGAAGCATGGTTTATCTAAATCAAGATTGCATGTTAATTAAAACCATTGTGTAGAAAATCATAAGTTAAATATTCGAGTTCTAGCCCAAATTGAATAACCATAATTGTGTAAGATAAAATATTCATTTAAGCTAAGACAAGATATAGAATAAATGAATAATCTTATATAAAATCAAACGTAATCACTCATCTACACAATCATCACATATGTGTCCTTCAGTTTCCCCTTATACAATAAAAATAAGAAAGAGTCTACATTACTTGGCTAGGGTTTTGTTCATGGTCGTAGCAGTCTGTATTGTTGATGTAGACGCGCTCGCCATGGTTGTTCTTCTTGCACCAATCTTTAACAACCACGTATTCTCTTTTATAGAAAAAGAGGCGTATTTGTTTGGTAATCTAATTGTTTAACGGTTAAGTCAGGAATGTGTATCATGATATTTCTTGAAGAATGACGTTAAATCTCACCAATTATGGTCAATATAGTGTCCAATATAGCTTATAGATCATCCCATATTGATTTTGGTCGAAATGAGTCACACTGTTGTATATACAAGTTACTGATGTGGCTTGGCCATATTAGTCTTACTGAGTACTCGGTGAGAATTCCACCGAGTACTCGGTGACTGCGCAATTGTGCAAGAACGCGCGTATGTCTTTGGAATATTTCTCACATTTGTACTACTGAGTACTCGGTGAAGGCATTACCATGTATTCGGTAGTTCTCCACCTTGTATTTTCAGTTTTCCTCTTCTTTGCTCCGTTTCTCTTCTCGGCTTCATTCCTCTCACTCCTTTTGCATCCTTGACTTATTTTTGGTCCCTCATAGGTCTTTTATCCATAATTTCGGCTCGAATAATCTTAAGTTACAAATACAGTTATTTCACCGAATTAAACTCGTTTTACATAACATGACCTGAAACATCTTAAAATACGAAAATCGTATAAAAACACCAATATAATGATAAATATGAACATAATAATGTATAATTAGGATCCTTAAATATATGATATTTGGCTCCTATCAATGTTCATTCAGGAGTCCGTCAACAATCGCCCACATCTGAACAGGTGGGTAACCAGACTACTCATCCTTTATCAGGTTCGTCATTATCTTTCCAACAGCTGCAAGATAAGAAAAATAGAAAGAACAGTGACAAAACATTAAGGAATGTTGTCAAAGAGTTCATTACAGTTGTTGTTACACCAGTGAAGAATTTTGTAAAAGATAAAGAAAAATCAAACAAAAATCAGCAAATTATGGTGAATGTCAAGTCCTTTAAACTTGTCAAAGAGGAACATATCTTCTCTCTGGGGGCGATAAATAATGTTCTTCCAACTTTAAAGGAGGAAAATTACTATCAAAATGTATCTCTGATAATCATTCAAAAGCCTTCTCAAAGGTTGGTCGAACCAAAAATTCAAACTCAAGGTTGACCCATCGAAGATTAAAAATCTTTTATGACTTAGTCATTATGCCGGTCATGATAACTAGTACTACTTCAAGAGAAGATCAATTAACGAGTATGACTCGTGAAATTAAAATATTGCAAAAGACGATCGACGAACAAGATCTAAAAATTGCCTCACTAGTGGAGAAATTAAAATTGCATGGCATTGCCGAATCAAATAAAGGTCAAGTTTTTCTTATTGATTCAACACCAAACGTTACTCCCGTTGACAACAAAAGTCATACATCCATCACTGCTCAAATGGGTAGTCAAGCAAATCAAGATGTTTCAGTCACCTCGCTCTCTATTAAACAACTTCAAAACATGATAATTACAAGCATAAGAGAACAAGTTGGTGGCGTCTTTGAAAGTACTTCCACGTACTCAAAACCTTACACCAAAAGAATTGACGGGTTAAAAATGCCTACAGGATATCAACCACCAAAGTTCCAACAATTTAACGGAAAAGACAATCCTAAACAACATGTCGCGCATTTTTTTGAAACTTGCAATAATGCTAGCATATACGGAGACCTCTTAGTCAAGAAATTTGTGCGCTCCCTAAAATGAAATGCATTTGATTGTTACACAGACCTCAAAACAGAAGTATTGACAGTTGATAAATGATGGAACAAGAATTTCTCAATCGTTTCTATAGTACTCGCAGAACAGTGAGCATGGTAGAACTCACAAACACTCGGCAAATGAATGACGAGCGTGTGGTTGACTATATTGACCGCTAGAGAGCTCTAAGTCTTGATTGTAAAGATCAAATTCCTGAGATCTCTGCAGTTGAAATGTGCATGCAAGGCATGAATTGGGAGCTTCTTTACATCCTACAAGGAATCAAGCCAAATACATTTGAAGAACTTGTTACTCGAGCACATGATGTGGAGCTTAGCATAACAAGTCGTGGTGCTATAAAATATGTTCCTAATGTGCTTGACAATTCCTTTAAAGATAGAAAAATTGAGTCTGACAACGAAGAAGTTGAGTCTAATGACGAAGAACTTGCGTCTGACGACGAAGAAACTAAGTCCGAAGATTGAGAATTTGAGTCTGACGGAGATGAAGAAATTAAGTCCGATGATGAAGAAAGTGAGTCCAACGTCGATGAAGAAATTAAGTCCGGCGACAAAGAAATTGAGCATGATGACGAAGAAAAATATACAAGGCTTACAACGGGCTCCTAATCGCACGAGGTTAAACTGCACCATGATCCTAGCCCACGTGATCTAAAACTATGATTGCTAGAAAAAAAAAAATGAAAAAAACAAAACAAACATTGAACTACGTAATGACTTGATTCCTCTTATGAGGATACGTAGGAAACTTAGAATTTTATTCCGAGTTCAGTCAAACGACAAAAAAAAAAATCAAAATCAAAATCACTCTTTGTCCGCAAGAGTATAAACTGTGAACGGCTAAATGATCAAACTCTTTGTTTGGTAATAACAAGTTATTTTTATTATCAAAATAAAGGTTTGAGAATTTTACATGGATTTTACAAGTACATCTTTCACAATAATAATAAAAAAGATAAGGCAACAAAGATGGATTGTCAATCTTCTATTTCTCGCTCGTCAACAACTTCTCCATCAAGATAACATAAAGATGCTAGTCTGCATATCAATTGAGAAAACTTCTAACAGTGCAACTTGTTTTGGCATATGAAAAATGGCACAAAAACATTTGTCGCTGACTACACAGTATCTTGTTGTTGGTTCTGAAATTCATTTTTCGATTGACAAGGCTTAAGCTATAACCATCTGTCATCAGATACTTTACTTTGACAGATAAATTTTGTAGGTCACTAAAAAAAAAATATTTGACTTGTCGTCAAAACCTTCACTTTGGAAGAAAATTTTCATCGGAGATCAAAAAAATAAAATCTCTCTATCATCAGAAACTTCACTTTGACAGAGAAACTTCACCAGTCCTTGAAGAAAATAAATTAGGCTCGTCATTAAACTTTCACTTCGGCAGAAAATTTTGGTCTATTGTCGGAAAAGAAAATCCGGTTGTCGTCGAAAAAAAAAATACTTTGACAAAGAAATTTCACCGGTCACCGAAAAAGAAGTTCCAACCAGCTGATAAAACCTTCAGTGTGAAAGAAAATTTCGTTGGTCAACAAAAAAGAAAAGCAGACCCGCCTGTGAAAGAAAAATTTCGTCGGTCATCAACAAAAAAATAAAACTGCTTATCGCCAAGACATTTACTTTAACATAAATTTTGTTGGTCACAAAAAAAAATAGAAGTGTCGGCTTTTCAAACAAAAAAACAATAAAAAAAAAAATTGGTCAAATACCAACTATCAATTTAAAGGTTTTCGCAAGGAAAACACCCCTGCAATGATAACTTCAACCCGCGTTATCTCTGTGAAAAATGCAATGTCTATTGACAGAGAAACGCGAAATAAAGGTATGGCGCAACAAAAATATGGTCGAACACCAATTACCATTGCAAGGGTTTTCGCAAGGACAACCCCCTTGCAACAATAACTTCGGCACGCGTTATATCTATGATGGACGCAATGCCTGTTGATAGAGAAACACGAAAAAAGGCATGACGTGACAAAAATATGGTTGAACACCAACTACCATTGCAAGGGTTTTCGCAAGGACAACCCCCTGCAACGATAACTTCGGCCCACGTTATTTTTGTGAAGGACGCAATGTCTGTTGACAGAGAAACACGAGACAAAGACATGGCGCGACAAAAACATCAACAAATAAAAAAGTTCGTGAAAAAAGAAAGCAAAAAAAGAAAAACAAAAAGAAAAAAAGGAAAAACAAAAAGAAAAAAGAAAAAAGAAAAGGAAAAAGAGAGAAAAAAAAAACAGTGTTGAAAACAAAAGGTCAAAAAAAAATGCATCCAAACCCAATTGCTCTTTCTCACACAATCTCCCATATCTACCTATACACCAACACATATCTCCGTCTATGGGACCTCGCGGCGAGCACCACCAACCTGCGTGGACATTAGACAATTCAACCATTAAAAATTTCCTCTTCCTAACGATATCTAATGGTTTTCCTTTGCTCAACTTCCCAAGGATAGAAACGTCATCCACCTCTCCGCTTCGGCTCTGTTGCTCTCGGAAAACAATTAGTACACTTCCAAATGGTCCTGGTCCTTTGGTCAACAACCCCAACAAGATCCTAATAGCTGATAAGGTCACCATGAATCGTGTATCCTGCAGTTCGTTTGGTTTGTCCGTGATGTCGCATGGTGTCGTATCTTTTCGCCGTCCAAAGAGCCTTATAATGAGCCCGCATATATATCATTTGCATGGGTCACATGGAGGTTGGAGTAAAGAGTCTGCTTTCTCTGAAATCATCGGATCACAACCAGTTCTCAAACTTATTTTCTCAAGAAAATGCCATGAATGGCTAGATAACTAGAGTAGAAAGCCATTCCTCTACAACTATAATGCCACCGGCGAATTACAAATCCGTACTTATATAGCCCATCGCCATCGACCTTCTATATATATTTTTCAAAGCCCCGAAAAAAATATATCATTGTTGCGATAAATCCCATGAGGTATATATAAAGGAAAAACCAGATTGGGCACGGTACCGAAGATGGAAGAAGCTGGATAGTAAAAGAAGCAAAAATTGAAAGGGAGCAATGTCCACAATAAAGGGAGGGGGGGGGGGAAGGGGGGGCAAAGTGGCAGATTACATGGTCACGTAAAAAAAAAATGGAAAACATGCAGCAAACATGTACAACAAAGGTGTTGATGATGGGTATGCATGTTGAAAACGTTTGTGCACACAATAAATAATAATTCGGAAAAAAACAATTCACACCGAGTTGGCTTTAGTCTTTAGAAGGCTTGAAGATGTTAAAGGATAATACATAATTGTGATGTATGACCTTTTATAAATAGGAATAATTTCATAATCCTTTTCTGACTATAATTTCAAAATTTGGAATTTTAGTTGGAATTGAATGGAAAAAATAAACAATTTCGGGTCTGGGAAATGTTATCTCAACAGTGCCATCGGGTCTAGAGGCAAATGTGGGATTGGTAGATTGAATGGTCACAAGTTTATGATGAGTTTTTTCATAAGTCGTAACCCAAGATTTTGGGAGTAGCTTAAGGAGATCAGGTCGAGAAATTTGTTTAGGAATATGAGCACAAGTGGCATGGTCAGAAGTGTTTATAGTGATCAGGAGGGCTTCATCTGTGGTTGTGGGAATGGACATGTTTAGTGCATGGTTCTGAAGTCGATAGGCCATTTGGTAATGAAGGGTTGCAACAAAAGTTGTAGATACTTGGGAAGCTCCACCAATTTGAATTTGGACCTTCAAAGCACTAAATAGATGTGGATATGCTAAAGGCATATTGAAATTGGGGAAGAAGGTAAACACAGTTGTGCCTGCATGTAAAATAGTTTGTACCGTGGCTATGCAAGCATGTTGATACTGGTGAAATTGAGTATCCCCCAAAGCAATTATGAAGGTAATAAGAAGTCCTTTTTGGCCATGGAATGTGACTGCCAACCTGATGGCTCCAAAATAAAGATGAGTGAAACCTTGTCTCCGTCATAGACTGGGAAAATCTGGAGGAAATTCTAGAGGAAAACGTTGTTCTGTGTCTGTTGCTGGAACAAAACACTGATCAAACTTTAAGGCTTGGACATATTCTTTAACTGAGGATGGTCAAGGAGTAGAAAACATTTTAGTGACTGTTTTCTTTACAGAACTAGTGGGTTTAGAGAAAGCATTATAAGGGTTAAGGAAAATGAGATCTGTTACAGGAACTTTACTATCATCAGAAATATACTCAAACTCATATAAATATTCGAGATTAGGAGAAGAATAGGAGGAGAAACTAGATCTAGAAGAAGAAGAAGAGCTTAAAGACGTCAAACTTGAAGAACGATTCATTGGAAATTAAAATATCTGGGTTCTTCTCTACCTCATACATTTAATAATTTTTTCCTGTAGCATTTAAAACAATTTTGATCTTTTTATCATCTAAAGATTCATATATGAAGGAAGATAAACCAAGACAAACATCCACTCTAGCTTCACAGTCTCAAGGTACTTTATCATTCATATAGAAATTATTAGAGATAGAAAAGAAAGATAATCTTCACACATAAGATAAAATTCAGTTTCGATGAAGGTTTGTAGTACAAAGTATGTTACAGGGGCCTTCACTAACGATCTATTAGCAGGAAAATAAAATTGAAGTACTTAGTAAAGAATTACCTTGAAAGAGTTTAAGCTTCCATGAACTTGACTTGCTCTGATACCAAATTGAGTAAACATGAAGTAAATATAATCACTAAGAAGAAATGATCAAAGAGGAAGTAAACCAAGACAAATATTATTTCTTAGCTTCTAAATTTACAAGAGGGATAACTTTCCTTTTATAGGCAAAGGAATGCCTTAGTAGTACAATGTACTATTCTTGATATAGTGCAAATTACATACCACAATACAAGAGCTATATAATACAACACACCACACTATTATACATAATTACACAATCACCTTTATTTTGACGTAAGCTATGACGCACATAGGCGCCGACATAAAACAATAAAATATATTACAGTACGTAATCCAAGTCTGAGTTGAAAGAGTCAGATCATCAATCTGAGTCATTTGAAATATACTGATTCAAGTAAACTCGAAAAGTAGGATGATCTAGATAGTCGGGGAAGCAGGAATACTCATCATGGAATGCTTCCAAAAGGTGACGTATGTGCTGACGCCAAACATCTGGATAAGCATTAAAATTATGCCAATTTGAAGTTTCCTTTTTCAACAGATTTGGTGGAACACTGGCTAGAGATACACGATTTACATGACATAACTGACTCATGTGGAGATCATAGAACACTAGGAGTGCATACATAATTGTATTTTCATGGCCTGTGAAAAAAGAAGTGAGGTAGTCTTTTTGGATAAAAAGACCATCATCTTGAGTGGGATAAATTTGCCTTTTTATCCAAAAGATGAACATTGGATACTGAAACGATGTGGACCTGAATTTTTCTTGCCAAAAAGGAATATCTCGAAAAAGTATAAGCTAGTTACATAGTCGAAGATATTTGATTTCTATATTATTTAGCAAACACTGGGCCAAGTATCTGAGCATAAGAGATTTATCAAAGACTATTCTTATGGTATAAAGATCTACAAGATACCAAAACAATAGGTATGCCTCTTTTGGAAAATGAAAAAGAAACGCGGGGTTTATTTCTAGTTAAGTGAGAAAAGAAAGGTAGGTTTTTCAGGGGGCCTACATCTAACCCATAATGGTTTTCCTTGTTCTTCTAGCCTTTGAATTTTTTTTTGATGATTACAGATTTTCTCTAAGGTTTGTGAAGCACTCTGATAGATTGCACCTAGGGATGTGTTGTTCAATGCCATAGACTTAGTTTGCAGAAGCTTGAAAGTTTCATTTCTCAGTGGTTCAGGGAGTGAATTCAGAAAAGTCTGATTAAGATTGACATCATCTATGCCACCAAGGAAATAAAACCGCTGGGACATACAGTCATAATGGCGCTCAAGATCTTTTCTTTTAAAGGAACAACATCTCATACTGAGATATTTTTCTCGAACGGTGTTTTGATGTGTATTAGTGGGGCCAAGAAATTCACTGTGAAGAACATCAATGAAGGCCGCTATGGTAGGTGCTTGCTTTAATTGGAGAGTTTTGTATTCTCCAAGAGATAAATACCATTGGCGAAGTCATCCAAGAAATCGTGTAACACATTTTGTTAGGACAGACTGCAATGTGGTATTAGGGGTCAATATCTCAGCAATACACCAAGCATGGATCTCATATATTTTCTCAATCCATTTGGAAGGAGGGAGATTGTCAAAGGAAAATCCCTGGGTATTTAGATTGGAGAAGGTATTTAGCTGATCCAAAAGTAGAGGTCGATTATCTAGATTATCATCCACAACTTCTTTAACCATTGGTTCAGGGCCAGCAGATTCTGGATGAGCGGGGTCTGGTTGAACCATCTGAATAATGGGAAAAAAAAAATTGTCATCAGAATCTAGGGACAGGACAGATTCCGAGTCATCATTGATTTGGGTGACTTCATCTAATTCTGGCATGGTGGCAAGGGTTTGGAGAAGATCTGAAATATGATTGGTAGGTCGAGAGGGCTCAAGTTCTACCATAAGTTGTTCAGGAGCTTTAAGCTTAAGGTCTATTAGTTTAGGAGGTGTTTAAGGTGGATTTGGTTTTGGTAAAGTTGGAAAGCTAGGAGTATCAGGCGAAGCAAAGATGCTTGTTTTGCCAAAACTTGGTGGTGTAAAGTTTAAAGGCTGGGACATGGGTAAAGATTGAGATGTGCTAGGGAAAAGGATTGAGTTTTGGTAAGAAGAAAACAAATCCATTGGACTGGATTGGTGAGAATACTGTTGTGCTTGGAGTGATTGAAGCTAAAATTTCAGATGTTTCAATTTAGCATTTTTCTGGTAGAATGCAAAGGTGAAAGTCTAATCGGAGTATGCCATTTGAAGAAGTTCGCCATGGACTGCCTGAATCTTCTGCTGGAGGTCCTGGATGAGAAGCTCCAATGATGTGAACTTTCTTTGAAAGGTGACCTCAAGGGCTTTCTGGGACTGGGCTATCCTCTAAAGAATTTTGTTTTGGGCCAAAGAATTGACGGATTGCCAATTTATGGCTGCCTCTGCTGCAGATATGGACTTAGAAGAACTATCAGGGTGAATGGTTGTGGGGTCTGGGATTTTGCGATGGTGAGTGGTTTTTTCTTGTTGGTTATGAAAGTCCAGTGGGAGAAAATCTTCTTCAGTCCAAGATGAGGATGGGGAAAACATATAACATGGAATAGGTTGTGAGGGGGAATCCAAAGTTTGAGGTTGAAAAAGTTTTGGAGGTGATTTGTAAGGAGAAGGAACTGGCTTTGGTTTAGGCTTTAGAGGATTACCATAAGTAACTAGTAATCAAAATGACTAGAGGGTTTTCCAAGTAAATCAACTGTGGGATCACCAGCTTCATACGTTTCCCTTAATAGTTGTTTATTTTATTTTTCTTAGGTTTTTTAAAATCTTCATCATCCCCATAGAAACAATCATCACATTCATAGTGATCAAAGAAGTTATAACCAGTGACTGTGTCTTGAAAATAGTACACTGGAATGTTAGAAGGTTGGAAGGATTTAATAGGGACTTGGGTCTTAAAATTGGAGGGACAAATTTCAATGATATTGATCTCTGAATGGAAAATTGGGAGAGAGGTGTTTGGGACTTTAGGTTCTCTGGGAATTGTTATCTCAATAGTGCCATCGGGCCTGGATACTCGATTTCACCAGTATCAACATGTTTGCATAGCCACTGTACAAACTACTTTAAATGCAGACACAACTGTGTTTACCTTCAATTTTCCCCCATTGGACTTTCACAACCAAGAAGAAAAAACCACTCACCAGCACAAAATCCCAGACCAATGGGTTTTTTCTAGAAGAAGACTCTGGAGGTGAAAAGGTAGTTGGATGGGTTCAAAACATGATATCATACGAAAACAAAGGAGAGAACATGATTGAAGTGCGACAAGGACTTTGCAGTTGCAACTCAAAAAGAAGATAAGGATGACAGGCAAATGAAGTTCACACCGACTGAAAAAACAAATTCAGTCTGACGGATAAAACAAAAGAAGTTTCAAACCGACTGACAAAAGAAGTTCAGAATGACATACGAAAGAAATTTCTGTTTGACAGACAAAAGAAGTTCAGATTAACTGACGAAAGAAAGTTCTGTTTGACTAACAAAATAAGTTCAGACTTAGGGACAAAACAAAAGAAGTTTCAGATCAACTGACAAAAGAAAGTTCAGTTTGACGGACAAATGAACTTCAGATTAACTGACTAAAGAAATTTCAATTTAATAGACAAAAGAAGTTCAGATTGACTGACAAAATGATTACTCCAAGTCCCGCCCAAACAGATAAATCCGTGTGCAAGACTTGGAGTGGGGGCAATCTGTAAACACTACAATTTTGTCAAGACCCAACACAAAATATTAGGCCGCAAATTAAATTAATTAGCCCAATTCTTATTGGGCTAATTCAAATTATTTAACTAATTCAAGCCCACTTAGTTAAATAAAAATAATAATTATAATATTATTTTAATATTATAATTTAATAGTTATCATGGAGTGACATATGTCGTCATTCTATTCGTTCAGATTGTCTATAAATATAGACATGATGGAGAATGAAAAGGGAGAAGAATTCACGTGAAAATCAGAGAATCTCTCCCAAAGCAAAAATACAAAATTCTACAAACATTTTTCTCTCCCAACAAGAAATTAAGAAAACAAGAAGAACAACAATCACATCCAAATCGTGCTGTTCTTTTCCGTTATTCAACAAATTCCAAAGAATCACTCAAATCCAAATATCGAAGACGAAGAATAACAAACACATCCAAGTCGTGTCGTTCTTCCTCCACAAATCAAGAAATCAAACAAAACTGTTCGATATCAAACTTCATCAGCACTCGACCAAAAATCAAAGAAAATGATTCAAGATTAAGTCTGACGGCCCTTAAATCCCTCTCAACAACCGGTTTAAGAACAAGCTCCGACAGTCCTTGGATCCGACCAACAAAGGAGATCGAATCAGAAGATTATTTTTCTTTCTATTTATAAAGAAAAAAAACAAAGGATTGTACTACCATTGATTGAAAATTAATAAAATTCTGATTTGTCACAAATTTTTGTTCCTTTATTTTTGGACTCGTATTTATTATATACACCCTCATTGAATTGTTTTCAAAAATTATCATTTATGCAACTTTGGTTCCCGCTATGGAGATAGAAAAACAAGGTGGTCCCAAATATATTTATGTGTATTTATGTAGAAAAGGGCCCTGATGTAACAAGAAAGATTAAAAGAAAAAAAAAAAAAAACCAAATTGTGGCATGAATGTTAGCCCATCAACAATGAAAATGGTGGATGACGGTCAATTTCTTATGCACACTTGACAAAAATGTGGTTTGGTTTGGTACCGATACATGTAATGTGAGACCAACCCTAAACGCAAATTAAATTATATGATCTCTCCTTCTTTAATGGAGAGGAGGACACATGACAGTTGTTGGGTTCGGTTCCGCTTTTCAAAATTAAAGAACCGACTTTTTAGGTCCGGTTTCGGTCCTTAATCACATAGAATCGGACCGGAACCGAACCGGTTATATATATATATATATATACATATTTAAAAGTTATTATTAGATAAATAATGTATAATTTTAAAATTTTAAAATGATATGTATAAATGTATCACTGATTCACTAATATAAGTAATATGTGAATGACATTGAGAAACCTTAGTTACCTCATTGGCTTTTTTTTTTGAAAAAAAAAAAATACTCACTGTCCATTTTTGTCATTGCATATTATGGGGGTTGCATTCTAAAGAGTTTTTTGTTTTGAAATGCAAGTGAAGACTGGTAGCCGTACCAACTCAAGGATGTCTTTTTCTTTTTCTTTTTTGTTTTAACCATGAAATGCAATTTTTTGCTTTTTTAGAGGATAAGTTTGAATTCCTGGAATTGTAATTTCAAAATGATTACTTTCATTACATTAACTATCATTTTATTTTGGGTTTGTAATAGACTAATAGTTGAAATACTCTATAATTTGGTTTATAATTATGTTTTGTTTAGAAATTTTTTATGTTTTTTAGAAGTAATAATAGGAACCGGAACCGAACCGAAAAAGATGGTTTGGTTTGGTTCGGTTCCTTGTATTAATGGTTCAGTTCCGGTTTCGGATCCAGTCGGAACCGGGACCGAACCGGACCGTGTGCAGCCCTACATGACAGTGTCACAAAAAAATGGTTGTTATGGTGGATATTAATTGTGTGTTTTACTTCAGTTGAATTCTCTCTCAAATATATGTTGTATATAGATAGTTGTAAAAAATTATTTATTTTTACATTATTTTGTTTTATATATTTTATTTTTCTTGAAATTAAGATGATATGTAAATCCAGAAAAAAATTACATGGCTAAGATAGGGGATATTAGGGCTGCACACGGTTCGGTTTGATACGGTTCTTGATAAAATTGGAACCAAACCATTCCCAACGTTTTCTCGAAAACAAGAACCAGAACCGGAACCAAACTATAAAAGATCGGTTCGGTTCAGTTCTGAACCACGGTTCCTTAAGCTCGTGGTTTTAAAATATATATTACATACATAAACACAAGAGAGAATAAGAGAGTGAGTTTTAAAGTGATTGTTTTCTGGGTCTTTGCCTGAATTATTTTTTATGTGTTTTTGTTGAGAAGATGAAGAAAACGAAAGAGGTTGTTAAGAAGAAAGGAATCTCAAGTTATTTAGGTGTGTGTCAGTGTATGTTTGTGTCAACACATATTCAAACATTTGTAAAGGGAGCAAAAGAGAGAGGAAAAGAAACAAATCTTTCGTAGAAAGAACACAAGTCGGTAGTAATGCAAATAGAATACAATTCGGTAGTAATGCAAAGATGGTTTATGGTTGCTGGTTGGGAGAGTGATTGCCCATGAGGAGAGTGGATATGAGAGATGAAAAGGGTAATGAAATATAATATTTTATGTATGTTAGTGTAATATTTGTTTAATTGTTATAAAACTAAAAGAGTGAACTTATAATTTTATTTTATATATTAATTTGTATTTATTTGGTGCTATAAATTTGTTTAAAATTATAACTTGTTAAATAGAATTTATTTGTATAGGTGAATTATATATACTAATATATAAATATTTATTTATATATATAATTGGTTCGGTTTGGTTTTGGATAGTCTGAAATCGGAATCGAACCAAACGAGAACGATTCCTCTTTTTGGGAACCAGAACCAAACCAAACCAATTCAAAACCAGAACCAAAATACCGATTCTGATTGGTTTGGACCGATTCTATAATTTTTTTATGCACCCTTACAATCCCCAAGTCTGGCCTAAAATACAACTCTAATGGGATCTAATATTATACTACAAAAGAAAAATCAAATCCAAGTCAGGCCTAAAATACAACTCTAATGGGATCTAATATTATACTACAAAATAAAAATCAAATGAATTCTCAATTCGAAATATCGAAGATTAATCCGGAGGATGAGGAGGAGGTCTAAGAAACCCACCGTTAAGATCCCAACATTGCATGTAGTGACGGATTTTGAAAATTAGTTGAGTGGGGGCGGCAGTGGCAAATTTTTTTGTCTTCTAAACTATTATAATAAACAAAGGAAATTTAATATTCATTAAATTTTTTTTTCAAAAGATAAAAACAAATGAAAAAAATTAATGTCCATAATTTAAGTTTCACATTACTCTTTAGGTGATTATGAAAACAAAATTATTAAAAAATGTACAGAAATCTTAGTATTCATTCAATAAAGTACTATTTATTTCATAAAATATCAAATCTTTAAACATAGAATAACATAACATTAGAATAGAAAAACTAATTATTTTAAAATCGAATTGTTTAGAAGATGTATATTTTTATAAAAGAAAATTATATAATTTTAGTGGGGAGATAGAGAGATTTTTATAATTCTAATGGGGGCATAGTTGAATTTTTATATAATTTCAGCAGGGGCATTATACAAATTTTGTAAAATATATAAGAATAAAAAGGAAATAATAAAAAAATCGAGTGGGGGCGCCCCCACTGGTTCCTTAGGTTGCGTTTGGTAACGGTTTGGTGCGGTGTTAGTTTTTTGTTTTGGTTTGGGTTGGGTTGGATTTGGTTTGGTGTGGTTTTATTTTGGTTCCAAACCATGTTTGGTGCAAATGGTTTTGGTGTGAGAAAAAGTGATGCTGAAAAACCAAACCATGTTTGGTAGAGTTGATATGGGTTGAAATTCTGAAACCAAACCATCTTTCGTAACTTGGGATGATTTCACATTTTATTTATATATTTTAATTTTAATATTAATATATTTTAATTTTAATATTAATATTAATATTAATATTAATATAATAATATATTAATATTAAAATTTATATTAATATTAATATTAAAATTTATATTAATATTAATATTAAAATTTATATTAATATTAATATTAAAATTTATAATATTAAAATATATTAAAATATTTTTATTATATTAAAATATATTAATATTTTAATATTAATATATTTTAATTTTAATATTAATATTAATATATTATATTAATATTAATATTAATATAATAATATATTAATATTAAAATTTATATTAATATTAATATTAAAATTTATAATATTAAAATATATTAAAATATTTTTATTATATTAAAATATATTAATATTTTAATTTTAATAAATTTTAATTTTAATATTAATATAATAATATATTAATATTAAAATTTATATTAATATTAATATTAAAATTTATAATATTAAAATAATAAAATATAAATATTATATTCGGTGCTACAGTGATTCGGGTTGCTACAGTGGTTTGCTACAGTGTCCGTACCATACAAAACTATCCTCAAAGATGGTTCCAAAAATGCCTCCATTTGGTGCGCTACAGTAGTACCAGCTCTAGTTTTACCAAACATGGGTTGGTACTACTATTCAGTACCAAAACCAAAAATTTGGTACCAACACCAGTTACAAAACAGTGCCTTAATGAATATGTCCGGCATGCATGATCCAATCTTGGATTAACTTCATTTATATCCTCTTATATTAGTTTTTATTTTAATCAGACCTTTTAGATTTGATATTTTTTTATTGAAATCATTTATTTTTTCAAACTCACATCATTTACACCCCTAATGCCACTAAAAACCTAAACTAACCTCATGTTGAGATAGATGGTGTTTGAAAACAAGATTTACCATCCTCAAATTTTATTATTCAAACAAGACATTGATTTTTTATTTTCGCATAAATCAAAAAATAAATTCGTTTATGGTAAAATATTTAAAAAACAAATAAAAAAATCTAATTGATAGTTCAAAATAGTTTTTTATATTTTGGATTTAATGTTTTTTTATATTTTACAATAATTGGTAGTTCGGAAAAAATGTTTCGGCATTAATTGTTGGGTGTGTCATTAATTTGATGTTTGATTGAAATAAAAATAAATATCAGGGGTGTAAATGAAGTTAGCCTTACAATGTGTGTTATTAACTTGTGAGGTCAAAAGTTTATTTTATATTTAACAGTTATGTAAGTGAGAAAACGTGGGAAAACAAAATTTATCCGTTAGAAAAGAAGGAAATAATATCGAAATATGCAGATTGAAAAAAAAAATTAAGAAGAGAAATTTAAAGAAATAGGAAAAAATTGATTTTTATTTTCTTTTACTTTTACTTTAATTTTCCATCTCATTTGGACTAAAAACACAATAAAATAAAGGATGACAATAAAGAATCATTAATGCTTCACTTATTGTGTAAGAAGTTCCTAGGAACTAATGACTCATTTGGGATGATGAAGGGATTTGAAATCAAGTAATTTGAGTTCAAATAAAGAGGATCAATTATATTACAAAAAAAAAAAAAAAATTGGATTTCTTGTAGAGGATTTTAACATTGTACATTGTTATTTGAAATTCACATAAAATTATCAAATTAATCCATGCATGATGTTAGAATCTATAGTCAAATTAGAAAAGCTAAATTTAAAGTAAACTTCTTACTTATTCACTTAAAATTAACAATTTCTAATCCTTCAATCCAAAAATCAAAGACTTAAAAAAGATAATAACAATTATTTATGCAAATTGAAGTAAGAATGATACATGACTAAAACGCATACTCACTCCGTCCCAAAATAAGTGTTAACTTTTTCTTTGACTCAGGGTATAAGTGGGAATATTCAACTTTGAGGGGGTTCAAGTGGAAATATGACAAACTTTAGGGGGTGCTTGTATCCAAAAAAAAAGAGAGAAAGTAATCAGGATGGTACTCCCACATGGAATGGGGACCAAGACAAGGTATGGTAATGCAACAAACATACCTAAGCCTATCACCCTGCTGATTTTATTGATTTTTGGGAATAGAATAATGAGGTGCAAGTATAGTTGGTCATATAATCTGTTTTTGGAAACATATTTATCTTTTTAGTATTAATATTATTTGAGTCCATTATTCTGCGACGGAAACCGAAACCAATATCGTAATGGCAAACCATGGATACAAGTAAACTGCATTTGTGATCACTTTTCCTGCAATTTTAGTCAAGAGTTTCATATCTAAAATTCTTATGATATGAACCAACATGCATTTTCCATTATAGATTTGATTAAATTCCAACAAAAAAATTCTATGAATATCAACTCAATTATGTCATTGAATTCTTGAAATATGACACAATTGTTAATTTCATTCGGTATACGAATCAATCAATTTATTGTAAATTACTGTAACCTTAAACGCATTATTGTTTATGTAGGCATATGTATTATTTTAGGTTGCACTCGACTCGTAGAGGGGTCTCATTTAGGGTACTGGGCTACTGGGTAGAGCCTCGGACCCGCCCCATCAAAGTTGGTATACGGGTTGACCCAATGTGTCCGACGTTGTGGCGGATTACTCGTGGCAACTCAAAAGCCTTCTAAAGGTGGTCCTATTGTGGTAGCGCACCTGTGGAGCTGAAGAGCGTACACGGGAGTAGTACCTCCATGGTCTACGGGTCCTGATGACGTAGCAGTCTCTCAAGGGCGTCTACCACCATTTATGCACAGCTCTAGCGGTATATGCATGTACTGCGAAGGCTATTGGGGAGTGATCCGTTGCACGACTGATCCGGCTGTGGCCATAGATGCTGCGTAGCCGTGACACGTGGACAACGCGACACCATCTTTACATTATGAAGGGATTGGAAAGAGCATGTGGCATGGAGGCTTGGAGTGTAGTTTAGTCATGATAAAGGCACATAATGTGGATTCTACCCATTATTTATAATGTGGAAAGAATTCTCCTTATAGGCCCACATCATGGCCCTCATCACCTTATTAAAGAAAAGTGGAGCATTGGTAGGACTTGGGGACCACAACATTTAGGGAAACATTTTGAGCCTTGTTACCTATAAATAGAGGGCAATAGTGCATTGCCTAGGGACCGACACCAGATCAGATCCTCTCATCTCCTTTCTTTTCACAACATTCTCTCTTTCCTTTTTGGCTTTCTTTGCTTAAAGGCTACTCCTTCAAGGACGGCTACCATTTCCCTTCTCTATTCTCCCTAGTTTTCTCTGTGCTTCGGCCATGGAGAGCTGATTTCACCTTCTTCGCGTCTGACCTTTCTTCTCCACTTGCTTCTCTCTTCTCCATCTCTTGGTCTTTAGCTGTTTTGGGGATATTTCATTCATTGGGACTTTGGGTCTAGATCTATCAATGCTCACTACCCATTCTCTTGTTGCGATGAGGCTACACTCTTTGCTCTTCTCCACCGATTCTTTTCTCTCCTTTCATTTTCTTTGCTTGAGATTTTCGACCATGGATTGTGACCTCTTTGTTCTGACTTGCTAGTGGGGCCTTCTCTCCATTTTTTCTCTTTTGTTTCTCACCTTCTTCACCCACAATTTTTGGCGACCACAGTGGGAGAGAAAGGCGGGCCATATAGCATGACCAGAAGGTCATCTCGTATAGCCATGACGTCTCAAGCACCTTCTTCTTCTGCACTTCCTCCATCTCCTCCTCTTCCATTCAGGCCTGAGTCAGCCGCACCTATTGGAATGGAGAGCCACATTCCTGGAGAGGGGAGCCAGCCTCCACGAGGGCTCCTTCTGATCAATCGATCCCCACCAGGTCTGACGGCTACCCAGCCACAGCCCCAGGGCATCGCCGCAGCAGAGCCACAGCTCAGGGAGCCACCGCTCGACCATCCCCAGGTCGCTCGCGAGCAGGAGGCGACCAGTGCTCGTTCTTCCAGCCGCACTGTCACCAGGACGCAGCACAACCGGACGGCTCGGAGCAGGTCTCATAGCACTGCCACCTCGAGGTCAGCTGGCAGGCGCGACCGTGACGCGCTTATCATGGAAACATTGCTTACTATGCAGGCCACCCAACAGCAAATGTGGGAGGAGCAGAAAACAATGTTTGCCTTTGCCAGGCCTGACGCGGCCACGGGCACAACGGTCACGCCAGCAATGGTGCCGGCATCTATCATTCGTCGTGATGTCATGGTGACGCCCCCGCGCGCAGCTTCAGCGTTACCCCAGGGCCACACCACGGCGGCGTCATTGACCCCTTTTGGCTCGGCTCAGCAGAGCGCTTCCCCATATGTCACGTTTGATCAGTTGCGCGCCATGATGGGGTCGGGTCGTGTCTCGATCGGGGTGAATCTTATTGGCGACCCGTTGCCTCCATTTCCTGTCTCTGTACTTTAGCAGCCGTACCCTGCTGAGTACATTGCGCCTAAGTTCAGACAGTTCGATGGAAGGAAAGGCAATGCTAAGGAGCATGTTGGACGTTTCATTAGTCATTTGGGGGACCATACCTCCAACGAGGCGCTGAAGTTGAGGGAGTTCCCCAAGTCACTGACTGACCGGGCGTACACATGGTATCACAACCTCGAGCCTGGGTCAGTGACCAGCTGGGAAGAGATGACGCAGCATTTTTATAGCAAGTACTACCAGGCTGAAGAGAAGCTCACTCTGTTATCCCTCACTAAGCTCACCCAGAAGAGCAACGAGGATGTGATGGCTTATGTGAAGCGATTCAGAGAGCGCACATTGGAATGTTATGAGGCCGCCAAAGAGGAGGACTTGGTCAAGATCTGCATCGACGGGATGGATAGAGAGTACTGCCTCTATCTAGTCGCCCTTGATATCCGCTCATTTTCCAATCTCATGGCCAAAACTAGATGTCTGGCTGGCCGGGTGGCTAGTCCCCGAGGAAGTATTGTTTGGCGAGCACCGCGCCCTATCTCTATTACAGCGGCCGTTGTTGAGGATGAGGAGCAATTTTCTGAGGAGACCGCCGAGGACGAGGATGCCTTCATGGCATCGGCCGATCAGTAGAGGAAGCGATTTCGGACTACTCCACCGCCTTTCCCTTGTAGCCGTCGGCAGGTTCTTGTTGTGTTGAACCAGTGGATACGCGACAAGGTCGTCAGCCTTCCACCCGCTCTAGAGGAGAACCATAAGGACTTGGTTAATGATCCACGCTTCTGTCATTTCCACCGCGGTACCAGGCACCCTTTAATGGAGTGTTGGAGTTTACGCGACCTCTTCCAAAAGAAGATGAGGTCTGGAGAGTTGGAGCTCTTGAAGAAGCAGGATGTGCACGACAACCCTTTCCCACGCCACGATGCAGGTGTTCATGTTATTTCATGCGAGGATCGTGTCAGTCTGGATGAGCTTCAAGGCGATAAGGTAGCCTGGTTGGGTGAGCGAGTTCAAGGGGGCGTTCAGGACCGCATGGCGCAGGTGTCTGGCCTTATGAGGGAGTTCTTTGACAAACTGAGACTTGACTCAGACTCCAGGGCTGAGGTTACTAAGGTATTGCTCAAGGTTGTTTGCAAGGCAGGGACGGAGGTTAAGGGGGACGAGCCCACCCCCTCGGCGAAGTCTGACCATAATAGGGAGGTCACATTTACCGAGGCAGACAAGCTTATCGAGGGCCCTCATAATCGTCCGTTGTACGTACCTGCGACCATTAATGGGGTAGATTTCAGGAGGGCGTTTCTGGACAATGGCGCTTCCGTCAACGTCATGCCAGTCACTGTTATGAGGCAGGCCGGTATCAAGGATGAGGCTGTGACAGGGAGGCCTATCGACATTTCTGGCTCCAATGGGATCAGACAGAGGACCTTGGGCTATGTCATTGCCGACTTGCAGGTTGGGGACATCTGAGGGCCTGTCCGATTCCACATCATTGAGGGGGAGCCATCGTACCACGTTCTGCTGGGGAGGTCTTGGATGCACCTCCACGGGGTAGTCCCTTCTTCGTATCATCAGGTGATGAAGGCCAATTGGGACACAGGGACTACTATTGTTAAGGCCACAAGGAACCCTTTTTCTCTCAGTGAGGTTCATTTATCCGATGCTATTTACTTCACCAACTTTTCGGCTGTGGACGAGGGCCTTGAGGAAGGCGAGGCGTATGCTACTCCATTGCCCGACTGGGAGGATATTGCCCAGTCCGATGACGACGACGTTATGGTGGTTGTCTCTCAGAAGGGCAAGCGAAAAGTCGAGGACAATGAGGATCTTTGCAGGAGAGTGCGCAAGGCTAACGGAAGCTACGTCTACCAGTTATGACGGTGCGAGGGGCCAGACGCCAAGGTGCAGGCGCACGACCCCTGCAATGACTATCTTCTGGCGGAGGCATCCGTTCCTGTCGAGGATTCAGTGAGGCAGGACGAGCAGCAATCAGGTCTAGCCGCAGCCCAGAAGAAGGGTGTTGAGGAGGTCGATCTGGCCAAGGCAGGGGAGCAACCCCGTATGGTTTCTATCAACCGCGAGCTATCGGCTGAGTTCAAAGAGCGACTGGTAGGTCTACTCAAGGAGTATCAGGATGTATTCGCTTGGAGTTACGACCAGATGCCGGGACTCGACCCCGACCTGGTTGTGCACCGTTTAAATGTTGAGCCGGGAGCCGTACCAAAGAAGCAGGTTTCTCGAGTGTTTGCACCAGAGATTGAGGGTCAGATTAAGGAGGAGGTCCAGCGTTTATTGCAGGCCGGTTTTATTAGGCCCATTCAGCATCCGACTTGGTTGGCCAATGTGGTACCTGTGCGAAAGAAGAACGGAAAAGTTAGGGTCTGCATCGATTTCAGGGACATCAACAAGGCGTGCTCAAAGGACGAGTTTCCATTGCCAAATGTCGACGCCATTGTGGATGTCACTGCCGGTCACGGGATGTTATCTTTCATGGACGGTTTTAATGGCTACAATCAAATCAGGATGTCCGAGGAGGACGCACCCAAAACCATTTTTCGCACTCCCATGGGGAACTTTCACTTTACTGTAATGCCATTCGGACTGAAGAATGCTGGAGCAACCTACCAAAGGGCTATGATTGTTGTCTTCCACGACATGATCCATGTTTCTGTTGAATGTTATGTTGATGATCTGGTGGTAAAGTCGAAGCAGCCAACGTACCACATTGATGATTTGAGGAAGGTCTTCGATAGGTGCAGGCGTTACCAGCTGAAGATGAACCCTGCCAAGTGCGTTTTCAGTGTGACAAGAGGGAATTTCTTGGGCTTTGTTGTGCATCAGCGAGGTATTGAGGTTGATGGTGACAAGACGACGGCTATCATTGCTTTGGATCCACCACGCTCGTTGAAGTAGCTTAGAGGATTTATTGGCAAGATTTCCTACCTGCGACGCTTCATTCTTGATCTCGCCGAGCTCATGCAACCGTTTTTGCCTCTTCTTAAGAGGAATGCTGTTTATGTTTGGACCTCCGAGTGCCAGCGGAGCTTTGAGGCCATCAAGAGGATCTTGGCTGCACCGGACACCATGACTGCACCCAGCCGAGGAGTGCCCCTCCGACTCTATGTTTCTGCGACCGATCATTCACTGGGGGCAATCCTCGCCCAGGAGGAGGAGGGACGTGAACGTCCCATCTATTATGCTAGTAGGGTCATCCGTGGCGCCGAGCTTCAGTACACTGCAGCTGAGAAGCAGTGTCTTGCGTTGGTCTTCGCCGCAAAGAAGTTCTGGCATTATTTGTCTACGCACACTGTGGAGCTGATGACCAAAAGCGAGCCGGTGCGCTACATGGTGACTCAGCCTCCTTCCGGCGGACGTCTGACCAAGTGGTTGATGGGCTTGTTAGGGATCGAAATTCAGTGTGTGCGACCCACGGCCATCAAGGGGCAGGCTTTGGCGGATCTTCTATCTCACTCTTCTCGAGGTCGGGATTCTACCGACCTGTTCATGGCCGAGGCCGAGGAATGGGAACTTTCATTCGATGGAGCATCCACTGCCCATAATGGTGGGGCTGGTATTGTCCTCACACCAGTCGGCGGCGGGCCTCTGGTCCATCTTTCTTATCAGTTAGATTTTTCGTGCTCCAACAACGAGGCTGAGTACGAGGCATTGCTCCTAGGGCTCAGAGAGGCACAACGACGGGGCATTCGACGTTTAAAGGTCAAGGGGGATTCTCAGTTCATCATCAAGCAGGTCACAGGCGAGTTCGCTGTGAAGGAGGCCAACCTTGCTCCTTATCGTACCCAGGCGCAGCTGTTGCTTAAGCATTTCGACGCCGTGGAGTTCACCCATGTTTCTAGATGTAGGAATCGCTTCCCCGACGCTCTGGCAACTCTGGCATCCAAGATCAGACTTGAGCAGGAAGGCTTATCATTGGAGGTACGGAAGTGCTCTGCCCCCGCAACGGCGGAGGGTTCCGACTTGGTAAAGGTTGCTGATTGGCGAGTCTCTGTTATGGAAGGCTTGGTAAAGGAGGACTTCGACGGGCCGTCGGCCAAAGGGTTCGTGCTTATCAAAGGGGATCTTTACTTTAAGGGGCCTGAGGGCGTACTGGCTCGTTGTGTCTCCGAGGAGGAAGGTGCTACCATTCTTGAGGGGACTCACCTGATTGTATGCGGCGTGGAGGACGTTAGTCTTTACCGGAGGATCTAGCGCAGAGGTTTCTATTGGCCCGGTATGATGGCGGCTGCCAAGGACGTTTAAATGAGCTGTCTTCTCTGTGCTCGCACCCCTCAAGGTGGTGAGAGTGCTTTTCAGGCCGACTTGTCTGACTGGCGGAGGCCGTACATCGACTTCCTCCAGGAGGGCAAGCTTCCCGACTGCCGAATGGATGCGGCACTTGTCAGGAAGAAGGCGACACGTTTCTTCCTCCTTGAGGGCGCCCTTTATCACAAAGGATTCTGTGGGAGGCCGTTGAGATGCATCAACTATGAGAAGGCCATTATTGTCATGACGGAGGCTCACCAGCGTGATCATCAGGGCGGCGCAAAGCTGTATCAGCATTTGGTTACCTGTGGCTATTATTGGCCTACGATGGAGAAGGACACTGTTATTCATGTGCGGTGGTGTGAGGCTTGCCAGAAGCACGGCAACCTCATCCATGCACCTTCTGTTGGTCTTCGCTCTTTATCCACGCCTTTGTCGTTCCATACTTGGGCATTGGATATTGTCGAACCTATCACCCCCAAGTCCGGAGGGCAAGCTTGGATCTTGGCTGCTACCGAGCTCTTCACCAAATGGGTCAAGGTCGTTCCACTAAGGCGGACCATTGCGGCTGTTGTGGTCCGGTTTATAAAGGAGCAGATCATTTGTCGGTTTGGGGTGCCACACACCATCCTGTCCGACAATGGAATGCCTTTTGTGAACAAGGACGTAGGGGCACTTTTGGAGCAGTATCAGGTGCTGCATCACACTTCCACGCCTTACTACCCCAAGGGCAATGGCCAGGCTGAGGCCACCAACAAGACGCTGATCCGGATCCTGAGCAAAATGTTGCACGATCATGGCAAAGGCTGGGCTGATCAGTTACCAATGGCTTTATGGGCTTATCGTACTTCCAGGCGGCGGGCGACCCAGGAGACTCTGTTCGCCTTGGTGTATGGGATCGATGTTGTACTACCCGAGGAGTTGGCGGTACCCTCTGCACGTTTCGCGGCCGCATGTGGGCTGACAGCAGTCAGCAAAGGTGATGTTTTGGAAGTCTTGGATGAAAGAAGGGATGCTGCGTCGGTAGCATCATAGAAGTATAGGGCCAGGATTGCAAGGGCCTACAATACTTCTGTCAGAGAAAGGGTTTTCGCTAAGGGAGATTTAGTCCTGAAGACGGTTGGTGCTGTGATGAGGGGCCAAAACCCGGGGAAGTTCGCTCCCAAATGGGAAGGACCTTACACCGTGGCCAAGGCCTCACCCAATGTTTATTATGAGCTGACCGAGGTTGGAACCGGATTCAGGACTGGCCCCCTTAACGCCAAGTGGATCAAGAGATTTTATCCTTAGGGAAATCTCATCTGACCACCTCTGACTTCGTCGCGCCTCATTCAAGGCGTCCTATTTATGTTCTTTATTTCTCTATTCTCTTATTTTATTTGGCTTAAGACAGTTAGGTTGATTGGAGAGTTGGATCTTTTCCTCTTAACCTTCTGTCCTTATGTTCATTTCCTTTTAGATAGGTTATTTGACACGAACAAGTCGATGCATATATGAGGGCATGCATGTAAACAAAAAGAAAAATATATAGAGATAGATCTTTACTCAATGGAAGGCATTTTATTTACAAAAAGGCATATGCTTTACATTTTTTTCTGATTACATGTACTATTCTAAAAAAAAAAAATCTTATTTTAATTACACAAGGCAAGGCTCAAGCCTCTACCAAGGCGAAACTTCAATATAGGAGAATAGCCTTGAACGTGTGCTTTAGCCTTCTTTTCCTTGCAAGGTTCGCAGAAAGGCGCGTGTGCCACGACGGCGTCTCCCTTTTCTTATCTACTTGCATGAGCAGTTGTCAAGACCGGCGTCTTCCATGCTACAACCTGCACATTTTAAAAACAAAACAAACAACGAGCAAAAAAAAATATATATATACTAAAGCATATGCGCAAATAAAAAAAATGAAATAAAACACAACACCACATCATCAAGTAGGCGTTAATCTAAATAAACTGTTAGATAAAATATGTGTTGCTCAAAAGAGCGCAAGGTCAAGCATGCCAAGGCACGCTTCCAAAAAGTAAGGCCCGCCTTCAGGCAGGCGCAATGTTGTACCTGTGTTAAAGTTTACAGTTTCCAAAATATATTATCAAAAAATTATCTAACTGTGTGAAAATGTTTCTAATGGCAAGAAAAAAAAAAGAGATTGTTTCTGAGAATTTGCAGGATTTAGGTAAATAGATCTTCAGGGCAGGAGGAAAGGATCGGTATCCCTGACACGGTCCGCCACCCATTGCTCATCAGCGGCCTCCAGCAGCCGAACAGCCACCGCCTCTTTGTGCGCTGCCTCTGCGTCATTCTTTGCAGCATTCTCCAGCAACACTTCGGCGTCCCTCCTCATTTGGGCTGCCTCTTCCCTGAGCTTCACCGACTCGGCATGAGCGTTCTCCCCAGCGAGGCGCATGACACCGCCGTCATCCCTTACCTCAATCTTATTCAGCCTCTCAAGGAACCAGTCCATGTTGATACCGAATTGCATAGCCTGAGTAGCTAGTCTCCGGGCACCATTTAAGGCCGGCAGAGTCACATCCCCCACAGTGGACCTGGCCACCTGCTGGAAGTACCGAGCAAGCCCATCAAGCATAGGGGTCTGGGCTTGTTCGAAGGCTATATTGAAGCCATCAAACATCCCAGGATGGGCAAGGGCGAGACAATTGAGAGTTGGAATGGAGGTCCCGGTACAGTAGAAGCTCCTCCATCTGGGCAGGTCTGGTGGCCCACAGTCTGGCATAGGATTCCCCACTTGAGGAACTGAGCCTCCTGGCGCAGTGCTGGGTCTGGGATCCACGGCGACGGTTTGGCGGGGAGTGCCTCTGGGAGTCTGATGAGGGGAATTTTCTGGAACAGGAGGAGAAGCCAAACGGCCACCCCTGGGAGGAGCGGCTGCCTCCTCATCAGAGGATACATCGATAGGGACGGAGTCTGAAGGGGCTGAAGAAAGGGACTTGAACGCACTGGATTTGCGGGCGGAGCGCCGTGGTTTCTTCGCCGCCGGACCGGGAGCATTTGGGGACACCTGTCTCTTTGGGCGTCGTTGGCCAAGGGGAACTTCATCCTGACTCTCCCCCTCCTCTGGAATCGGGGTCTTTTTAGCAGGGACACTCCTCTTGAATCGATCTGCAAGAGGGACACCATCATCGTTGTCAAAGGAAGAAGAAGTGTAGAGGGGATGATTGGTCTTCCCCATGGCTACCATTTTCTCTCTCTCTTTCTCTTTTTCTCTCTCTAAACTTATGGACTTCTCTATGATTTTTCTTTCTCTAAAAATGCCTAACACTTGTGTTTTGAAATGTGAATGAAAAAACAGGTAAGGGGATGGGGTATTTATACCTGAGCGAATGGACTCTTGGGTGCCTGAAGAATGCGAGACGCCGGATCCTGCATTTAAGGAGGAACCGGTTAGCGCATTTAAGTCTTCTGAAGTTGGGATCCTCTGCGCTGCGCCCCATGGAGTCTCAGTCCGAAGCAGGTCCGCATCTTTGAAAACGTCAGCAATATTGTCAGGAGGAACAGCCAGGCCGGGGGCATCAACCCTCCTCCTTGACGATCTTGTCCTACTCGCAACCGATGGAGTCTGCGACCCTGAGGAGGCGTTTGGCTAAAAAAAAAAGATAAGAGAAAAGAAAAAAAAAGAAGGTTTATTTAAAACTTCTACAAATTTATATTTCTTTTCTTCTTTATATATACATATATATATATAATATAAAGAGAGCCCCACTCAAGAGGGGGCAATAAATGTACTAACGATTCATTCTAAGTACAGGTTTAGATATCTTACATTAACAGATGCACTGGGACGCCTGTAAGTAGGAACTGAGGGCCCCGCTTCATCCTGGGTAGGCCTTCGCCTTGATGGAGTCGGACGGTTCTGCGCTGCAGTAGTTTGGGGAATTGGTTGCACAAGGACTGCAGGAGCCTGGTGCGGACCACCCTCTTTGATCTTGACCTTCACCTTGGCGGGAACATGTCACGAGAAAACGTCGGCACGTCGGCAATAGCATGTCCCACCACATAGCTAGGGCTTCCTCTGGAAAAGGAGGCAGAAGAGTAGTGCACCACCATATCGTCCTTGTCAATAGCCCGGGGCTCACTTATGCGAGCCGATGACTGGACAAAGGCCTGCAGGACGTCAAGGTTTGACCTCCAGAAAACGCCGAACGACGGTGTGTTGTCACCGCGGCGGAGGCGTGATGGTATAGCAAGCGGTTGAGGAGGATTGTTTAGGGATGACAGGTTCCTGGCAAGAAATCGGTCTGAACTGAGGGCAAAACTTAGAGCAGCGGTTGGAGCTGTAGGGATGCCCTGGTCAAAGCCAAATTGGCGGGCGACCCTATGAGGATTGTTACTGGCAAGAGGCACGTTGTCCTCGAACCAGGCAGGTAGTGTACATTTCCTCAGGACCAACAGGAGTTCGAAATCTGAAAGGGGTGAGTTGGGGGCAGGATTGAGCATGTGTGGCTCTTCACCGAATAAGGACTGGATAGGGAATCCGGGCAGTGTTGTAGAGTAGGGTCTGAATTGGAATTCATCCTCTAGGTCCAACACCAGGCTGAGATCATCCCGGAGGACAATGTCGGACCATCTGGGGGCACGACAAAAGCCCCAGGGATCCCAAATGGTCTAGCAGCCTCTAGAGTGTGTGGCGCGGGGAAGAATTCAGGAAAGCGCTCCATTATGAATAGAGATAGGAAAAGACTGGACACATGCGTTTTCACTTCACACTGGCCTATTGAGCGGCGCATCCCCGCCACTACTGAGTCGAGCCTTTTGTACAGTGTCCCAAGGAAAAGTGGTCCCAGCGCAATGGTCCTGCCAAGAGCCATTTGGGCCGCCAAATTGAAGACTCTCTTGCTCATGCAATCGTTGGGGCGCCCTTCGAACACATGGCATGCAAGCCAAAGTGCCAGAAAGGCAGCCAAATGATGAGGGTTATCCAGAGGCACACCTTGAGTATTGTCAGGGCGAAGGGGGAGGCCTGATGAAGGGTAGGTAAAAAAGTACCTGGACCAGTTTGCAAATTTGCACTTGCCTTTCTTCTTCACAATGGTATTTAGGTAGGCGGCACGAGTAAAGGAAGCCTCCAGGAAGTCTACAGTGGCTTGACACTCTGAAGGAATTGTGTGGGGCCTGAAACTGTGTTCGCCGATCAGAGGCAGGTGCATTAAGGATTTCACATCTTCTAGTGTGGGGGTAAACTCACCCCAGGCGGTAGCAAAGGTATGGGTGTCAGTATTCCAGCGGGAAATCAGGGCTTGCAAAGAAGGGTTTGAGCGCCGGATGTTGACACGGCGACTTGAATCAATGGCCGTCAGGACTGAGGCGCGGCTGAGGGTTTCCACATGCTCTGGTCTTGAAATAATGTGCTCGCACCAGTAGTCCCACTCTGAAATTGGCGTTGTGTGGCCTTCGAATTGGAGGTGCGAGTAGGGGAAATCACCCCTCTCTATAGGAAACCGCATACTCTTCCCCGGCTTCCATTGGGTACCCGACGTTGAGGGGGCATCGCCTTCTAACAGCACGGGCTCGCCCAAAATTGCAGGGTTTGGTTGGTAATGCCTGTCCCGGTGTCAGAAGAAGTCGACCTCCTTCCCGAAGAAAGGGGCGTGTCGCCATTCGTCGTCGCTTGAAACGGTGCCGTCGTGCGCCTTCGAAGGTAGCATGGCTTCTACAGAAAAGGGGTTTTTTTCTCTCTCTCCTTTTCACTTCTCTCTGGTATTTCTCTCTTTCTTTTTCTTATTTCTTTCTCTTCCTTCTTTCTCTTTCTTGATTTCCCTCTTTCTCTCTCTGGTTCACTCTTTCTTCAAGCTTTTGTTTTTCTCTCACAGTGAAATCAGTAATTATAGGATAGTACACTTGGTTGTTTTGTCCTATTTCCATAATCTGGAAAGGTATTTGTAGGTCGCCTCTCTGCACACTCCCCAACCATGACTGCACCAATTCCGGGGAGTGGCGCCTAGATGGGGGCGGCGAAAAGGCACCTTTTTGCAGGGGGCTGCCATTATTGCTTTGTCTCACTGCCTTTTCTACTTCTGTGTTTTGGCACCAGTTCGTCTTTGAGAAGGAAACTGTTGGTTCAAAATTTCTAAAACTTGCTCCTTTTATATATAAATATATCTCTATGCACACGTGGGTATATGAACACGTGTACAATTTTTAAAATAAAATAAAAACTTACTTACTTACTTATTTAAAAGAATATATATATATGTACACGAATATATATATATATATATATGTATATATACTATTGTAATTTAGTTATTTCCTTACTTTTACCATGTTACTCATGGTGATTACTAATCAAAATTAAATTCCCTTTGAAAATGGCTATTTTACCCTTCCATGTGGTTTTCAAAAAAAAAATGTGTGTACTTGCAAAAAAATGGTTGTTTGCTTTTCCTATATTTGGTTTTGTTTTGTTTTGCTTCTTTCTTTCTTGTTTACCTATTTTATTTCTCAATTTCACATTTTTCAAATTTCATATTTACATCATTTACTTTCTTTTTTATTTTCTTTCATTTTTATTTATTTTACCATGTCTTTGCTTATTTTTGTTCCTTGTTGCCGTCCTTACCGTTCATTTGATCATCCCTACTTTTCTATTGTGTTTATTACTTTTCATGACATATTTTTAAAATACATATGTACGCTATAGATATGTATCCATATATATAAATAGGGACAATGAGAATATAAATATTGTATATATGGGACCTGTTGTGTGCATGCCAGCCCAACTTTGAGGTGGTGCCTCGCATGCACAGGGGGCAAATTCTAGGCATAGGTATTATTTTAGGTTGCACTCGACTCGTAGAGGGGTCTCATTTAGGGTACTGGGCTACTGGGTAGAGCCTCGGACCCGCCCCACCGAAGTTGGTATACGGGTTGACCCAATGTGTTCGACGTTGTGGCGGATTACTCGTGGCAACTCAAAAGCCTTCTAAAGGTGGTCCTATTGTGGTAGCGCACCTGTGGAGCTGAAGAGCGTACACGGGAGTAGTACCTCCATGGTCTACGGGTCCTGATGACGTAGCAGTCTCTCAAGGGCGTCTACCACCATTTATGCACAGCTCTAGCGGTATATGCATGTACTGCGAAGGCTATTGGGGAGTGATCCGTTGCACAACTGATCCGGTTGTGGCCATAGATGCTGCGTAGCCGTGACACGTGGACAGCGCGACACCATCCTCACATTATGAAGGGATTGGAAAGAGCATGTGGCATGGAGGCTTGGAGTGTAGTTTAGTCATGATAAAGGCACATAATGTGGATTCTACCCATTATTTATAATGTGGAAAGAATTCTCCTTATAGGCCCACATCATGGCCCTCATCACCTTATTAGAGAAAAGTGGAGCATTGGTAGGACTTGGGGACCACAACATTTAGGGCAACATTTTGAGCCTTGTTACCTATAAATAGAGGGCAATAGTGCATTGCCTAGGGACCGGCACCAGATCAGATCCTCTCCTCTCCTTTCTTTTCACAACATTCTCTCTTTCCTTTTTGGCTTTCTTTGCTTGGAGGCTACTCCTTCAAGGACGGCTACCATTTCCCTTCTCTATTCTCCCTGGTTTTCTCTGTGCTTTGGCCATGGAGAGCTGATTTCGCCTTCTTCGCGTCTGACCTTTCTTCTCCACTTACTTCTCCCTTCTCCATCTCTTGGTCTTTAGCTGTTTTGGGGGTATTTCATTCATTGGGACTTTGGATCTAGATCTATCAATGTTCACTACCCATTCTCTTGCTGTGATGAGGCTACACTCTTTGCTCTTCTCCACCGATTCTTTTCTCTCCTTTCCTTTTCTTTGCTTGAGATTTTCGACCATGGATTGTGACCTCTTTGTTCAGACTTGCTAGTGGAGCCTTCTCTCCATTTTTCTCTTTTGTTTCTCACCTTCTTCACCCACAGTTTAAATTTTACTTTTTGCAACAAGTTGTACTTTAACGAATAATATTTTGGTCTTTTACCGGAAATTCATCATCTCCGTTAATGTAGGTAAAATACAATTTACATATATGAATAAAAAACTTTGAAAATAGAATTAAGGTCGATTCTTGATTTTATATATTTTATGTCTGTCTTTAAAATTTTATAAGTTTTAATCATGTGTCTTATTTATATTGAATCACATCAACATAGATAATGAACTTCATCTTCCTACCCAAACATTGTTCTACTTTAAAACTTTCTTTTAAATTGCATTTTTAGCTGTAATTAAGAATTGTGATCAATTTTAGTATGATCACGAGTCACGACACATTTAAATAAGCCATTTATAACATGAATATGAAATGCTTAATTAAAGAGGCCTAATCAATATATAAATTGAAAACGCAAATATGGTACATTGATTAATAGGTCAATTTATGTTAAAATGATCATGACTCAAATACAATTGAGTCAAATTTAAATTTATTTATATCATATCATACCGATAGAATTATTATTTATATTTTCTTTTAGCTTGTAATGCTATCACATCCGAATAAAAATGGTTTATTTCTTTAACCCATGCAGTTCGTACCAATGTTTGTAAGCTGAAATTAGTTAAATCTCCCAAAAGAAAACTCCCCGGGGCAGAACTAAGTGATGACCCATCAAATTATGAAATTGTTATAATCAAGGACACTCCGTTATAACACCGTTAGTTAAAATTAGGATAATTTGCACTCAAATTCTCTGAAGTTTCGATTAACTGCACTCACCCCCTGATATTTCATTTTCCTTGCAATGACACCCCTTGAAGTGGTGAAGACCCCATGAAATAACTCTTGTTCCCTTGCTTTAGTGTAAAAGACATGTTGACTAAATTAATGGACCAAACAACCCTTATGTCTTAAGCTCAATTTGTAAAAAAATTCAAGTACTTTGGATACAATGATATTTGAAATATTATCACCTTTTTTAAAATTATTTTTTAAAAATTTTCATTTTGTAATATAGGCCCCAAAAGTTATCATTTTTTTTTATTTTTCCCTAAAACTAATACAGTGATCTTTTACATTAAATAATAATAATCATATACTTTATTTATGATTATTTTTTTTTTTGTATTTTAGAAGGTAATATATGTATAAAATATTTGTGAGCTCATATATTGATTTTGTAAATAAATAACATACAACTCCTACAATTTAAACAAGTAGTAATACATTTTAATTATAGTTTTTGTTGTATTGTAAGAATTGATAAATGTATAAAAATGTTACAAATGGTTTATAATTTATTATTCTTTGTGTAAAATTAATTTAAGCCCTTACACTGTAAAATAATAACAAACTTTACTTATTGTAATTTTTTATATTTTTATAAAAATATGACAAATGGTTTATTATTTATTAATTTTTTTTGTAAAGTTAATTTAAGCTCATACACTTTAAATAATGACAAACTTTACTTATTATAATTTTTTATATTGTAAAAGGTGATAATGAATCGAAATATTAGATAGTCCTTGTGTTTTTATTAGTAGTATATAAATAGATAGATAAATATATACAGATTTCTGTATTTTAAGTTATATTATTTTTCCTTGCCGAAATATATTTGTTTTATATATTTACTCTATATCTTATGAAATATCTATTAGAGTTACATTTCAATTAATATATATTAATTAATTAATTTTTTTTAAAAAAAATATGAAAATATTTATAACCCCTTGTCTTGTATCTTTACTCTATATCTTTTGAAATATTCATTAGAGTTACACTTCAAGTAATGCATATTAATTAATTATTATTATTATTTTTTAAAGGTATTGAAATATTTTCAACCCCTTTTCTTTTACTTTATATCGTTTTAACATACTCCTTAGAGTTGCACTTCAGCTAATACATATTAATTTATTAATTTTATTTTGAAGAAGATATTTGGAAATATTCACAACCCCTCATATTTTAGAATAGTTGTTATAGATATATATATATATATATATATATATACATTATAGGGTTTTCATCTGGGGGCATGGAGGTAATTTCACCACCTAGATATTTGTCTCATGAAATAAGGGAGACAACGCAAGGGCATTCCGGTCATTTCTCCCCTTCAGGGGGTGTTAGTGTAAGGAAAATAAAATTTTAAGGGGGCGAGTGCAATTAATTGAAACCTTAGGGGATCTGAGTGCAAATTATCCTAATTTTAACTAACGGTGTTATGACGAGAGGGAGTGAATTGTAAAAATTGGGATATTTGGGAGGTTTAGAGTCTAAAACATAGTTCAGGGGGATTTGTTGAAAAAAAAAATAGTTCAAGGGGGTTTAATGCACTTTACCCTATAACACCAAAAGAATGTGGATATAGGTACATATATATATACACACACATGTATGTATATATATATGAATTGTTATATTTAAGGGTAATTTAAAGTGAGACCCCTGAACTTTAGGTCAATTGCATCTAAAAATTGGTCAACCTAATTTTTGTCTGAACTTTTAATTTTCATGCAATGACAACCCCTGGAAGGATAAAAGGTCCAAAAAGTCATTGACTTGTCTCACTAATTACATGAAAAACATATATAAATTTCGAAAAAATATATATAAAATTCATAAAAATATATATATAATTAAAAAACATATAAAATTAAAAAATATATATTAAATTATGAAAAAAATATAAAATTCGAAAAGAAAAATATAAAATTTGAAAAATTATATAAAATTCGGGAAAACATATATAAATTAAAAATATATATATAAAGTTTTTGGAATATGTATATAAAATTCCAAAAATATATATATTAAATTTTGAAAAAAAAGATAAAATTCAAAAACATATATAAATTTCTGAATTTTTTTTATAAAATTCAGGGAAAAATATATATTATATTTCAAAAAACATATATAAATTTTGAAAAAATATATAAAATTTGGAAAAACATATATAAATTAAATATATATATAAATTTTGAAAACATATATTAATTTTGGAAAAATATATATAAAATTAGAAAACATATATAAATTTCTGAAAAAATATATAAAATTCGGTGAAAAATATAAAATTTTAAAAATATATATTAAATTTCGAAAAACATATATAAATTTTTAAAAAATATATAAAATTCATAAAAATATATATAAATACAAAAGCAAACTTGTATTTTGGCTATTTGAAGTTTTAATTAATGTATACTTGTATAGTTGTCTAGCTTATGTTCATGTTCGAATTTATATATATAATTTTTGAATTTTATTTTATTTTTCAAAATTTATATATGCTTTTCAAAATTTAATATATATTTTTTCAGAAATTTATATATGTTTTCAAATTTTATATTTTCCCCTTAATTTTATATATGTTTTCCAAAATTTATATATGTTTTCGAAATTTATATATATTTTTTGAATTTATATATGTATTTCCAAATTTTATATAATTTTTCAAATTTTATATTTTTATTTTTTATTTTTATATATTTTTTCAAAATTTAATATATATTTTTTGAATTTAAAATTTTTTTTCGAATTATATATATATATATATATTTCTGAATTTTATATATTTTTTCAAAATTTATATATTTTTTAGAAATATATATATTTTTTTTGAATTATATATATATATATTACGAATTTTATATATTTGTTTCGAATTTTATATGTTTTTTTTCGAAATTTATATATATATTTTTTAATTTTATATTTTTTATATTAAAGCAAGGGTAAAGGAGTAATTTTAAGTCCCAAAAACCCTCCAAGGGATGTCACTGCAAGAAAATTGAAAGTTCATGTGTCTGTTGGACCGAAACTGGGTTGATCAATTTTTATGTGCAATTAACCTAAAGTTCAAGGGTCTTACCGCAAATTATTCTATATTTAATTAGAGGTTATGGACTTATGTGCAACGAGGCATTGCTTAATGCTTATAAATAGCTCACCCTTCTCTTCAATGCTATCTGACTCTCAGTCTTCATTGTTTCTCTTTGTAACCTTCAAAACTCACATAAAAAACCAACAAAAAAACAAACGCTTCTCTTCAATCCACATAGATATTCTCTCTCTCAAGATCGGTCAACCTAATTCCCCATTGTAAGTACGAATTACATATTCTATATCTATCAACTTCAAAGATCGAAGAACCCTTTTTTTCCATTTTAATCACAATTTTGCTTGATTATAATTCTAAATGAAATTATAATTTGAAAGTAGATCTGGGTATGATGTATTTGATTTGTTTTAGCATTTGTTTGATACCCTTTTGTGCTTTGATATTTTCTTGTTAATTTCTGCTAAATTTCTATGTAGATCTGGTATATTGTTAATGGTGTTGTGGTTTATATGTAAGATAATTTTTGTTGCTAGTATTATTTAAATAGATTTGGCATATAGAGGCATTCAAATGTATTTTCTATTGTGCCCTCATTGTATTTTATTGGTTTTAGGTGTTGCTATGGTGAAACTGTTAGGATACTGCAATTAAATTGATGAGTTTTTTTTGTATTTATTTAAATACGTTATGGAATGTTTTGTCATATATATATATATATATAGCTCTAAGTTTGGGTTCAATTAATTTGTGTTACGTTATGGACAGAATTGACTCTCTAAGGGATTGTTTAATTCTACAGAACTGTTTAATAAATGACCCATGAATTTTGTTTGTAGACTGAAATTTTTTCTACTCGAGTTTAAATAAATTCTTTAGAAAAGAAATAGAATTTGGGCACAAAGAGACAGTATTTATCAAGTTTGCTTTATGTGATATTCAGAAAAGATCAGTCATTTCTAGATTTGAGCACATCTCTTCGGTTAGTTCTAATACATGTGTGTGTTTTGGTGTGTGTGTGTGTGAATATATGAACTCTTAAAGCTAGAAAGTTATATCTTTTTCCACTAAATACCAGTAGTATACTTTTGGTTTGATTAAACTTTTACAAACAAGTCACTAGCACATTTCTCTTGATGATCCGTAATATATTTCACTTATTTAAAAAGTAGATTGTTTAGTTTGCTGAGGGTACTTTTCTATGTTGAATTGTTTGGATTGTGTTTAGACTATGGCGGCATACGAACCCAAGAATATTCTTATTACTGGAGCTGCTGGCTTCATTGCATCACATGTTGCCAACCGGCTCATACGGAACTACCCAGAGTACAGAATTGTTGTTCTTGACAAGCTTGATTACTGTTCGAACCTGAAGAACCTCAATCCCTCTCGATCATCCCCCAACTTCAAGTTCATCAAAGGAGACATTGGTAGTGCTGACCTTGTCAACTTCATCCTCATCACCGAATCCATCGACACTATTATGCATTTTGCAGCCCAAACCCATGTAGACAACTCCTTTGGGAACAGCTTTGAGTTCACGAAAAACAACATTTATGGCACCCATGTCCTATTAGAGGCCTGCAAAGTCACTGGTCAGATAAAAAGATTTATCCATGTAAGCACCGACGAGGTTTATGGAGAAACGGATGAGGATGCTATAGTGGGAAACCATGAGGCATCTCAGCTCCTCCCTACAAATCCGTATTCTGCAACTAAAGCTGGTGCTGAAATGCTTGTTATGGCTTATGGACGATCCTACGGATTACCTGTGATTACTACAAGAGGAAACAATGTTTATGGGCCAAATCAGTTCCCTGAAAAGTTAATTCCCAAATTCATTCTCTTAGCAATGAGAGGCAGCCCTCTTTCCATTCATGGGGATGGAGCTAATGTTCGAAGTTACCTATATTGTGAGGATGTCGCGGAGGCTTTTGAAATCATCCTCCACAAAGGAGAAGTAGGCCATGTTTATAATATTGGGACTGAGAAGGAGAGGAGAGTGATTGATGTGGCCGAGGATATATGCAAACTTTTTTCACTGGATCCGGATGCAGTTATTAAGTATGTGGAGAATAGGCCTTTCAATGACCAGAGGTATTTCTTGGATCATCAAAAGCTGACGGATTTGGGATGGACAGAACGGACTTCGTGGGAAGAGGGTCTGAAAAAGACTATGGAATGGTATGTTCGGAATCCTGATTGGTGGGGAGATGTCTCGGGGGCACTGCTTCCCCATCCAAGAATGTTGATGATGCCCGAAATTGAAACAAGTGTATCTAGTGCTGGTATTGACGCTTCCTCTTTTGTGGTACATAATACTAATCAGAAGAAAATGGTGGTTCCGGTTTCCAAAGGCAATCCGTCGACTCAAAAGCCACAGCTGAAGTTATTGATTTATGGTAGAACTGGGTGGATTGGTGGCCTTCTTGGCAAGATCTGCGAGAAACAAGGCATAGCATTTGAGTATGGAAGGGGGCGCCTGGAGGAACGGTCACAACTTTTGGCTGATGTTCAAAGGGTGAAGCCAACACATGTTCTCAATGCTGCCGGAGTGACTGGTAGACCTAATATCGATTGGTGTGAGACCCATAAACCAGAGACAATCCGCACCAATGTTGCTGGTACTCTAACCTTGGCAGATGTTTGCAAAGAGCACGGAGTCGTTATGATGAATTATGCTACTGGTTGCATTTTTGAGTTCGATGATGAACATCCAATCGGGTCTGGCATTGGGTTTAAGGAGGAAGACAAACCTAATTTTACTGGTTCTTTCTACTCGAGAACTAAAGCCATGGTACATTATGCTGTTCTCTCAATTCCTATTCCCATTTTGAAAGTGCAAAACACAGCAACAAATTTTATTTTTTTTCCTTACATTGCAAAACGGTGTAATTCTAATTCACATGCTATGTTTTTCCATTTTTTCAGGTGGAAGAAGTACTTAAAGAATACAATAATGTTTGCACTTTGAGAATCAGAATGCCAATATCATCTGACCTTCGGAATCCACGCAACTTCATCACCAAAATTACACGATACAACAAAGTGGTAAATATTCCCAACAGCATGACTGTGTTAGATGAGCTTCTACCTATTTCACTTGAGATGCTGAAAAGAGGCTGCCGAGGTGTATGGAACTTCACGAACCCCGGTGCTGTAAGCCATAATGAGATTCTAGAGATGTACAGGAACTACATTGACCCCAATTTCCAGTGGACGAACTTCACATTGGAAGAACAAGCAAAGGCAGCAGTTGGCCCTCGGAGCAACAATGAGATGGATGCATCGAAGTTGAAAAATGAGTTCCCGAACGTGTTGCCTATCAAGGAATCACTCATCAAATACGTTTTCGAGCCAAATAAGAAAAATCTCATTTCTTGAGCGGAACACGCGCATTTGATAAGTTCAGTAGCTGGGGAGATTTTCGCTTCATGCTAAGGAGTGGGCAGAGGTTTTCAAATAAATTCACATCACGCCGTTTTTTTACCATCCTCATCGTCATTTCGTTCAATTATTTTACCATGATACTAGGATAGTTACCGGAATATAGTTTGGCGAAAGCGGAAAGAAAATCTTGAGTACTGGTACATTGTGTAATAAGGTTTCCTGCCTTGTTGAAATCATGTAAGTTCAATGGATATTAATTTATGAATATAATGTATTTTTTTTTTGTTAATATCTACCTGTTAATGATGTGCATTTCTTCTCATTTTGTTGTGAAATTCAATTGACATGGTGGAAATTCTACTTTATACAAGTTCACTTTTTAAATTCTGTTTCTGTCTGATATGTGAGTAGTGTTGGCAAATTTCACAGAAGACCCTGGGCTTGTAATTTCAGTTACAACAGTAACAATTCAAATTTTTACACTAGGAAACTGTACATTCAAGGTTGCATTAATGCATTGCTGGTTATCCTCCTATATCTATATGGTCTTATTTATAGTTTTTGAATTGCATTCATGAATCTATTGTCTGTCCTTCTATATGGTCTTATTTCCATCTAGTTTGGTTTTTAAAATGCAGTCATGTTTTTCTGAGTGTCCTTTAAACTTTGTCTTTCTCTAAATATTTATAAATTTTTGTCTGTCTTTTGGGAGTAAAATTTTAGATAATATTTTTTGTATTTGATCATATTTCAGATGTTTGTCTCATAACATTCCATTTTCTTTTTTTCTTGTTGGAGAAAAGAAGACTTTGGTTTATCAACAAGTATATACTTTGCTTCACTGTTTTTATCATTACAACACAGGCATATTAAAACTCTCCCACATTTCATTGCTTCTTCACATCATCATCACTCCACAAAAGGTTTCATTTCACGAGCAGACTTAGGTCATGTTTGGATCAACTTTTCAGAAGCGGCTTTTAGCTTCCTGGAAGGGAAACAGTGTTTGGCAAAATTTTTAGAAGAGTTTTTGGATTTTGGAAGAGCGTTTAGAAGAAGCTAGGGAGTACCAGGTTCTCAAAAAGATTCTTAAAAAAGCCAGAAACAAAAGCCCTACCAAACAGGACCTTAGCAGTAAACTAAGCTATAACAAATGAGTATCCTAGGAGCCATAGCTAGACATTTTGATGCATTTATTGGGTACCTTTATTTTTCCAAATGAAATCATGATTTCTTCTATTTTTTATTTAATACCAAGCAGTATTTACTTCAACTCCAAATGTGTTCATCTATACATGCACATATATGCACGAACAAATAACTTATTATGATGCATCTAACGCTGATGATTCATTACAAGGGGTTATCGAATACTTTGTTTTTGGGAAGACTAGGGTTGTTCAAAATCGGTTTGGTTTCGGTTTTGACCGAAACCGTAACCTAACCGTTATTTTCGATTTTCTAAAAATGAAAATCGTAACCAAACCGTTAGTAATAGAAACCGTACCAAACCAAACCATTTTTTTCGGTTCGGTTTTGGTTTTTATAATTGCCTTACAAAAAAAAATAACAACATAATTCAAAAGATAATATAAATAAAAACATAAACTGAATTACATAAAATAGTTCATGTTTTAACTATTACAAACACAAAATATGTTCTCAACACAAAGTCAAATCCATGTTTCAACACTAGTTACACAGTGACTTTCTAAATATGTTTTCTAAGTCTCCTGATGTACTAAAGGAGGTTGATGTTTCATCAATTATTACGAAATATACCCTTACATCAATAACAAAGTTCAAACTACCTGATGACTGAATATGATTGTACCAGTAGGATATATTGTATTATTAAATACATATATATATATAATATAAAATATTATGATTTATTTAAAACCGGTTCGGTTCGGGTTTTTTCGGTTTTTTACCAACTAAAATCGTAACCGAACCAAAAAATTCAGTTTTTCGTTTTTGAAAATCGTAATCAAGCCGAATCATCTTAAAACCAAATCGAATCTCCGGTTTCGATTCGGTCCGGCTCGGTTTTTAGGTTTTTTCGATTTTATGTGCAATCCTATGAAGAACCATGACACTTGCACAAAAAACTTGAGCAAATTTGTTGAGCCTAATTTATCATTTTTAATGATGCCCCGAAGTGGGACCCGTACAGTCAAAGATTTTACCCAACAAATTTTCTTAAATTGTCTCCCTAACAATCATTTTCCTTCAGAAACAGAATGCAAAATGTTTCTTCAGTCACTAGTCATGTAATCATTTTTTTTTTCAGAAAACAGAATGCAAAATGTTTCTTCATTCACAAGTAATAAGTTTGTTTTTTGCTTGCAAACCAGGCCAGGAGTGATGCTCCTTTATCCACTGTAAGTACAGAATCTTCCATTGATTAGAGCAAGAAATTAGCAATTACGTATAGCGAGAGAGTAAACTATATATAGATATAGATGACTAATATGACGAGGTCTGTATGAATTGTTAGTTAATGACTCCTTTCTTTGAGGTTGAGAAGAGAATTTGGAGAAAATTTGAAATCTGAAGCAAGTTGTTGATTGAAGAACTTATCGAATACTCGTTATGGTACGAATTCGGGCACACTTGCGCAAAGTGGTGAAAAAGTGGCACAGGATTTTGCGCACTTGTGTGCGTTTACGCGGACTTGCGTACTGGTGGGCATCAAGTGTGTGCAAAATATGTGGTTAAAAATGACACATTAACGACACTTTATGTTTTACCTTTCTGCAAGCGCACAAATCAATTATAGACAATTTTGCTTGAGTAGGGAAATATCGATCCTACAGAGACGAGGATTGTTCACTTCAATAGTCTAAAAACACTGAATTATATTTTTCCGAAAAAAGTTTGTTTTTGTGAATTATCTAATGCTAACGAAAATAAAACAGAAAACAATACTGAATAATGGTTGTGATTCAGAGAGAGAAAACACTAGGGTTTCCTCACTCCATCACTAACCGCATAATATAGTTCAGATTATATATCAATTGCATGATGGCGATCCATTGACTGTGAATCAAGTCGCATCGCGCCAGCAGTTAGACCCCAAAAAGGATTACTCTCAACCGGATTGCGACAACCCATCTCAAGACTAAACTGATTAGTGCATGTCAATTACTAACAGAAAGTAAATGCAGAAAAGTAAATTAAAACATGAAAATAAACTAAAGCATGTCTATATTAGTTTGTTATGGCATGGCCTGTGTCAACCTAGGGTTTCGAGTTTTATGACCACCATTGTGTAGAAAATCACAGATTAAGCATCCGAGTTCCAACCCATAGTGAATAATTGTGATTGTGTAAGATAAATATATTCGAAAATTTTAAGACAAGAATTAATTCAAATATACAAACTTGTATCATGAATAAAAACGGTCTCTCATCTAACACAATCATCACAGTATAGTCACAGTTTCCCCTATTTACAATTGAATATAAAACTATAACTACATTACTTGGTTAGGGTTTTGCGAGAAAACCCTAAATACTGAGTTATTTGATCATGGTTGCGAGAATTTGCATTGTCGGTGTAGAAACGCTCTCCATGACCTTCTTCTCCGGATCTCTAGGTCTTCAATAGTGGTTATCTTCAATGGAAGCAAGTCTGAACTTTGAACGTGAGAACTCTATGAATGAACGTGCGTGAAAATCAGAACCAGAACTCAAAAACAACACCATCTCATATTATAGACAAGTGAGGGAAACCCTAATGGTTGTCATTTTCTATAATTTCATAATACATGAATAATGTCTTTAAAATTTGATGTAAATATGTGTATAAGCCTATATGTAGAGGTCTGGAATCACCGATCACTTAAAATATCAAAGCAGGGACAAAACTGGAAAACTCCGAAACAACTTTTGCATGTAAAGGGGTCATGTGGCCACAAGGTGGGACCTACGCTCCTGACCTACGCTTGGGCATAGGGTCTAAACCAAAGCGTAGCTCAGGTCCAATCTGCCTCTTTTTCTCTTTGACGACGTAAGGTATTATGCATCTTTTGCTGTAAAAACTCATTTTTTTCATATTTAAGCTAGACTGGTCGCCTTTAACTCCCGATAATTTTGGGTGAAGTAATAATGTCTGGAAATGACATTTTTGCCCTTCGGTGAGATAACAATGTCGGGAAATGACCATTTTGCCCTCCGGTAGCTCTTCTTTGCTCTGATACACCTCTTGATTCCTTTCTCGAGATAGAAATGAACACGAACTCAGTTAATTCACCGAGATTAGCTTTGTTTCTTCATTAAGCTCCTGAAACATGCTTACACACAGAAATGGGATAAAAATACCAAGTAATGGAATGTAAAGACATAACAAACGTAAGATATGGACAAAAAATAACCAATATTGAGCACCTATCACGTACCCATCGAGTTCTTGGTGAGAGTTTCACCGAGTACTCGGTGACCCAGATGTGAGAATTAATCAAGGGAAGACTTTATGACTCCAATTCTGATTGGGATGTGATTCCTATTGATTTGTCCATTAAGTTTACCTCTCCTATATAGACATGGGTTATTCCTATTATATTGTGGGTGTGTGTGACACAAACAGAAGACTGTGGTGTAATCGAGCACAAAAAGTGAGTTTTGTCATATACAAAGATAGAGAGAGAAAAAGAGATACAGAGTGATATGTTTTGGTGTGAGTGAAACACTAGTGAGGGTGAGAGATACAGGCGTGAGTATACAGTGTGTGTGTGCGTGTGTATGATCTGCAAATCATCCCCTTGTAATCTTCTCATTGATTATAGTGAAACGGTGCTCTCAGTGGACGTAAGCTTGTTTTGGCCAAACCACTATATATCTTTATGTCGTTTATGTTTGGTGTGTGTTGTGTGTGATTTCTTATTCGCAATTGTTTGTGGCTGGGCTATTAGGGTTAGCAAACCCTAGTTTTTCGTTCTTGGGCGGGTGTAAAAACCCTAACAAGTGGTATCAGAGCTTCAGGTTGAAGCAAAGAATAAGCCCTTACATTTTGGTCCAGATCCGAAGATCAGAATTGTTCGAAATCAGAAACCAACCATACCAGGAGCTTTGTCTTGTCAAGACGAAGCCAGGACTGTGAAGTGCGTCGCCATTGGAGGTTCCACGCGCTGCCACAAGTGTCTGCCAGCAAAACCAGTCCGGTCATGCACTCCCCGAGGAAAACGAGTGAAGTTTTCACCGAGTATTTGACAAGAGTCATACCGAGTACTCAACGAAGAACTACCGAGTACTCGACGCAGTATTTACCGAGTACTCGGCCACATCAGCAGTGACATCAACGCCACGTTATCAGGGATTGCCACATCATCATGAAAAGGCGTTCTTAAGGGTTTGGACCGCTCCGGATGCAACCATGTGATCGGTTTTGCGTAATTCGACTCTGAACACCTCGAATAGGCTTAGTGGGAGCCATGGTTGAAGAAAAGACAACGATGATCGAGAAGTTTGATGGTGCAAACTTTACCTATAGGAAGATGCAAATTGAGGATGTGTTATACCAGAAGAATTTGTTCTTACCATTAGAAGGGAAGAAGCCAGAATCGATGAAAGAAGAGGATTGGTCAATCCTAGATCGAAAGGCTCTCGGTACGATCAGACTGATGTTGTCAAAGTCCGTCGCCTTCAACATCAAGAATGGGAAGACTACAAAGTCTCTCATGGATTCTTTTTCAAGCATGTACAAATAGTCGTCTGGTGCAAACATGGTATATCTCATCATTAGATTGGCAAATCTGAAGATGTCCGAGAATGGGAAGGTTAGTGAACACCTTAGTGCCCTTAATGAAATTGTTGAGCAGTTGGAATCAGTTGATATGCCAATCACTAGCAAAATGAAAGCGCATTTCTTATAAGCCAATTGTCAGAGAGTTGGAACGTTATAAAGGCTGCAATCAGTAACTGTTCAGGGGTGGAACCGTTACAGTATGATTCCATAGTGAGTATGATACTCACAGAAGAGATCAGAAGACAGAGTGAGTCAAGCTCTTCTAACAGTGGATCAACATTGAATGTCGACACCAGAGACAGAGGTTCGAACAGAAGGAATGACGGAAGTCAGAGACATGGTCGCTCTAAGTCGAGATATGGGTCTTGAAATTCCATTGAGTGTTGGAATTGTGGCAAACTTGGTCATTCCAGAAACTAGTGTAGATCCCCGCAGAGTGTAGTAGATGACAAGACTGAAGTGAATCTTGTTTTAGAAGATGATGCGTTGATATGCTCTTTGGAGAACAAGACAAAGTTTTGGGTCTTGGATTTTGGAGCATCATTTCATGCCACCTTAAGTCGAGAGCTCTTTGAGTGCTATGCACCTGGTAACCTTGGCTAGGTTCATCTAGGTGACGATAAGCCCTATAGTGTCGTAGGCAAATGTGAAGTACATATCAGACTCAGTGGATCGATATGGAAGCTAAGGGATGTGAAACATATTTCAGACTTGAGGAATAACCTGATCTCAATAGGCCAATTGGCGAGTGAAGGTTCTATGACCACTTTCAATAAAGATAAGTGGAAAGTTTCCAGGGGGGCTATGACTATAGCACAAGGAAAGAAATAAGGTACGCTTTACACAACCATCAATTTTAGCATAGTGATTACAGTTGCAGAAGGCAATGAGTATCACAACTTGTGGCACCAGAGGCATGGTCACATAAGTGAAAAAGAGCTCGCAGTTATGTTCTCGAAGGGAAAACTATCAGTGAAATCGAGTGACATCGACTTTTATTAGTGTAAGCAGAAGAGGGTTAGTTTCAAGAGTAACAATAGAAGTCTCACAATGGAGAAGCTTGAGCTAGTTCACATTGGTATCTGGGGTCCAACAAACTGTCTCATCTCTTGGCTGAAAGTCTTACTTCGTGACTTTCATTGATGACCATTCCAGGAGGATATGGGTTTACTTCTTGAAGCATAAATCTGAGGTGTACGATGTGTTCAAGAAATGGAAAGCCATGGTAGAGAATGAAACAGGGTTGAAGGTAAAGAAACTGAGATCTGACTTTGGTAGAGAAAATAAAGACTCCGTGTTCAAAATATTTTGCTATGAGAACAATATCATATTAGAAAAGACTGTTCCAAGTACACTACAGTAGAATGGTGTAGCTGAAAGTACGAACCGGAAAGTGACTGAGATAGCCAAAAGCATGCGCATTCAGATAGGGTTGTCAGAACAGTTCTGGGCAGAAGTAATCAGTATAACATCGTATCATATGAATCGTGGTCCATCAGTACCATTGGAGCAAAAATTACCAGAAGAGGTATGGAACGGTAAAGCACAGAGTGATCCTGTGTATGTTGAGATAAAAGATATTCTAGACAGTAAGGCCCTGTTTGGTTCGCGGTCCGGTCCCATGTGGTCCGGTCTCATAATGGTTTTTTTGGGACCGAACACTGTTTGGCAATACGGTTCCAAAAAAACTATTCCAAAAAAACAAGGACTACTTGTGACCAAAAGGGGTAATTTGAGACAACCAAAAATGATGGTCTCAAGTGGTCTTATATACAATTGTCTTAACACATGAGACCATAAAATTTGAAAAATATATATAAAATTAAAAAATATATATAATTTGAAAATAATATATAAAATTAAAAAAATAATATAAATTTTTTGAAATAATGTATAAAATTTGAAATATATATAATTCAAAATTAATATATAAAATGAAAAAAATATGTTTAAAATTTGGGAAAATAAAAAAATTCCAAAATAATAGAAAAAATAAAAAATAATGTATAAAATTCGAAAATAATATATAAAATTTGAAAAATAATATATTTTTTTAAAATAATGTATTAAATTCGAAAACAATATATAAAAATCAAAATTAATATATAAAATTTTAAATATATATATATAATTTAAAAAATAATATATAAGTTTTGAAAAATAATATAAAAAATTTGAAATAATGTATAAAATTTGAAAAAAATATAAAATTCAAAAAAATATACAAAATTAGATATATATATATATATATATATATATATTTGAGAAAATATAAAAAATTTGAAAATAATATAAAAATTCGAAATAATTTATAAATTTTGAAATATATATTATTTATAAATTTTTTATATTATTTTCAAATTTTTTATATTTTTTCAAATTTTATATATTTTTCATACTTAATATATTTTTTGAATTTTATATATTATTTTTTTATTTTTGTATTATTTTCCAAACATAAGACCAAACAGCTTGAATAAGACTATAAGACCAGACAACTTTACCAAACAGATTTTCAGAACACCACCCAGATAAGACCAGACCAGACTAGATAAGACCAGACCGGACCACCTACCAAACGGGCCCTAAGAGTCCTCAGTTAGAAGAATAGGTTGCAGATGGCATTACTCAACAGGGTGATATACCGCAGACTCTAAGTCCTAATTCTATGTTTAGGAGGACTTTACAACAGCATGTGCCAAAACGGAAATACTTGAATTATTTGTTGCTCACAAATGGAGATGAACCAGGATGTGATGATAAAGCATGCAGTGCAACAGATACGAGCCAGCGAGAGCTTGTGATGGAAGATGAGATGAAGTCCCTCATATCCATTAAGACATGGAAGCTAACCGAGTTGCCGGTAGGAAAGAAAGCTCTCCATTCTTCGGTTGTGAAACTGAATACCATTCATTCAAGCATTGATGAAGCAGAGGGTTTGCATCTAGACCTATTAGATGGCAAGTCTGTTTCCTCCAATGTGACCTAAAGGAAGAGTTTCATATGAAGTAATTGAAAAGTCTCTTAGTGAAATAGAGTGGTTAGACACAATAGAGGTCGCAGGTTTTGTAAAATGCTAGATATTGCTTATGCAGTGGGAGCTATCAGCATGGTCATGTTGACCAAAATGGTGAAAGTAGAGGAACTGGAGTTGTGCGCAACTTCAATGAGTCTTCAAGCTTGAAGACATAAATGAGAGCATCATTAGAAGCACTGATCATTGATTGAGAGCATCGTTAGAAGCACTGATCATTGATTGAGTTGATTGATGGATGGAAAGTCGTGAAGTGGGAGATTGTTAGTTAATGACTCTTTTCTTTGATATTAAGAAAAAAAATTTGAGAAAATTTGAAGTCTGAAGCAAGTTGCTGATTGAAGAACCACTGAGTACTCGGTGGGTTCTTTACTGAGTACTTGGTAAAGTGCGAACTCGGACGCATTTGCGCAAAGTGGTGAAAAAGTGGCAGAGGGTTTTGTGCACTTGTGCGCGTTTACACAGACTTGCGTACCCACCGAGTACTCGGTGAGAGTTTTACCGACTACTCGGTGACCCAGATGCGGGAATTAATTAAGGGAAGACTTTATGACTCCAATTTTGATTGGGATGTGATTTCTATTGACTTGTCCATCAAATTTACCTCTCCTATATATACATGGGTTATTCCTATTGTATTGTGGGTGGGTGTGACACAAACAGAATATCGTGGTGTGATGAGCACAAAAAGTGAGTTTTGTGAGATACAAAGATAAAGAGAAGAGAAGAGATACAGAGTGGTATTTCTTGGTGTGAGTGAAACACCGGTGAGGGTGAGCGATACAGGCGTGAGTATACAGTGTGTGTGTGTGTGCATATGTATGATCTGCGGATCATCCCCTTATAATCCTCTCATTGATTATAGTGAAACGACGCTCTCAGTGGACGTAGGCTTGTTTTGGCCGAACCACTATATATCTTTGTGTCGTTTATGTTTGGTGTGTGTTGTGTGTGATTTTTGATTCGCAATTGTTTGTGTCTTGGCTATTAGGGTTAGAAAACCCTAGTTTTTCGTTCTTGAACGGGTGTGAAAACCCCAACATTAATGAGCAGATATGCATCAATATGAACAATAGAGAGTCCTTCAAGACTAGATAATCAACAATGGCTAACATATTAGGTTTTATACTCATTTATAGCACTTTTTGAGCTCTCCTGTTGGGAGGTCCTTCAAGGGTAATTAGTGAACTTATATTAATTTATATCAAACACACACACATATATAAATCTAGTTACAAAATTTTTGTTATGTTTTCCACTACAAGATTTATGCTTTTTTCACGCACTGGTAAATTAGCGGCACTTTTAGGGAAGTGCCGATAAATAATGGTAAAAACTCAAAAACTAAATCCATTGCCAAAGACTTGAACTTGAGACTTAGGGGTGAGAACTCGCCAACTAAGCTACAAAGGATTTTGATTTTTAATTAATGTTCATTATTTTTACTATCTGTACTAAAATTAGAAAACAACTTTAAATTACTTATATGTATATGTTTAACTTATTATACATATTTAATATACTAGCATAGAGCACGTGTGATGCACGTGATTGAATTTTTTTGAACTTCTATGATCATTCTACTTTAACATTTTAGAGTTTTAATATGTTGATGAACCTTACTCATTATGGTTTACATACCAAAAACCACCAAATTAAATAATAAATTAGTCATCCCAAAACATATTAAGAGTTTAATAATATTTTGCTTTGGAAAGCCTTCATCCTTGATCATAATTTTTCTCTTAATAGGGATTTAGGTAAAATTGATATGAATTATCAATGGATATAAATTCTTATGACATAAAGAGAAATAGAGGAGAATAGAGGAAAGATAAGATTGAAAGTATCTTGAATCAAATAGAGAATAATAAAATTGAGTAAACTATAATCAATTATAGAGTTTAGAAGTACATGCGTACCTTCAAATAAATAACCGGAACAATGAAATAAACTTGCAAAAATAAATAAAAAGTAAAAAAATAGTTAGAGAGAAAATGATTTACTTGAATGATTAGTGTAAAGAAGAAATATGTGTATATATAGATATATGTATTCATAGCATTACAAGCTTCATATGTCTCATAGAAATTATCGAAAAGAAGAATTTCAACACCCTGGTTTATTACTCTCCAATATGTGTACTTAATTCACTGTGATGATAATAAGAGTTATAGAAAAAGAACTATAATTTATGGTAAGGGAAAAAAATGAATTCACCTTCTTTGGTACATAAATAAAGGTGAGTTGCGCAGTTTTTGCCATTTCTTTTCACCTTTTTTTCCACTTTGTTACTTAATTATCTATTGGACAATACTTAGGTCATGCCCCATGAGGACCAAGTTCGTCCTTCGCACTGATGTGGTCCAATACAAATTAGACACGTGGCCTAAATGTTTTTTTAAAAGGAAGTTGGACATAAAATCCATAAATACACAAATCAAGGTCAATTCCTTTTTAAAAAGATTTTGGCCACGTGTCCAACTTGTATTCGATCACATCAACGGGGAAGACGAACTTGGTCATCATGGGGCATGACCTAAGTATTGTCCTTATCTATATGAAAAACCTAAACCCCCATTAATCTCAAGTTTAAATAAAATTTAATAAACAAAATTAGAAAAGAAGAATAGCTTCATGATAATCACAATAAAAAGTAACCGCTACATTTTCTAGAACCTTAAATAAACCTTCAATGGATCGGATTTTGATCTGAATCTGATTCTATTAGCCGGATATAGATTGAAAATAAAATCCGATAACCCGATTAGGATCCGAATCCGATAATTCAATTTCTTAACAAATTATATTTGGATTCATGTTAATCCGAGTAGATAATAATCCGATCTGATTAATTTTTTATATACACATATATACTAAATTATTAATATATAAATACTAAATAGTATACTTAATTATGTTTCAAATTTTTTTTTTTTGTTTTTTCATTTTCATATTTTCAATAGTCATGTATTATAAACATTGATTGTAAAATACATAATTTGGTGTTTAACATTCTTAAAAAATAAAAATAAAAATAATAATTCTTTAATAAATTTTGTAATTTTGGTTTTACCTAATCGGATCAAATATCTGATAATGAAAAAATTCAAATTTGAATCAACTAAATAAAAATTCATCGAATTATCGGATCAACTTTGAGCTTATCGGATTCGGATCAGACTAGGATAGACCGATCTGTTTACAGGTCTAACCTTAAAGTATAGAGGAACACAAAAATAAATATGTATTATACACAAATATAACATGATGACCCTTCATTCATTCTCTGTGTACATTACAACGCTTCCTTCATTTTTTTTATTATTATTATTATTATTATTTTCTTTTGATAACCGTGATGTCCGGCGCTTCCTTCATTCTTATTTAGTGATTAGCAACGTTACAGAATAGTGATTAGCAACGTTGTTTTGAAATAGTTTCTACAAAATAGTGATTAGAAACGTTACAGATTCCAAAACTTTGAATACATTTAATGAAAAAAATTAGTTTTCTTTCTTTTTTTGTTTTATAAAACCTCTTAAATTAACATTTATTTACGTTTTAATGAAAGAATTTTAGTAGGCACTTAATTCCATTAGCAATTGAAAAGGGAAAATACAAAAAGATGACCTTACACATTCAACAACGTGCCACTAATTTTTGTGCACAATTATGATATATCATTGTACATTGAATACTGATTTTTGTGTCCCTGCATCATTGAGAACCTTAAGTTTGAAAAAATATATATTTCGAAACCCATATATTTTGAAAAAAATAAATATAAATATATATATTTCGGAAAAAAATAAATATAAATATATATTTCAAAAATACGTATATATTTTTCCGAAATATATATGTTTTGAAGTTTTTCAAACTTGAAGATAAAGTAAATTTTATGGGGTGTAAATAAAATTAATCCTAACTATTTTGACAGAAATGTGAGAGTGAGGGAGCAAAGTAATAAAATTAAAAAGTATAAGGGACAATTCGAACATAGGAGAGATTAGTTGATTAAATTCAATAACATTAGGTGGCTTTATGAAATTAACCCTAGAAAGAATGACCATATTAGTATATCCAAACATCCATCAGAAAATTAAATACTAAAAACATGTATTTGTTTTATTTCTATTGAATGAAGCATGAACCTATTAATATTTGAGTATGTGGAAGGCCAGCAGTTACTAGCATCACCATTAATATATCGCATATCTATTTGTTATATATCGTTTAGAGTATCCATTTAATTCTCTACTTATTGATTTCCAACCGTTATCTATTCCATCTCTTTAAAAATAAGGTAAACCTATTCAATCATAGGTTACATTTTACAAGTTAACTGTTTTCACTTGAAGAATTATTGCAATCTCAAGTGTTCTTCATTGCAAATTTTTTTACTTGTGACCATATATCATGAACTCGCCATCCACAAGGTAAATTCAGAAATCTATGTTATGTTATTTATTTGATTAGGATGTATGAGATGGTTAGAAGTTTAAAGGCTAATGTCTGATTTAGGAGATTTTTTTATGTTGAACTTTTCATTATAAGAGTTCGCTAAATTTGAAGAAAGAGATAATGATCAAATATTCAACAAATTGTAAATGTATATTTATTGCATTTCCTTTGATCTTCTGAAATTAATTTAATTAGTTTTGAATTTCTTTGATTTATATGATAGTTTAGAATAAAAAAAAAAAAGATTTCTGGCAGGTTTTGTGGAAGAAGGAGAAGGGAGAAATAGAGACTTCGCTGGGGTTCCTTTATAAGAAGCTTGAAGAGTTCGAGTCCAGGCTTTTGAAGATAGAAATCTCCAACAATAAGTAAAAATACTCAATATAATATAGTTTGTTGGTGTATTCCTTTTTGCCTGTAACCAACTTGTGGGCATTGATGTTCTTTGTGTGAAATTTGTGTTTTGTAGAGAATTATGTGTATATTTTGGAGATGCATGCTATCTGTTAGTAATTATGAAAATGTTTGCCAAAATTGATGTTTTCACCCGCGGTTTCATTCACCGGCATTTTATGGGAAAAAAAAAAAACTACGGAATTGCATGTGATAGAGCGACTCTTTATATAACATGTGGTTGTGATCCATGGTCACAATATTGGTTTATCGTAGTCACAATAATAGAGCGACTCTTTATATAACATGTGGTTGTGGTCCATGGTCACAATATTAGTTAACGTAGTCACGATAATAATACAACGAACTCGATTAATATCAATTTTAAAAGTGAGTATGTTTCCTCATAATACATTTTGTTCCGATTATTTTTGGACCAGTGAGGAGAGTTAATTGAATCCATCTAAAGGTACATAACTGGTTTTGACTATCTAGTCTACAATAATGACCTAAAACAATGATATAATAGGAAATCTTATAAATGGCACTACTTTTTCACCACCTTGAATTTGCTGACACACACAAAGTGTAAATGCATTGTTGTCTAGAATAATAATAAATAAAAGAAAGGCAGAAGTGCAGAAAATTTCTCTGAAATTACACAAATGAATTAGTGAAGGCCACATAAATAAATATAAAAATGAACTCTTAAATATTACGAAATGATGTCATTAAGAATATCATCACTCTTGTAAACTTATTGAACAATAAATACTTCCATTGATATAAATACGTTTAGAGTCTATATATAAATACATGTAAATGTGAGAGAAAGATAACGCGCGTATATATTTGTTTTCACCATAAAGAGGTGTGGAAAAGAATATACAAAAGGCTACACTTTTCACATACACAAAAGGCTACACTTTTCACATACATGTTATTGTCTCATCTAATTCCATTTTCTTTTCTTGTTGTTGGAGAAAAGAAGACTTTGGTTTATCAACAAGTATATACTTTGCTTCACTGTTCCATCATTCCAACAAATCCCCATTAAAACTCTCCCACATTGCTTCTTCTCATCATCATCATCCCACAAAATTTCATTTCATTGATCTAGCTAGCAGAGATTTGTACTAAAACAAGCATTAACAAATGGGTGTTCTCCGCGCCATAGCGAGACATTTGGATACGTTAATCGGGTACTTTTTTATTTTTATTTTCTAGATAAAACCAAAAATGTATGCATTCTTAATCATCAAGAGTATAATTTCTTCTCTTCTCTTTTTCATGATTATATACTTCAATTCCCGTTCATACATGTATATATGCGCCCACTAACAAATTGTGTATTTTTTTTATTTTTTTTCAAAATGTAAATTTTACAAATTGTGTATTATGATACATCAAACGCCAACTATTCATGTCAAACACTCTAAATTGTCGTCATTCATATACGAAATGTATTCACATTGTTACAAGAACGAACGATGATACTTGCACCGAATATTTAAGGCCTTGATAGAATTAGCCTGATAAATCTGTCTAACAATCATTTTTCATAGGAAAACAGATTCTACTTTTTTTTTTCTTTTTTATACTATTTGTGTTCTAATTTTTGTTTATTCTTTTTTTCGCTTGCGAACCAGACCGGGAGTGATGCTTCTTTATCCATTGTAAGTAGAGAATTTTCCATTGATTAGAGCAAAGAGTTATGAATTTTATATAGATAGTATAATACAAATGTATTCATATATATAACATGAGTAATATGTTGAGGTATGAATGAATGAGCAGGTATGCATCAATGCGAGCAATCGAGAGTCCTTCAACACTAGATGACCAACAATGGCTAACATATTGGGTTATATACTCATTAACAACTCTTTTCGAGCTCTCATGTTGGAAAGTCCTTCAATGGTAATGAGTGAATGTATATTTAGATCATATATATATATATAGCTAGAAAAATATATTGTGTGTTATTTTACCTCGTCTGAGTGAATGTGTTTGATGATAGGCTTCCATTTTGGCCATACATGAAGCTGGTTTTCTGTTTGTGGTTGGTGTTACCAACATTCCATGGAGCAGCTTATATATATGAGAATTATGTGAGGAAATATGTGAAAGTAGGTAGCCATGTGAGCTCAAACTTTCCTGAAGGCCACAGGAAGGTTCTTCAGATGATGACCCTTGATTCCAGAAAGTCCGTGGAGCGTTATATCGAGAAATATGGACCCGATGCTTTTGATAGAGTGATCAAAGCAGTAAGACTTACCGTGTACTTTAAAAGTTTAAGCTATTAAAAAAAAAAAACATAATTTCGATGTCTGAATAACATATATGCACCTAATAATCTTCTTTGGTCCACTAAGCATTGAAAATTGATTAACGAAATTTCGTACAAATATCTACTCTAAAAGCTGAAACTGTAAACGATAATGTGACGATATTATTTATGTTGTCTAATGGAAGGAATACAAATACACAATAGACAATATATATTTATGGATACTATCATACACATCATTTTCTAATCCATTTGAGTTGATTGCAGGCTGAAAGAGAAGCAAAGAAGCACTGAGAAGATCCACCTTGGGACTCTATCCACTCTATGAATACATCTTATATATACGTGTAAATGTGCATATATGCTACACAGTGCATATATGTTGTTCCATTTTATTTTTCTAAAGCACAAAATGATAGTGTTCTTTTGATACTGATGTTACTGGATTCTGCTCTTCATGAGCTATGGCTTCACGATTGCAAACTATTCATTTATTCACTCAAAAAAAAAACAGATCTCTAATAATTGTAATAAGAGCAAGACAAATAATTCTGGAATAATATCAAAATACTGATAGCATGAAGCAAAAACATATATATATATATATATATATATTTAAGGAGATCAGAAACTGCACCTGCTTGCTTCATTGCTTCAAAAGGTACTTCCTGCAGTTATATCTAAGCCTTAAATTTCTTTGAGAGAAAAAGCTATAAATGGTTGTTTCAAGTGAAATTCAATAGAATCCCAATGGGAAATGAGATCATGAAAGAGAGCATTTTCCACTAATAGAATAATATATAAAAATTCCTCAATTAGTAGTTCCTTTGGCTACTGATTGATTTATTTGTGTCTTTAACACATAAAAACTTAGTATAAGTGAAAAAAAAAAAAAAAATTTACTTGGAATGTATAAGTGATAGAGCAGTTGTTTATAACATATCACGGTTCGCAATGGATTGTGGTATTAGTTTCTATCGTGGTCACATTAATAATGTAACAAGCTCAGATAATAATTGATTTTAAAACAAATATTAATATAGTGATATTGCATATTTTAAAAACATTACGAATCAATCCATATATAATATAAAAAATAAATAAATTAGAACACCTGACTAAAGAACATATAAAAAAATATTATTATATTTATCAGGACATATATGAATTCTACAAAATATATGCAGTCCGGGAATGAATCCATTTCCACCGCGGTCTTGGTTGCCATTGGCCACCATTTCTTTTTTAAATATATAGAGTAATGTAATGTTATTTTATTGGGTGATTAACAAATAACCCCCCTATGATTTCAGATTCTTGACAAATACTCTCCTGAGGTGTCAAATAATCCCCCGCACTTTTATCCGTTGACAAACAGTCCCCACTCCATTACAAATGCATTTCCACCGCGGTCTTGGTTGCCATTGGCCACCATTTCTTTTTTAAATATATAGAGTAATGTAATGTTATTTTATTGGGTGATTAACAAATAACCCCCTATGATTTCAGATTCTTGACAAATACTCTCCTGATGTGTCAAATAATCCCCCGCACTTTTATCCGTTGACAAACAATCCCCACTCCATTACAAATGCGCCCCTACCGTTAAAAAAAAATATTTTATGCCCAAAATACCCTTAAATTGATATTTTATGTCCAAAATATCCCTAAAATAAATTGGTAACTAAATTAAGAATTTTTAGTAAATTACAAATTATTATTCTTTTAACTAAATTATGATTTTTGAGTAAATTATAACTTATTTTTTTGTTTTTTGTTTAAGTTTAATCATTTATTTAAATTCAAATCTGAAAAAATATATTACTCCCCCCGTCTCAAATTAAAAGTTCCTTTTGGGGAATTCAAATTTTTAAGAGGATGATTTTTTATTGTAGTGTTAGTAAATAAAATACCAACTTTACCCGTGGTCCACTATAGTGATGTGATCGTTTATAAAGTATATGTTTTATAACTTTAATGCTTGAAGGTTAAACTGATAAATTGATCAAATAAAATGCTTTGATTTTTCAAAGTTGGCACTTATTTTGGGACGGAGGGAGTACAAATTATTAAAAAAAAAAACCATTATTGATAATAATACACTTTAAATAATATTTTTTATTTTTTTTAAGAGAATATATGCATAGAAATTTTAAAAGAGTTTTGCCCTTATAGATGCATTAAAGTTATAAAACATATACTTTATAAAAGATCACACATCACTATAGTGGACCACGGGTAAAGTTAGTATTTTATTCACTAACACTATAATAAAAAGTCATCATCTTAAAAAATTGAATTCCCCAAAAGGGACTTATAATTTGAGACGGAGGGAGTAATATATTTTTTCCGATTTTAATTTAAATAAATAAGTAAACTTAAACAAAAAACAAAAAAAAATTGTAATTTACTAAAAAATCTTAATTTAGTTACCAATTTATTTTAGGGGTATTTTGGGCATAAAATATCTATTTTTAACGGCAGAGGGGTATTTGTTAACAGAGTGGGGGCAGTTTGTTAACGGATAAAAGTGCAGGGGGTTATTTGACACCTCAGGGGGGGTGTTTGTCAAAAATCTAAAACCAAAGGGGGTTATTTGTTAATGGCCCTATTTTATTAGTTTGATTTATCTGCGAGCTGGTAAAGCTATTTTAAAGAATTCGATTTAAAACATTTAAAATGTGTTTAAATTGAGCTGACAAAAAATATAACGCTTAGGGTTCGTTTGGATATCATGTTTTTATTCTTGTTTTTGTTCTTTTGGTATTGTTCACATTAAAAAACCTATTTGGGAGGCCCAAACACTGTTTATTTTGTTCTCAAAATGAAAATAATTTCCTTGCACAATGCTGAGAACATGGGAACACCAAAATAGTGTTCTTTTGTTCTCAGCTTGGATTTTTTTTTTAAAAAACAAAGAAAATCGATTGCAAATCTGCATCAACCCCTCCACCACCAATCGACCCCTCCTCCACCACCACCACTCGACCCCTCCACCACCAATTGACGCTTCAACCACCACCACCTCTACAACTCAACACTCCCAATCGAAGCCAACCACCACCACCATCACCCCCAATCGAAGTCAATCACCACCACATTTGCAACTCACACCCCAATCGAAGCCAACCACCACCACCATAGTTTGGATCGGGGTGAGAGAAGAGAGAGAGAGGATGGGAAGAGAAATAGGGCAAAAAACTATCCAAACAAATTTTTTAATTTTTTATTTTTATGGCAAAAACCAAAACCAAAATAATTTTTTTTCTCACACTCAAAAATAATAAAAGGTCTTCCCAAACGGACCCTTAACATTATTATTTTTATATTCCTACATGACATCATATATATACCAAACAATAAAATAATAATAATAAGTCTCATTTTATTTCTACTTTATTTTACTCTCATTTACATTTCATTATTCTTAAATCTTAATCTCATTTTCGTATCGTTTCATGGGTAAATAGCTTAAACCCCCCCTAAATTTTACTCTCTTTCCCTACTATCCCCCCTCAACTATGAAATGAGCTTAAAACCCCCTAAAGTTTTATAAAATGTTGCACCATGGGCTTGCCTTCAATTTTTTTTACCCTTTTACCCTCCAAACTTTTTGTATTTCCACATTACCTTTAATTCTATCCTTACTATTATATTTCTTAATTCTTTATATTACAAAAATATTATTTCTTTAAGTTAGAATATTATTTATGTCATTTACCTTTAATGTATTAGACTAAATATACTTTCAAATGTTAATTTTTTTTTTTGTAAGTTTTAATTATTTTATTTGTAAATCAATTAACTTGTTATTAAATTTTAGTTTGATTTAAATCATAAAACTCAATCCTAATTAATATATTCATAAATAAATAACAATTTATGAATATATTTTTATGAAAAGAAAGTTTCATTTGGGCAAAAAAAAATTTTAATTAGGACAATGAGTTTTATGATTTAAATGAAATTAAGTTTTATTGGAAAATGATATATATTTTGGAATATATATATATAATTCGTCAAAAAAAAATATTTTTCGAATTGTTTTAAAAAATTATGATTTTTTTCCAAAAAATAAAAATTTTGGGAAAAATATATATTATGTTCCAAAATATGATTTTTTCCGAAAAATAATTTTTTTGAGAAAAATATATATTATTTTCCAAAATATGATTTTTTTTCCGAAATATATATTTTTTATATTTTAGAAAATAATGTATATTTTTCATAAAAAATTCATATTTTTTAAAACAATTCAAAAAATATATACTTTTGACGAATCATATATATATATATATATATATATTCCAAAATATACATATTTTTTCAAAAAATAATTTTTTTGAAGGTTTGATTTCACTAAACCCTCTTATACTATTAATGGTAGTTTAGGTATTATGACTCAAAATCATATTTTGGAACATAATATATATTTTTCGGAAAAAATTCATATTTTTGAAAATAATATATATTTTTCTCAATAAATTTATTTTTCAGAAAAAATTATATTTTGGAACATAATATATATTTTTCTCAATAAAATTTATTTTTCAGAAAAAATTATAGTTTGGAACATAATATATATTTTTCCCAAAAAAATTATTTTTCGGAAAAAATTCATATTTTTTAAAAGAATTCGGAAAAGATATATTTTTAACGAATTATATATATATTCCGAAATATATATATTTTGTTCAAAATATATATATTGTTTTCATAAATTGGATTTATTTATGAATATATTAATTATGATTGATTTTTATGATTTAAATCAAACTAAAATTTAATACCAAGTTAATTGATTTACAAATACAATAATTAGAACTTATTAAAAAAAAATTACATTTGAGAGTATATTTAGTCTAATATATTAAAGGTAAATGGCATAATTAATATTGTAACTAAAAGAAATAATATTTTTGTAATTTAAAGAATTAAGAAATATAATAGTAAGGATATGATTAAAGGTAAGGTGGAAATAAAAAAAATTTGGAGGGTAAAAGGGTAAAAAAATTTGAGGGCAAACCCATGGTGCAAGAAAATGAAAGTTGAGGGGGGTATAATTAATTGAGGGGGTATAGTAGAGAAAGAGAAGAAAATTGAGGGGTATTTTTAGCTATTTACCCTCGTTTCATTTCATTTTTGATTTATCATGGCCAATATTCTTGATCTTATTATATTCTCACTTCCATTTCTTTCTGATTTATTATATCCAAGGTGGAAACAGCAGGACAAAACAATCCAATCCTAAAGATCATAACCGTAAAACAAACACGGCCTTATTAGCAAACCTAGGTAGCTATTCCGACGAGATATATATATATATATATAAGATACACATGACAATGGAAGAAGCATTGGTTCATGGATTGGCATTCAAAGCAAAGCCATCTCCCATTTGGTAAGCAATTCTTCCTTCCTCCTATGTAAGGTCATCCCAATTTTAACAACTCTCACTTGATTGGCAACAAGTTTCAGTCATTTTTTTTTCACCATAATCATCCTTTATCTCAATGAAACCCTAGTTTTTGGATCAAATAAGGAAGACCCGGAAGAGATAAATCTCTGTTTTTTAGTGGGTATGTTGTACTGTGAAGGCTGAAGTTGTTCTTGTGTACTAAGAGGTTGTTTTGGTGTGTGTGAGTGTGTGTCTTGGTATTAAGTAGGAAGTTGTTACTTGTCTGATAAGTGTTTGTTTTATTGACAAAGAGAGAGTGTGAACAAGTATGAATGTGTTGTCTCCTGCAATAGCAGTTTTCAGATGCTTCAGCACCAAAACCACAGTTAAAAGCACATTATTGCCTAAAATTAGATACAAGAACAATACTAAAACCCCCCAAAAAATTCCTACAAAGACCAACATCAAGTGGACTGAGGAACAGTCACGAGTGTTTGATGCCATTTCCCGGGGCGAGTCGGTTTTCGTCACCGGCTCTGCTGGTACTGGTAAAACCATTTTGGTTAGGCATATCATTGAATTGCTCAACAAAATTCACGGCCCGTCTCAGGTTTTTGTGACGGCGTCCACTGGCGTTGCTGCGTGTGCTCTTGAGGGGCAGACGCTTCACTCGTTTGCCGGCATTGGGCTTGCTCAGGGCAATGCCAGGACATTGCTCAATAGGGTTCTTAAGGATAAGAAGGCTTACAATAGGTGGAATAGGGTTAGGGCATTGGTTATTGATGAAATTAGCATGGTCAATGCTGAGTTTTTCGATAAGCTTGAATACATCGCAAGGGAGGCCAGAGATGAACGCCATGCATCTAAAAACATGGTGTGGGGTGGAATTCAGCTAGTTGTGAGTGGAGATTTCTTTCAGTTGCCACCCATTATTGATAAGGAGAAATCAAAGGCGGGAAAGGAATTTGCTTTTGAAGCCGATTGTTGGAATACAAGCTTTGATCTGCAGGTTGAGCTTGAGAAAATTTTTAGGCAGTCGGATGGACAGCTAATCAAGTTGCTTCAGGGTATAAGAAGAGGAGAGTGTGATCCCGAAGGCTTGCAACTCATAAAACAATGTTCCTCGAAGGCGCAGCCAGATTCTTCTGTGGTACGGTTCTACCCTATGAATAAAGATGTGAATAGAGTGAATGATGAGCAAATGGCGAGCTTGGGTAAGAAAATTAGTGTTTATCATGCTGTGGATAGTGGTATAAATCCTTGGATGAACCAACTCAAACAAGGGATTGCACCTGATATACTTGGAGTCTGTGTAGGGGCAAGGGTCATGCTGAGTAAGAATATAAATGTTGGGCTTCAATTGGTGAATGGAGCTACTGGCACAGTAATAGGTTTTCGGAAACCACACAACAAAGTTGTTACGGACATGTGTTTGGAGGGACTGTTGCCGGTAGTTAAATTTGATTCAGGGCCCAAGCTAGTGATTTATCCAGAGAGATGGGTAGTGAGGGAGGGAGAAGAGGTTAAAGCCAACAGGAAACAAATCCCTCTGATACTGGCGTGGGCTACAAGTGTTCACAAGTGCCAAGGCATGACACTAGAAAGTCTTCACACTGATCTATCTAGGGCCTTTGGTTGTGGGATGGTGTATGTTGCTCTTTCTCGGGTAAGAAGCTTAGATGGCCTTCATATCTCCGGCTTTAAGCCCTCAAAGGTTAAGGCGCACCCAAATGTCTTGAAATTTTATCAGAGTTTAACCAGTAAGCAAGATAAGCAAGGTGAGTATGATGCAGCTGACAAAAATAATAGTGGTGGTAACTTAGTTGAGGTAAAAGAAACATAGGACTTTCAAATGTGTCTCCATATATCTATTTGCTCAGCTTTTAGTTGGATGGTGCTTTCAAAGGGATGATTAGTGCAATTTATCTAAGAAATGGGCTCTAACTAGCCTGGTATGTCAGTGATCAAGTGCATGTTTCAAGTATAAATTGAGGGATTACAAGTCCAAAAGCTGCCGTGTGTTGTATCTAAGAAATGGCCTCCAAGTAACCTGTTATGGGATGATCAAGTGCAATTTCCTATTAGTTTTTTCGGTAGATAGTGGTGATCCTAGATCATGTGGCATGCGGGTCGTTTGGCTGCATTCAGAATTATAAATTCTGTTGTTTACACATGCTACTCAAAATTATTATTATAATTGTCAGTTTTTTTTTTTTCATTGGGAGTTATGCCCTTTTGTTCTTCCTCATTTTGAAGTGAATGATATTATCGTATTTGCAAGAATTTTGCAGGTGGTGTCATACCATCACCCCATGCTCTAGTATAAGTTCCAGTCGACGAGCTCAAGGAGGTGGGTTGAAGTTTGAGAGCAATCGAGTTGTTCAAGAATTCCGGATGGTAAGATTTATCTCCAGCCTTTCCCAATCAAGTCTTAACACTGTGCAATACCTTTCGGAAAATAAAGATGAGCACAGTAGCTTTACTTGTATTTTCTTAATACCCTCTCTCTCTCTAAGTTGTGGATTATTTTCTCTCTGCCGGGTTATCTTCTTGCATATTTTAGTGGTTCTCTGGGATAACCTAAAAATGAAATGATTAAGTTGCAGTTTTCATGAAGATAAGTGATAGGGAGAGAATAACATCTTTTCCAATCCTTGGGATTTCCCTATCTCTGGGAGAGTGAAAAAATGAAAATTTTAAAGGTTCTTATTAATTCATAATTTAACTTAAAAATGACGTTTAAATACTACTATGTTACAGAAGGTGCTGAGTTAAAGCTCTTTCACTTGGGGGATGAGAAAGAGCATCAGTTCTGGCTGTGTTTCTAAGTTGTGACCGATCAAATCATTGTATCAATAATGACGTACTAGGGTTGCTCCTAAGGTAAAATTCGGGTGATTAATAATGGTGACAAAAATTTTATACAGACTTGGACTGAAAATGGTCGTCTTCTGCTTGGTCCGGTAGGGCATGGTATACTAGTGGGTAACATTTTAACTTTGTCAGGAGAGAGACATCGGATTTTGGTACGTCACTCAGTGGCACTGTGATGAGGACAAGCTCGCGAAGGATCACACAGTGATGAGGACGCGGCGCCAAGCTCAATCGCAAAAATGACTACTCCCAGTGTAGGAGAGATTGAAACAGCCTCTTTCTGTACCAAAATCCTTGTCATTGATCTCTCAGAAGGTAAAATATACCTGTAAACCATGTCCTTGTCCAGCTCCTTTAGAGATAAGCTAGTTCATAAACCTTAGAAGTTGGGAACTAAATGATATCAAGTTCATAATCTCTCTAGGTAATTTGTATTCTGGCGATCAATTATTTGGTTTAAAGGTCATTCAAGTGTAGAAGTTAGCCTTCCACTTCTTGAGAAACACTATTCTTTAAGCCTGTCAATATTGCTGATAATGCCATGAGTTCGGTTTTTGGGCTCTGCCTTCTTCCTTGCACAGCAGAGCCATGTCGAGAGACATGCTTTAGCGGGAAAAAAAATCCAGTCATGTTAGTATTTCACTGGACCACTCAAATGGACCAGATCTAATGTGGTAGCGATCGCTCCCCACCAAAATACATGTCTGTGATCCCGACACACCATCCGGTCAAATCTGGTCCATTGGATCCTCCCTAGACCAAGTCCAATGAGATAAGGAGGACTGAATTAAAGTCCACTTTAGCATCTGGAATTTGCTCTGCTTTGCCAGCATAGCTTGACCATGTGTGAAGTGACCACCCATCTCAATCCTGACCAAAGTGGGAGGTGAGAGTTCAAGTCAAGACAATCGGGAAAGAAATTGTTGCATGGATTAGGAGCATATGGTCCTGAAACCTAAATCCAACTGAAAAAATTCCGGTCCATTTACTCTCTCTTTTCCATTAACTCCTTCATACATCCAATGGTCCACATTCTATATGAGATGTGATGGTGATGGGTTGGTGGGATCCCACGACATGAGATCGTGGAATCCGGTCCCTTGGATGTGTGAATGGAGTGAATGGACCGGCCGCATGTTGAAATCCTAAACCCTGAACAATCACAAGTAGAAATATCAACAGATGTCTCGATAAAGGCTGACATATTTACTTGTGTCAATCCGTAATCGTGCAAGACCATGTGATCTTAAATTATACAATAATTTCTTCAAACGGGAAGATTCCCGTCCAGTTATAGATGATACTCAGACCAGCTGCCTACCCGCGGCTAAGGGAATCACCTCTTTATACGATTTTGTGTTTATGCGGGTGAATTTGAGGAAGATGCTGCCCATCAAGAAATTATTTTGAGAAATTGTTGATTAGAACTGGTTATGAACTTATAATGCCTGTGTTTGAAAAATGACACTTCCAGAAATAGTGTAATTCATTGTTGGACATTGTTGTCCCCTGCTAAAGCTCCTGAGTAAAGACTATTGTTAAGATCATATGAGTGTGTGTTGTTATTAGAGATATATTATTGGTTGATTGAACACTAAGGGAGCTAGAAGAATGTCTACGCGTATTATAATCATCTTCTATCCTCCACACACGTATGCTTTAATGAAAATGGTGAAAATTAGAAGGATGGATTCTTAATTCAAAAAATTCTTTCTATTTAAAAATTAAAATCTGCTATTTTGATGGACTTCGAAATTCATTTCTAAGTAATTTTCAAATTTAGTATTTTTATTTAGATAAAATACGAGGTATTGAATTTAAAAAGTTGTATGTGAATAAGAATAATACATATCAAATTATTCTTCTTGTAATTGTCATTGAGTCCAGCTATAACTATTGCATTTCATTTTGTCCTCCACTAAACCTGAATGATTTTTTAATATTAAAAAAATTGATTTATAATATTTATTTTAATTTATTAATTAATTGGTTCAACAAATTATTCATATACAGATGCAACATCTTACCATTGACGATAGACGATAGGTAATTTTGTTATACATCTTACTCCAATTTATATAGAGAGAGATTATTCTTCTTATATATAGTTACAAATTCTATATTCCTCTATAATATTATCATATCTTTTAGTTTCACATACTCTTTAAAGTTTTAGAGTTGTCATCTCACTCCCACTTCCTTATTATATATAATTTTATATTATTAGAATTCATATTACAAAGTACTATCAGTATAAGAGGGACAAATAAAATAATTATATGCAAGCTAATTTTTAGTGATATTTTTCTATTTAATATATATAGATATAGATATTTGGACCTATCTTTCACCATCTTTTATTTTTATTTTATTTATCGATTAATATTTAGAAGATAAAAAACGAATGCTAGAAAATGCATGAATTTTAATCTTGATTCAACTTTAGAGTTATATTATTATTATTATATATTATTTTTGTGTTTTCAATTTATCTTTGTTATATAATGAAGATATTATTGTTAATAAAAGTCAATTTAAATTATTATTTTTATTAATTTGCTGGAATCTTACTATTCCAGTTGCAAATCCGAGTGTAAGACCCTCAAATAATTTTACTTCGAATCTCAATTTTAATAACTTTGTTAAGAATTAAGAATTTGTATATTAATATTCATTATTTTATCATTTTTTATTTTAATTCTTTTAAATATGAGTTTTTTTTACTTAAGTCCGATAATTTGATATTGGTCCCTTTTTTAAAACTTAATTGACATTGGTCCCTTTTTGAAAATTTAATGTTTGATAAATTATACTTTCACACCACTTATTTCGCTAATTATACTTTCACCCCAACAAAATTTTGAAATATAAAATGACTAAATTACCCCTAAATGTGTGTGAGGACTTATTTGCCCATCCATAAAAATGTGAAAAGATCAACCTACCCTCCTTTTTATATGTATTTTCAAAAATATATATATTTCAAAAAATATATCTATTTTTTTAAAATATATTTTTTGAAATATATATATATTATTGGAAAAAATATATATATTTGCAATATATATATTTCGAAAAATATATTTTAAAAAAACAGATATATATTTTTGAAATATATATTTAATAATATATATATATTAAAAAATAGATATATATTTTTTAAAAAAATAGATATATTTGGAAAAATATATTTCGAAATGACTATGAGCTATATTTTTTTTGAAATATATATATATATATATATATATATATATATATATATATTTCTGGAAAAATATATATTTTTCGAAATATATATTATTGGAAATACATATAAAAGGAGGGTAGGTTGGTCTTTTCACATCTTTATGGATGAACAAATAGGTCATCACACACATTTAGGGGTAATTTAGTCATTTTGTATTTTAAAATTTGGTTGAGGGGGTGAAAGTGTAATTAGCGAAATAAGTGAGTGTGAAAGTGTAATTTACCAAACATTAAGTTTTCAAAAAGCACCAATGTCAAATAAGTTCTAAAAAATGGACCAATGTCAAATTACCCCCAAAACTGTAGGACTTAAAGTAAAAAAAACCCTTTAAATATTAACAACTTTTTTATTAAAAGTATTAAGTATCTCTTATATTCAGGTATTTTAAAATTTTATGTTGAAATTGCTTAAAATACAAATTTACCCCCTATTTTAAAAAAAGTGAGACATAAGCTAATGTTTAAAGACCTGATTCTGCCATTTTCCTATCTGTTTTATTCTTGGGATAACTTCATTTACACCCCCTGAGGTTTGTCCTATCATCATTTTGACCCCTCAGGTTTGCATATCTTCATTTACACCCCTTATGGTGTGAAATGTCTAAAATACCCTTATACCAAACACCCCTTAAATCAATTTAATCCCTAAATCAATTTAAACCCTAAACCAAACACCCTTTAGAATCAATCTAACCCTCAAACCAAACACCCCAATATCTATTCAATATTTTTTTTTTCTCTCTCTCCTCTATATCTCTCTCTCTCTCTAACTCTCAGATTCTCTCTCTCTCTCCTCTCTATCTCTCTCTCTCTTTCTAACTCTCTCTCACACACACACACACACACGCACATATATATATACACACATATAGATCTATACATATATATATAGACCCATCGGGGGAGGGGGGAGGCGGTGGTGGGAGGGGGCGGCGCCGACGGGGAGGCGGTGGGAGTCGGCCAACGACTTATATATATATATATCTGTGTGTGTATATATATATAGATCTATATATATATGTGTGTATATATATATGTGTGTGTGTGTGTGTGTGTGTGTGTGTGTGTGTGTGGTGTGTGCGTTTGAGAGAGAAAGAGAGAGAGAGAATTTTTTTTTTTAAATTTTATATTTATTTTCGAATTTAGTTTTTTTTTTGAAATTTAATATATATATATTTGAATTTTATATTTATTTTCAAATTTTATATTTTTTTTGAAATTTATAATTATTTTCGAAATTTAATATATATTATTAGAATTTTATATGATTTTTTTTAATTTTATATATTTGTCTTGAATTTAATATGTTTTTAAAAAAAAATTTAAAATTTATATATATATTTTATTTTATATTTATTTTCGATTTTATAATTTTTTTTGAAATTTAATATATTTTTTTGAATTTTATATGTTTTTTTTAAAATTTTATATATTTGTTTCAAATTTTTTATGTTTTTTGTGATTTTTATATTTATTTTTGAAATTTAATATGTTTTTTTGAAAAAAAAATAATTTCAAAATATATATATATATTTTAATTTTATATTTATTTTCGAATTTATAATATTTTTCAAATTTTAATATATATATTTTTAAATTTTATATATATTTTTAAATTTTAATACAAATTAAATTATTAAATGATGGGAGGGGGTTTAATTGATAAAAACACTATCCTTGTTTCCAAACAGAATAAGGATAAGACATTGAGGGTAGTTTAGGGATTTTAAAAAAAATTCAGGTTGATGTCATCGTTTAGGGGGTCTAAGTGATGAGAATATTGAAAAATATGAGGTGTAAATGAAGATATGCAAATCTAAGGGGGTCCAAGTGAAGATAAGACAAACCTCAAAGGATGTAAATGAAGTTATCCTTTATTCTTTCAACCATTATTTATAATACAACTCCACCACTGACCTGCTTTTTTGCTAGGTACGAATTATAGGCTTCGTTTGTATAAACATGAAAGAATAACTTATGATAGAGAAGACAAAAAATAAATAAAAGATCTCATATTTGAATAAATTACGAAGAAAAAGAAAGGAGAGAATAAACGACATTACTATAATGCATTTACTATCTGACCCTTTTATTTTTATATCTTACAAATTAATTTAACATGTTTCATAATTTTATTTTTGTAAAAGGAATAACAAATTGAATTTATGAAAAAAGTGCCATCTTAAATAAGGAATATATGAGGAGAAAACAGTTAAAGAAAAAAAGTAGTATAGATGAGACAAATAATTGATAGAGAGAAGTACTAGAAATTACAAAACGTAATTATAAAATGAAAAAAATATAAAAATATGAGACCGGAACTCTCATGTTTGCTTTCTCTATTGTGTGGTATGCCTATTGTCTAATTAACACATGGAATTTAAATATCTCTAAAATATTGAGGACACCTTTTTGCCATTTTTTTATTTAGTGAAGAGTGATGTTTTAAATTATTTTTTTACAAAAAAGAGAAAAAAAATGATTGTTGGAAAGAAAATTTACACAAATTCATCAAGCCGAAACCATTAACGAATCCCCCGATTCAAACTATTAAAAACGATACTAAATTAAATCTTTTTATACAGAAAGTCCTTACATTAAGAATAGTAAATATATTGAATTGGTTTTTAAACCGTTTTTAAGACACCCGGATATAATAACCCAGGTTGGATTAACCGGTTCTAGGACAGGATAGTCCAATCCTATCGATGACAGCACTACCCCAGAAATAAACACACCCTTTTAGTAACCAAACCTTTGAACTTCCAATTCCGAAAATATAATAGAGGGAAAATGGAAGATGAATCAGTTGATCCATTGGCACCCAATCAAAGCCAGCAAACAAATACCCATCTCCAATTTGGTAAGCAATTTCTTCTTCTTGTCTTTTGATCAACAAAAATTCATGATTTTGTCACCATTTTCATCATTTATCTCTGTGAAACTGTAATCATTGGATTAAATAAGGAAGACCCAGAAAAGATTATACGTGGATGTGTTTTGATTTGAAGTATGAAGGTGTTTTTGTTTCTGATAAGAGTTAGAGAGTGTGTTTTGGTCTAAAGTATGAAATTGCTGTTTTTTTTGTTGTTGTCTGATTGAGAGTTAGTTTTTAGAAAGTATGAAGTTTTTGGTGTCATCAATATCAGTATATAGATACTTTAGCACCAAAACCACAAAATGGTCTCAAAATGGATTCAAGAAGAAGAAGTATAACCCCAAAACCCCTACAAGGACCAAGGTTAAGTGGACTGATGAACAGTCCCAAATTTTTGCCGCCATTTCCCGTGGTGAGTCGGTTTTCGTGACCGGCTCTGCTGGTACTGGTAAAACCGTTCTACTTAGTCATATCATCAGTTTACTCAAAAAAATTCACGGCCCGTCTCGGGTTTTCGTGACAGCGTCCACCGGTAAGGCAGCTTGTGCTATTAATGGCCAGACCCTTCACTCATTTGCCGGCATTGGGCTTGGCGAGGCTGATCGTGAAGATTTGCTGGATAAGGTTTTTGGGGATAGTGGGGCTAAGAAGAGGTGGAATAAAGTTAAGGCATTGGTTATTGATGAAATTAGTCTGGTTAGCGCAGAGATTTTCGATAAACTTGAATATATTGCAAGAGAAGTTAGATATGGTTTGCAAGGAAAGGTGTGGGGTGGAATACAGCTAGTTGTGAGTGGAGATTTCTTTCAGTTACCTCCCATTATCGATAAAGAGAAATCGAAGGGCGGGAAGGAATTTGCATTTGAAGCCGATTGTTGGAATTCAAGCTTTGGTGTGCAGGTCGAGCTTGAGAAAATTTTTAGGCAGTCGGATGGACAGCTAATCAAGTTGCTTCAAGGTATAAGAAAAGGAGAGTGTGGACCCGAAGAATTGAAACTCATTGAACAATGCTCCTCGAAAATGGAGCCAGATTCATCTGTCGTACGGCTCTACCCTTTGATTGAAGATGTGAATAACGTGAACCAGAAGCAGCTGGTGAGCTTAGGCGAGGAAATTAGTGTTTATAATGCTATTGATAGTGGTGAGGAACCTTGGAAAAATCAGCTCAAACAAGGGATTGCGCCGGATGCGCTTGAAGTTTGTGTAGGGGCAAGGGTAATGCTGAATAAGAATTTAAATTTTCAGCGTAAATTGGTGAATGGTGCCACCGGCACAGTTATAGACTTCTACGAGCCAGAGCCAGACGATGACGATGCCATGGATGTTATGGCCTTATGTTGCGAAGGACTGTTGCCGGTTGTTAAGTTTGATTCAGGACCTGAGCTCGTGATTTATCCGGAGACATGGGCAGTGATGGAGGGAGAAGAAGTTAAGGCCACGCGAAAGCAAATTCCGTTGATTCTGGCTTGGGCTCTAAGCATCCACAAGTGCCAAGGCATGACACTTGACAGTCTTCATACTGATCTATCCAAGGCTTTTGGTTGTGGGATGGTCTATGTTGCACTTTCTCGCTTGAGAAGCTTAGATGGTCTTCATTTATCTGGTTTCAATCCCTCAAAAGTTAAGGCGCACAAAAAGGTTTTGGACTTTTATCAGAGTTTTTCCGGGAAGCAAGATACGCAAAGTGAGGATGATGGAGCTAACAAAAACAAAAGTAGTGACAGTCATTTAGTTGGCCTTCATTTATCTGGTTTCGATCCCTCAAAGGTTAAGGCGCACCAAAAGGTTTTGAACTTTTATCAGAGTTTTGCAGGGAAGCAAGATACGCAAAGTCAGGATGATGGAGCTGACAAAAACAGAAGTAGTGGCTGTCATTTAGTTGGGGTCTCCAATCTCGTAAGCAGTGAATTCTTGAGCACCAAAGCCAGAGCCACTAGTGAAAGCATAAAATCATCTCAAAGTGGAGGCAATAACGAAGACGAGGACGATAGAATTAACCCCACAACCCCTGAAAGGACGAGATTTAAGTGGACTGATGAACAGGCAAAAGTGTTTGCCGCCATTTCCAGGGGCGAGTCGGTTTTCATCACTGGTTCTGCAGGTACTGGTAAAACCATTTTGGTTAGTCATAGCATCAAATTGCTCAAAAAAATTCATGGCCCATCTCAGGTTTTTGTGACATCATCCACTGCTATGGCTGCTTGGGCTCTTAAGGGCCAGACCCTTCACTCATTTGCCGGCATTGGGCCTGGCGAGGCCGAACGTAAAAATTCACTTGCTATGGTTCTTTTAGATAGGAGCGCTTGCCAAAGGTGGAATAAAGTGAAGGCATTGGTTATTGATAACATTAGCATGGTAAGCGCCGAGTTATTCGATGGTCTTGAATATATTGCAAGAGTGGTTAGAGATGAGCAACACTCATCTAAAAACATGGTGTGGGGTGGAATACAGCTAGTTGTAAGCGGAGATTTCTTCCAGTTACCACCCATTCTGGGGAACCGGAAACCAAAGGCGGGAAAGAAATTTGCATTTGAAGCTGATTGTTGGAACTCAAGCTTCGATATGCAGGTTGAACTTACAACAAATTTTAGGCAGACAGGAAAATTATTCAAGTTGCTTCAGGATATAAGAATAGGACAGTATGATTCTGAAGATCTGCAACTCATATACCAATGTTCCTTAAAAACGGAACCGGATTCTGATGTAGTACGGCTCTACCCTCTGACTAAAGATGTGAATAGAGTGAACCAGAAGCAAATAGTGAGCTTGGGTGAGGACATTGTTGTTTATCATGCTATTAATTATGGTGAGGACCCTTGGAAGAAGCAGCTCAAACAAGGGATTGTACCTGATACACTTGAAGTTTGTGTAGGTGCAAGGGTAATGCTGAATAAGAATGTAAATGTTTCGGATAAATTGGTGAATGGTGCAACCGGCACAGTCATTGGTTTCTACGAGGCGGAGCTAGAGGATACAGTTGTTTTGGACATGTGTTGCGAAGGAGTGTTGCCGGTGGTTAAGCTTGATTCAGGGCCTGAGCTCGTGATATATCCGCAGACATGGGAAGTGAAAGAGGGAGTCGGAGTTAAAGCCACGCGAAAGCAAATCCCTCTCATTCTGGCATGGGCTCTAAGCATTCACAAGTGCCTGGGCATGACACTTGACAGTGTTCACACTGATGTATCCCGGGCTTTTGGTTGTGGGATGGTCTATGTCGCACTCTCTCGTGTGAGAAGCTTAGATGGCCTTCATATATCTGGTTTCGATCCCTCCAAGGTTAAGGCGCACCCAAAGGTTTTGCAGTTTTATCAGAGTTTTGCCAGTAAGCAAGATAAGCAATGAGAGGATGATGTAGCTGACAAAATAAAGTAATGCCATTGATGTAGATAGAGGTCTCATATATCATATCGTTGGGGGAACATAATGCTGTATATTTCTCGACAAATTTCAGTACAGGAATTCAAAATATGTGTCGATAGTTTGCATATGTGTTGATAGTGGTGATCCTACATCATATGTGTTGTTTGTTTGCATTCTGTTGTTTTCACAAGCTACTCCAAATGATATTTCATTCTTTTTTCTTTTCTGATCTTTTCTTTCCTCTGTGCGTGTGTGTGTGTAATTATGATATTACTTTCTTCCTCATCGAAGTGAATGATATTATCACATTTTCAAGAATTTTGCAGGTTGTGTCATATCATAACTCAATGCTATTACATGCTCCAGTTGACGAGCTTAAGCTGGTGTGTTCGACTTCAATAGGAATCAAGATGTGCAAGAATTGCCGTTGATAAGATCATTCAATGAAAATGAAGCAAGAAATTGGTTATTTGAGAAAAATGTCCTCAGGATTTTCGTATTTTGGATAGGGGAAAATATTATAAGGTTCTTATTTATTTGTGATTTACTTTTCAAAATAGAGTTTAACACTGCTATATTGCAGAAGGTGCAGAATCTATAAGAGGAGCTGAGAGATGCCATCAATTCTTGAACTGGACAGCACCCGTGTCTGTCATGCAATCCGATAGTGTGGAGGACACGAGGACGGGCTCACAAAGGACTCCCTCGTAACAAAAATGGCTACTCACAGTTTTGGAGAGATTAGAGAGCAGCCTTAAAAAACTTGTGAGAGATAGGTCTTAGTTTTTCTGGCTTGCATGTGCTTGTCCTTCATGCTCTGATGAAACTGAATTCTATTATCACCTATTCATATAAATGCCATTCTCTTGGTTTGGATTTTTCTTCCAAATTCTATAATGGATTCTAGTTGTTCCTCCTTCTTGGTGTACCCTCACACTTTCTGTGTTCTTCCAATTGGAGTCCAAACCCTAGGAATGGTATATGTTGATGCAGTGAACAAATTAGTCTTTGTTGGAAAGGAAGATTAGGGTTTTTATCTCTAGATTTCCCACTCATTATTAACTATTTGTTCATATTTGATATATCTCTCTCTCTTGATTAGGGAAAATATTAAGGTTTTAAGCTCTAGATACCCCCACTCATTAATCATCTGTTTCCAAGGAGAGATTTAGAGACTTGGCCGAGGGAAGCATGGTTGGCCCTCGCAGTATCAGTCGTTGTCGCGTTAATGGTGTCACGGACTGAAAAAATATTGGTCATAAAAGTGAGTATTCAAGTGAGTATTCGATGAATATCGGCGTTGCATAATGGAAGCGTTATGAACCGGACGATATAGCGAACCACCAGAGGAAAGTGGCTGTTGGTGAAGCTGAAGATAAGTATAGCAGCTATGTGGCCCTTCCAAGTTCCATAACTAGACCCTCTTCTCTGAAGCATTATGGTTTCCTTGTTGGTTGTATATATAGCTACTTGTCTTGCTTTCGTTGATTGCCTTGTAAATATGTAATCTCGTATGCTTGGTTTGGTTCTGTGGAGCTTCTTTTATGACTCTATATTGTGCCATTTTTATTTTATTTTTGTTATATTGTACCATTTAAAGTAACAATGTTATTGTCATGACCAAAGCGACATTAATATACTTTGTTATAAAGCATGACCTATAGTCGTACAACCACCATTATATGGAGGGGGATCCATGCTCTTCATGCATATATATTTTGGATTGTGGACTCAACTCACCACATTTATGGTAGCAATTTTAGCAATTACACTTGGCATATGTAAACTCGTTCGTAGTCACCGAACCAATTGTAACTTTTGTAATTTAAACAGAAGTAATGTATTAGATAAATGACAAGATAACAATGAATATTTGAATAATCAGCAAGAATGGGGAAAATTTCGGATCCCTTTCTCTTTTTCTTTCAGTCTTTTTATACATGAACCTGATCTTACCCTCATAAATGGGTATTAAAACGTATTTAAAACAATATCTCTACATTAAATACAGATTTACTATTTGTAAAACCGCCACATTAAAATCCATATCAGTTTTTATTATGTATAATGAAACGGTCAGCTTTTAAAAGTTTTTTTCCTGAGATGGGCTTATATTTTTGGACTTTGTTTTCTATTAGGCTTATTAATATATGTTGATCCAGTGTTGCTTTTGTCTAATGGGCCTACATTTTGCCCCCAATTCCCAAGCCCAATTCGTATTTTGAAATAGGGTGGGAATTCAAAGTGCCGTGTGTAACTACCACTTTCCTTACTTCATTCGTCTTCTCCAACATTACTTCTTCATTTACAAGAGCAGACTCCTACTCTTTGAAGGCGATTTCCAACAAGAAGCTCTTGAGGTTAGTCTTACTTCTTTCATCCTTCATCTTTCTTTCATAAATCAAAATATCATGAGTAGCGATAGTAGCCGAACCCCTTCTCTGAAAGTGGTTGTGGATGATGCTCCCATTGTTTCCTCTTCTGAAATTGCCCCCGGTTCCAATAAATTGAAACCCAAAAAACTCTCTCGTAAACAATTGCGAAAATTGTCTTTAGCCGATAGGTGTAAAATAGAGTTTGAAATACCCAACGACATTTCGGTTTCTAAGTATTCCTCCGATTTGGACTTCAAATCGTATGAAGAAGTTGAACCAGATGAAGCTCTGTTTTTTGCGCACCATTTGGCCGTACTCAGATTTCCTCTTCATCCCTTTTATCACTACATTCTTTTTCTTTAGGGCTTACACATTTGCAAGTGAACCCTAATTTTTTCAGGGTTCTATCTGTAATGCTCGTTCTGAATCGCGAACGAGATTTGAACTTAGGTTTGGGTGGCTTTTTACTTTGTTACAAAGTTGATCAGATCAGGAAAAACCCTGGTCGGTACCATCTACACCCCCATTCAACCTTGAAACTTTGTGATGGGAATCCTTCTTCTGAGAAGGAATGGAAAGATAAGATGGTGAAAATTGGGGGAAATTGGAGGGTGGATACGTCTGGTCCGTACCCTCTGCCAAGGACCTTCGGTATTTGTAAAAAATTCAAGTGTGGATTCAAAAATCCTGGTAAGTGTCCTTTTGTACTTTTCAAATTTTGCCTGTTTTTCTTGAACTGCGTATGTATTTGTTTTTGATCATATGTTTGTGTTTTGTATACAGCTGAACGTCTGGAATATCTGAACAAGAAGGTTTTTGCTACTCTTCCTTCCAACAAAACTCTTTTGACTTCTCAGAATCTAAAATTCATTGCTGCCAGTGCTTCAGAATCTACCATAATGGAAATTCCGGTAACAGCCTCCAAACGCGCTGTAGCACAAAGATCTCCTGCCCCTGTCAGTTTGTCTGATGATAAAGGAAAAAATAAACTGGTCGACCTGACAGAAGAGCCGAAGAAGACAAAGGGGCTTCTGAAGAGGATGAACACTGATGACAGCGGTAATGTTCAGAAAAAGTTGCAGCTTGGTCCCCCTTCAAAGCATGCAAAAAGGAATGACTCTGAGAAGCATGAAAAGTTAGTGAAGAAGGCCAAATCTATGAGCGGCTATACTCTTCCAGACTGCTGCTTCCCTCAATCATTTGATCCTGAAGGTGATTGGATGCCTAAGTTCAAAAAAAGTGATGGAAGTGTTCTGGATCGCCGTTCGCTGGCCATGTCGGATCCTAATTCCCTGATGGCACTTGCTCGTGGTATGTGGCCACCAAAAGATGAAATTTTTCAGCAGCATGTCGATTAGAACGAGCTTTTGACTAGGGCTCCTGTTTCTACTTTGAAGGTACAAAGTTTTTTTTGTAATGATAACGTTTCTTCTTTCTTCAACCTGTGTTTGATGTCCTAGCTCTCTGCAAGGCTGTTGAGATGGGAGAATACAAGAGAAAAAACATGGATGCTGCATATCTAAGGGCTGATAAATGCGCCATGTTAGCTGAAAAACAAAAGAAGATCTTGGAAATTGAGTTGGAAAGCTTAAAGAAACTCCATAAGAAGGAAGCCGATCAGAATGTTGAACTGAAGAAGCAGGTCCACATCCTTGAGACTTCGAATGCCGTTCTGAAATCCAGCTTGGAGATTTGCCGAAAAGGGGGTATGGAAATGCACCGGAGGTATGTGAGCATTTTTGACATAAAATTCTGTGATGGGTTCGGATTTTGTCATTATCAATTGTCAATGGACCCATCTGCTCGTACTTATGAAGATCCGGCAGCTCATGACACTACTTGCGGTGTCGTTCATCCGTATAATGAACCTGAGCCTTGTAGAGATAAGAAGGACTTTGCTCAATTTATTTTGCACGGGATCATACTGGCTGAACGACCAGAGCCTATTTCTACAGTCCCTTCTGCTGCAAATGAAGTGTCAGCTAGGCCTTCCATTCCTCCTTCAAAGAATCAGCAGTCACCCACCGATGAAATTTTACCTTCGACTTCTTGATTAGAAGTTTTATCTTTGAACAATTTTTATGGTTTGTAAAACAATATATATTTTTGGTGCTCCTGTGGTGAGCATTTTTTTAACATGTTTTGAGATGGCACTTGACGTGCTAAATATTTTTGAACAGGATGGCACTGAGGTGCTAAGTATTTTTGAACGGGTTTTAAGATGGCACTGATGTGCTAAGTATTTTTGAACAGGGTAATGTGTTTTTAGAACACAAATTTTTGAGGCGTATCTTCATGCGTCTTTGTTAAAGCAGGAACTTGGTGCCATCTTTTAAGATGGTCTTTTATTTTTGCCTAAATGGCTTATATATTTTGGCCAAGTTATTTTACTTGGGCTTTTCATGTACTTTCTTTTTGTGACAGTTTGAACAAAAATATTGGAAGATATGAATAATATATTTATTGATTTGATACAGATCTTATCATACAAACTTTAAACGAAATTTAAGATCAACAAAATTTTTTATTGAAAATACCTCTTCAGGTGTATTGTATTCCAAGCTCGTTCGATCTGTTTTCCATTTTGATCGGCCAATCTGTAGGCTCCTTTGCCGATCACCTCTGTGATTGTGTACGGCCCATCTCATGTAGGATCTATCTTATTTAATCTTTTGGCCAACACCCTTAGTACTCAATCACCCACTTGAAACGATCTTGGTTTCACCTTTTTGTTGTAACTCATCATCAACCTTTGCTGATACTCTGCCAGCCTTATTGAGGCCATTTCCCTTTTTTCATCCATGAAATTTCCTTCGATTCTTAGAATCTCTTCGTTTTGTTCAGGATCGAAGAGCTAGGTTCTTGTTGTGGGAACTTCCGATTCAATTGGGATTACTGCCTCGACACTGTACGCCATAGCGAATGGTGTCAACCCGGTCGGCTTTTGGGGAGTCGTTCCGTAACTCTAGAGGACTCTTGGCAATTCCTCTAACCATCGTCCCTTTTCTTTGATCCCTTTTAATTTTCTTTTTATTCCGGCAAAAATCGTTCTGTTCGTTATCTCGGCTTGTCCGTTTGCTTGCGGGTAACTGACTGATGATAAGTTTTAGTTGATACCATACTCGTCCAGCAACTCCCGAACGTACTGATTGTCCAAATTTTTGCCATTTTCCAGCATTATGTACTTTGGCACTCCGAACCTGTAGATTATATGATTCAAGTAAAATCAATCACTTGAGTATGCGTGATTCTTACATAAGCTTTCGCCTCCACCCATTTAGTGAAATAATATGTGGCCAGAAGCACATGTTTTTTATTTGATGTTGCCGTTGTTAATGGTCCAACCTCATCCATTCCCCATCGTGCGAACGGAACAGGGGAAGCCATTGTTGTGAGAAGCTCTGCTGGTTGATGGATTATATGTGAATGCCTTTGACATTTGTCACATCTTCTTGCGTACTCTTCCGCGTCTCGGATCATGTACGGCCAAAAATAACCTTGTGTTATTGCTCTGTGAGATAATGATCTACCCCCAATATGGCTTCCACAAGTTCCATCGTGCAACTGCTTGAGTACCTCTTGTGCTTCAGACGGAGTTAAACACCGCATGTAAGGTCCAGTCATCGATCGACGGTATAAAAATCCATCGATCACTGAATATTTGGTAAAAGCTGATCTTACTTTCTTTGTTTCCCGTCGATTCTCAGGTAAAACACCGATCAATAAATATTGAAGGATTGGGTCGATCCAACTCGGCTCGTACGGAATCAGGCACACCTCCTTCTTTTTACTGATCGATGGAGCGAACAATTCATCCACGGGAATTATCCTGATCATATCGTCCCCAGCTGATGATGCCTGAATTGCTACATGATCAGCCCCATGATTTTCCGCCCTTGGAATTTGTTTGACAGCTACTACCTGAAAATTTTGTGTTTCTTCCTGAACAACCTTTTTGTACTCCAGCATCCTTTCCTCATTTGTATTATAACTTCCTGTGATTTGATTTACGACAAACTGTGAGTCACTGAACACGGTTAATTCTTTGATCTGGAGCTCATTTGCCAATCTTAATCCTGCTAGAACGGCTTCGTACTCAGCCTCATTGTTTGAACTTTCAAAGCACAGTTTAATTGATTGATGCAACTTGGTGCCTTCTGGGGATATTAGCTCGATCCCCACACCTGCCCCCAGGCTATTCACTAATCCATCCACATAAAGCGCCCACCTTGGATTTTCACTGTAGATCTCATCTTCGGTTGCTTCATATTCAAAGAGAAAATCTGCCACCGCTTGACCTTTTATGGACGTTCGTAGTTCATAGGTGATGTCGAACATGCTCAACTCTATTGACCACTTAGTCGTTCGTCCAGAGGAATCAGGTTTTGATAAGATCGTTTTGATCGAAAATGTTGTAGGAATCCTGATCGGATGGGATTCGAAATAATGTCGTAACTTTCGTTTAGCCTGAACCAAAGCTAAGATTATTTTCTCCGTCTTCGAATACCTTCTCTCGGCATCAAGCAATGTTTTGCTTGCATAGTAAATTGGGTGTTGCCTACTCCCATCATCTCTCTCTAACGCTGAACTAACTGCGTTCGGTGAAACTGCTAGATATAGAGTTAAGGACTCATGATCTTTGGGTGCCATCAGGATTGGTGGTTTCGCCATATAGAGCTTCAGTTGATCGAACGCTTCTTGTTGTTTCTCTCCCCAAGCCATCATTTTCTTAGATTTCAGCACATCGAAGAATGGCTTGCATCTGTCTAATAATTTGGAAATGAACCGGCTTAGAGTTGTTAACCTTCCTGTAAGCACCTGGATTTCTTTTGGGGACTCAGATGGCTTCATCTCGATCAATGTCTGAACCTGTGCGGGACTTGCTTTGATTCCATCTTTGTTAACTATGTGTCCCAAGAATTGTCCGGAAGACACATCAAAAGTGCATTTCTCCGAGTTCAGCTTCATTTTGTGCGATCGTAGGGATGCGAACACATCCTCCAAGTGCTTCAGATGATCATCCTTGCATTGGCTTTTAACAACCATGTCGTCTATGTAAGCCTCCACCGTGTCTCCAATCTAGGCCTTAAAAATATTATCGATCAGTCGTTGATAAGTTGCACCTGCATTTTTGAGACCGAACTGCATAACCTTGTAACAATAAGTCCCTCTCTCGGTGATGAACGCCGTTTTGTCTTCATCTTTTTGGGTTCATTGGGATTTGATTGTATCCTGAATAAGCATCGAGGAAGGTGGGCCGTTCGAATCCGGTATTTGCGTCGATCATGCGATCAATCTTTGGTAAAGGAAAACTGTCCTTCGGGCAAGCTTTATTTAAGTTGGTGAAGTCCACACACATTCGGAACTTCCCATTCTTCTTTTGTACGATGACAACATTAGACAGCCAATCGGGGTAGTGAACCTCTCTGCTAAAACCAGCTTCTAACAACCGGTCAACCTCTTCAGCTACAAACTTTCCTCGTTCGGTTCTGATCCTTCTGGGTCGTTGCCGTACGGGTTGTGCACCAGGATGAACACTTAGGTCCTATTTGGTTCGCGGTCCGGTTCCATGTGGTCCGGTCTCATAATGGTTTTTTTGGGACCATACACTGTTTGGCAACACGGTTCCAAAAAAACAAGGACCACTTGGGACCAAAATGGGTAATTTGAGACAACCAAAAATGATGGTCTCAAGTGGTCTTAAATGGTCTTATATACAATTGTCTTAACACATGGGACCATAAAATTTGAAATATATATATATATTTAAAATATATATATAATTTGAAAATAATATATAAAATTAAAAAAATAATATAATTTTTTTGAAATAATGTATAAAATTTGAAATATATATATATATAATTCAAAATTAATATATAAAATGCAAAAAGTATATTTAAAATTTGGGAAAATAAAAAAAATCCAAAATAATAGAAAAAATAAAAAATAATGTATAAAATGGAAAATAATATATAAAATTTGAAAAATAATATAATTTTTTTAAAATAATGTATTAAATTCGAAAATATATATATAAAAATCAAAATTAATATATAAAATTTTAAATATATATATAATTTAAAAAATAATATATAAGTTTTGAAAAATAATATATTTTTTTTGAAATAATGTATAAAATTTGAAAAAAAATATAAAATTGAAAAATAATATACAAAATGAGATATATATATATATATTTGAGAAAATATAAAAAAATTGAAAATAATATAAAAAATAAAAAATAATATAAAAAATTCAAAAAATAATATAAAAATTCGAAATAATTTATAAAATTTGAAAAATATATTATTTTTGAATTTCTTATATTATTTTAAATGTTTTTATATTTTTTCAATTTTTTTATATTTTTCATACTTATTATATTTTTTGAATTTTATATATTATTTTTTTATTTTTTGTATTATTTTCCAAACATAAGACCAAACAACTTGAATAAGACCATAAGACCAGACAACTTTACCAAACAGACTTTCAGAACACCACCCAGATAAGACCAGACCAGACCGCCTACCAAACGTGCCCTTAAAGTGTGCATCATGGTTCTTGGGTCAATTCTGGGCATGTCGCTGTGCTCCCAAGTGAAAACATCAGCATTTGATCTTAACATGGAAATCAAACTGCTCATTTCAGTAGAATCCAAGCTTCTTCCAATTCGAGTGGTTTTTCCTTTGCTCCCGATGATCAAATCTACTGTGATGGTGTTCTCTTCCGTCTTTTCATCATCATCAGTGTGATCACGAACGTTCGGTAATTGTTATAAGTTGCGTTCGGTGCTTTTTAGACCCTTCGTGACAATGGCGTAGCATTTTTTCGCCACCACTTGATCTCCGTGGATGTCAACAAATCCTTTCCCTGAAGGATCAACACACCGCATCACCTGATGCAGAGTTGAAGTAACTCCCGGCATTCGGTGAATCCAACCTCTTCCCATGATCAAATTGTATGAGGGTTGTACGTCCACCAAGATGAAATTTTCCGTCAAAGTTCGCTTTGCAGCTGTTACAAGTAAATTCAGTAGACCAATCGTGCAGATCCTCTTTCCATCAATGCCGATTTTTTCGAAGGCTGATTTGGTTAAAGATGTTCGTGTTGCTACCTAGATCAACCAATACCCTTTTAACTAAACAATTTGAAACTATGATCGAAATTACCAGTGGATCTTCATGTGGTAGTTGTACACGTCTCAAGTCCTCCTGGGTAAATGATATTGTCGACATTGGGTAAGTACGAATTACGTTCACCTCCCCAACCCTTCGGATCTTGATAGCATTGCGCATTCGTGAACGCTGAACTGAACGGCTTTCTTCATCCTCTTCTGGTCTTCCATGGATCGTGTCAATGATTTTCACCGGTTGTCCGCCCACAATCTTATTGGTCTTCGGACGATCAAAATTTTTCGTTCCATTGTCTACGTATTCCTTCAAATCTCCTTTGGCTATTAATGTCTCAACCTGCCTCTTTAAATGTCTGCATTCATTAGTTAAATAACCGAAGTCATTGTGGAATGCACAGTGCTTCAAACAATCCTGTTGTTCTAGTGGCGTTCTCAGCGGAAATGGTGGACGAAAGATACCTTTTGCCTTATTCTCGTTATATAATTTCGCCAATGTTGTTTGGAGTGGAATTTCGGGTATGTCATACCTTGGCCTCCTCTCCTGCTGCCTATATGGAGCTGATCGTATGCTGTTTGTACTATCAGCTTTCTTAATTATCCTTTCTTTTGACTTGTTTTCCACACTAACCAATGCCGAACGATGACCCCTTTCTTGTTCATCTTCGTCCACTCTCAAATACCCCTACGCCCGTGAATTCAACTGGCCCATGTTGAGAGGTGTTAATTTCACCAAGGATCTATGAAAGCTGGTCCCTTGTTCGATAGCCACTTTAAAAGCTTCCACTGTTGCTGGTTGATCGCAACTAGGTATCATTCCCATTTCCAAATTGAATCTGGACAGGAAATTCTTCAAAGTTTCACCTTTTGCTTGCCTCATCGTGAACAGATTAGAAATGGTCATCTTCTGCTTCCGATTGCCAAAATACTGAGCTAGAAACTTTTCCATTAGAGTTTGGAAAGAATCGATCGAACCACCGGGTAACTGTCTAAACCATAACAGGGCTGGGCCCGTTAAACTCGTTGAAAAATCTTTGCACATTAACGCATCGAGAGTCAACATCTGCTCCACATGAAAAAGGTGTTCAATTGGGTCCTGTGTCCCATCAAACATAATGAACTTTGGCATCCGGAACTTGTCTGACCTTCTTGTTTGTTGTATTTCAGTGATGAACAGTGACTTAATCATTTTCGTTGTCATCTCGATGGCTAGATCAGCTGGTGATTGTGTTCTGAGATCTTTTACTTGTTCGTCTACGATCTTCTGAAGTTTGGTTACCATATCGAGCGGAACTTCCCGATTATTAGCGTTCATTTAATCCCCAATTTACTGGGTACGAGTTCGATTTGCTGAACTGGCTTCTTGATGATTGTCCTCTTCTTCAGCGGCGGGGTCATTCTGTGGACTCTACTCACCACATTTATGGTAACAATTTTAGCAATTACACTTGGCATCTGTAAACCCGTTCGTAGTCACCGAACCAATTGTAACTTTTGTAATTTAAACAGAAGCAATGTATTAGATAAATAACAAGATAACAATGGATATTTGAATAATCAACAAGAATGGGGAAAATTTTGGATCCCTTTCTCTTTTTCTTTCAGTATTTTTATACATGAACCTGATCTTACCCTTATAAATGGGTATTAAAACACATTTAAAACAATACCTACATTAAATACAGATTTACTGTTTGTAAAACCGCCACATTAAAATCCATATCAGTTTTTATTGTGTATAATTGAACGGTCTGCTTTTAAAAGCTTTTATCCTGAGATGAGCTTATATTTTTGGACTTTGTTTTCTATTGGGCTTATTAATATATGTTGATCCAGTGTTGATTTTGTCTGATGGGCCTGATGTAAAAAATGGGCCTACAACATCTAAGTGCAAGTATCATTATTTTTGTCCCAAAAATATATATATTAAAATACAATTTAATACTTTTTTGTTATTGTATCCGTACTTTTTCTCCTTTTGTATCACTTTCTCTTCTTTTTATCTTTCTTTCTTCTCCTTTTTTCTTGTCATTTGGTTTATCACCATAGTTTGTATCTTGTTGTATCATCCCAACTATTTGAATATGTATATATATATAAAAAAAAATGTAAAGGAACTCACACACCCGCACACTCACACACCTCTACATGAGCCATATAGGATTCGAACCCGACCTCTCCCAATTTGGGAAGGAATGGAAATACCATTAGACCACAAGGTCATTGATAAATATGTATATATATGTTGATACCAAGGTTCACAGTTGTGATAACGGTAACAGTATTTGTGTAACAGACTCGGGTCAGTATCGGAGTTACGTAACGGACTCGGTTATAGCAATCGTGAATTTTTTAAAATTTTGCACATGTCACCCAAAATGTATTTGAAATTACCTATAAGACAGTTAACTAAGTCTAGAGGGGAGGTGAATAAGTTTTTTATAAATTTACTGACCAATTAAAATTATTTACGGAATATTTAATTTTAATAAGAATAAATAGGTCATTAAAAACTTTTCTTATACTAATAATATTTATCATAAATAAAATAGTTTTAAATTAAAATATATCTTTAATAAAAATAATGAATTATTAATTAAAATATTTAATTTTTATTAAAAATATTTCTCTTTTAATAAAAAGAATTAATTTTTATTAAAAAGAATTTTCTAGACAAAAAGAAACTCTTTTGAGAATAATCAATCAGTGTAGGATATGATAGTTACCCTAAAGTGTGTGAGTCAAAATATTATTGCAATATATAAGAAAACATATTGTTGACACACCGATTGATCGCGTATCCCACCGATCGATCGTTGTGCCACCGATAGTTTATGAATGAGTTTTCACAATATGTCACTGATCGATCGTGTATCCCATCGATCGATCATGTGTGCCACCGATCGATCACACCACCAAACGATCGTTCGCTTCCTACCACACTTCAATCATTTATGATTATCTCTTCAAACAAGCGCAAGCTTATCGCCAAATGTCGTTTCTATTACGAAGACCACCTGGTCGTAAAGCTTATCCAAAGATCGATCACACCACCAAACGATCGTTAGCTTACTACCACCGATCGATCACTTAATCCCCCGATCGTTCGAAAAAATCTAAAAGCGAATTCTAGTTATAATATACAGACTATTCTTATTAAATATTTTTCAAAATCTTTCTCAACACAAATTATATCAAATTATATTAATCAAGCAATAATAACATAATTAAAAGCAGTAAAATAACACACAGTTTTTTACATGGAAAACCTTGGAAAAAGTTCCAAGTAAAAACCACAGATACCCTCTGGTATCGATGCACTATGAATCAAGAGTTATATAGACTCTATGAAGACGGGACTTACAATAGCTCCGGATTTGTCGTTCTACACTCGACGTCTGAATGTTGTTGATTCACTTGCGCTACCATGAAGCATCCTGCTCCGATCTTCGTATTATAACGGCTCTGCTCCTCACAGATCAAAGCACACACAGTGCAACAGATGGTGTGTAGATTTTTCAATAATCTAGGTCATCCAATTGTGCATAAAGATCTTTGGAATAGAAGCACAATTGGAGAAACCCCAAAAACTAGAAGATGAATAATCAATAAATATTTTTCTCTTTGTCTCTTTCTCTGTCTGCAGAAAGATATTTTCTGTGAAAGAATTGCAAAGCTCTCAAAGCTTATCTTCTGTTCTCAATATCTACCCATATTTATAGAGAAAAAAGTCTTCAATTATGGAATAGAAATCTTCAATTATGGAATGATATTTCTTTGATTGCACTCCAAAAAGTCTTGGTGTGAGAACCAAGTAATAGTTATGAATAGACCAATTTGTCCCTCAATATGCTTGAACAATGAGTCAAAATTCTATCGGTATATTTTCGCACGAATTCCAATATCGGTGCTGCCAATCGATCGAGGATTTCACTGATCGTTCGGTGGTTCCTGAATATTAATATTTAATTATTCTGCCCTCAAACTTTAACCAAAATACATAATCTACCCAACATGGTTATTGACTAGACATGTCATTATAAAAATGTTCTTACAATACTAATTGTATATTTTTGACAACATAAATGAATAAAGATGTTTTTTTGGTAGATTTAAGTAAATTTTATTTAACTTTTTAAAATATTTAGTATTAAAAATAAGTTATTAATAAATATAATGGTGTTGTCGTTATTTCAATGCTTATGTTATACTTGTTATGATATTATTGAATTAATTTTAAATTTAAATAAATAAAAAATTCAAATCATAAAAGATATAATTTATTTCCAACTCATAGCAAAATAATTTTAAAAAGTATATGGTTCACTACAAAAAATAAATAAATAAAATAAAATAAATTGTTTTGACTTTTATTAACCCAAGTCTCAAAGCCTTGAGTATTCCTTCTTGTCCCTTCCAATTATATGCACATGTATATTATTTATTTTCTAAAGCAAGAGTGGAGTTTCATCTCAAAAGACAAGAAAAGTAGAGAAAAAGTTTAAAACTAACTCACATACTCTCATTGCTCATATACAATATATATATGTATTTAATGTCTAAATATTTTTAACCCAAGTCTCTACAAAAGCTTCCAACTGTGTCTTCAATTGTTACGGCATTTTGAGAAGCGGTCAGAATCGGGGTTACGGTCGTCGTAACGACCGGTTCTACTGTGAGAACTTCGGCGAACCATGGTTGTAATAGATATAACGAGTTGGTTACCATGTATGGATCTCAAAAAAGTGATAATGAGGGGATATGACATGATTAATTGGTTCTGAAACTATAGGATTTAAGTAGAGAAACTAAGATGATGGGTGACTTATTGGTTTAAAGTTCCAATATCCCTATGAATGTTGTATAATTTTCTATGGACCTACATTGAGCTTGTTCACTGATAAGTCCATTTTACATACATATTTTATCCCCAAATGTATATTTGTTAGTAGGTAAAATTATTTATTTTAATTAATTTAGAAGTGTAATAATGATAAGTGCACAAAACATAATTTATATAATAAAATTGTTGAATAAATCATTTTCAATGTCATTAAATTATATCTACATTTATGTTTTTCATTTATAGGTATAAAGTGAGAAATGAATCAAATGCACATGGATGAAAGTTGGATGAATCAAATGCACATGGATGAAAGTTGGAAGATTCAAATGCACATGGGAAAAGAACAAAATGTGATGGAAAGTTATGTATATTCAAAGAAAAAGAAAAGAAAAGAATATTTCATTTCTCTTTACAAGTTGTAATTTGATTCCAATATTTCTCTATAAATATGGATACATCTTGAAGAAGAAAAAAAAAAAAAGAAAAAAAAAAAAGGACACCAAAGAGGAGAAGAATTTATCTTCAATTCCGGGTTTTATTATTCTTACTTTGTTATTTTCTTTTTAAGCATGTGTAACTAAATCCTCAACTAAGGTTGAGGATGAAACCACCATTTATGAAATAAATTCCTTTTAGTCTTTTATCAATTTCCATGTGTATGGTTTAAATGCTTATGATTTTCGCTTCATAGTATTAATTGTTTTAAATTCCTTTCACTATAAATATCATGTATTTATAGTAATTAAGAATTCTTATCACAATTAATCAAGCTTGGATTTGATGAATTTATAAGTAAAAATCTTTGATCTTATGTGATCCATTAAATTGCATACATAGGATGCTTAGAATTTTACACTTTAAAGCAAAGGAAAATCTATTTCTTGAAAATATATTTCATTAGTACGTTATTGTTAAATCTTGAGAAAGTAATAAGATTGATTTCTAAATTACTACTCTAAAATTGGAATTGATAAAGGAATAATTATAAGTTTATGGATTAGTGGTGGTGGATTCCGATACCTTAGTATTTTCTCCCTATTATTCTCGCTTTAATTATTTGTATTTCGATATTGCATGTTTAGTATAAAAATCACTTCAACAAACAAACTTTGAGAAACTAGGTTAGTTTTAGATTAATTTGAGTTTAATTAAGTTCTCTTTAAAGCATTCCCTTGTGTTCGACCTCGTTCTTGCATAACCTAAACTACAATTGATTCGTGCACTTGCGAGTAATAATTTAAAACACATCAAGTTTTTGGCGCCGTTGCCGGGGAATCGCAACAAGAAATTAATTAAATTTAAGTTGATTTAATTCTTCTACTAGTTATTTTAAAAAAAAAAATAATAATAAAATAAAAATAGATTTTAGAAGCTATTGTTTTGCTTGAATATACTATTTCAAAATTTAAAAAAAAAAAAAAAATCGAAACTACTGTAGCATTTCGGCTACTGTAGCAAAAATAAAAAAAACTGTATAATTTTTTTTTTTTTAAGCTACTGTTTTGTTTAGAAAAACATTTAAATTTAAATTTTGTCTTTCTAATTATGATAGTAATGTAGTAAGGTAGTGTTTCTTCACTTTTGAATTTAGAGATTTTTTTTTTTAGTGATAAAAAAAAAAATTTGAAAATTACTGTAGCAACTCGGCTATTGTAGCAGATTTTATTTCTTTTATTTTTTTATTTTTTTATTTTAGTTATTTTCTTTATTCTTAGCTTAAGTCTAGAATTAGTGCTTGTTTATTGTTTTTATTTTTTTTGTTTGTTTTATTTAATTAAGTAATTGATACTTTTTAATTTTGTAGGTAGTATTTCATTTTCTTTGGAGATCGCCTTGAGTAAGCTTATCTCGGGATTTATTTGTGTCATCTTCAATAGCATTACTGCAGAATCCAGATAAGTACCCCTATCTTTAGTAAATAATATATATATATTTTTTTAGATTAGGTGAAAATAGTTTTTATATAGGTGAAATTTTGCATGTTACCTTTAGGATAGAATAACACTAGAAATAACCTTTAGGTACACACTTTCTTCAAATTTATTTTTGTTACTTATTTTATTTTATCTCGTTTATTTCTTTCTTTATTTATTGGTAAAAAAAAAAAAAAGTTCACACACTCACTCCATTTTACTTTTATTTTTGTTGACTTGCTTGTATGTGCATTTTTAATCTAGCATTTTGCATAAATCTTTTAATAAGGGCATTAACCTTTTAACAAGATAAGGATTGGATTTCATCACCAATTCCTTGCCCATTAGGTTAAAAATCTCCTTGCATTTGTATACCCTTGGCTAAAGTTAGTTTAATTTAAAATCAAGTAGACGTTGGCCAATAGGTTTTCATATAGCTCATAGGATCCTCTTGGACATTGTTAAACTTTTGGTAACTCCAGTGAGTCACTATCAAATTGATAAACGGTAGGACAGTTCTGTCTAGGAGTGTGGTTGACGCGACATTAAGCAGGCCTAGTGCCTCGCCACACTTTCCTGGGAACTACTTCGTTGTTAGTTTGATGGTCCTTAACTGGTCATCCACTAGTTTTCTCTGAAAAAAAAGTAAGAGTTGTCTGACTAGGTGAAGATTATTTTGGAATTAGTCCTAATAATCTCTCATATAGGAAATTAAAAAAAAAAAATAGAAATCACTACCCTTGAATTAAATTTCAGATAAAGAAAATACTTGTTTTGGTAGTGTATTTGTTGAGTCATGGAGTCTTTCTAGTGCATGTTAGGTCGTCGATCTCTAAAATCAAAGTTGTCACCTTTAGATCTAGAAATTGAGATAACTTTTAGAAAAGGTGTAAGGAATTCTAGTGTTGGAAAGATCATTGAAGTCAAGATGGAGGGAGAACATAATGAAGTGAAAGCCCTTAAGGATTATTATACTCCCGCACATATCACAAATCCTTCTTGTATTGTCTTGCCTGCTACACAACATACCCATTTGGAGATACGGGCAGCAGTAATCAATTTACTGCCGACTTTTAGAGGTTCGAACTTTGAAGACCCATACCTTCATGTTAATGAATTTTTAGAGATTTGTTCCACCTTGAATTTTCAGAATATTCCCGAAGAGTCAATTAAGATGAGGTTATTCCCGTTCTCTTTGAAAGAGAAAGCCAAGTCTTGGTTATATTCATTGGAACCAGAATCAATCAAATCTTGGGATGAACTCTGTAAAAAATTCCTCACCAAATTCTTCCCTAGACATAAAACTAAATCCCTTCGCCGAAATATCATGGAATTTGCTCAAAAAGAAGGTGAACAGTTTTACATGTGTTGGGAAACATTTAATGATTTGCTACTTAAGTGTCCCCACCATGGTTTTGAAAAATGGCGTTTAGTTGAATTCTTTTATGATGGATTATCAGCTCAAAATCGTCAACTAATTGAGTCACGAGGTGGGGTAGATTTCATGTCTAAGAATGAGAATGAGGCTTGGAAATTTCTAGATACGTTAGCCGAGAGTTCCCAACATTGGGAATACTCAGGGAGGGTTGAGAGAAGAAGTTTACCAATGTCTATGGATACCAAAAAGGGAGGAGTCTATGAAGTTAGTGAGGGAACTGATTTGAGTGTAAGGATAGCTAGTCTCACCAGAAAAGTGGAGGCTATAGAGATGAAAAATGGAAAAAGTTCTTCAGTCCATGTTATTAGTGAGACATGTCAACTTTGTGAGAGTCCATCTCATACTGCTCAGACGTGTCCCTCTATAGCATCATTCCATTAGTGTATAACTGAACAATCTAATGCACTAAACGGCTATAAGAAACCATTTGGCAGTCCTTATTCTGACACATACAACCCCAATTGGAGAAATCATCCTAATTTCTCATGGAGTCAAAATCAGCCTCGGAATAACTCGGGTATGCAACATATGCAATCCCAAGGGCAACCACCAACATCATATCCTTCCATGTCCCAAAATTCTCATCCATATGTCCCCCAACAACCAAGGAAACCAACACTGGAAGATACCTTACAACAGTTCATGCAGCAAACTAGTCAATCGATTTCTAAATTAGAAACACAGATTGGCCAGTTAGCCACTGTTGTAGGAGACAGGGAAAAAGGAAAATTTCCTAATCAGCCCATTCCCAATCCAAAAGGTCAATATCATGTGAGTGAACAGTCGACCTCTGGTCCAACTGATCAAGTCCAGTCAATCATAACTCTAAGGTCAGGCAAACAAGTTGACAATCAAGTCAAAATTCCAAGAAGAGAAACTGTGAAAGGTAACCATGAACCAAAAAACGAAAACAAAATGGAATCTCAAGTTGACCCAAAAGTCCAAATTCCCGATCTTGTCCCCAATTCTCTAGTAGAACCTTCAGTTAGGAACTTTGTTCCTACTGCACCATTTCCTCAAAGACTCCAAAAGCCTAAGAAGGGGCATCATTACAAAGAGATTATGGAAATATTTAAACAAGTCAAAATCAATATTCCATTTCTCGATGCATTTCAACAGGTCCCCTCTTATGCTAAGTTTTTGAAAAATTTGTGTACGGTTAAACGTGGATTGAATGTGTATAAAAAAGCCTTCCTTACAGAGCAATTAAGCTCAATTATCCAGCACCGCACACCACCTAAATTCAAGGATCCCGGTTGTCCTACAATCTCATGTAAAATAGGTAACCAGATAATTGAGCAAGCTTTGCTTGATTTAAGTGCGAGTGTAAATCTGTTGCCATACTCTGTGTATGAGCAACTTGGTCTTGGTGATTTGAAACCCACAAAGGTAGTGCTACAGTTGGCAGATCGTTCAGTCAAGGTACCTCGTGGTATCATTGAGGATGTGTTAATTCAGGTTGACAAATTCTTCTTTCCAGTAGACTTCATAGTCTTAGACACTCAACCTGTGGCTAATCCCAATAGCCAAATTCCTGTTATCCTTGGTCGACCATTCCTAGCCACTTCAAATGCTTTAACAATTGTAGGAATGGTGTTCTAAAACTTTCATTTGGAAACATGTCTGTTGAGCTTAATGTTTTTAATGTGAGCTGACAACCATCATAATCTGAGGATATGAGTGATGTGAATCTAATAGAGAGTCTAGTACATGAGACTTTTGAACATTCAAGTTTTGATGATCCTTTAGAGGCATGTCTAAATCACTTTGGGTATGATTTTGATCTGGATAGTGCTTGTGAAGAAGTGAATACCTTGTTAGATTTTGTCCCTTTTATGGACATTGAGAATTGGAAAGCCAAGGTAGATCCCCTTTCATCAATTGAATCTAAACATGTCTCATCTGTTGAGTCACCTCCAAAATTGGATATGAAAGTTTTACCTTCTGAACTGAAGTATGCCTACTTAGGTCCAAATGAGAGTCTTCATGTCATCATTGCTTCTGAGTTAAATAAAGAACATGAGGAAAAACTCTTAAATGTCCTTAGGGAGCATAAATCGGCTATTGGGTGGACTATAGCAGACATTAAGGGCATATCTCCATCTGTGTGCATGCATCGTATCCATCTTAAGGAAAATGCTAAAACTTCACGAGAAATGCAAAGACGACTTAACCCTAACATTAAAGAGGTCGTTAGGGCAGAAGTCTTGAAGTTGTTAGATGTGGGGATCATATATCCTATTTCCGATAGTTCTTGGGTAAGTCCTGTTCAGGTCGTGCCTAAGAAATCAGGTATCACGGTAGTCACAAATGATGCCAATGAGTTAGTACCGACCCGAATGACTACTGGATGGCGAGTGTGCATTGATTATAGGAAGTTGAACTCTGTCACTAGGAAAGATCATTTTCCACTTCCTTTTATCAATCAGATGCTTGAGAGATTAGCCGGTCATCAGTACTACTGTTTCCTAGATGGTTATTCTGGATATAACCAAATTCCTATTGCACCTGAGGATCAGGAGAAAACCACATTCACTTGTCCTTTTGGAACATTTGCCTATAGACGTATGCCATTTGGATTATGCAATGCACCTGCTACTTTTCAGCGGTGTATACTCAGCATATTTTCTGATATGGTAGAACGTTTTCTTGAGGTGTTTATGGATGACTTCTCCATGTTTGGCTCATCCTTTAATGAATTTCTCATTCATTTGAAACTCGTGTTTACACGTTGTGAGGATAAAAATCTGGTCTTAAATTGGGAGAAATGCCATTTTATGGTGAAAAGGGGAATTGTCTTGGGGCATGTTATTTCAAAGAAGGGTATAGAGGTTGACAAAGCTAAGGTTGATCTGATTTCTAATATTCCACCACCACGTACGGTCAAAGAGATTAGGTCATTCTTTGGTCATGCTGGATTTTATCGTCGATTCATTAAAAACTTTAGCAGCATTTCCAAACCACTTTGCAATTTACTTGCTAAAGAAGTTGCTTTTGTATTTGATGACGAATGCCTGAAAGCCTTTGAGAAGCTCAAAACATTGTTGACCACAACACCTATCATGAAGCCACCGAGTTGGGATGCGCCTTTTGAGATTATGTGCGATGCATCTGATTATGCAGTTGGAGTTGTGTTAGGGCAACGTGTGAATAGGCTACCCCATGTGATCTATTATGCAAGTAAGACATTAAATGAGGCACAACTGAATTACTCTACCACTGAAAAAGAATTGTTAGCAGTTGTGTTTGCATTAGACAAGTTTAGGTCCTATCTGTTAGGGTCTAAAGTCCTCATTTTCTCAGATCATGCTGCACTTAGGTATCTCTTTTCTAAAAAAGATGCTAAGTCGCGTTTAATTCGATGGATCTTATTGCTACAAGAGTTTGATCTAGAAATTCAAGATAAGAAGGGGTCTGAAAATGTAGTAGCTGATCACTTGTCTAGGCTCATTCTTGAGACATCCTTAGACTCCATGCCTATTCTTGAGTCTTTCCCTAATGAACAACTCTTTGTTGTATCTGAGTCACCTTGGTTTGCCGACATTGTGAACTATCTTGTCACAGGTCAAATGCCTTCACATTGGACTAAGCAAGATAAATCCAAATTCTTATTTAAGGTCCGTCACTTCTTTTGGGATGATCCGTACTTATTCAAGTATTGTCCTGATCAGATTATTCGAAGATGTGTCCCCAATTGTGACCAAACTAGTGTAATCTCCTTTTGTCATGATCATGCATGTGGAGGTCATTTTAGTTCTAAGAGAACCGCTGTAAAGATATTGCAATCTGGATTTTACTGGCCTTCAATCTTTAAAGATTGTCATTCTTATTGCTTAGCATGTGAGCGATGTCAAAAGTTAGAGAGTATTTCACGTCGAAATATGATGCATTTAAACCCAATTCTGATTATTGAAGTTTTCGATGTTTGGGGCATTGATTTCATGGGACCATTTCCTAATTCATTTGGCAATTTGTACATCCTTGTCGCAGTTGATTATGTGTCTAAATGGATTGAGGCAATTGCATGTAAAACTAATGATCACAAGGTGGTAGTCAAGTTTTTGAAAGATAATATCTTTTCACGTTTAGGTACACCCCGTGCTATTATTAGTGATGGGGGGAAACATTTTTGCAATAGGGTTTTTGAAGCATTAATGAGAAAATATTGTGTAACACACAAAATTGCACTCGCTTATCATCCCCATACTAGCGGTCAAGTTGAGTTATCCAATAGAGAGATTAAACACATTTTGGAGAAAACAGTTAACCCAAATAAGAAAGACTGGTCCTTGAGACTTAGTGATGCATTGTGGGCATACCGTACTGCATTTAAGAACCCCATTGGAATGTCTCCTTACCGAATGGTGTATGGTAAAGCTTGTCATCTCCCAGTTGAGTTACAACATAGAGCCTTTTGGGCTATTAAACAACTCAACTTTAACCTTGACAAAGCAGGAGTCCATAGGAAGCTTCAGTTGAATGAGTTGGAGGAAATTAGGAATGATGTTTACCAGAGTACAAAAATCTATAAAGAGCAAATGAAAATAAGGCATGACAAAAGTATTCTTAGGAAAACTTTCACACCTGGTCAAAAAGTCTTGCTTTATTATTTTCTCGGTTGCATTTGTTTCCAGGAAAGTTGAGATCTCGATGGTCTGGTCCGTTCATTGTTCGAATTGTTCATCCATATGGAGCCATTGAGATTGAAAATCCAAAAAATGGTGATGTGTTCAAAGTTAACGGTCAGCGTTTGAAACCATTTTTAGAGTTACTTTCTCAAGAAGGGGAGGATATCTCTCTGAGTGATCATGTTTATCAGGATTGACCTATGTGGTCTTGTTGTACATATCTGTCACGCCCCTAATTTCCTAGGACTCCAAAACCCAAGCCTAAGAGCTAAGGGAGTGAATGCGGAAGAAATAAAAATGAAATAAAATCCATTTCAGTCATAAAATACCCATAAAAGGGTAAAATAGACATAAAACATCTCAAATATTTCAAAAAGATCACACGGGATCGAAAAGGAGGCAAACCGAAACACTCGGTACCTTGATCGAATCATTCTGACCCACCATGTTCACCCAAGGGTAAAATGGTCAAATCAGGGTTAAAATAATAATTTCCAACTACAACTACAAAATTTGTACCTAAAACTAGCAATACGAACAAACGGGACCTAATTTGAAGCCACGAGGAAGGAGATATGAATTTTCAAAAGTGGCGTCAGACAACACCGACTTAAAACTAAAGTTGAAGTACCCCTCTTTCACTAAGGGTAAAACAGTCATTTCAGGGTTAAACTGGTCCTTTCAAATTTTATACCGATAATTTGGACGTAGGACAACCCATAGAAACAAACGGGGGTCCATTCCGACGTTCGAGGAGGAAAATACGGATTTTCAAACATCGGACGTCGTAAGCCGCTGCAGCAGGCCTGCACTACCAATTTCGAAAATGCTGAATTTTTTCTAAGTATGGATTAGTGAAGCTACTGCCCAAATCTGCAATTTCCTTAAAGTTTGAATATGCAAAAACGCGAGATTTTGCGATATGGCTTTGTTTTTCGCGCCGTCGGTCCCGAAAAATCATAAATATTGGAAAAGTGAGTTTTTCCTTGGCGGAACCCAAAAATAGTTTTCGAGACCTCGGGAAATGCGAAAAACGTAAACTTAGCAAAAAATGATTTTTTTGTAAGTTTTCATAAAATCTTCCGTCTTGCCCCCGGTATCCGTTTTAACTACCGCCGTTTCTAAAGTTTAAAATATCTAAGAAAACGAATTTAATTAAATCCGTTTCTAAAAGCAAGGAAATTTACCGGGGCTACGGGGGTAGGCGAAAACGGGTTTTTCCATTCGAATCGAAAAGGGTTAGTTTGAAAACCTAGAAAAAAAAACGCCGTTTTCGGCCAAACACCTAATACTCGCAATTCATGGCAATTCATCCAATTCACATTCATAACTCCAAGGGAAAATATTCAATAATGATATTAAAGCGCTCTAAGGCGAAACATGCTAGAATTTGTCCAAAATTACATATTTCCACAATTCGGCACCGAAGTACCCCAAAATAATATAATCCCCGCGCATAGCGCTCCAAGGGATGTACATTGAGAATAACGCCTCGGCTAACATGCTAGCCGGGTTAAAATAAAATAGTTTTTCAAATTCAACTTACATGGACAAAATGAACATTTAAATACATATTTATCAACTAAATGTCCAACAAAATAAGTGTGGTCCGTCTCATGCACAAAAGGACGGACATACAACCACACGTCCTCGGAGAGACTACGGAACTCTCCCAACAGGATCATCACCTGAAAAAAATGTATATAACGTGGGGTGAGCTCACTAGCCCAGTAGAGGAAGCGTCATTGCCTCCATCTCGGTAGTCCGAGCGGTTCAACCCAACCAAGGTTCATGCCACTAACCCTAGGTCGGTCTCTTGTCCCACATGGCTCTCACGCCAATCCGGAACCCCTTCGAACCCCACAAATAAGTTTCCCCAACATGCTCACAACATAATTTTCTATAATTATAGCATGCTTCCACAATAACATCATATTCACATATATATGATAGTCTAAATGCACCATGACTCGACACACCCCCCGAGACACACGGCGCCCAACTCAGGTTAACGGATACATACTCTGTCCAATTACTTGTAGAGTACCGCACCGACTCTTCCCAAGTGATTTTTCTCTCTATCACTTCAACAAGGAAGACGGTTGTACGAGAGCCCAACATGCAACTCCGTACGCCATGACTACAAAAGTCAAGAACATGAGCCTCTACCCGGACTCCTAACTCACATTTGGTCGGCTTTTTAGTTCCGTAGGCGTGATACCTCCTGGCCAGTTGTTGCTTTGATCCGAACCCGACTACCAACACATCACTACACCACCCATATATTCCAACATCATGAATTTGACACTACATGAGTACTCAATATGCACATATGATTTTTCATCAACCATACTCCATCATAATATATGCTTTTTCTCTTTAGGCAATATATCATGTCAAAACTTTCCACATGCTCATAATATTACATTTATGATCACTAAACCACAACATCAATTCATATCACATTTATGATCAATAAACAACAACATGAATTCATATCCCATTTATGATCAATAAACAACAACATGAATTCATATCACATAATCATATTATCAATGGCCTAAATCATAGTCTAAGTTGCCCAAAACCAACTCGTATATATATATACGGCATATATACACTTAGACGCACACACCCTCTTACAAAGACAAAGACAAGTCATTTTTCCCTACCTCAATTCCAATCAAGCTAGCTCAAGAGTGTCCAAGAGAGGTCCAAGTAAGCTACCAACTCAAATGTTCAAGGAAAGAGCTTCCAAACTTGCAATTACACCATTCAATGAATAACAATTAATATGGTGTTTCTATAAACCAAAATTATTAAAGTGGCTTCAACCACAAAACAAAATCATCCCTAACAATAGCAACTTAGGGTTCTAAGAAAACACAATTCAAGAGAAGGAATTCTTGAACTTACCACAACTCTTCCACAATAGGGGTCAAGAATCACAAGATGAGCTCCAAGCTTTTAATAACCGAAATAATTGGTGAAAAGGTTCAACTCATGTCCCTTAACAAGATTCAAGAGAAAAAGGGAACCAATTATCAATAATTGAACACAAAGCTTCAAGGAAATAAATTCTAGGGTTTGAAATCAAGAACCCTAAAGAAGTGAAGAACACTTACCAATTTTTTTATCAAAGGGAAGATAAGGCCATCCTCTACAACTCTTATGTTCAAAGGTTCTTCAAACTCCAAGCCAATGATGATGTTCTTGAAGAAGAACCAAGGAAGAAGAAAAAATAAAATGGACGTGAGAAGAAGAGAGGTTTGTGGTGAATGAGAGAAGTCTTGCACTTTAGAAGACAAAAATCAATACATAATGGTGTATATGTATAACCCTAAATGAGTGTTCTAATCCAAGGGTTCATAACAAAGATGGAGAAAAAGGAAATGAATCCAAGGGCTAGAAATGAGTCTTGCCAAGTGGAAGACTTATTACACAACTCACCAAAACTTATTATTTTGCCAAACAAGGCCTTATCATCCAAGGGCTTAGAATAAAGATGGGAATTAACAAACCATCCAATGGTTGAGAAAAAGTCTTGTCAAGTGGAAGACCAAGAATAATGGATTATTCCATTTAAGTGCCAACCAAACAAGGCCTTATGATCCAAGGGCTTAAAACAAAGATGGGAGAATGAGATCAAGGGCTAGGAATGAGACAACACATGAAAGGTGGAAATGACCAAATTCATCCAAAGTTGGGGTTAATTACAAGAGTGCCATCAAGACTCTTTATTACCCTTTTACCCCTTGTCATCCTCCCTAATTACTAAAATGCCATTCTTGCCCTAATTTCTACATTTTCCACTAATTGTTCCAAATGTGAAATTACTCCTTTACCCCTCGGTCATTTCTTTCCCGAAATCGTTCTCAATAATTTTCATTAATTTCAAAATGAAAATAAAACATGCTACGTACAATTTTTATAACACGTACAACATGTAAGGCATGCTAAAACAATTAAACACATTAAGCACATAAACACATAATTGTTTAAATAAAAATTTTAAATTAACCCGTAAAAATACCGGACGTTACAACCTCCACACCTTAGGAGATTTCGTCCTCGAAATCAAGACGTACCTATAGTAGAAAACAAGTCCGGGTATTTTTCCCATACTTCACGCTCACGCTCCCAAGTCGCCTCCTCGACTCCGCGATGGTGCCACAAGACCTTAACTAAAGGAATAGTTTTGCCCCGCAAAACTTGCTCTCGAGCATCCAAGATCCTCACCGGTCGCTCCTCGTAGGACACGTCCTCGGCAACATCGACATCAACCCAACTCAATACATGAGAAGGATCCGGCTCGTACTTGCGAAGCATAGAGACATGAAAAACATTATGAACCCGTGATAAATCCGGTGGCAACGCTAAACGGTACGCCACCTCGCCGACACGATCAAGTATCTCGAAAGGCCCAATAAAACGTGGAGAAAGCTTTCCGCTCTTCCCGAATCGCATCAAGCCCTTGCGAGGTGAGACCTTTAGAAACACATGATCTCCGACCTCAAAGAACAAAGGACGTCTATGCCGATCCGCATAACTCTTCTGTCGGCTCTGTGCTGTAACCAAATGCTGTCGAGCAATCCTAATCTTCTCGGTCGCCTCATGAACCATATTGGGTCCCAAAAGTGCAACATCACCAACCTCGGCCCAACAAGTCGGTGAACGACACGGTCTACCGTACAACGCCTCAAAAGGTGCCATCTGAATACTGGACTGATAACTATTGTTGTACGCGAACTCCGCCAAATGAAGATGATCCTCCCAACTGCCTCTGAAATCAATAGCACAGGCACGAAGCATATCCTCAAGGATCTGAATGGTACGCTCTGACTGACCGTCCGTCTGAGGATGAAAAGCTGTGCTGAATCGTAACTGCGTATCCAAGACTTTCTGAAAAGCCTCCCAAAATCGTGATGTGAATCGCGGATCTCGATCAGAAACAATAGTCACCGGAACCCCGTGAAGCTTGACAATCTCCTTCACGTACAGCCTACTAAGAACCTCTACATTATCCGTCTCACGGATAGGTAGAAAACGTGCAGTCTTCGTCAGTCGATCAACGATCACCCACACTGCATCCTTCTGATTCTTCGTCTTTGGTAACCCTGTCACGAAGTCCATGCAAATATGCTCCCATTTCCACTCAGGAATCGGTAACGGATTCAACAACCCGGCAGGTCCTCGGTGCTCAACCTTAACCTGCTGACAAGTAAGACATCGGCTCACAAAATCTGCAACTGATTTCTTCATCCCCTGCCACCAATAATGACGCCGAAGATTATGATACATCTTCGTGCCACCTGGGTGAACTGCAAGCCTGGAACTATGAAACTCTCGTAAAACCTCCTCACGGCAAGTCTGTGGTACATAGAGTAAACCCCTAAAACGATAACCTCCGTCGGAGTGCAAAACCCAATCATCAACAACCTCGCCACTAGCAATACGAGTGCGAACCGAAGTAATGCTGTCATCGTGCCCCTGAGCCTCAATCACACGACTCACAAGTGAAGGCTGTGCCATCATGCTAAACAAAGTCACCACTGAATCCCCACTATCACGGAACTGAAGATCCAACTCTGCGACTTCCTCCATCATCCGCCACTCACGAATAAAGATGCTAGCCAACGATGCATGTGACTTACGACTCAACGCATCCGCCACCACATTAGCCTTCCCGGGGTGATACTGGAGTGCAAAGTCATAGTCCTCCATGTACTCGACCCATCGACGCTGCCGCAAGTTCAAGTCCCGCTGTGTAAAGATATACTGCAAACTCTTGTGATCGGAGAAAACCTCAAATCTTTCACCATACAAGTAGTGCCGCCACCCCTTAAGGGCAAAAAGAACCGCTGCAAGCTCTAAGTCATGCGTAGGATAATTCCGCTCGTGAGTCTTCAACTGTCGAGACCCATAAGCCACAACTCTCTCGGACTGCATGAGTACACACCCTAGTCCCTCGTGAGAAGCATCACAATAGATCACGTACCCGACGCTGCGCTCGGGAATAATCAACACCGGAGCCGTAGTCAAACGTGTCCTCAACTCAATGAATGCCTCTTCACACTTGTCATCCCACACGAACTTGACACCTTTTCGCGTGAGGCGAGTCATAGGAACCGCCAAACGAGAAAAGTCCTTCACAAATCGTCGATAGTAACCCGCCAAGCCAAGGAAACTACGAACCTCGAAAACGCTACTCGGTCTCTTCCAACTCATAACAGCCTCTATCTTCGAAGGATCAACTGAAATGCCGTCTCCGGAAACAACATGCCCCAAAAATCTAACCTCTTGAAGCCAAAACTCACATTTACTATACTTAGCATACAATCGGTGCTCTCTTAGGATTTGAAGAACGGTCCTAAGATGAACCTCGTGATCACTTTCTGTAGTAGAGTACACTAGAATATCATCAATGAACACCACTACAAATCTATCCAAGAACTCGTGGAAGATACGATTCATGAGACCCATGAATGCCGCCGGTGCATTAGTCACACCAAAAGGCATCACAAGAAACTCAAAGTGCCCATACCGAGTGCGAAACGCGGTCTTCGGAATATCAATATCCCTAACCCGTAATTGATGATAACCGGACCTCAAGTCAATCTTGGAGAAAAACTTAGATCCCTTGAGTTGATCGAACAAGTCGTCAATCCGTGGTAATGGATATTTGTTCTTGATCGTCACCCGATTCAACCTACGATAATCAATGCATAACCGTAGTGAACCATCCTTTTTCTTAGCAAAAAGAACTGGAGCACCCCAATCGGAAACACTAGGCCGAATAAAACCCTTCGCCTTGAGATCGTCAAGTTGCTCCTTCAATTCTTTTAACTCCGCCGGTGCCATTCGGTACGGTGCCATAGAAATAGCATCGGTACCCGGTACAAGATCAATAGCAAACTCCACCTCACGAATCGGAGGCAAGGAAGTCAAGTCATCGGGAAAAACATCCCAATACTCACCCACGACATAAGGTACCTCAGCGTGACCATGAACCTCATCGTCGGAAGAGAGACTTGCCAAAATGAAACCGGAAACATCACGACCCCACATACAATAGGAAAAAGTAGAGGAGTCGTTGCGATCACCAAAGAAGTGGAATCGCTCGCCCTTAGGCGTGCACACCGACACCCGACCTCTAAAGCAATCAATCTGTGCACGAAAGGTAGATAACCAATCCATGCCCAAGATGACGTCAAAGCCCGTCATGTCTAGAAGAATGAAGTCGAACCATAATGATCGTCCGGCAATCACAATATCACACTTTCGACACACTTTAGATAAATATGCACTACCCCCCAATCGGCGTGTCTACCCACAAAGGTACCCCAAGATATGAAATAGGTATACCCAAAGTAGATGCATAAGCAGAAGCAATAAAAGAGTGCGAAGCTCCAGAATCAATAAGAACATGAGCCCAACAACCGTATACAGGAAATGTACCTCTCACGATAGAAGGTCCGGCTACACTGTCTGCTGCTGTGACTGCATAAGCACGGCCCTGAGGACGTGGAGGCTGCTGGATAGTCGATGCAGATGTCCTAGCTTGAGAACCCTGAGCTGATGGTGCTGGCTGCTGTGGTGCTCTATACCCAGACTGACCTGCTGGCTGTGTAGCCCTAGACTGCTGTCCAATCCCACTCATAGGAGTGCCACTACTCTGTCCCTGACGACAATTCCTGGCGATATGACCCTGCTGTCCACACTGGAAGCAACCCCTGTTATGCACTGGACCACTACTCTGTCCCAGCTGAAAAGACGGACATTGTGGCTTCGTGTGCCCTGGCTGTCGGCAATAATGACAAATAATCTCCCGACGAGTGAAACCCGAAGATGCTCTAAAGGAAGGTGTAGACTGTCCCCGATGCTGCTGTTGTGGCTGCTGCTGCTGTGCAACCGGAGTTGGAGTGCTATTTCGCTGCCTCTTCTTGTTCCCAAAGCCCGAAGATGAAGAACCTCCGAAGCTCTTTTCCCTAGCCTCACGAGCTAGTCGGCCCTCTCTTGCATCCTCCTCAGCAAGCAATGCCTTTGTAACGGCCTCGCGATACGTCGGCATAGTAAGCACAGAAATCTTTGACTTGAGATTGCCCCTCACGAAACGTCGGCCCTTAACCTCATCATCCACCACCATCTCTGGTGCAAATCGAGATAAGCTAGTATACTGAAGCTCATACTCGGTCACAGATAAATCACCCTGAACCAACTCATTGAACCGGTCCCTCATGCTCATCCTAGCAAGATGTGGAAAATACCGATCCAAGAAAAGTATGCAAAAGTCCGCCCATGTGATAGTTCGAACGTTCCTTATGTTCGTGACAGACTTCCACCAATTCTTAGCATCGCCCGTAAGTCGAAACGACGCAATCATGACCCGTACCTCGTCATCAACCACCCTGAGAATATCAAATCCATTGGTTATTTGCTCCAACCAATCATCGGCTACAAGTGGATCCGGACCGCCCACAAAGGTAGGTATGTCTAAACGTAAGAACTCCCGGAGAGCCCTTTGAGCACGCGAGCCCTCGTCCTCAACATGTTGCCTCTGAGGAATTTGTGCCATAGCTGCCGCTAGAGCACGTGCAAACTGCTCACCATCCATGAAAGGTGCAGCCGGTACACGCTCCCCTACATCTGGATGTACTGGCACATTCTCGTCCACAACCGGAGGTATATGATCCGGAGCATCACCCTCTCTAACGATACGTGGTCGACCACTACGTGGCGGCATGCTCTCTACATGACAACAACTAAACATGTAAGGCACAAGTACAATCATAGTATGCCAAACAAAACCACAAAGCCATGCCAACACACGTATAAGTCAATGACGTACAAGAGACGGGAACTAATACGTAAACTTGTAAAATAAAAGCAAGCAAGAAGCGTAAAGCGATAACGACCCTCGCCCGTCGTCCCATAGAGAAATAACACGCTCTGATACCAAGTTGTCACGCCCCTAATTTCCTAGGACTCCAAAACCCAAGCCTAAGAGCTAAGGGAGTGAATGCGGAAGAAATAAAAATGAAATAAAATCCATTTCAGTCATAAAATACCCATAAAAGGGTAAAATAGACATAAAACATCTCAAATATTTCAAAAAGATCACACGGGATCAAAAAGGAGGCAAACCGAAACACTCGGTACCTTGATCGAATCATTCTGACCCACCATGTTCACCCAAGGGTAAAATGGTCAAATCAGGGTTAAAATAATAATTTTCAACTACAACTACAAAATTTGTACCTAAAACTAGCAATACGAACAAACGGGACCTAATTTGAAGCCACGAGGAAGGAGATATGAATTTTCAAAAGTGGCGTCAGACAACACCGACTTAAAACTAAAGTTGAAATAACCCTCTTTCACTAAGGGTAAAACAGTCATTTCAGGGTTAAACTGGTCCTTTCAAATTTTATACCGATAATTTGGACGTAGGACAACCCATAGAAACAAACGGGGGTCCATTCCGACGTTCGAGGAGGAAAATACGGATTTTCAAACATCGGACGTCGTAAGCCGCTGCAGCAGGCCTGCACTACCAATTTCGAAAATGCTGAATTTTTTCTAAGTATGGATTAGTGAAGCTACTGCCCAAATCTGCAATTTCCTTAAAGTTTGAATATGCAAAAACGCGAGATTTTGCGATATGGCTTTGTTTTTCGCGCCGTCGGTCCCGAAAAATCATAAATATTGGAAAAGTGAGTTTTTCCTTGGCGGAACCCAAAAATAGTTTTCGAGACCTCGGGAAATGCGAAAAACGTAAACTTAGCAAAAAATGATTTTTTTGTAAGTTTTCATAAAATCTTCCGTCTTGCCCCCGGTATCCGTTTTAACTACCGCCGTTTCTAAAGTTTAAAATATCTAAGAAAACGAATTTAATTAAATCCGTTTCTAAAAGCAAGGAAATTTACCGGGGCTACGGGGGTAGGCGAAAACGGGTTTTTCCATTCGAATCGAAAAGGGTTAGTTTGAAAACCTAGAAAAAAAAACGCCGTTTTCGGCCAAACACCTAATACTCGCAATTCATGGCAATTCATCCAATTCACATTCATAACTCCAAGGGAAAATATTCAATAATGATATTAAAGCGCTCTAAGGCGAAACATGCTAGAATTTGTCCAAAATTACATATTTCCACAATTCGGCACCGAAGTACCCCAAAATAATATAATCCCCGCGCATAGCGCTCCAAGGGATGTACATTGAGAATAACGCCTCGGCTAACATGCTAGCCGGGTTAAAATAAAATAGTTTTTCAAATTCAACTTACATGGACAAAATGAACATTTAAATACATATTTATCAACTAAATGTCCAACAAAATAAGTGTGGTCCGTCTCATGCACAAAAGGACGGACATACAACCACACGTCCTCGGAGAGACTACGGAACTCTCCCAACAGGATCATCACCTGAAAAAAATGTATATAACGTGGGGTGAGCTCACTAGCCCAGTAGAGGAAGCGTCATTGCCTCCATCTCGGTAGTCCGAGCGGTTCAACCCAACCAAGGTTCATGCCACTAACCCTAGGTCGGTCTCTTGTCCCACATGGCTCTCACGCCAATCCGGAACCCCTTCGAACCCCACAAATAAGTTTCCCCAACATGCTCACAACATAATTTTCTATAATTATAGCATGCTTCCACAATAACATCATATTCACATATATATGATAGTCTAAATGCACCATGACTCGACACACCCCCCGAGACACACGGCGCCCAACTCAGGTTAACGGATACATACTCTGTCCAATTACTTGTAGAGTACCGCACCGACTCTTCCCAAGTGATTTTTCTCTCTATCACTTCAACAAGGAAGACGGTTGTACGAGAGCCCAACATGCAACTCCGTACGCCATGACTACAAAAGTCAAGAACATGAGCCTCTACCCGGACTCCTAACTCACATTTGGTCGGCTTTTTAGTTCCGTAGGCGTGATACCTCCTGGCCAGTTGTTGCTTTGATCCGAACCCGACTACCAACACATCACTACACCACCCATATATTCCAACATCATGAATTTGACACTACATGAGTACTCAATATGCACATATGATTTTTCATCAACCATACTCCATCATAATATATGCTTTTTCTCTTTAGGCAATATATCATGTCAAAACTTTCCACATGCTCATAATATTACATTTATGATCACTAAACCACAACATCAATTCATATCACATTTATGATCAATAAACAACAACATGAATTCATATCCCATTTATGATCAATAAACAACAACATGAATTCATATCACATAATCATATTATCAATGGCCTAAATCATAGTCTAAGTTGCCCAAAACCAACTCGTATATATATATACGGCATATATACACTTAGACGCACACACCCTCTTACAAAGACAAAGACAAGTCATTTTTCCCTACCTCAATTCCAATCAAGCTAGCTCAAGAGTGTCCAAGAGAGGTCCAAGTAAGCTACCAACTCAAATGTTCAAGGAAAGAGCTTCCAAACTTGCAATTACACCATTCAATGAATAACAATTAATATGGTGTTTCTATAAACCAAAATTATTAAAGTGGCTTCAACCACAAAACAAAATCATCCCTAACAATAGCAACTTAGGGTTCTAAGAAAACACAATTCAAGAGAAGGAATTCTTGAACTTACCACAACTCTTCCACAATAGGGGTCAAGAATCACAAGATGAGCTCCAAGCTTTTAATAACCGAAATAATTGGTGAAAAGGTTCAACTCATGTCCCTTAACAAGATTCAAGAGAAAAAGGGAACCAATTATCAATAATTGAACACAAAGCTTCAAGGAAATAAATTCTAGGGTTTGAAATCAAGAACCCTAAAGAAGTGAAGAACACTTACCAATTTTTTTATCAAAGGGAAGATAAGGCCATCCTCTACAACTCTTATGTTCAAAGGTTCTTCAAACTCCAAGCCAATGATGATGTTCTTGAAGAAGAACCAAGGAAGAAGAAAAAATAAAATGGACGTGAGAAGAAGAGAGGTTTGTGGTGAATGAGAGAAGTCTTGCACTTTAGAAGACAAAAATCAATACATAATGGTGTATATGTATAACCCTAAATGAGTGTTCTAATCCAAGGGTTCATAACAAAGATGGAGAAAAAGGAAATGAATCCAAGGGCTAGAAATGAGTCTTGCCAAGTGGAAGACTTATTACACAACTCACCAAAACTTATTATTTTGCCAAACAAGGCCTTATCATCCAAGGGCTTAGAATAAAGATGGGAATTAACAAACCATCCAATGGTTGAGAAAAAGTCTTGTCAAGTGGAAGACCAAGAATAATGGATTATTCCATTTAAGTGCCAACCAAACAAGGCCTTATGATCCAAGGGCTTAAAACAAAGATGGGAGAATGAGATCAAGGGCTAGGAATGAGACAACACATGAAAGGTGGAAATGACCAAATTCATCCAAAGTTGGGGTTAATTACAAGAGTGCCATCAAGACTCTTTATTACCCTTTTACCCCTTGTCATCCTCCCTAATTACTAAAATGCCATTCTTGCCCTAATTTCTACATTTTCCACTAATTGTTCCAAATGTGAAATTACTCCTTTACCCCTCGGTCATTTCTTTCCCGAAATCGTTCTCAATAATTTTCATTAATTTCAAAATGAAAATAAAACATGCTACGTACAATTTTTATAACACGTACAACATGTAAGGCATGCTAAAACAATTAAACACATTAAGCACATAAACACATAATTGTTTAAATAAAAATTTTAAATTAACCCGTAAAAATACCGGACGTTACAATATCTATTTTAGGATTTTTTACTTTATTTTTAATTTTTGTTTTGAATTCTAACAACTCATTGTTGTTTGATAGCAAGTTTGACCAAATCAACCTACCATGAGTCAGGTGATACCTTTTCACTCTTGTCTTTTTGTTTACAAAATGTGAGTTTGTCCAACATTAGGGACAATATTGAGTTTAGGTTTGGGGGTATGGTGTCTAATTTGTTGTTTTGTAATTCATTAATTTTGAAAAAAAAAAAAAAATTCACGCATAAATGTTTTGCATTACAAGTTGATTGATTTTGTGTTTATGATGTGTGAGTAGTATGTGATGCAATATTCCCGTTCATGAGAGTAATGATTAGATCGAGCTAAGTGAAGTGATATGGTTTTACATAGGTGAATAGATTAGTAAAATTGAAACCGAAAAGGACGACTTTGACCTATAAGCACAAGCACACATTCACTATGGGAAAAACAATTGATCTTTGACTATGTAGTTGAAAATTTAATTTTGCCACAATAAAATGGGAGATGGGGAGTTGATATAGATGAAATGGAGAAAATTTTAAAAAATAAAATGCAAAAAGTAGTTCTTCGATCTGAGTAACCGGACCTTGGTATCACCAATATCATTGCTCGCGTAAAAATGGGAGAAAACTAATGAGCATAAATCCCAATAAAGAAGTTAGGGCCCAGTTGGTTGGGATTAAAAATCCTCGCTGGAAAGTCCGGAGCTTAGAAAGATAAAAAGGGATGAAAAGTGGAATGATGGAAGTAATAATTTTTTTTTTCTTTGGCAAAATTTGATCAATGAAGTAGAAAAAGAAAGATTGAAATACAAGAGTAGAATGTTCACAAAAACACGGAGGGTTGTCTGGATTGGGAGTATAAAGTAATGAAATCTTTTACTTTTGTGGGAACCATTCATGACACGAATCTTGAGATTAGTTATTGTTCGGTAGTGAATGGGAGTATTTGCATCCATAATATCTTGTGCATTATATCATGACTTGGTTGATAAGTATGTGAATGCATGAATGCGTGATTATAAAGAATTGAGAAATTGTGGGTAGTATATTCACGAGAATTGATGTTTGTGGGTATCATCACTGGAAACCCTCACGAGACTATAACTCGTCCACTAGGGGAAACCTAGGGGTTCAAAGGCTTATTGCATATGCTAAATGTAATCGAGACAACCAGCGAAAATGGTATAATTAGAATTTTATTTCTTTTTGTTTTGCTCGAGGACTAGCAAAATATAGGTTTGGGGGTATTTGATAAGTCCATTTTACATACATATTTTATCCCCAAATGTATATTTGTTAGTAGGTAAAATTATTTATTTTAATTAATTTAGAAGTGTAATAATGATAAGTGCACAAAACTTAATTTATATAATAAAATTGTTGAATAAATCATTTTCAATGTCATTAAATTACATCTACATTTATGTTTTTCATTTATAGGTATAAAGTGAGAAATGAATCAAATGCACATGGATGAAAGTTGGATGAATCAAATGCACATGGATGAAAGTTGGAAGATTCAAATGCACATGGGAAAAGAACAAAATGTGATGGAAAGTTATGTATATTCAAAGAAAAAGAAAAGAAAAGAATATTTCATTTCTCTTTACAAGTTGTAATTTGATTCCAATATTTCTCTATAAATATGGATACATCTTGAAGAAGAAAAAAAAAAAAAAAAAAAAAAAAAGGACACCAAAGAGGAGAAGAATTTATCTTCAATTCCGGGTTTTATTATTCTTACTTTGTTATTTTCTTTTTAAGTATGTGTAACTAAATCCTCAACTAAGGTTGAGGATGAAACCACCATTTATGAAATAAATTCCTTTTAGTCTTTTATCAATTTCCATGTGTATGGTTTAAATGCTTATGATTTTCGCTTCATAGTATTAATTGTTTTAAATTCCTTTCACTATAAATATCATGTATTTATAGTAATTAAGAATTCTTATCACAATTAATCAAGCTTGGATTTGATGAGTTTATAAGTAAAAATCTTTGATCTTATGTGATCCATTAAATTGCATACACAGGATGCTTAGAATTTTACACTTTAAAGCAAAGGAAAATCTATTTCTTAAAAATATATTTCATTAGTACGTTATTGTTAAATCTTGAGAAAGTAATAAGATTGATTTCTAAATTACTACTCTAAAATTGGAATTGATAAAGGAATAATTATAAGTTTATGGATTAGTGGTGGTGGATTCCGATACCTTAGTATTTTCTCCCTATTATTCTCGCTTTAATTATTTGTATTTCGATATTGCATGTTTAGTATAAAAATCACTTCAACAAACAAACTTTGAGAAACTAGGTTAGTTTTAGATTAATTTGAGTTTAATTAAGTTCTCTTTAAAGCATTCCCTTGGGTTCGACCTTGTTCTTGCATAACCTAAACTACAATTGATTCGTGCACTTGCGAGTAATAATTTAAAACACATCATTCACCATCTTAGAAAACTTATTCCCATCTTATTTGGGAATGGATGTGTTTACTCTTTACTTTCTTGTTTTTTCCTTTGTTATTATTATATTTATTTTTTAATCTTTTTTGTTTTCTTGTCATCTGATTTCAATAAGATATAATTTTCTTAATTGCTTAACATTTTTTCGGGTCAGAACCCTGAGGGTAGCTCAAGTCTTGCTAGGTTCTCAAAGCCAAAAAACTTTGTTGTTAAAAAACACGCGTGAAGATAGTACTGTGTTTTCATGGGTCTGTGCAACATAGTCCTTGGATACACTTTTCTTTTGCAAGCAAGGTTCGCAGTCGCGGTAACAGTATCGGTGTAACGGACTTGGGTTAGTATCAGGGTTACGTTAACAGACTCGCTTATCGCAATCGTGAATTTTTTAAAATCTTGCACATGTTACCCAAAATGTACTAATTGGATACTTTTGAAAACATAAATGAATAAAGATGATTTTTTTTGTAGATTTAAGTAAATTTTATTTAATTTTTTAAGATATTTAGTATAAAAATTAATTTATTAATAAATTTAATGGTGTCGTCATTATTTCAATGCTTATTTTATACTTGTTATTATATTATTGAATTAATTTTAAATTTAAATAAATAAATAATTCAAATCATAAAAGATATAATTTATTTCCAACTCAATACAAAATAATTTTAAAAATGTATATGGTTCACCACAAAAAAAAAAAATTACCTTTTTGTTTGGACTTTTCTTAACCCAAGTCTTAAAGCTTTGAGTATTCATTCTTGTTCCTCCCAACTATATACACATGTATATTATTTATTTTCTAAAGCAAGAGTGGAGTTTCATCTCAAATGACAAGAAAAGCAGAGAAACTAACTCACATACTCTCATTGCCCATATACAATATATATATATATATATATATGTATGTATGTATTCATTGTCCCAATATTCTTAACCCAAGTCTCTACAAAAGTTTCCAACTATGTCTTCAGCCGTTACGATGTTTTGAGAAGCGGTCAGAATCGGGTTACGGTCGCCGTAATGGTCAGTTCTACTGTGAGAACTGGCCCACACCGATATATCGGTGTGTAACTATAACGGGCCATCCAAAAGCTGTTACGAACCGGCCGTTACGGCCGGTTCGACGAACCATGGTTGTAATAGATATAACGAGTTGGTTACCGTGTATAGATCTAAAAAAGTGATAATTAAGGGATATGGCACGATTAATTGTTCTAAAACTATATGATTTGAGTAGAGAAGCTAAGATGATGGGTGACTGACGTGCGTCAGGTGTGTGCAAAATATGTGGTTAAAAATGACACCTTAACGACTAAGTTTTACCCTACGCAAGCGCACATATCGATGGTAAAATAACAATGGCTTGAGTAAGGGATATCGATCCCACATACTAAGATTGTTCACTTTAGTAAATCAAAAACACTAAATTATATTTTCTAAAAATGGTTTATTTGGGTAGTCAAAGACCAAATTATCTATTTTAACTAAAATTATCTAGAAAGCAATGTAAATTGGTTGTGATTTAGATGAGAGTGAAAACTAGGGTTTTCATCGTTCCACCACTAACCGCATAATATAGTTCATCATTGTATCAACTATAAGAGGACGATCCATAACTGTGAATCAGATCGTACCGTAAATAGTTAAATACGACCCCAAAAAGGAGTACCATAAACCGGATTGCGACAACCCATCTCATGACTGACCTAACGAGTGCATGTCAATTATATTACTCTAATCTACTCTTAATGCATGAAAATAAACTAAAGCATGTCTATGTTAAATCGCCAATGCACGACCTGTGTCAACCTAAGGTCTCAAGTTTCATTACCACCATTGTGTAGAAAACCATAATTAAGCATCCGAGTTCCAGCTCATAGTGAATAATCATAGTTGTGCAAAATAATACATTCATTCCATCTAAGACAAGAATTTAGAACAAATATATCATTTTATATTGCAAATCAGTATGGTCTTTTAACTACTACAATCATCACAGTATGGTCAACAGTTTCCCCTCCTTACAATTGAATAACAATGAAAGAACTACATTACTTGGCTGGGTTTTGCTAGAAAATCTTAGATACCGAGTTAGTTGGTCATGGTGGAATGTGACTGCATCGTTCATGTAGACACGATTTCTATGGTCTTCTTCACCAGATCTCTAGGTTTGAATATAGTTTATCTGCTATGAAGATATTTGACTTCAGAGGGTGCTCTGAAGTTGAACGTTTGTATCTCTATCAACCAAATCCCCTTTTCACAGATATATGATCCTGTATATAAATGCAATGTTGTAGAGAGGTCTTTTACAGTCTTTTCACTCTCCTCTCATGCAATCCTAATTCTAATATATATAAGTGTATATACGTGTATATAGAGGTCTGGAGTCACATGCACCTCTTCAAATCAAACAGGGGGTAGAACAGGCAAAAACCATCAAAAAACCACAAAACTTGTCACAGCTATGCTTCAAGCATACATGGCCTATGCTTCAAGCGTAGGTCCAAGCATAAAAATGTGTTTTTCAACCACTTTTTAAAACTGAAAGCGTAGGCACAAGCGTAGGTATTTTATGGAAAATCACTTTTCTCCGTAAATGCACCAAAACAACCGCCTTGAACCCACGATACATTTTGCTGAAGCTGATGGCTTCTGGAAATACCATTTTTGCCCTCCGGGAGCCATTTTTGTCTCAGACTGCCTCTTTGACTCTCTTCTTTGAATAGAGAAAACATGTACTTTGGTTAATTCACCGAAGTTAACTTCATTTCTTCATTAATCTCCTGAAACATGTTTTAACACACAAATTCCATAAAAATACCAAATAATGAAATGAAATGACGTAACAATAGTGAATTAAAGGGTCAAAATGTCTAATATTTGACACTTATCACACCCCCAAACTTACATATTGCAAGTCCCTTAGCAATAAACTCAAGGAACTTTCTTGTGATGATTTCTTTTCTAACTAATCTAACATAATCCCTTTGTTTCGTGAGGGTCGACGATTACTATTAGCACGTTTAACAAGTCTTTTAAACCCCTAGGTTACCCCTAGTGGACAAGTGAAGTCTCGTAAAGGTTTTCAGTAATGGTACCTACAAACATCTCAATTCTCTATAATCACGCAGTCATGAGTACACACACAAGTTCAATTAAGTCATGATATAATGCAAAAGATAGCATGAATGTGAATACTCTCACTCACTACCGAACAATAATTATATTGAGCTTCGTGTCATGAATGGTTCCCGCTAAAGTGAATGATTTCGCTACTTTCTACTCTCAATCAAGACAACCTTCCGTGATCTTGTGAATATTCTACTATGATATTTCAATTTCTCTTCTTCTACTTCATTGATCAAATTTTTTGCCATTTTTCATAAAAACACAACTTTCTATCTTTTCATTTTTCATCACTTTTTGTCTTTTTAAGTCTCCGGACTTTCCTGCGAGGATTCTTAGTCCTGATCAACTGGGTCCGAGCTTCTTCCATGGGATTTATGTTCATTAGTTTTTGCCCATTTTTACGCGAACAATGATATTGGTGATACCAAGGCCCGGTTACTTAGATCGAAGAACTAATTTTTGCATTTTATTTTCTCAAAATAATTTTTTCAATTTTCTCTATTTCAACCATGCATCTCTCCTTCTCCCCTTTTATTGTGGAAAAATTATTTTTTCAAGTACATAGTCAAAGATTAATTATTTTTTCCATAGTGAATGTGTGTTTGTGCTTATAGGTCAAAGTCATCCTTCTTGATTTCAATTTCACTCATTCACTCACTCATGTAAAACCACATCACTTCACTAACTCGATCTAATCATTACTCTCATGAATGAGAATATCACATCACATATTACTCATACATCATAAACATGAACTCAATAAAATTATAATGCAAATCAATCATACGCGAAAATAAAGAACTACTCCAAAATTTTCAATTTTTTTTGAAAATTTCATTCCTTTTAATCCTATACCCTCACCCTCAAACTTAAATGAGACAATGTCCCCATGGTCAAAAATAAAGTATGAGAACATATACAATTACCCTTGAAACACAATTCTGGATTCAACATTGAAGCACTTGATCTCCTCCCCCAAACTTAATTTGGATCACCTGTAGATATACGCATTAAAGCACAAATACCCACAATCATAGCAAGGGAAAAATAAATTTCAAAAATATCTAGAAATTCACACAAATTTTTCAAGGAATGAAAAATTATCTTTTTTTTATGATTTGGCCTTAAGGGCCTACAATCCTATAAAAATAAAAATAAAGACAAAGACAAAGACGTGGCCTTAAAGGTCTACCGTCTCTAAGAATTGAAATTGCAACGAATTGTCCTTAAAGGACTACAGTCTCTAAGAATTAAAATTACATAAATTAAATGATATCCTATTCTACAAACCCAAGCTAGAAACTAACTTTCACAACCTAGGACCAATGCTTAACGTTGTTGGCATGACAGTTCCTCAAAGGGTTATCCAACACCCTTCCTCTCTGCAACACTTCTCCTACTCATAAAACAAAATATAAGAAGTAACTCCCTCAGTGTTCTCACCTGTGAACAATTAGTATTATCCATGACATCAAATATAGAACAATAATCACCATATAAAGTACCTCATATATCACGTTCTAACTTCACCCCATACACGGTCAATGTATCCAACATATCCTCCTTTAATACCTTATGTAATGTTCCCTTCACCAATTCACTATTTTCCATTAAATTGACAAATGCCATAAATTCCGGTCCTGGATCAATCTTCTTATAATATCTCAATCTCTGTCCATATATCCCGAACCTTTTATTAAATCCTACTTCTCCGTAGGGGTAAACTGATCTAACTCTGTGTGGTTCGTCCCATCTTTGTCGAAATTTACCTAAAAACACTTTCAGCTTTGGATTACATTGCCATTTCCGACCAAACTCAAGGAACTTAAGACGAGCATGCTTAGCATGATGTACTCTTGTTCGAGCTATGTATCTTCAAGCATCCTTATACGCATAAATCCGTATCCCCTCATATTTATCTCTCAATCGCGGATCTTCCAAGGCATATAGTTTTTCTACCATGTGTATACCTAACATTAGTTCATCTAAAAAGATGTCCTTAAAAAGGGGGGTCATCCTTAGTAGGTTCTTTAAAAGTTCGTGACAATTGATTATCTCTAACAACCTCCACATCTTGCTTATTCGTCACTAAGCTCTTCTCTCAACCTTCAGTATCGTCATACAACCTAATCTTATAAAGTGAGTTGTCGAGCACCAATGCCACTAGTGACACAAATGGAGATTTAGGAAAATCTCTTGGCTCTTCTCACGTGTCAAACTTTGCATTCAACTTTTCAATCACAACATCTAAGTCATTCCTTACTCGACTCCTCTGAGGTACCATTTCCTCAACCATCTTATCAATATTAAAACACTCGCTGATTTTCGGTAATTGATGGTTGATATCAAATACATTCATCCGCATCTCTAGATTTCCAAAAGATATATCCATAACCCCTATTCTGCAATCAACACATGCATTTATCGTAGCCTAAAATGATTTTCCCAAGATAACAGGGATATGTCTCATTGATCTATGGTCAAGTTTCATGTCTAACACCACAAAGTCCACAGGATAGTAAAACTTACCCACTTGAACAATGACATCCTCCAGAATTCCTCTCGGTTATTTAGTTGATCTGTCTGCCAATTGAAGCACCACCGATGTAGGATTGAGCTCTCTCAACCCTAGTTGTTGATAGACTAAGTAAGGTAATAAATTAACACTCGCACCGATGTCAAGAAGAGCTCTACCAATATTTTGGTCACCAATGACACAAGAAATAATAGGAGCACCGGGATCTTTCCTCTTAAGTGGAGTATCACTCAATAAGATCGAACTTACTTGTTCAGTCAACAAAATCTTCTTCGAGACCTTAATTCTGCTTTTATGCTTTTAGGTACATAGGTCATTCAAAAACTTAGCATAGGGTGGTATTTGGTCTATAATGTCTAAGAAAGACAGATTAATCTTGACTTGTCGAAAGGTCTCCAACATGTCTGACTCTTTATTCTTACCACCTTTGGTCGGCTCTCTAAAACGTTGAAAAAATGGCATTTCCTCTTCATATGGTGCCCTTTCTGGCTCTTCATCTTCCTTCACTTGAGATTGATCTTTCTGGACTCTGTCAGCCTTCTTTCTTCGCTCTTCTTCAGCTTCTTTTCTTTGCACTCGTTCCACCTCCTTTCTTTTCTGCAACCCCTCTTTATATTCCTCATCAACCTTACTCTCCATTTCCCTTAAACTTCTCAGAGTCATAATGGTTTGGACTGTTTCATAATTATGCTCAGCAAATGAACCATGATCCACTACTTTTTGACTCTTTGGATTACCACTAGTTGCCTAAGCAATCTTTCCTCTTCAAGCCTATTCACCACATTAGCTAGTTGCCCCATTTGGGTTTCTATATGAGCAATGGATCGGGATTTAGAGTTCATCTATTGGATAACTGCCTGAAAATGATTAAATTATTTTTTTAACTCCTTCAAGGCTCTCATCACCTCTTCTTCAAAGCCAGATGGTCTTGGTGGTGGATTTTGAGTTGAATTTTGATGGTGGAGATGATTTTGAGGATATGGAGGGTACACTTGATTTGGATTGAATCCCTGGGTTTGGTTTCCTTGAGACTGAGTTTGATAATTATATGGTTGGACAACCTGATTATTATTGAATGGTTGGAGAGCCTGAGAATTAGTGAATGACTATCTGGGTTGGTAATTTGACTGAGAGTTTTAAGCCATGATTGTTGGTGGGGATTGATATGATTGTTGACTCTGTTGAAACCTTGGTTGTGGATTATATGATTGTTGTTCCTGAGGGAACATTGATCCCATATTCGAAGATTGAGATGAAAGAGATGGATAATTTTAGACATTTGATGTGTATGAATTGGTGAAAGGAGCATTGTTTGGGTAGTTCCATGCTACATTAGCATTGACAGCAATGAATTCACCACCCTAACACTCATTATGAGAATAATCGACTTCTACCTCTGACACTTCTCTTCTAGGGGAATGATTTTTCTAGAGAAGCTTTTCAAATATTTCTAATTTCTCTCTTATCAACGCCACTGAATCTCTCACATCATCGTGATTCACAACATAAGCTTTCTCAAATCTGTTATCCAGTGCACCTCTAGACCTCAACTCATATTCATATTGAATTGTATTCTCACTAATACTGTCAAACAAGTCTAAGAGTTCTTTTATTGGCCTCAGGATAAATTGCCCTTGTGTTGCCGCATCTATCAAATTCTTATGTTTATCTCCCGGTCCTATGTAAAAATTCTTAGCTACATCATGTTCAGCGAACCTATGGTAGGGACACTTATACAAGATTTCACTATATCTCTCCCAAGCATCATGGAACTTCTCACCAGACAATTCTCTAAAACATTTGATCGCATCATGTGCCTCTAAGGTCTTTCCTATGGGATAATGCTTCTCTATCAATTCAGATTTAAGGGCTTCCCAATTAATTTTAATTGCCTTATCTAATTTGACATACCATCTTTTAGTTTTTTCTCTCAACGACCAAGGAAATAGACGCACTCGCAAATCATTCTTAGGCAAATTATCATACCTAACAGTCGAGGCGACCTCTAAGAAATCATTAATATGCTGGTATGGGTCCTCTATCATAAGGCTAGAAAATTTTGGAAGCATATTGATAACGCTCGTTTTGATCTTGAAGTGTTTCGCGCATTCTTCTTCTGGGAAATCAACATAGGAATCATACGCATTCGGTACGTAGTATCCTTTCAAAGATGTGGCTGGTGTCCTTGGTAGATTGGCTCTTTGGTCACCTATCGCTTCTCCTGACTGACGATGACGCTCTTAAATAGTTCGACGTTTTCGATAAAAAGTCCGTTCGATCTCAGGAATAAAAGGTTCTAATTTAATGTTGAGATCAAAACAAGATTTTTGATCGGTCATACATCAAACAAAAAAAAATTCTATACTTTTTTTTTTACTTCACAACTATTCTAAATATTAACATAAAATAAAACTAAAATTATGCACGAAATTAAGATAAACTAAAACTCACCAGAGGTCCAACGACACAACTTCTGATGAACAATGCTTAGTCATCGGCAACAGTGCCAAAAACTTGACGTGCGTCAGGTGTGTACAAAATATGTGGTTAAAAATGACATTTTAACGACGCTAGGTTGTACCCTATGCAAGTGCACGTATCGATTATAAAATATCAATGGCTTGAGTAAGGGATATCGATCCCACAGACTAAGATTGTTCACTTTAGTAATTCAAAAACACTAAATTATATTTTTTGAAAATGGCTCGTTTGGGTGGTCAAAGATCAAATTATCTATTTTAACTAAAATTATCTAGAAAGAAAGTAAATTGGTTATGATTTAGATGAGAGTGAAAATTAGGGTTTTCATCGCTCCACCACTAACCGCATAATATAGTTCATCATTGTATCAACTATAAGAGGACGATCCATAACTGTGAATCAGAACGTACCGCAAATAGCTAAATACGATCCCAAAAAGGAGTACCATAAACCGGATTGTGACAACCCGTCTCATGACTGACCTAACTAGTGCATGTCAATTATATTACTCTAATCTACTCATAATGCATTAAAATAAACTAAAGCATGTCTATATTAAATCGCCAAGGCACGACCTGTGTCAACCTAAGGTCTCAAGTTTCATTACCACCATTGTGTAGAAAACCATAATTAAGCATCCGAGTTCCAGCCCATAGTGAATAATCATAGTTGTGCAAAATAATACATTCATTCCATCTAAGATAAGAATTTAGAACAAATATATAATTTTATATTGCAAATCAGTATGGTCTTTTAACTACTACCATCATCACAGTATGGTCAACAGTTTCCCCTCGTTACAATTGAATAACAATGAAATAACTACATTATGGCTAAGGTTTTGCTAAAAAACCCTAGATACCGAGTTAGTTGGTCATGGTGGAAGGTGACTGCATCGTTCATGTAGACACGATCTTTATGGTATTCTTCTCCGAATCTCTAGGTCTGAATATAGCTTATTTGATGTGAAGATATATGACTTCAAAGGGTGCTCTAAAGTTGAACGTCTGTATCTCTATCAACCAAACCCCCTTTTCACAGATATATGATCGTGTATATAAATGCAATGGTGTAGAGAGGTCATTTACAATCTTTTCCACTCTCCTCTCATGCAAACCCTAACTTCTGATATATATGAGTATATATACGTGTATATATAGGTCTGGAGTCACATGCACGTCTTCAAATCGAACCAGGGGTAGAATAGATAAAAACCATCAAAAAACCACAAAACTTGCCGCAACTACGCTTCAAGCGTACCTGGCCTACGCTTCAAACATAGATCTAAGTGTACCTCCAAGCGTAAAAATGTGTTTTCTAACCACTTTTTGAAACTGAAAGCGTAGGTATTTTATGGAAAATCATTTTTCTCCGTAAATGCACTAAAATGAACTGCCTTGAACCCGCAATACTTTTTACTGAAGCTAACGGCTTTTGGAAATACCATTTTTGCCCTCCGGGAGTCATTTTTGTCTCGAACTGCCTCTTTGACTCTCATCTTTGAATAGAAAGAACATGTACTTTAGTTAATTCACCGAAGTTAGCTTTATTTCTTGGTTAATCTCCTGAAACATGCTTTAACACACAAATGCCATAAAAATATCAAATAATGAAATGAAATGACGTAACAATAGTGAGTTAAGGGGCCAAAATATCTAATATTTGACATCTATCAGTGACTTATTGGTTTAAAGTTGCAATGTCCTCGTGAATGTTGTATAATGTTCTAAGGACCTACTTTTAGCTTGTTCACCATCTTAGAAAATTTATTCCCATCTTATTTGGGAATGGATGTGTTTACTCTTTACTTTCTTGTTTTGTTATTTGTTATTATTTTTTTTTTCTTTTTTAGTTTTCTTGTCATCTGATTTCAACATGATATAGTTTTCTTAATTGCTTAACATTTTTTTGGGTCATGACCCTGAGGGTAGCTCGAGTCTTGCCGGGTTCTCAAAGCCAAAAAACTTTGTTGTTAAAAAACACACGTGAATATAGTACTGTGTTTTCATGGGTTTGTGCAGCATTGTCCCTGGATACACTTTTCTCTTGCAAGCAAGGTTCGCAGTTGCGGTATCGATCGCGGTAACAGTAGCGGTATCTGTGTAACAGACTCAGGTTAGTATCGGGGTTACGTTAACGGACTCGGTTATCGCAATCGTGATTTTTTTAAAATCTTGCACATGTTACCCAAAATGTACTAATTGAATACTTTTGACAACATAAATGAATAAAGATGATTTTTTGGTAGATTTAAGTGAATTTTATTTAATTTTTAAAGATATTTAGTATAAAAAATGAGTTATAAATAAATTTAATAGTGTCGTTGTAATTTCAATGCTTATGTTATACTTCTTATGATATTATTGAATTAATTTTAAATTTAAATAAATAAAAAATTCAAATCATAAAAGATATAATTTATTTCCATCTCAATGCAAAATAATTTTAAAAATATATATGGTTCACCACAAAAAATAAATAAATTACCTTTTTGTTTGGACTTTTCTTAACCCAAGTCTCAAAGCTTTGAGTATTCGTTTTTGTCCCTCCCAACTATATACACATGTATATTATTTGTTTTCTAAAGCAAAAGTGGAGTTTCATATCAAATGACAAGAAAAATAAAGAAATGTTTCAAAACTAACTCACATACTCGCTTTGTCCATATACAATATATATATGTATTTAATGTTTAAATATTTTTAACCCAAGTCTCTATAAAAACTTTCAATTATGTTTTTCGCCGTTACAGCGTTTTGAGAAGCAATCAAAATCGAAATTACAGTCGTCGTAACCGCCATTACTATGTGAGAACCGGCCCACATGTCCAAAAACTGTTACCAACCATGTTTGATACCTGATATGTTAAAACTCTATCCTAACCAACAAAATATTTGTCACCTACCCAATCAAATAAGATATTTTTATCTAGGAATGTCTCCATCATTCTTCTCTCCCTTCCTCCTAATTTTCATCTTTTTTACCCAAGACTTGAGGCAATAGTGACCTTTTAATAATGGAATATATTACCATTGAATAATGTAATTTATTACTATCAAATAATATTTACAAAGCAAGTATTCTTCTTCATTATTGAGTTGCAAAGTTGCTAGGACAACAAAAAACAAATCATATAAAATCATTTATTATTACTGTTTTTGTATAACATCATATAAATTTTCTTGTTACACATTTCACATTTCACATTCACTATGGATAAATTTAAGGTTAATTTCATTTACACTTCTTGAACTATATCAAAACATCATTTTGATCTCCTGCTTTTTCATAAATGCATTTTTATCCCCTAATTAAGCAAACTTTATTCATTTACACCTCCTGATCACTTTTGGGCATTGACTAGGTAGGAAAAGACACTTTTGCCATTTGTCAAACAACTTTATTTTTAATTTTAAAGCTATCCTTACTCAAGATAGATGGATAACTTTGATCCAATTTCGGGTGGCTTTAAACCCATACCCAAACACCATCAATCCCCCTCATCCATCTCAACCCTAACCCTAATCCCAACCACCACCACCTGAATCGCTGGCACCGCCACTATCGCTGCCGCCATCATTGTTCTCCCCCTATCTTTCTCTCTCTATATATATATACACACACACACGCACGCACATATACATATACACATGAAAACACACACACACACACACACGTAAATATACATATATATACACATGAAAATGGATTTGGGTATGTGCAATAGAAAGGAGTTTGTGATGAAATTATGGCACAAAGGGATTTGGGAGAAAAAGTAAACATTGGTGGTGTTAGTGGGAGGAGGTGGAGAGGAGATGGTGGTGGTGGCGGCGGGAAGAAACGGAGAGGAGATAGTGGGGGGGGGGGGGGGGGAGAGAAAATTGGATTATTTGAATTTAATAATATTAAATATATAAATTTATTATTAATTTTATATGAGTAAAGTGTTTTTATATTTTATTTTAATATTAAAATATAAATTTGTATGTTTGAATATTAATTTGTTATATTTTCGCTATTAAATATATTTTAAGAATTTACGTGTGTGATTTCGATGCTTGTACAATAATAATAAAATTATAATTGAAAAGTTAAATCTTTTATTTTACATAAAAAATAAAAATAAATATGTTTTATGACCAAAAATTACTATTTATGTGTGTAATTTAGTATTTTTTTTAACAAATTCAATTTTTTGTATTTTTATTTTAATTTAAAATAAAAAAAATTTGTGAAGTGTGTCTAATAATATTGAAAATATGTATTAGTAAAGTCAAATATATTTCAAGATCAAAATAAAAAATAAAAACTTGTGTTAGTTTACAAGTTTGATAAATTTAAATATATTAAAAAATAAAATAAATTTAAATATAAATAATGAAAATTTGTGTTCGTTTACAAATCTGATAAATATAAATATAATTATTTTAAATGTAAATACTTGTGTTAGTTAAATATGTGAATATATATATTTTTTGTTAATTTCATTTACACCCCTTGAATTTTGAATAATATAGTTGTTTTCTAAATTGAGGGGTCAAATTGATATATTAAAGTAGGGATATGGGCCAAGGGTAATTTAGGCATTTCACACAGTTTCATGTCTAAAAAAAGTGCCAAAAGTACATAAGGGGTGCAAATGAGTGTCTTTTCTTAATTAGGGGGTCTGAATGCATTTATGCAAAAGTTGGGGGCCAACTAATATTTTAACATAGTTCAGGGGTGTAAATAAAATTAATCCATATATTTACTAATATCATTTTCTCTCACTATTATCTTTAAATAAAATGTTAGTTTCAGTAAATCCCCTGTGGTTTCAAAAAATATCACTTTGCCCCATTTTATACAAAACTCTCATGCACTTATCAAATTGTATTAGCTTGCTCCATTCCCTATAATTTTGGACTAAAATACCTTTGGGATTTAATGAAAAATTATAAAAATCGAAAAAAAACAGATAAAATTAAAATATATATATAATTCGAAATATATATATAAAATTCATAAAAATATATGTAAAATTCAAAAAAATATATAAAATTAGAAAACAAAATATAAAATTTATAAATATATATATAATTCGTAAAAATATATAAAATTCAAAAAAATAATATATAAAATTTGAAAAAACAAGTAAGAAGATGTAAAAATAAGATAATATATTAAGATTACAAGAGAATACAAGTAAGAATATATAAATTTTGAATTTTATACACTTGTTTCAAATTTTATATATTTTTTACGAATTATATATATATTTTTATGAATTTTATATATATATTTCTAATTTTATATGTTTTTTTCGAATTTTTAAATGTTTTTTTCGAATTTTATTTTTATTTTCGAATTTTATATATATTTTTTCTAATTTATATATTTTTTACGAATTATATATATATATTTCGAATTTTATATATATATTTTTAATTTTAAATCATTAAATCATTTTTAAAATTTTAAATCATTTTTACAAATTTTATATATATTTTTCGAATTTTATATGTTTTTGTTTTTCAAATTTTATATGTTATTTCGAATTTTATATTATTTTTTCAAATTTTATATGTTTTTTCGAATTTATTTTATTTTTTCAATTTTTATATGTTTTTAAAATTTTATATATTGTTTTATGAATTTAATATATTTTTACGAATTATAAATATATTGTTACGAATTTTATATATATTTCTATGAATTTTATATATTTTTTTTGAATTTTATATATATTTTTTGAATTTTATATATATTTTTAATTTTAAATAATTTTTTATTAAACTTTAGGGATATTTTGGTTCAAAATTATAAAAAATGGGTAAATTGATACAATTTAATAAATATAGAAAAAATTTATTTATAGGAGGGGGCAAAATATTCTTTTTTTTTAAATCACATGGTTTCACTAAAATTATCCCTTAAATAATTTCTGCTCACACTGATATAAATTTATTCAAATGATAACCGTGGATGTTATCATTTAACCCGACCCGACCTACCGACCCGAACCGGCCTCCCTCTCTACCCTATACTAACCCCTTCCCGTTTTCCTTCATCCCCATACACACACATACACAACTATATAGTATATACATAACACACTCTTCTTAACTAGGGTTTGTCTCTCTCTCTCTCTGAATCATATCGAATGCTATAGAATTTTTCCAAAGGTACATTCTTGTTCTCATTTTCTTTTACTTGTTGTCTTTCGAATTAATCCCAGTTTGGCAAGTAAACCCATCATGAGAAAAGAAAATGAAATATAACTATTCATCAAAAGGTTCATGGGTTTGGTTCAATTCCTTCAAAAACTCCATATCATACAGGAATATTTATCGGTATATATTATCTGAACTAGTTATATTGCTTTTGAATTTTTTTTTCGTTCTTGTGATATTATATGGGGTACTTATGATAACAATATGAAAAGCTTACCTTTATATATATATATATATATATATATATTTTATTTCTATCGAAGAAGCAAAATGGGTACTCTTAATATGGTGCGACTCAATCCCTTGGTGCCATAAGAGTTCAGGGTTGGGCAACTTGGGTTGCACATTTATGCATTTGGTTATTGAAGGGGACTTTTGTTGTTTGTTTTTCCTTTCTTTTGATTCTGTGTTTCGCCCGAATTTTCTTTTTACCCATGTGAATATTCTGGATTGGTGGTGGTGCTGTTTAGGCAATGTTGACAATAGCTGTGATTTTGGGGTGAACTATTTGGAGTTACTGGAATATTCATGTCATTTCTATGATTTAATATATTTTAGGCTCTCACTACTCGAGTTATTTAACATTTATCACCTAATTAATTTGCTGTTTATCTGTTGTTTATAATACAATTTTATATGAGTGATTATTTATTAAATTGCCACATTTTTTACTTGTGAATGTTCTAATTTATTCTAGAGTTATAGTTGGCCTTCCAAAAGTGGGAGCTGAACAGGAGCCAAAAGCATCCTGTGGTACTGGTGCATTGGGGTTTGGATGCTCCACTTTTGGAGCGAAATAATCTCTCTTTTTAATTCTTTTAAGATTTGCTGTGTGGTTGTACGCAACACGTCTGTCGATGACCCTTGTTGAAAGCCATGCTTCTTAGAGTTCAGTCAACTCAACTATGCTTAAGTGGTCAACCTTATATTGTTCATATGTTACTGTTCTGCTCCTTCCAGCTACAGTATCATGTGCATATTCAATATTTTGTGCAAAGACAAGCATACCACTAGATGCATTTTAGTGAGTGTGAGTTCACATGAAGAGTGATTCGGCCTTGCTTGTATTCTGTGGGCAAATGGTTGAACTACAGTTAAGAAACTACTTTTTTCTTTTTTATTCATAAAATAGAAATGTAATAAAGAATTGGACATTATCAATTTTTCTTTTGATTAGTAAAGATATATATAAGAAAACACTCAAAGGGGAGTGCAACCCTCATAAAAAGGAGGCCAAAAAGCCTAGGATTTCAAGGACTCCTAAAATTCAACTTTTTCCATCAAGTTAACTTCTACTATGTTTCTGTTTTTAGCCTTAGCCTTTTCGACAATATATGTTTGCAGTTTGCCTGTAATTTCTTCCCTGAGTTTAGAAAAGGGGAATCCTGCCTTGATGCCCTGGTATGGAAGTGCACCTTTATAAAACCACTAAAAGTGTTGAATCATATTGATATAGCTGTGATGGATTTTCATTTCCATAAAATTATTTCTTGTGAACCTCATGTATTTGGGAGGTGTATTACTGCTCTATTCGTACTTTTGAATTTAACTGACGGACGGCTTTTTCGCTATTCCTATGTCATGCGAAGTTTTTATTTCTGGTACTATTTCCTCTAGAATCTGGTCAACAATCGTAAAGAAGTGCTGTTCCGTTCCCTCAGCTCAACCTTAGTACATGGAGTGACCATTATTAACTTGGCTGCTGCTTCTTTCATATGAAAATCTATCAGATTTTTCATTTTGAAGCTCTCCTTATCTTCTATCTACTTTATATGGGCTGAAAGGAATTCTAGATAGTTTTTAAGTGATTATAGAGACATATTTGTCACCTCTACTGTCCTGAATACCACTAGATTCAAAGTTCCTTCCTGGGGTATTTCCAGGGCACAACTTTCAATGAGCATCTTCAAATCACATGGATTGTTCCTGTTGCATTTCCCACTAGTTGCGGCATCTGCATCTGCTACTGGGACTCAGATCAGATCCTCTTTCAGCTTGTTTGCTTTTTTCTCTAAGTTCTATTTGTATTATTTGCTCTGGCATTCTAGCATTTTCTTGTTTTGTTGCTGCTTGTTTGTCCGCTTGTAGGATTGTTGCTTTTTGATCCTTCAATAAATTCTTGCCTACCAAAATTTTCTAAAGTTACAAATAAATAAGAAACACTAAAACTCAAATTTGGGTTGTCTGCCTACTAATTGAGGTGGGTAATACTCATCCTCGGAGAATAAAATGAATATTTGCAGATATTGGAACATTCCAAGCAGTACCTGTTCTGACTGCTATGCTTCGAAACTGTCTAAAGTACCCAATATTTTTAGTAGTTACCCAAGAATATTTTTGTTTTTTGTTTTTCGTTTTCTGTTTTATTTTTTAAAATCCAGCTTAGCATTAGATTTACACTTAAATACAGTTACTCTTATTTCTGTAGATGTTGTTATTGTTTTTCTACGGATGTTCATCCTCCTCCTTGTCTGGGTTGCGCAGATTAGTATAGTTGTTTGTTACTTTAGTTCCTTTTAATTCTTTTTATGCAGAGGTGGAGCATAAGGTATAGGAGGAACTCCCTTTTGAAGCTCATTTACCGTGAAAAACTATTATGCCCAGCATGGAAGCGGAAAATCCAAATGTTGCACGAGCTGAAGAAATCAAACTTCTTGCTAATGATGCATTTAAAGGTTTGATATTTGAAATATTATGCTCCTTAATTACGCAGCACATCAGTCTTGATAAATTGAAGAATCAAACGCAACCATTTTGGTGAGCTGCATGCTGTCCTTTTTCTTGCAAGCAATTTGCTTTTCTTTGAAGCTGCTTCTTCTTCCTATTTTTTTTTCTGATTTATTTTTTCTTTAAAATGTATTTAGAAGTATTTGTGTTTCCTTATTGAATAATATCTTTCACATATTTATTGGTTCTATTTTGTGGAATGATCTCTTCGCCTCATGATTTATAAAATTTATTTGTTTGTATACAACGGTTGTTTTGCTGCCTTATAATGATTTCTGAATATTTTCTGCTAAGCATGTTGATTTGCATTTCAGCCCATAAATATTCTCAGGCTATTGATCTATATGCTCAAGCAATTGAACTAAATTGTCAAAATGCTGTATATTGGGCAAATCGTGCATTTGCTCACACTAAACTTGAGGAATATGGCAGTGCTATCCAGGATGCATCAAAGGCCATTGAAGTTGATCCGAATTATTCAAAGGCAAGTTTCGCAATCTATACTTTGTGAGGCCTATATGTCCGAAAAATGTGGTACTATAGTTTTGATAGTTTTTAGCAATTACAGGGTTATTACAGGCGAGGTGCAGCATATCTTTCAATGGGGAAGTTTAAAGAAGCCCTAAAGGATTTTCAACAGGTAATTTATACCATGCATATCTTAAATTACAATTTGAAAGAAATAGTTTCTGTTAACCAATATCTATTCTGAAAGTTTAAGCTATTAGAACTTATCAAAAAAAAAAAAGTTTAAGCTATTAGAGAGGATGAAACTTGAACATTTAAATCCTTCAACGCACCCCCTCATGTGTGGCCTTCTTTTGGTTCAACTCTTGTTTTCAATTTTAAATCACGGCGACCAAAGTTTCAATGCAGGCTCCGCTTGCTCTGATACCATGTTAACTACCATCTACTCTAAAGCTTTAGCTCTTAGAGAAGTTCATATTAAATTGTAAATCCTTCAACAGTTACCACTAGCCATCTTAAATAAGTTATATAATTATTACTGGGAGTATGTAAAAATAGTAGTTGTAGATAAGTCAACCAATAACCTGTGCACCGATCCATACTGCCCGATATCCAATAGTCAGAGCTATGGTAGGCACTGTAGGGGAATAGGTTGTTGTAGCACTTGGTCACTGTAAGTACCAAAGCTGCAAGATCCTGTTGCAAACGGTGCATACAGTTGAAAAAAATAAAAAATTGATGATGCTTTGTGCAAATAGAGAGAAACCTATAGAACAACAAGGTTGATGATGTTTCACATTGTCAAGAGAGAGAAATTTTGATCGAAGTAAAATGATGCGGAGAGTCATTGAACACAGTTCTGATTGAACATAGTTGTCAACATGTTGAGAGCCAAACAGAGAACTAAGAGTTGATGAAAAAAGTCGACTGCATTGATGATGTCGAACCAATTGAGTAAGGTCAATACGAACATAAGAGGCGAACTAACTTGAAGAAGCCAAGATCTCCAACACTTCTGTAACTGCGATTGTGTTGATTAGGCTGCAAGTATGAAAAGATTTTGATACGACCCACGCGGTTGCAAAGAGACAAAGAGAGCTGTGATTTGGGTTGCGATGAACTAATGGCCAAAGATGATGCAAAGAGAAACCACGACTATAAGGTGTGAACAGAGTAAATGTGATGCAAGTCGAAGTCAGGAAACAGGTTGAAAACAGTAGTTGAGGCATTTTGGGCAAGACTGCGATTGCAATTGTGATGGTGAAGAAGAATAGCAATCACAATAGCGTGGACGAACAGGGATTACATTAGCAACTGCGAATGCATGGTGCCAGGATCAACCACACTCTGATACCATGCAACTTTTGTACAGCAAAGAAGAAGATGGAGATAATATCGGTCGTGTATTATTCGATTGTAGAGAAGTATACAATTCAAAATATATAGCAAGTCCTAAACTAATAAGCTAAGGGATAAGACAACACTACTCTCAGTAACTAATAAATCATTCTCTAATTACCAAAATTTCTACTCAATAATCAAGAACAAATTGCAACATTAATTACTGTTGAAGTAGGGTTAATTTTGTGGAGGCAGCATAATTTGCAACATAGTTTTGTTCGATTATGCTGCGACTGTTCTTGTCACATTGCACTGCGTTCAGTCATGTGAGACTCTTCTGTTTCATCAAGGAATGTTATTTATCCAACAATTTTTATTTGAAAATCAGTTTTAGCTGCTTCACTTCTTTTCACCCATGCAATTTGCATCTTTTCCCTGTATTATTTATTTTATCGTTCATGTCCTTAAATTATTTTCCTTTATTTTTTTTGGTTGGAGTTAAACGTGTGCAGTTCTGCTATTTTTGTCTTTATTACAGTTTATTTTATTATTATTACTCTATATATGATTGGTGATGTTCTGATTATGAAATATATGTGCTAATTTTTGAAGTTTGTTGTTCATTTATTGTAAAACTTAGGTCAAGAGAATCTGTCCAAATGATCCTGATGCTATTAAGAAAGTAAAGGAATGTGAGAAAGCTGCAATGAAGCTCAAATTTGAAGAGGCCATTGCTGTACCTGAATCTGATAGGCGTTCAGTGGCTGATACCATTGATTTTCGTTCTATAGGTATTATTCTGAATTATGTTCTGGATATATTTATTTTCGTTCTATTGCCATAACTACTAGAACTTCTCTTGAGATTTGGCGAGTGTTAGTTCTACTTACCATCTCCCATTAACTAGGCATCAAGAGACAAAAATGCCTCATTTGCCCTTTGGTTTCTCCAAAAGACGAGAAAAGTTTGCCCCAAAGTTGTGTTAGAAGAGGAGCATTTTGCCATCCCTTTTTATTTCTATCCTATTTCTACTTGTCTTTCAAGTACCTATTCTCCTTCTAATTTTTTTCCCTTGTTTATGAAACTCTATGAGAAGAGAGTACACAAATCCATGTTCTCTCTACCACAGCCCCTCCATTCTCCTTACCCTCTTTTCAGTTACCCTTATTTCTCACCATATATATGATGTGTTACTATATCCTATCACATACACATACACACTGTACACAACGTCCAAAAGTTGTACTGTTTATGCAAAAGTGTAGATAATATAATTCATTACAACTTTTTTTTTTTTGATAAGTAAGTATGAATATAAAAAGACGCTCAAACGGGGAGCGCATCCCATATACACAAAGGCCCTAAGAGCCAAGCGAGCCCAAAAACTCTAGTATGCCATATTCGTTACAACTTTGTTTTTTGTTTTTTCTTTGTTTTTTCTTTTTTTTGGGTATTTATGTCCAGAGTTGTCCTTTCTACTCAAGTTGGTGAAGCTATAACCTCTTCTACCTTTTTTTCTGTTTTACATTTTAAATTTTGATATTAGATTTATTTTATATGCATGGACTGCATGCATGGAGGAAGATTAGTTCAATTGCTTGTTCTTTTAGGTAGTTAAAAAATTGTTATTTACCTGATCTATAAGGACATTTATTTATTTAGTTTTTTGTTGGAGAATATTATTTAGGAGGGATTGAAGCCTTAAATCACTCATTGACTGGAGTGGTTCATGAAGTGATTCTAGGAATCTTCATTGATATCGTTTCCATATTTATTATATTATTTCACCTATAAATAAAGTTGATTGTTGTAATGAAAACGAAGAGTATGGAATGAAAGAATGTAGCCCTTTGGGCTTTGTGTGTCGTGGTTGAGCCATGTATATTTTTTGTTCTTCTTACTTCATTCTCTCTCTTCAAATATTCAAGAGTTTTGTATAATTATTATTTGATTTTTAAAGACCTTGTAATGGTTGAGAGAGTTCTTGATTGTGTGAACTTTAGTTAGGGCTCGTTTGGTAGGCGGTCCGGTCTGGTCTTATCTGGTTTGATCTTATCTGGGTGGTGTTCTGAAAGTCTGTTTGGTAAAGTTGTCTGGTCTTATGGTCTTATTTAAGCTGTTTGGTCTTATGTTTGGAAAATAATACAAAAATAAAAAAATAATATATAAAATTCAAAAAATATATTAAGTATGAAAAATATATAAAATTTGAAAAAATATAAAAAAATTGAAAATGATATAAGAAATTCAAAAATAATATATATTTCAAATTTTATAAATTATTTCGAATTTTTATATTATTTTTTGAATTTTATATATTATTTTTGATTTTTTATATTTTCTCAAATATATATATATCTAATTTTGTATATTATTTTTGAATTTTATATTTTTTTCAAATTTTATACATTATTTCAAAAATTTTATATTATTTTTTAAATTATATATATATATATTTAAAATTTTATATATTAATTTTGATTTTTATATATTTTTTCTAATTTAATACATTATTTTAAAAAAATTATATTATTTTTCAAATTTTTTATATTATTTTCAAATTTTATACATTATTTCAAATTTTTTATATTATTTTTTTAATTTTATATATATTTTTCAAATTTTATGGTCCCATGTGTTAAGACAATTGTATATAAGACCACTTGAGACCATCATTTTTGGTTGTCTCAAATTACTCCTTTTGGTCTCAAGTGGTCCTTGTTTTTTTGGAACCGTGTTGCCAAACAGTGTCTGATCCCAAAAAGCCATTATGAGACCGGACCACATGGGACCGGACCGCGAACCAAACAAGGCCTTATGAAGCATGTGCGACAAAGCATGTTCTCTAATAATATGAAATTATATAGTATCATAACATCTCCAGAACTGCTTCTCCAGGGGAGCTCAATTAAAATAGTTCTAAAACGTGTAGGTAGCTGAACATCCTTTCACATAGTTACTTGTTGAAGGGAATGATCCTTTAACCCTTTTTTTAAGGCACCACTTCTGGAAGGCACTCTATAATTTTTCTCAACTCTTCTCCATGGAACTTAAAATGGAAATTAAGATGTTTAGTACGTTGGAAGCTCAAAGTGTATTCTTGTTTAGTATGTTTAGTTACTTTTATTCCCTAGTTTTAATAGTGTTTTGTTCTTTTCAATTCTAGTTGTGGAGCCGCAGTATTCTGGTGCAAGAATAGAGGACGAGGTTGTAACTTCGGAGTTTGTAAAGAAAATGATAGATGACTTTCAGAATCAGAAATGCTTACACAAACGGTATGTCTGATTACCTTTTGGCAAAGTACAGTTACAGTAGTTGGCTTTATGTATATATGTATATTTGTTTTTTCCCTCTATATGCTTCCCTCTGAATCTTGGTGTTCATGTGATAGATATGCATTCCAGATTGTCTTGCAAACAAGAGAAATGCTGCGAGCCTTGCCTTCTCTTGTTGATATCAATATTCCTGATGGAAGACACTTTACTGTTTGTGGTGATGTTCATGGTCAGGTAGTTACTGTACTCTGGCTCACTTGCAAAATATTAATATATTAAATTCTTATTAGGTCATCAATGAAGGCTGTTTCTTTTTCTCTTCTTTTTTTTTTCATCTTTTTTTTTGTTTGTTTTAAAAATATATATTTCTAATCGTTGCATGGTTTTTAGGTCATAGTTGTTGAAGGCACGCCCAGGCGCCAAAAATTGGCATGCTTGTCTAGGCTTAGCTAGAGTTCTTCGACATAGTACACGAAGTCCCCTTCAATGAAGCTTAAGTAAAGGCCTCGGTCTTATGCGTTTTAGTAGGTCAAAAAAGGCTCAACTTTTGAATTACCTAATAATTCTTAGCGATTTCTCTTTCTTTTTTATGACAGTAAACATTGGTATCCTATATCTGATATCATATTGATGAACATGATGAAATAATATGACAATTTCTTAAATTGATAGTACAATACTTGCATAACTGAAGTTACTGATAGATTCTGGGCATAAATAATAATATCTGCATTGACAGAAATTTAAATATTTTTGGTTCAACACTCGCAATAACTGCAGTTACTGCTACATTCTGAACATCTATAGAATATATGGATTATTATTGCACTATAGTATCAGGGGTGAGTATCTGAACAAGTAGATGATGATATTGTTATTTATTAAAGAAAAATTTTATTTGCATCAACTGGGACATCGAAGGAAATGAAATTTTTAAAGAAATAATGGGGTGAAACAAAGATTATTTTTAAATCTAAATTTAAAAAATATCAAATGGGAAAAAAATGTGTTACATAAAGCTTTGTAAGTTTGCATATGTTTTTACATGCAATTGATAAAGACTAGGGAAATCTTCAGAATTGTTAATTTTAAGAGATTATATATAACCCTGTCATAAGAAACTGGGACATTGCTAATAATAGTAAGCTGCTTGCCTTTTGTTGTCTCTCATAGTTCTTTGATGTCTGTGCGAATTTATTTGGATGTTGTGATCTAAGTAACACTGTTCTATAAATGAAGAATAGTGAGTACATGATTTTAAGAAGTACCTTGTTGTCTAACATCTTCCTCCACTTTATGTTGCAGATAGTGAACTATATTTCATTATACTGGCTTGCATGTTGACATCTTGATTTCATTTGCTCTTATTATTGTTGACATTATGATGTGATAAGCCATTTGAGTCTTTTTCGCTACTCTGAATATCTATCTCCTTCCCTTTTATTATTTACTTTCATGGAATCATGGCCCTAGAATGCTGATTTTTTTTTACGTGGAATTTGGTGGTTGTTATGGTTGCAGTTCTATGATTTACTGAATATTTTTAAGCTCAACGGGCTTCCCTCAAAAGAGAATCCATATCTATTTAATGGTGATTTTGTGGATAGAGGGTCCTTTTCGCTGGAGGTCATACTCACGCTTTTTGCATTCAAATGCATGGCTCCTGCAGGTGAACTTTTGATCTTCTCTGCTTTAGCCTTTTTGACGTGCTTTTGCTAATCAAAAGTTAACATCGCATGAAACCGAGCATTTTTTTTATCTGATCTGGTTTAGCAATTCTTATGTGCTTTTTGTACTCTCAGTCTCCCTAATGAAAGAGGCATTTGAAAATAGAGTTGCATTTCTGTTTTTCCTTTTCCTTTTCCTTTTCCCTGTTTTTTTGTTGGATCCACTCAAAGCTACTTGTGACCTACTTCTTCATTACTGTAAATGTTTACTTGGCTTCATGAGTTACGCCTGAGCCTGGCTGATACATTTCCAGTGTTCTTTTTTTCCCCCAAACTTTAGTTGGGAGGGTCATAAATTTTATGCATAAGATTTTCTTTTTCAGTTATTTTACTCTATTTTGGTTTCTACTATGAATTAGAAACAATTGTATATATTTCTCTACCAACAATCATATGTATCGATATGTATTCCTTATTGTTTTCATTAATCTACTTTGTTTATATGTACAATGCTGACTCTTTTTTTTCATTTTTTGTGTAATTTTCAGCCATATTCCTCTCTCGAGGAAATCATGAGAGCAAGAGCATGAACAAGATTTATGGTTTTGAGGGCGAGGTCAGGTCGAAGTTGAGCGAGATATTCGTAGAACTCTTTGCTGAAGTGTTCTGTTGTCTACCTCTGGCTCATGTATTAAATGAGAAGGTTTTTGTTGTACATGGAGGTCTTTTCAGCGTTGATGGGGTGAAGCTCTCTGACATTAGAGCGATTGATCGTTTCTGTGAGCCCCCAGAGGAAGGTAAGCTGCATCTCCTGTTCCGATGTATTTCTTAATTTAGCAATGTTTGGTATTGCAATTAAAGTGAGTATATTGGCCTCATGATCTATATTTGTATGGATAATATACTTAGACTATAAGGAGTTAGTTCTAGTCACTAGTGCGGTTTTACTTTAGAATGAGAATATTATGTGTTTCATAGTCTCTAGTTAGTGCAAGTTGAGTTGCTCTTTAATTGGCAAGTGTTCTTCTCTTAGGACCATGATGTACAATGTGCTACATCATTCAAAACATGAAAAAAAAAAAAAAAGTTGAAATAAAATTTGTGTGATGGAAAAGCTATTCGATTCGAGTTGACCACCTTTCTTTTGCTCTGTGAGTCAACCTTCACCCTTCTTTTGTGTTTCTTTTTGGGTGCTCAACCTATAAAATCCTGTATCCTGGCATTGATGAGCCCATAAATTATAATTGGATATTTGTGGTACGTGGAGTCCATTGATATTGCCAAAGAATACTATTACTTCTAGTCTTCACATCGTTGGCTCAACTTTGCCAATTTTTCATGTCCTTTTGCTCTTAAGTCTTAACATAATACCTTAGTGTTATTAGTAGGTTTAGATTAAATGTTTGGGTTAATTACACTCACCCCGAGATTTGCATCTATTACACTCAGATACAAAGTTTAGGTTTTTTGAACAATAAACCCCCTGTCAGTAAAAGAGGTTCTAGAACCACGTGAAATAGCAAAAATGCCCATGACTAAAATAATAAAATGTAAAACAAAATATCTTAATGAGATAATGACTATTATGTCCTCTTAAAGTCGAGCATTCTCCCCCACTCATTCTAAGAAGCTAATACAGCTCCAAACACCTCTCTCTATTTTATATATTTTTTTAGTGTGTATGTCAATAGGTTGTAAATTCTGTTATGCTATATTTTTTAGTTGGTTTGCTTGTGCTGTTTTGTGTAAGGTTATGTTGCAGAAGTATTTTATATTAAAATGGCTATTTTATTTCATGCTTTGAGGTTTTGTGTTATAAATGTGTATGTTGAACAGGTTGTAACTTTATGTTATGGTTGACTTATTTGTGATCTTCTGTAAGGGGTAGATAAAACTATAGGTAGTAGAAAGGGTTATTTTGGTTCATTAAAGTGAGGACCAAGGGTAAGATAGGTAAGTTGTTCCTAAAAATGGTTGGGAAGAAAAGTCAAAGGGCATAAATGGATTTTCAGTGTCAGTAGTGACAATGTGTCATTGGGGGGGGGGGGGGGGGGGGGGTTCTTTGTCACTGATTTCAAACCTCGGGGGGCAATTGGTCAACACTCTCCAAACTTTGTATCTGAGTGTAATAGATGCAAACTTCAGGGGGTGTGAGTGTAATTAACCCTAAATGTTTTGTTGAGGAATTTCAGCTTGAAGAAATTGTTGGTTCAATCTCGAGGGAAACAAAGGCAAAGGCTCTACGTCACAATGTTTGTGTGACATTCTAATGGTCGCCTATATTTTGATTTATATGTTTGTTAAAGGACTTTCTGCCCCAGCTCTTACTAAAGAAAATAATCAGAGTTTTTCTTTTTCCTTTCTTAAATTTTAAAATCTTAAGAAGACGGTCGTCGTTATTGGTTTTTGTGGGCATGCTTTTACCTATTCTTGACTGGCTTTCAGGATTGATGTGTGAATTGCTGTGGAGTGATCCACAGCCTCAGCCTGGACGAGGTCCAAGCAAGCGGGGTGTAGGACTCGCTTTTGGTGCAGATGTGACAAAGAAATTTTTGCAGGAAAACAATCTAGGTACTTCACTTCATATATGGAATCTTTTCATGTTCTCATATCTTGGTGAACACTTTGACACGCTTTATTCCTGACAGATTTAGTCGTGCGATCTCACGAAGTGAAGGATGAAGGCTATGAGATTGAGCACGATGGTAAACTCATAACTGTGTTTTCTGCTCCAAACTATTGTGATCAGGTAATTTAACCACGGCCTTTTGCTTCCAAAACATGTTTGCATTTGTCTTCTTGGATTTTGTTATACTGTACTTCTTGTGACTTGTGTTTGTTGCTCAACTGCATCAATATATTTGGTGAGAAAAATAGCATTGATCTCCGAGGTTTCTACTAAGAAGCTGAACTTGATTTATTTGTCACCAGAACCTTAGATATTATTAAGGTTTACCGCCTCAGATGAGGCAAAAATCAATATTTGCACTAAACCCCCCACTATCAACAGTTCTTCGAAAATACTATAATAGTATCGTTTATGCTAAGAGCAACTCCAACTTTTCAAAAGCTGCCAAACTACACGTCTGGAATGGGCTCATCCAATTCTGTTAATTTTGTTGTGATTTTACAATTTGTCCGTTACAAATTACCCACAATTCCCTTTTATATTGCAAAGATGACAGTTTCGCCCTATCTCATCTCTCTTGTGGCCTACAGCAATTATTCCTCTCTCCCCGTCTCCAACTTTCACATTCTAATTGGAGACATTCTGGGTTTTATATGATTCATGAGATACCTATATATATATATATATATATATATACATGTATATATTTATGCCAATAATAATAATAAAATAATGGGTGACATGCTGCAGATGGGCAATAAAGGTGCTTTTATTCGTTTTGAAGCTCCGGACCTGAAGCCAAACATTGTGACATTTCCAGCAGTGGTCAGTAGCTTCTGTTTCTGAAATATGTTCTCTCTCTCTCTCTCTTCTTCTTTTTTTGGCTCTCCTGAGAAATTATTTGTGAGCATGCAAGTGCGTTTTATGGGTTCTTTCGTTTTTGAGTTTGTTATGGTTTCTTATGCATCAGCTGTTTGTCAAGTCTGATATCACTTTTTTCCCGAATTTCTGCAGCCACACCCCGATGTCAAGCCAATGGCATATGCCAACAACTTTCTCCGACTATTCTCTTAACTCACACACTTGGGTTTGAACTGCTAAATATATATGTATTTCGCTGTACATTACGCTTGCTTCCCAAGTTTCAAGTTGTTACACGAGACTGGAGAAGAGGTGGTTTATGTCGATACATGCTTCCTTGTTGTGTTTTCCGATGTAGCAGACATTTTTTTAACTACCCGTCGGAAGTTAAAATACCACCTCCATTTCGGAATTAGGCGAAAAGAAAAAATGAAAACGCATGAATGATGGGGGCATGTAAAATACTTTTCCAATTTTGTTTTTTCAGTATTTATTACCTAGGTTTTTACGTTTTGTTTTAAAAAAAAAAAAATTTATTTTCCTTTTCGTGATAGTATTAGCAGGAGATAGAGGCAACTTTGTTCTATTCTCCAATAAAAAATGTTTATCGATTTTAGGAGTGTTGGTAGGATCTCATATAGGGAGTGTTACTGTTTACACAGAAAAAAAATGTATGGTGTCACTGAAGAGGAATTGACTTTTGAAATAGAGCTACAATTGTTTCTTTTATTATTATTTTCATGATCATCATCATTATCAGTTTCAATCATATTATTACAAAATGAAAAAACATGGGACATGAGATAATTGACCAGTAAGATGAACAATATTGGGCTTACAAAGTAGTTTTGGAAGTATGATAAAATTTGTTTCATGATAACGTTTTGAGTACCCTGATAAAAAAATATTTTTGTCATATAGTTTTGCCCTTTTTTGTCTATTCAAAATTTCATTGATGGACCTGACTAAACAGAGAGAGTTCCATTAAATTGAAAATCATGCTTCAAATTTTTGGAGTACACGGTATGTATAACAAATATAACCCCCATATATAGTTGAATTATATTTTAAAGAGATCAGTACATTTTACTCAGAATATCGAGCAAGACAATTAGTTCTAACAAATCTCATTTGAGAAAAATGAAAAAAATAAATAAAAAAGGTGGGGATTCTCATAATAAATTGCACGGATAGGAAGACAGTCAAAATGGGATTATAAATAAAATTGCTTTGGAGTCCGTAGAGTCGTGATTCTACCAACTCATATTAATATTTTTTTAAAAATATTAATAATTAAATATTTAATTTAAAAATCTAAATTATATTAAAAAAAATTTAAAAATTTAATACATTGTTATTTTAAATATTTTTTCATAAATTTAGATCATATATTGGAATATTGAACTAAATATAATGGGCAAATCGTCAAATCATTATTATAAAAATATAATAGAATGGTAATAAAATGTTTTCAATATTTGACCCTAATTTGGTTTCAAACTCTACTCAATGTCATAACCCCTCCCATCACTTCAATCACATCACATCTTCCATAACTCTCTCTCTGTGGTTTGGTTTTGGTATAGTCTATTTTCACACATGAAACCCACTTCCCAGACCACCCAAACAGCTCCACAACTGATCAGACACACACCAAACTCAACACAATGTGCTGTTCCTTCTCAGTCTCTCTTCCTCTGCTCCTCTTACTCCTCTATTTTCCTTCCATTCCATGTGTCTCCACCAATCAACCTCCAAACAAAGAACCACCCAACACCACCAGCATGGATCCATCTGAACTAGACACCCTTTTCACCATCATGGACACCATGTCCTCTGACCAAACCTGGAGGCTCACCAATCCCAACCCTTGTCAGCCTGGCTCATCCTGGCCAGGCCTAGAGTGCAAACCAGGCACCAACAATGACAACCACCTCCATGTCACCAGGCTCGACTTTGGCACACCAACAAGCCCATCTTGCAACCCCAATGCCACCTTCCCTTCCAAAATCTTTTCCCTCCCTCACCTCCAATCAGCATTTTTCTTCAATTGCTTCACTCTCACCAAAACAACCCTCTCTGTTCCTCAAAACAGAGTCCTCATTTCTCCATTGCAACAGCTCAGTCTCCGATCCAACCCGGCCCTCACCGGCTCAATCCCGCCTCAAATCTCCTCACTTAAGTCCCTCCACATCCTCACATTGTCCCAAAACTCCCTCACTGGGCAAATCCCAGTTGAGCTCTTCAATTTGAGCTCTCTCCTGCACCTTGATTTGAGCTACAATTTGCTCACAAACACCATACCACGCCAAATTGGCAAGCTCAAAAACCTCCTAGGCCTTGATTTGAGCTACAATTCGCTCACGGGCTCGATCCCACACGCCATTGGCGAATTGGGTATGCTTCAGAAGCTCGACTTGAGCTCGAATTCGCTCGTTGGAAGCATCCCAGACACCATACAAAACCTCACTTCACTGGCTTTCATGGCCTTGAGCAACAACAAACTGGCTGGTGCATACCCAAAAGGGCTAGCCAAATTGAAGAGCTTGCAGTACTTGATAATGGACGACAACCCAATGTTCACATCACTGCCAATTGAGTTGGGTCAGCTCCATAAACTCCAAGAACTGAGGCTAGCCAATTCTGGGCTCTCAGGGACAATACCACAAACACTTGGAGATCTTATGAATTTAGGCACTCTGTCATTGCAGAACAACCGATTAACGGGCGAAATTCCGGTGGGTTTAGGCGGTTTATCACATATATATCACCTGAATTTGAGCAAGAACATGTTGGGTGGTGTTGTGCCATTCAATTCAAGGTTCTTGAAGAGGCTGGGTAGGAACTTGGACTTGAGTGGCAATGCAGAGCTCTGTTTGAGCCCCTCTGAGCCATATGGTGTCAAGATTGGTGTTGGTGTCTGTGGAACCAACAAGAGTGGTGGTGGTGGTGGTGGTGGTGCTATGATTGAGCAGGCAATGAAGAAATCTGAAGCTCCATCTGGGTTCTTCAATTCATTCTTGATTTTTGGCGCTTTGGGTGTCTTGACATTGCATCAAATATACTATCTCTTGGTATGATTAATCAGATCTTTGTTACTATTTATTATGTTTTCCTTGTTATTCTTGCAGTGGGTAATTTACTAGATTTCAGTTAAAAAATTATTGCAGAGATTATTTGACCTCTTTAGAAACAAGTTTTAAAATCATGTTTTTGTTTCTTATTATAAAATGGAAGGGAAGATTATGTGTATTAATTATAAATAATGTTTAAAAAATTAAAAACAAAACACATAAATGGCGTTTAATAAAATTTGTGTTTTCTTTTAAAACTTTTTTAAACAAAATTATAACTAAAAAGTAAAGGGATTTTTTTAAAAAATATATATTTATATATTTTTGTAAATATACATATATTATCTTCAAAAAATTTAATTCAATTTTCAGGCTCTTCTTTTTGTTTTTTCCCTGTGAAGGTGAAGTTGTGTTACGGTAAAAGAGAATATTCACAGTCAAAAGTAAAAAAAATTATGCGCATAGTTTTGTATGTAAAAAAAAGGGGTTAATTTCAGTAAACCCCCTATACTATCCAGATTAATCAACTAACCCCTTCTTTGTCCACTTTTTCCCCTATACTATTTAATTTCATCAAATTGCCCCTCTCAGCTCACATTTTGACTCAAAATGCCTAAACTACCCTCAATTAATAGTATAAGGGGGTTTGTTGATTCAACCGTTTAAATTTTTTTTTTTTCAAAAATCAATTATATTTTTCACAAAAATTATAAATTCAGAAATATATATATATATATTTCTTTTGCAAAAAATCTGCAACATATGAAAATTCATTTTTCACAAAAAATTTAAAATTTTTTTGCAAAAAATCATTTTTGTTCCGAAAATCTGCAACATATGAAAAAAAAAAAAAAAATTTGCAAAAAATCATTTTTTCCCAAAAATCTGCAACATATGAAAAAAAAAAATTCAAATTTTTTTTTGCAAAAAATCATTTTTTTCCGAAAATCTGCAACATATGAAAAAAAAAAATTTCTAAATTTTTTGCGAAAAATAAATAAAAATTCCAAAAATCTGAAACATATGAAAAAAAAAATTTCAAAATTTTTTTTGCAAAAAATCATTTTTTTCCGAAAATCTACAACATATGAAAAAAAAATATTTTTTTGCAAAAAATCATTTTTTTCCGAAAATCTTCAACATATGAAAAAAAAAATTTCAAAATTTTTTGCGAAAAGGCAATTTCCGAAAAAAAGAAAAATTTTCCGAAAATCTGCAACATATGAAAAAAAAAAATTCAAATTTTTTTTGCAAAAAATCATTTTTTTTGCAAAAAATCATTTTTTTCCGAAAATCTGCAACATATGAAAAAAAAAATTCAAAATTTTTTTTGCAATAAATCATTTTTTTTAAAACCTGCAGCATATGAAAAAAAAAATTCAAAATTTTTTTTTTTTTGCGAAAAAGTATTTATTATGTTCCAAAATATGAATTTTTTTCCGAAAAATATTTTTTTTGCCAAAAATATATATTATGTTCCAAAATATGATCTTTTCCAAGAAATATATATATATATATATTTATGAATTTATAATTTTTGTGAAAAATATAATTGATTTTTGAAAAATAATTTTTTTAAATGGTTGAATCAACAAACCTTCTTATACTATTGATTAAGGGTAGTTTAGGCATTTTGAGTCAAAATATGAGCTGAGGGGAGCAATTTGAAGAAATTGAATAGTATAGGGTGCAAAGTGAACAGAGAAGTGGTTAGTTGATTAATCTGGATAGTATAAGGGGTTTATTGAAATTAACCCTAAAAAAAATTATTGGTTCAGCTTTCTTTCTGAATACTCAATTAAAAAATGATGGTATTATTTTCTGTTTTTAGAATTTTTAAACATATTTTTTCAGAGGTCAAATCAAACAGGATTTTCTACTTTCGCTTCTATTCCGTAGATGCGAAAACACCTTCTAAAATAAAGAATATAAAATTAGATTACTAAACGTACTTTTGTCTTTGTTTTCACTTTTTGATATTTGAAAGTAAAAAATATATCATTTTTAAAACTGACAGTGCACCAATGGTTATTGGATAGTGTTTTTCAATATATTTTAAAATTTTGGCCCCATTTAAATTAAGAAGTCAACATTTTCATCATGGTTTTTCATATTTTAATAAATATCTTTAGATTAGCTCTTCCTTTTAGTACTAAAGAGAAACCCGACCTTAATTTCATTTTCTTCCAAATATTCAACCTTTTTTCGGTTATCCCAATAATCTCCAAAATACTATATATAATGAGCTTTTTCTTATCTTATTTTAGAATTAAAACCAAAACAAGAAGAAAAATTATTCGTAAACCTGTTGGGGCCTATTTATGCCGACTTACCTATTCTATCTTTGTTTTTTAAATGCTAAATCACTAAAACTGCAAATGAACATAGTCATTTGTAAGTATGTTCAAACTCGGCTCGTTAAAAAACTCATCTGATTTGTGTAAATTTAGTTTTGTTGTCTAAATGATAGGATGGTAGTTTTATTCATGAATTTAGACAACAAAACTAGCATACTATAATTTTTCACACATTATGTATGTATAGGTTTTGAGCAATTTTGTATAGAACTAAGGGCTTGTTTGATTTTTAGTTTGGTTTGGTCTTGACTTGTTTTTGTTTTCTTTTAAAGACCAAATGGACTTTGGTTTTTACAATTTAAGATCAAATATTTTTCCCTACAAATACTAGGTGGGTCTCGCATTCCACTACACATCATCTTTTTTCTCTCTCTTTCTATATATATATATAATTTATGGTGGACCCCGCAGACCACTATTATTTACTCTCTCTTTTTATATAGGGTAATTTGCACTAACACCCTGAGGTTTGCATCTATTCCACCTAAGTGTTGATTTTCGGAAAAATATATAAATTTCGAAAAAATGTATAAAATTCGAAAAAATATATATAAAATTAGAATAAAATATATAAATTTCAAAAAATATATATAAAATCAAAAAATATATAAAATTCGAAAATATAAATATATTTTGAAAAATATTTAAATTCGAATATATATATTTCAAATTATATATTTTCAAAAACAAAATTCAAAACATTATATAATTTCAAAAAACATATATAAAATTCAAAAAATATATAAAAAATTCAAAAATATATATAAAATTTGAAATATATATATAATTCGAAAATATGTATTTAAAATTTGAAAAATATATAAATTCGAATATATATATATTTCAAAAAAAAAAGAAATTCAAAATATATATATTTTCAAAAACAAAATTCAAAAAATTATATAATTTCGAAAAACATATATAAATTTCAAAAAATATGTATATTTTCGAATTTATATATATTTCAAATTATAGATATATTTTGAAATTTATATATGTTTTTCGAAATTATATAATTTTTTGAATTTTTTTTTTGAAAATATATATATTTTGAATTTTATAAGGTTATTTTTTGAAATATATATATTCGAATTTAAATATTTTTCAAAATATATATATATTTTCGAATTTTATTATTTTTCAGAAAATTTATATAAATGTTTTGAAATTTATATATATGTTTCGAATTTTATATATTTTATTCTAATTTTATATTTTTTTTTCAAAATTTAAATATTTGTTTTCGAATTTTATACATTTTTTTTAAATTTATATATATGTTTTTCGAAATTTTATATATTTGAGGTTGGGACATAAAGGTCATTTCACATTACCCTTAATATTTTTGAATTTTATGAAGAGTATTTTGGTCATTTGGGGTGTCATGACAAGCAAAACCAAACTTCATGGGGTGTTAGTGCAAATTACTCTTCTATATATATATATAATTCATGGTGGGCCCCGCTAACCACTATTTTTTACTCTCTTTCTATATATATATATATATATAATTCATGGTGGGCTTCGCTGGCCACTACCCTTTACAAAATCACACAAAACCAAACAAAATCAGCTCAGACCAATGAAGACCAATATAATCAGACAAAACCAAACCAGACCACTTTTCAAACGGCCCTAAGTATTTCAAAGGTTGCATGTGTCCATGAAAAACTCCATCTTATGCCCATCTATATGGCTATATGTCAGAAAAAATTGCCTTCTTTCCCTATAAATGGTTGAAACATATCCTTGGAAATATCATGTACAGAGGCTCAAAACCATGCTTCTTCTTAGCTATATGAACAAAGCTAGTCCCTTTGAGCAATAGAGCCAAGGTTTACTCACAAGTGTCCCATGAAAAACACCATTTTTTATGCCCCATATATGTCAGAATATATAGTGTCCTCTTTCCCTATAGAGCCTTTATAATGCCTCACACATATCCTTGGAAAATATCATGTACTAGTTTATAGTGACACTGTGGGACTATTTTAAAAGCAATGCATACCTGTACTCACATAAAATTTGAATCATTTGACAAGACAGGCATTTGATCCATTCAATCAGTTCTGACATCAACTAATAGGATTAGAAACATTAAAGAAGAGATGTCTTTGAGAAAATGACTTTACATAAGTATTTACCAAGAAAGAAAATCAATAGATTTAGACAACAATTACAAGAATTGAGAAATATTTGCAAAATTGATATGTAAAATATTGGCAGGTACATTTCTTAACAGTATTGGCTATGTTTCTTTGTGATTGTATATATTGTCATACAAATTAATGCTTGGAAGTATCATTTTTGACACCTTTGTTTTTCACCCTTCACTCAAATTTTTCACCAAGAAAAGTAAATGCAAAGGGAAAATATGAAGGAAAAAACAAAGGGTAAAATACACTTACCTCCTTCCATGTTTGATTCAATTATACACGCTAACTATAATCGGTATTTATTACATTGAATATCTTTATTACTCAACAAAAAAATTCAAAATACCTACATTGAAGGGTATTTTTATTAAGGTTTTACTTTTTTGTCATATAATTAAAGAATATATTCTAGTTTTTACACAAAATCTTACTAAATGATCCAATTTTATGATGCCGGACAGAATAGAGATTATCTGCAGGCTAGCGCAACAGGTAATTTGCAAGAAAAAATGGGAGAAATTTGACCCAAAATTCAGAGAACACTCTGAAATTTAATAAAATTCTTAATATTCAGGAATAATTAAAAACAACCCACAAGCCGGGTTTAAATAGCTAAAAATCATCCCTTAATAGAATTTTACCAAAAATAGCAAAACCCTAAAAGTCTTACCAAAACAAAATACTGAATAAAATCAAAAGATTGCCAAAAATCTGGCACAAATCGGGTTCAGAATCATTTCCTAGTCAACAAATTAAAGATTACCATAAATAAAAATTAATTAAAAATAAAGATTTGAAAAGGAAACCGCCCCAATTAGGCTAGATCACGATTTCCTGTCATCCTTGCGCTGATCCTCCTGCATCAGTCACCCCAGGTTGGAAAGAACTCGTCCTCGAATTCACAGCAGCATCAGCAGAATTCGCAAAACAATGACCCAGGTGTTTCACATTAAAGACATCAGAAGTCTTCAAGTGACTAGGGAGACGCAACCTGTATGCGTTGTCATTAATCTTTTGCAATATCTCACAGGGTCCAATCTTCCGCTACTTAAGCTTATTATACTCGCCAACAGGGAAACGATCACGAGTTAATACAACCCAAACAAAATCACCAACATCAAAAAGTACCTGACGATGATGACTGTCCGCTCGAGTTTTGTACTTGGCATTGCTATCGTGAATGTCTATCATTGGCACTTGATCTGCATACTCTTGTGGGTACCAAGTGAAAGGTGACCTTCCAGCTGGATTATGGTCTCCAAAGATGACTTGAGCAATGGCATCTCCTCCTCCTTGGCCTGGATATCTGACCCACATTATCCCCCCAATTTTGCTAATTTTCTTTGCGAATGAGACATCAATCGAACTAGCTGATATTATGACAAGAATCACTGGTATGGACTGATCAAGCCCCACTACCACCACCACGGCCTCTGTTGCACCTGCAATCTTGACCGCTGCATCGATTAGGCCTCCATCGCTGCAGCTCACGTTGCTACACCCCAGTTGGTAAGTCACCGAGGACACGTACTTTTGCAGCCCTTGTAAAGGGCTCGTGTAGCGACAAGGCACGCCCGCATATCTGCTTAACCTGGTCACAGTGGCAACGGCATTAGGTCCTATAATGGCCAAATGTTTTTTTTTGGTCTCTGAAGATAGAAGGAGAGCTCCATTGTTGTCTAGTAGAACTATGCCCTGCTTTGTAGCATCAACTGCTAATGATTGGTGATCATTGGTGCATACATTAGGAGGGCCAAGTTTGCCAAATGGGAGCAATGTGGGGTCACCATCAAAGAAGCCAAGCCTCATAAAAACCACATAGTTGTATATCAGTGCCTGGTCTACAATAGTCTCTTCCATTTTTTTTTTTGTTCACTGCATTTTCTGTGTATTTCGTTAAGTAATCTCCACAATCCAGGTTTAAACCCGCTTTAAGGGCGAGAGCTACTGCATCCTCGGGTGTAGATGTGCAATTTAAAAAGTTGTGATAAAAGTTAATAGCGCCACAATCTGAAACAATGTATCCATCAAGATTCCATTGTATTCTGATTACACCTTTGAGCAAGTTAGGGTCAGCACAAGCGGGCACTCCATTGACCCTATTATATGAACACATCCCACTGCTCACATGCCCCTCCTCTACACAGCTCTTGAATGGGGGCTGATATGTATCTGTGATGTCCTGTGCTGTCACCTTACTGCCTTTATTCAGCCATGACAGTTTGTATGGCTTGGGGTAACGATCTGTCTTCAACTGCAATTTCTGGACAGCGTCTTCAGAAACTACGTTCTCGCAACTACCACTGTCAATAATCATCTTGTAGACTTTGTCAGCCACGGTGCAGGTTGTATGGAAAATATTGGTTCTCAACCAATCATCTTCGGAATCACTTCTGGGAGTCAGGAGGTTCTTACGAATGACCAGAGTTTCATGGTCGTCTCCATACAACAGATCCAACACATCCTCATCTCCTTCTTCGTCATACACTGGCTCTCCAACCTCCTCAGTCTCGTCTTCTTCGTCATACACTGGCTCTCCAGCGAAAGTATCGGTTTTCAACTAATCATCTTCGGAATCAGAATCTTCCGAAAATATTGGCCAAAACTGTGGATACGGATTTTCGAAGGTGGAATTGTCGATATCAGAATCTTCCACATCATGATTACCGATTTCCTGCGCCGCCAGACGCTGGGTTAACTCTGCCACTTGCCTCTGCAAATCCTCAATCATAACATCCTGAACGTTACGATCACAGTGAGGGACTTTCTCAATCGGAACCTGCCCACAACGACCACCACGACCACGACCACCAGCCATTGAAAACTGATGAAAATACCGCCAGGAAGATGCTGAGCTCTGATACCAATTGACGCCGGACATAATAGAGATTATTCTGCAGGCTAGCGCAACAGGTAATTTGCAAGGAAAAAGGGGAGAAATTCGACCCAAAATTTAGAGAACACTCTGAAATTTAATAAAATTCTTAATATTCAGGAATAATTAAAAACAACCCACAAGCCGGGTTTAAATAGCTAAAAATCGTCCCTTAATAGAATTTTACCAAAAATAGTAAAACCCTAAAAGTCTTACCAAAACAAAATACTGAATAAAATCAAAAGATTGCCAAAAATTTGGCCCAAATCGGGTTCAGAATCATTTCCTAATCGACAAATTAAAGATTACCATAAATAAAAATTAATTAAAAATAAATATTTGAAAAAGAAACCGCCCCAATTAAACTAGATCACGATTTCCTGTTATCCTTGCGTTGATCTCCTATATCAAAATTAGCAAACATAATCACCATAAATGATTCAATCAAACATTAAAAAAGAAGAAGAATATTATATATATATATTTATATTTATATTTGCCCAAAAAGAAAAGAATGAGAAGTGGGGTTGGTTAGGAGTCATGGAGTGCTGTGATTGAAGGAACAAGACCTTCAGAGGACTGGAACACAAGGACACTCGATGACTTGGAAAGCTCGCTAGCCTCTTGCATTGAAAACACTTTAGGCTTTGTCAAACAGTAACATATGGTACATCTCTTGCTCCCAAATAATTAGTGATTGCTTGACAACCGGAGCCGCGATGATTTTTTATTTTGGTTTGGATTGGATAGAGTTTGGTTTGGTGTGATTTTATTTTGAATTGAAATTATATTTGGTGTATATAATTTTTGTATGAGAAAAAATAAAACTGAAAACCAAAATCATGTTTGGTAGAATTGGTATGGAATAAAATTTTGTAGAGTTGGTATTTGGTTTATTATTTATTTGGTTTTACTTTATTTATTATTTTTAAATGTTTATTACTCAATATTTATTTATTTATTATTAATTAATAATTATAATATTTTTGTTCGTTATTTATTTGGTTTTAATTAATTTATTATTTTTAAATATTTATTACTCAATATTTATTTATTTATTATTAATTAATAATTAATTTGTATTGTTTGGTAACTTTTATTTAGTTATTTAATTTAATTAAATGATATTTTTAATTAAATAAATATATATGTAATATGGTTATGTGTGTGTATATATATATATATATATAACATAACACACACATCATGATTTAATATTTTAGTTCCAAATTATGCAAATCATGTCAAGAGATGATGTGAAAAATTAATCATTTGGTATATCATGATTTCACATTTTGGCTCCAAAATCAAATCACTAAATAAGGGTTGGGCTCAACTTTTCATTCCAAAATTATATATTTGGCACTAAAACATATGTGAGAAACCGCACGTACTAATTTTGCTAGTTAATTTGTCCCGCACACACATACATGTATACTCCAATACATAGATATACTTATTTTGCTCAACATCTTCACTTCATTACTACTGCAATATTGTAATGATTGTGATGGTGAAAATATGCAATTTTGTCACACCCGCGCGCGCGCGCGCGCATATATATATATATATATATATATACACTTATTGTGTTCAACCTCTTTTGTCCATTACTACTACTATACTGTAATGATTGTGATGGTGAAAATATACAGTTGCACACAAGACATTTAATGGCAAATTGTATTTGATATCCTACTTTTACCATATGTAGACCAAAACTTGGAAGTGTTGTGTTAATTCATCTTGTCAACTAGGTGCTCTATAGTCATGAACAATATTAGTAAACTAGTACATTACAGCAGATTGAAAACAAATTCAGATAACTATAAACTATTATCAATACATCAAAAGTATTTTGTAATAATGTTTTATTAATTTGCATTTTTTTTTTTACATTTCTCTAAAATAAGGTATGACAAATTATAGAAGAGATGGTCCAAATTAAGGTTATTATGGGAGGCAAACTGTTTCTATTACTTAGAAACTCATTATTTATATGAGATTATTAGTATGTTTTTCAAAAATAAAAAAATAAAAAATAAAAAATAAATAAATTGGAGGGTGACAGACACTAGTTACTAATGTAGTTCGACCTGCAGGAAAAAAAATTAATCTTTGATGTGACAAAAAAAAAAATATATATATATATATATATAAAAAAAACTAAATGTACATGTACGAAAATGATGGTTTAGCCACGGGTGAATGAGTAAGAAAATTCATACATACACCAATCACAATAATTATTGAATTTAATTATTAAGTTTTTACAATAATTATTTTATTTACGTCAATCATATATAATGATCACTACGCTTGTAATTGAATTTGTTTCTCACCGATAAATAGTAAAACACTGGTCCATGTATAATTATATACTTATACCATAACTATGATTTTTGTTCTAATTAATCTTCACCATGAGCTATAATTGTCCAGTCCAAAATTCCTAAATTGGTGAAAAATCATATTCCCAGAGAATCAAACTAGACTGCCCTTGGGAAATTAAGAACAAAAAGTACAAAACAAAATCCATTTACTGATGAACAAAAGTATAAAACAAAAGCCAGAGAGGTCTATTCTTTACCAATTACAGTAATTTTCTCATTCGGTAGTCACTGTTACAACTCTGTCAATTATACTGTTTCCTCATGGTTGCACTTTTAAATGTGTTATGAGTGTGTTACGTAGTCTAGTTGATAACATTATTTTTAGAGAAATTTTCTAAAGATGAGATCTTGATTTCAATCTTCATCTGGATGGAAGGATTACAAGGAGTGAAGTGTTATCCCATTGTAAAGTTTGAGGTGACCGAAGTGTCACGGGCCTAGAGTTCTCTGCGTAGTGCCACGGCCCATTCCCCATGTGTTGTCTCGCGAGGATATGATTAGCTTGCACGACCTGTCTCTTCAAAGCTTCAAGCTTGCACACGGTCTGATTTCTCTTTTTCATAATAAGTCCAAAACTAGCGGCAAATACCTATGACATCATAGTTTCACCCATTATTATTATTAGGGCTATTAACCAAGGTTCGTTGTCGTGTTATCGGTCGCGGGAATGGTAACGGTATTGGTGTAATGAACTCGGGTCAGTATCGAGGTTATGTAACAGACTTTGTTATCGCAATTGTGAATTTTTTAAAATCTTGCACATGTTATCCAAAATGTACTAATTGGATACTTTTGACAACATAAATGAATAAATATGATTTTTTTAAAGATTTAAGTAAATTTTATTTAATTTTAAAAAAATATTTAGTATAAAAAATGAGTTATTAATAAATCTAATGGTATAGTCGTTATTTCAATACTTATGTTATACTTGTTATGATATTATTGAATTAATTTTAAATTTAAATAAATAAAAAATTCAAATCATAAAATATATGATTAACTTCATTTACACCCCCTGAAGTTTATTTTAACTTCAATCACACATCCTCAGGTTTGAATAAATTCAATTACACCCCATCAGGTTTGATATTCTCATCACTTACACCCCCTTAACGATGACATCATCCTAACCTTTTTTGTAAATACCTAAATTACCCTCAATGTAAATCCTATAGATGTTTGGAAACAAGGGTATGTAATTTTATCAATTTGACCCCCTCCAATAATTTAATAATTTAATTTGTATTAAAATTTCAAAATATATATAAAATTCGAAAAAATATATATTAAAATTTGAAAAATATTATAAATTTCAAAAAATATATATAAATTTCAAAAAATATATTAAAAAACATATTAAATTCAAGACAAATATATAAAATTAAAAAAAAACATATAAAATTCAAATATATATATTAAATTTCAAATATATATTAAATTCGAAAAATAAATATAAAATTCAAAACCCCCAACACCAACCCCAAATATTCACAAACAAATATTTAATTATAAACACATTTATTAAATAAATAAAATTTCTCTCTCTTTCTCTATTTCTCTCTCTTTCTCACACACACACACACATTCACATCAGCACACAGACACACAGACACACATATATATATATATATATACACACATATATATAGATCTACACCATCATCGTTGGCGCCACCCGCCTCCCCCGCCGGCGTCGCCCCCCTCCCACCACCACCCCTCATATTTTCGACCCATTTTCGACCAATTTTCAAAAACATTATTTCACCTGCGACTGTTGCTTGTGGTGGTGGTGGTGGTGGTGGTTGGGGTTGGGGTGTTTGGTTTGAGGGTTAGATTGATTCTAAGGTGGTGTTTGGTTTAGGGGTTAAATTGGTTTAGGGATTAAATTGATTTAAAGGATGTTTGGTATAAGGGTATTTTAGACAGTTCACACCATGAGGGGGTTTGATTGAAGATTTGCAAACCTGAGTGGGTGTAATTGAAGTAAAAGCAAACATCAGGGGGTGTAAATGAAGATAACCCTAAAAGATATAATTTATTTCCAACTCAATGCAAAATAATTTTAAAAATGTATATGGTTTACCACCAAAATGAATTTCGTGGTGGATCTTGTTGCTTTGGTTGGGGTTCATGAAAGGATTATCATTTTTGAGTTGTATCTTCAGTGGATATTTGATTCATCATTAGTAGACCATCTTTTCTTCGTAATTGATAAGTAGAGAATAGCTTCAAAACTAATTCACATACTCTCATTGCTCAAGCTTCTTAACAGTCTCTATAAATACTTCTAACTGTGTCTTCAGTCGTTACGGTATTTTGAGAAGCGGTCAGAGTCGGGGTTACGGTCGCAGTAACGGCCAATTCTATTGTGAGAAACGGCCCACACCGATATATCGGTGTGATGGTAACGGGTCGCCAAAAAACTGTTACAAATAACAGCCGGTTCGGTGAACCATGCTATTAACATAAAACTTCCCAAACCCGAGTATGTTGGCCTAGTTGAAAAAGACTTGGAATTTGATGTCTCAAGAAGCATAAGGTATCGTGTTCAATTCTTACTATATGCAAATAATTCATTAGGGCCATGACAACGAACATAGTTTGAGCATTACCTGATTTGTGAAGGAGGGGTCGAGGTGCGCGTATGCTGGCCCGGACATCACAGTTATCAAAAAAAATAAAAAACTCCCATAGTTACAGTTTTTGATCAAACCTTAGAAGGGTATTAGATCAAAAATTCAAAATCTAAAATCAAAGAGGTTTAATGTTAATAGACCTTCTTCTTCTTATTATTATTATTATTACTATGGCTATTATCATAAAATTTTCCTATGATTTAAAAAATGTTCATAACTCCCCTATAATTTTTAAATTGTTCAAAAACCCTCATTGGTTCCAAAACCTCCCTATAATTTCAAATTTAATCAAATATTCCCCTCTGCCCTCTGTAAGATTATGACAATACCCTTCAATTTATTTCAATTAAACTTGAATTCCTTTCATTTATTCCAATTAAACTTTAATTCATTTCATTTATCACTAACTCACTTGATATCACTCATTTACTCTAAAACTCTAATTCTCCCCATTTATCACAACTCACTTTCAATTTAAATCCCAATTTTAACCTAATTCAACTCTAATTCATTTCATTTATCACAAACTCACTTTCAATTTAAATTCCAATTTCAACCCAATTTTAATTTATAATTGTATATAAAATTATATCACAAACCCACGTAAATAAGTGCATATATAATTATATATACGTACATAAATATATATATATATATACAATGATATATACGTAAAATTTTATATATATATATATATATAAATAAATTGAAATTGGAATTTAAATTGAAATTGAGTTTGTGATAAATTGAAGGAATTAAAGTTTAATTGGATTGAAATTGAGATTTAAATTAAAAGTGAGTTTGTGATAAATGGAAGAAATTAGAGTTGAATTGAGTTAAAATTGAGATTTATATTAAAAGTGAGTTTGTGATAAATGGAAAAAATTAGAGTTTTGGAGTAAATAGGTGAGAGAAAGTGGGTTTGTGATAAATGGAAGGAATTAGAGTTTAAGGGCCCGTTTGGTAGGCGGTCCGGTCTGGTCTGATCTGGTTTTATCTGGTTCGGTATGGTCTGGTCTTATCTGGGTGGTGTTCTGAAAGTCTATTTGGTAAAGCTGTCTGGTCTTATGGTCTTATTCAAGTTGTTTGGTCTTATGTTTGGAAAATAATACAAAAAATAAAAAAATAATATATAAAATTCAAAAAATATATTCAGTATGAAAAATATATAAAATTTGAAAAAATATAAAAAATTTGAAAATAATATAAGAAATTCAAAAATAATATATTTTTCAAAATTTATAAATTATTTCAAATTTTTATATTATTTTTTGAATTTTTTATATTATTTTTGATTATTTATATTATTTTCAAATTTTTTATATTTTCTCAAATATATATATATATATATCTAATTTTGTATATTATTTTTGAAATTTCTATTTTTTTCAAATTTTATACATTATTTCAAATTTTTTATATTATTTTTCAAAACTTATATATTATTTTTTAAATTATATATATATATTTAAAATTTTATATATTAATTTTGATTTTTATATATTGTTTTCGAATTTAATACATTATTTAAAAAAATTATATTATTTTTCAAATTTTATATATTATTTTCGAATTTTATACATTATTTTTGATTTTTTCTATTATTTTGGAATTTTTTGATTTTCCCAAATTTTAAATATATTTTTTGCATTTTATATATTAATTTTGAATTATATATATATATTTTAAATTTTATACATTATTTAAATTTTTTTATATATATATTTTTATTTTATATATTATTTTCAGATTTTATGGTGTCATGTGTTAAGACAATTTGTATATAAGATCATTTGAGACCACTTGAGACCATCATTTTTTGTTGTCTCAAATTACCCTTTTGGTCCCAAGTGATCCTTGGTTTTTTGGAACCGTGTTGCCAAACAATGTCCGGTCCCAAAAAAGCCATTATGAGACCGGACCGCGAACCAAACATGTCCTAAGGCCATGTTTGGTAGGCGGTCTTTCTGGTCTGGTTTGGTCTGGTCTAATCTGATTTGGAAAAGTTTTTTTGGTAAGCGGTCTGGTCTTACTATTTATTTATTATTTATTATTTCTTCACCTTATAATATATTTTATTATTTATATTATTAAATTATTATTTATGAATTTATATATTAATTTATAAATATATTATATTTATTTATTATTATTTCATTATTTAATTCATTTAATTTATAAATTATTTATTCATTTTTAATTATTTAAAAATATATTTTATTAATTTAATATTAATTTATTATTATTATATTAATTTTTTATTATTATTATGAAGTATTTACTCATTATTATATTTACTTATTATTTATTATTATATCTATTTATTATTTTTTATTATATTTATTTATTATTATTATTTATTCCATTTTGTTTATTATTTATTATTTTTATTATATTTTTAAATAGTTTTATGTAATTTATTTTTTATTTAGTCCATTTTTTATTATTATTGTATTCATTTTATTATTATTATTATGTTTTATTTAATTTATTATTTATATTATTAATTATTCCTTTTTAATTATTTATAAATATATTTTATTATTTATTTATTATTATTATATTCATTTTTATTTATTATTAGGTATTATTTATTTCATTTTGTTTATTATTTATATTTTATTTTTAAAATATGTTTTATTTAATTTATTATTATTATTTATTCATTTTTAATTATTTATAAATATATTTGATTAATAAGACCATACCGGACCACGAGGAACCACCTTTTTTTTTTTTTTTGTCTAAAATGAGGTCATTTTGGTCTGATTTGGTCTTACTTGGTCTAACAAAAAACTTGGGACCAATGTTACTAAACACGATATGATTCCATAAAATATAAGAACAAACTAAACCACACGACACCAGATCACCTATCAAACAGGCCTAAGAGATTCAACCGTACCAAACTTGATTCAAACGAATGTGGCAATATATGTATATAAGTGTGTATATATATATATAATAGAGAGTGACTGCCATTAATACAACGGGAGACAACTGCAGAAGTCTCTTGAATGAAAACTACCTAATTTTCAGAAGCTCACGTGGGCAAAGCTGGACTGCAAAGCCAAGGACCAACGTCAATTCAAAACAGTTCAGTTCTCTCCTTTCCTTACCCTTTTTCCTTTTGAGGTAAGGCTCTGTTTGTTGGCCAGGAATTTTTATTCACAAAATAAACCGCAGTTAACACCTCATTTATATGGATTTAAGACAATAAAAAATTTGAATAGTAACTACAATAGTAATAAATAGAAAAGGGGAAAACTAGAGAACAAGAAGAAAAGAAAGAAAAATCAAATTATTTTCGAAGAAAATTTATTTAAATTCAAGGGGCATATTGTGCAACAATTTCATAGATTTGGGACTCATATGTTCAAAAAATAGTTTAGGAGGGAAAATTTTCACACTGTTGCCTAAGTTCAATTATAAAAATATCAAATCAGCTTTAGGAGTAAAAATTCATTGAAAGAGAAAAAGAAAATGTCTTTTATTTCTCATCCCAGGTCACACTCTGCTTTCCCTATCACCAAGTGGCACGCCCGGTTCTCATGCTTGCTCACATAAAGGGCTGTTTGAATATTGGTTTGGTTTTGATTTTGGTTTTGGGGTTTGATTTGAAGATCAAATCATGTTTGGTTATTGATTTTTGAGCTTTTTAAAATCAAGCATTAAAATGATTATCTTGCTTGATTTTTGGCTTATATCAGTCATTTTTGACTAAAAATCCAGTCGTCATTTTTGACTCTATACACACACTAGTAATGAAACTAAATGCAAAACATGAAAGCAAAATTTATAAACACGGAGTAATAAAATCTAGCAGTCATTTTTCATAAATTTCCAAAATTTATACACAGTAATAAATTTGGAAAAAAAAATATAAATTTCGAAAATAATATATATATAAATAAAATTCGAAAATAATAAATAAAATTAAATAATATAAATATATAAAATTTGAAGCAATATATATAAAATTCGAAAACATATTAAAATTCAAAAAATATATAAAATTTGATAATAAATAATAAAATATATTTATAAATTACTTAAACAAACAAATAAATAATATTAAATGATAAATTAATAATATAAATAATAAATTAAATAAAGCATATATATATATATAAAATAAAAATAATGAATAATAAACAAAATGAATTCAATAATACATAATAATAATAATAAATAAATAAATAATAAGCAAAATGAATTAAATAATACAAAAATAATAATAAAATAATAATTTTTTATTTATTTCTGTAATACATATATATATTTTTAATTTATTTATATTTTTTCGAATTTTATATAATTTTTCTGAATTTTAAATATTTCTTTCAAATTTTATATATTATTTTGAACTTTATAATTTAGGTATGTTTTTTGAAATTTAAATATTTTTTTGAATCTATATATTTTTCCCCTTTTATATATTTGTTTCTAAATTTTTATATATTTTCAGATTTTAATATAATTTTTCGAAATTTTATATTTTTTTGAATTATATATTTATTTTTGAATTTTAATATATTTTTTGAATTTTATATATATTTTTTGAATTTTAAATATTTCTTTCAATTTTTTTATATTATTTTTGAATTTTATATATTTTTTCCAATGTTAAATATTTTTTAAAATTTTATATATGATTTTCGAATTTTTATTTTTTTTTCAATTTTTTAATATTTTAGTTTCAAATTTATATATATTTTTTCAGATTAAATTTTTTTTTGAATTTTAAATATTTCTTTCAAATTTTATATTATTTTTGAATTTATACATATTTGAAATTTTGTAATTTTGAATATTCTTTTTGGTATATTTGATTGTAATTTGTCTATTTGAGCCGAATAATTATTTGGTTATTTTCAAATTCTATATATTATTGAATACAATTTTTTTTAAAATTGATATATTTTATTGACATTTTATATATATATTTTTGAATGTTATATAATTTATTCGAATTTTATACATTTTTGGAATATTATATTTGATTTTTCAAAGTTGATATCATCATTTGGTATTTTATATTATTTGTAATATTATATATATATATATATATATATATTTATCATTTTATATTATTTTTTCTTTTATATATATAATTATATCGAATTTTATACTTATAAAATATATAGTTGGATGTTTTTTTATATATATAATAGTCTTTATTAGGATATAAATAATATATCCAATATTTTAATCAATCAATTTTAGAATAGACCACTTATTGGAAGCAGACAGTTTTCCAAACATGGTTTTGTTTTAGTTTTTTCATACCAGACCAGAAAGACCAGACCATTTATCAAACAGAATTTCAATCAGCACCAAAACCTAATCAAACCACACAAGATCAAACAAAACCAGCCCAGATCAATCCAGCCAGACCATACCACTTTTCAAACAGGCCCAAAAATCCTTTAATATAGAGCTTGATGTTTGTTTTTTGTTTGGTACTGTAATATTTTTTTTTAACAAAAATATGTTTGGCTTATTTTGTTTTGTTCAAACAATATTAAACCTTAGCAAAAAAAAATCCATTTTTCCTAACAAAAAAAATAGTATTGTAGCACTTTTTTCAACAAAAATATGCTTGACTGACTTTGTTTTGTTTTAAAAAGTAAAAAACGTTAGCAAAAAAAATTCATTTTTCCTAACAAAAAAATTGCACTATTCATTCAATATATATATATATATATATGTATATATCTACATCACCGCTGCTGTCTCCGAACACCACTGCCACCACCACTCCCCTTTGTCCCAAAACACTATCACCGCCTCCTACCACCACCATTTTTCTTTATCCCAAAACATCACATATGTATATGCATATATCTACAACAAAAATATTTGTACCAAACGTGTTTCTATTTTAGACTCACAACACTTAATTTTTCTAAAATCTACAACAAAAAACTCAAACGCATACCAAACAAGGCGTAACTAGCATGTGATTTTGTTTCATAATTTTTATATTTTAACATTAATTTTGCCTGTAACATGTTAAATTGGAGAAAACATGTTATTTCGTTCACTACAAAAACACTTCTTCAATAATAACAAAAAATTGAAATACTAGTTTAACATTTTTTATAAGATTTGCAGACTTAAGAAAGCGTACAATAGTGATGAACAACACCAATTTTTTTTGGTAAATTTATTAAATATACTTGAACACTGGCCATCATATTTCTTGAATATAGAATTTCATGCCATATATCCCTATTCCTATTTTCCCTCAAAATTTGTAAAAATATATATGTATATTTAGAATCGGGTATTCATAAAACTCAAATCTCGTAGGTAATGTTCAAACTAATCTTTCACTAATTATAGTACAAAACACTGTTTTCGCAATAATAGATAAATTTAAACTCAAACAGAATTGACATAGCACATGCCTATCATCGTAGACTCATAGCTGGTAAAGTGTTCACAGTGGAGGTCAACATTCCACCATACTAAGATACTGTTTGACATAACTTCTAGTTCAGACTTTCCGCAAAAGAAAAAGAGAAACAAAAACTGTTTTGAGAAGTTGGTACCCCACAATTTCTTTAAAATGTTTTTCCAAAGTCAAAAAGCTCTTCTAAATTTTTTGTCAAACACCATTCAAAACAACTTTTTCCTCCAAACAAGCAAAAACAACGTTTGAAAAACCAATCCAAACATGACCTAACTCCAACTACGGACTTTCTTGGCATAAAAAATATAAAAACATAATTCACCCGAGAACTTCTGGATTTGACCCAACCTTAGACCCGACCCGCCAATTTTTCCTAGTTGAGCCAACTAAATGAGGGTTTTTGATTTTCTGGGTTGCCAAACAGCTTCTCAGAGACAGAGAGTGCTTCACTGCTACATATTGGCTCCGTTAATCCCTGCAATTAAACAGAGCACTATATGCAATACATGTATACATATAAAAATGAAATATATATACAGAGAAAACTAGGGCATAAACTATAAAGGCAACTACACTTTTAATGCTCTCCTTTCCCCTGGTCTTCCACAATGGCTTCTTCAAAGCTTCTGAGGCATCTCCGAACTCTATACAACAAAACCCCTCACCACTTTCACATCTCCCGATTCTCAAACCCTAACCCTAATTTTTGTCTTCAACGCTCCATTCTATCAGCTTCTCTTCATGTAAGACCTTACTCGGATGTTCCTCAAATCGAGAAGCCTCCAATCAATGGTCACAATGCAAATCATCTGAAAACTGTCAATACAGTTCCAAATTCGTCTTCGTCTTTGAATGAAGCTGAGCTTGCTAAATTTTCATCTATTGCCGAAACTTGGTGAGTTTAGAGCTCTATTACTCTGTCTAATCTTATGGTTTAATAGATGAAATATACATATCTATATGTATATATATATGTATATTGTTATTAATTTGTGTACCTGATATTTGATTTACATAATCGCGATTCAATGCATTTGTAGTATTACAGGTATTCTATTCATATACTGATAGTGCTTTGATTAGGGTAAAAGATCTTGAGCTGTAGTAGTATAAAATGGGCTTTATTTGTTTATTTCACTTTCGTTGGTTAATTGTTGAAATTCAGGTTTCTTTAGATATTTTCAGCAATCCAATTTCTGGTAATGTGGAAATGCCCAAATTTGATTAACGATTATTAAAGAAATGTGAACTTTTGACACATTTTAGAATATCTTGGGAATTCATTATCACAAGAGAAACCTAAAAGTATTGAAATGAAGAGAAATTACCGATTGGAGATTGAAGCATGTTTCTAAGCCCTACCCTAAGATATACCGGTGTAGGGGTGCACATTTTTTGGATTTGATCAAATTCTAGAAAATATGATGCTCACGGTTCCAGCAAAAAATGTATCCATAGCAAATTGATTAATCAGTCCTTAATCAAATCAAACCAAACTGCCTAGGAGAAAAATCAAACCGAACTGTAGGAAAGCGGTTTGGAGTGGTTCGGGTAGGGAGATTATTGAATATCGGTCTCATAAATCCCAAATACAAGATGGGTACTATTTGGAACATTTCTTGAATCCAATATAAACATTTACCTCTAAGATTCAACTAGCAGCCACAAGAATTTGAAGATTTACGGATCAGCTGTTCTATATTCATATTTCAACACAACAGTCACCATTTCTTACAAAATCTGTCTATCTAGCAGTTGAAAAACCATGGAAAACCAAAATAAAAATGCCAGCCTTTAGAAAACTGTGAGAATCAAATATAATAAGCTGTGTGAAGCTATAAGGGTCAGAGATGAGGATTCAGTCTACTGAAATTCCCGGTAATTCACTATAGATGAGGGTCCAGTCGACTATATTTAGGAGCCAATCCCACTACTCTTGGAGGTGAGAATATTAGGAATACTTGGTGGTATAGGTCTACAATACTTCCATTACCATCATCCTTGCCCTAACCCCATGTGAATGGGATCAGCCACTTGAATTCTCTCATAAAGCTTTCTCAGATAATAAAGGTTGTTGTGTTGAGTAATATTATTGTTTTAAAGTGCCATCATTATATTGTCAATGTCCGCATCATTATTACATTTGCAATCCATATACTTTGTTGTAGTTCAATTTCTAATGGTTCTCGGTCCCATCGATTCTAAAGCATTTCTCCACGTCTCTAGTTTTATTGCTTAGTTCTCTTAGAGATATTGTCACGGGTTCCAAAATAGGCAACAGATATCCAGATGCACAATATTATCAGTAAACATCATGCACCAGGGAATTTTGTTGAGACTATGGGAAATACATATGAACTAGTACCAATCATTGGTGCAATGCTTGTATTTTTCTGTTGTTTGGAAAAGGAAAAAAAAACATATGCAATGACTCATTGATACAAATTGGAATCCTGATATCTTCTCAAAGCTGTTATCTTCGCATCCTTGATATTGCTATATTTTGGGAATTATAATCTTGGTATTCTTTGAGCTTCCCTAACAAACTCATCACCAAGATGTTTGACTTCGAGTTCTTCAGTATGATCTATTTTGGTTTTAACGTGAATTTAGGAGGTAGGTGTCACTCCCAAACCTATTCGTGTAATATGTCAATATGCTCACAATTAATAACATGCTCACAAAGAACCTTGGTACTGATGTATTCTCTGGATCATTTAACGCGGTTGTGGTCCCATTCTCATATTATAATTAGGTGGGATGCTGAAGGGCCATTTAAGCCATTACATGTAATGAATCCTACGAGAATCGCTTTTATTCGCTCCGCCCTTTGTCGACATTTCAGGTAGATCTTGTTTTCTCCTTTATTATTATTATTAATTTTTTTTCTTCTTTTCTTATTGCATTCCATTCCAAGTCCTAATTGGTTCTTACATGCCATGAATCTCGGAAGATGCAAATCCTGGTTTACCAAACTACATACACCCTTTATCCCAATTTGTCAGTTCCTTTTCAGAAATTTAACTTCTTAAGATGATTTGATTTGTAAGAAATGAATTACCAAATTTACCCATAGTGGGACAATGGTCGTGTGATGGTTAATAGTTGATTCTTTTTTTATTTTTTTTATTTTAAAGTTCAATACATATAGGTTAACTTGGTAATGTTACATACTAATACATTGACTTCTCAAATGAGCCAGTTATTTCGGACGGCCAAAAAAATATAAGAAAGGTGAAAGCTTATTTTGGGATGGAGGTACTATAAAGTAAAAGGAACATAACAAGGGTGTAAGGGGATCTTCATAAGAAATGTTTCATGAAATGTGTATCTCACTCCTGGATTTGAAAAAACGTTGCGAATTTTTTAACTTGGGTGCATGACTGGTTATTCCTTACTTCATGACAAAATTGGTTATCGGACAGTAGTTTTTTTCACAGGTGTACCTAAAGCGATTCTTGTAATAGGATCCCCTTTGGTAGAATTATTGCAAGAGTGTTAGCGGGGACAACCCACTTTGACACATTTTTATAGTTTACACACTTCGTATTTCTCTTCATACTACGGTATTTATGTTAATATACCTCGTCATTATCTTGCAAAGAAAAGACTAAAAGAATCCAAATGCACTCGAAAATCTTAATAATAAATATTGAACTTCATCTTTGTGTTTCTTTTTTAGCATCTTTTCTATGAGCGAAGATCTTATATTGGTAACCTTTCTTTGCATTTTTGCATATTCGTTATGGAAACTCACCATGTTGTCATTATAAAAATAGTTGAAATTACAAAATCTAGGATTTATTGTAAAAGAAGAAGAGGAAGAAAGAAACATAAGTGGATGGTGAGGGTTGGATTAATTAGGGTTATCCCACACCTCTCACCTTTTTTTTTTTTGATAAGTAAAAAATAATATAAAAAACACTCAAACAGGGGAGTGCGTCCCTCGTACAAAGGAAGCCCTAAGGGCCAAGAGAATCCAAAAACTCTACCTTTTCATCAATAGATTTACAATTGCGACCCTCCACCCAACTAAACAAATTAAAAATAAACAAATCCTTGATCACCCCCAAAGGAGACTCAATGCCCTCGAAACAACGTCTATTCCGCTCCAACTAAATGCTCCACTAGCCGTCCTCCAAAAAGGCCGAGCTTGGGACCTAATCCGCACACTCCTCCAGACGGTCAAGACATCTCGGACCATAGAAGGCATCACCCATTGAATCCTGAAAAGACAAAGGAGAAGACACCAACAATCATACATAACCGGACAATGCAAAAGAAGGTGATCCACTGATTCCCCGTCCTTCTTGCATAAGAAGCACCAGTTGACAAAAAACATACACCGCTATCACAAAATATCCAATGTGAAGAAAGCGACCTTCAGCGGGGCCTTCGACTTTCAGACCACCTTTCAGGGATAGATCTCCTCCGCCCCGATCCTGCACCCACACCTCTCACCTATTTATATCATGGAGACAAAAATACTATTGTACCCTTGAGAAATAAAAGAAATAACAAACTAAACTCCAAAACTGCCCCTCAAGCTGGAGCATACAAATTATAAAATGCTCGACTTGGAAGATGTGCTGAAAAGCAGGAGGAGGAGGTGACTTTGTAAGAATATCACCCAGATAGTTGCTAGGGCATATATATGGAGTAACAATCTGTTTTTGCATCAGCAAATCTTGAATCAATTGACAATCCAACTCTATATGCTTGGTATGCTCAGGGAAAACTGGATTGTTAGCATTTAAGATAGAGCGGTCTGATTATCACAGTTCACAAAGTCAATCCTCCATCATCCATGGTTGACTGTAAGTCCATACCCTTGCAAAATGTTTGTAGCGGGCTGCCTGGAGTTCCTTTAGGTTACCTTGTCACCAACAAGCCATCATCTGCAATCGCCACACGACATAACCTAGACATATTATTTCCGAGCATTTCATCCTCTCCATGAAAATTGCCCTAAAATACTGTCTTCTCTAACCAACTAGAGCTTTCACCTTCATCGGGGACTGCCCTCTTAGCTATTTTTTTTCCTGGCCTCTCCTCTGCCCGTAACATTGCCCTTTTCCGTGCGTAGAACTCATAAACCCAGAAGAAGAAGGATTATAATTCTGTAGGTCAAAATCAACATCCAGTTTTTCCAAGGGTGGGAGACTTACCTTGGTTAAGAGTACGCTATTCAATCTTCCTACGTATGTGCTGTCACTTTATCAGATCCCTCGTTGTGTGGTGCGGCGGATTGAGAGAATTCAGAGGCAGTTTTTGTGGGGTGGATGTAGGGAGAGTAATTTTATTCCTCCTACAAGCATTCGCCGAACGATGAATATTTTTTTTGTATTCCGATCCTTTTCTTTCAACCAAATAGCCTGAGATTACCGCCTCCACGGAATCTCCTCCTGAATAGCAATCTCCTCAATATCGGTCATGCATTGCGCCCTCCTCAGGCTCGTAGCCTCATTCACCCCCCACTCAAATCAACTCTATCAATGTCATTAATCTCTGCCAAAAGCACATTCTTGGGCCACACAAGATTGCCGAAACCCTCCTTATTCTATGTGATAAGAGAGGACTTAAAAAATGCGCAATTTTAAAGCTAAGACAAAGCTTGGAGAACCTGGCCTAACAGGGTAAGCCCACCCCTTCAATAACCGCTGTTAAAAATCTCCGCCTCTAAGCCACATGTTCTCAAACTTGAAAGGAGATTTCCCCGCAATAACGCCCACCACAATCCAGAAAGATAGGGACATGATCAAAAGTAAATCAAGTAATAATAGTCTGAATAGCACCCGGGAAGTGTTCCTCCCAATCACCGGACACCAAAAATCGATCAATTCGAGAATAAGTCGGAGTATCCCTGCCACTAGACTAAGTGAAAGACGCACCAGTAAGAGGTAGATCATGCAACGACTATCTATCAATAAAATCCGAGAAGCCTGTCATAGCGCTCGTCCACCGACCACCAGAAGATCTCTCTGAAGGCATCCGAACAACATTGAAATCCCCACCTACACACCAGGGTAAATGCCATACCTCCCTAAGCTCCTCCCACATCATTGTCCTCCCCCTATCATCACTAGGCTCGTAAACTTCTGAAAACACCCAACAAAAACCATCCTTAACCATAGAAAATGAACAAGAGATCGAGTACCGACCCATCCGAGTATCCTGTAACGAGATCCACCTCTTATCCCATAACACAATCACACCACCTGAAGCACCACTTGAAGCCAAAAAAGACCACTCCACAAACCGATTGCCCCAAACCGATTGCCCCACAAGCTTCGAACCACTCTATCATTCATAACTTCCAACTTTATCTTCTGTAAATAAATAATATGTGCATTCCACTTTCCAAGAGCCAACCTAACAATCTTCCTTTTAACCGGGCAATTAAGATCCCGGACATTCCATGATACAATTCGTAACAACATAAGAAAACAAGCTAATGCACCTCCTCCCTTTATTCGCCCCCCACGATCCACTACACTACCCATCATAGTTAACAATGCATACCAAGTTTTGCAATTCCCTTTCACCCTTCCAATACAAAGATGAGCGATGAACCACCATAGTCCTTTCCTCTCCACTATGTTCCTCCTCCGTATCATCCACTAATGCCATAGTTAAATCTTCCCCTTTCGCTTGATTAATCCCAAACTTAACCCCCAACATAGAAGCAACATTCGTAACGTTCTCTTTTACCCAATTTTCGGAGATGAACTCTGAATAATCAACCGCCATGAGCAAGACGTTCTCCATCACCTCCATACTCATTAAACCTTCCTCATTTACCTTTTGTCCAGGCCCTTCAATATCACCCAAAACCAAACCCAAACCTCCATCATCAACACTAGCTCTATCCTTTAGTAACACATTCTGCTCATTAATTCCAGAAACACAACAATCAATACAAGGCAAACAACCCATCTCCCAATCACTTCCCGACTCCAAATCCCCTAATGAAGACTAATCTGAAACAAAACCAATATCCAAAGCTGGCCATTTCTTTTCTGACCCAGCAACATCAACCCCCAGACCTGGCACCACCCCTTCACCATTGCCACTAAGACAGTCCATCGCACCCACTACATCCACTGCACTCTTTGCCGGAATGAGATGAGGCCAATCAGTCGATCTTTTCCCTTTCTTAGCATAGCTTCACTATACAAAACCCGGTTATCAGCAATTAAAAACAAAAAGCCTTGCAAGAGTAGACCTACGCGACGACCCACTAACCACTGCCGCCTTCATACTCTATCGCGAAGCCCTCTCAAAGCCTTCCTCCTCCACGCTCGGCCTTGTCACCCCTGAAGACGACCTTGTCACCACTGGAATCGGCTTAGAAAGCCGAGCCGAATCATCCAACTCGCGATCCAAATCGCCACCAAATGGACCTGGATCCGGGTCGCAATCCATACCCGGATCCGCAGAGAGTGGATTGCCTTCGGGTCGACCCACAACCAAACCCGGAGCACCCTGACCCAGCCTGATTGGGTGAACATATCCATTTCTTGCCTTCGCCTGATCCACAAGGATATCAAACCCACCGTGATGAACAACCGGGCCCCTACCACCAGGCCCACTATGTTGAGTGACTTGGCCCATTTCACCAGGCCAACCCCTATTAGCCCATTGAAAAGCCCGGCCTTGAAGCATGTGGCCTTCCTATGTGTGTATTCAAATTTTGAATTAAAGTGGTTGTGGGCCCAAGGTTGACCCCACCCCCACCCCCACCTACCCTCTCCACGCGTCACAACCCCATTCGGCCTTCCATTCCTCCCCACACTCACACGCGCCTTCACCAACTCCTTGCATACGTTAGATCCACGCACACCTATCACTCTATCATACGCCGTTGAATCCCTATCTTCACCATTATCTGTACAAGACATAACCAAAACCCTAGATCTGCTATTCCTCGCCGGAAAAGACGACCGGAGGAACAACTGAGGATAACACCGCCCTGCACCCACCCACCGGCAGAGCTCCAAGCCCTCCTTCCACCCACCAGAATGCAACGACGCCCATTCATCCTTGCGAAACGCAATCGGCCCAAAGCCTCCTTCAACACTTTGGGTTGTTGGCACCACCAAGGGAGGCCAATCATCCATCACCGATATGCGAAAGCATAGAACGTCATCGTGAATAAAGATGAAAGGAGGATTGGTTTTGCCGGCGGCGACAAAAATACCAACCCTATCAGGTTTGCAGGGATCAACATCTTCCAACCCTCTAAACCCTCCACATAGATTCCCTACCTTTTAAAATAGCTCCAAGCAACAAAGAAGGAGTGGAACTCCTCTGAGAAAAATCCGGTGTACTTCATTCGTTCTCTATGGCTTCTCCGCCCCTGCTCCGGTTGACCACGCATCCAAAACAAGCCTTCACTGCTCCCAATCATGTCGACCAGAGGACAAAACCTCCATGGCCACCGCCTTTGAAGGAAAACAGAAAAGAAATGACCCATCACTGAGACAAGCCACAGAAAACCCAGATGAAACTCTCCATTTTCTCTTGGCCCATGCCTCCACCTTATCCATCTTTTCCACCGCCGTGCCATCAAAATGGCCCACCAAACGGAAACGAAGGTACTCCTTTCTCTGATCAATAGATGCTTCATCGATGTAAAGGGATGGCCCTCTCGGAGGGCACGCCTCTTTCACCTCACCTCCCCAGGAAAAAGATGGAAGACTTGTAGCCTCCAAGTATGATCTCATGAATCGTGACCAATCGGGAATATTTTTGTTGGAGCGATTTAAGCCTTAAATCACTCCTTGAGTTGCTATTGATTGGAGTAATTCCTAAATTAAGAGATATTGTAATGAAAGAGATGTAGCCCTTTGGGCTTTGTGTGCTGTGGTTGAACCACATATATTTTCTGTTCTTATTTCATTAACTCTCTTCAAATATTCAACGGTACTGAATTTGGATGGATTAAATATGGGGAAAGGTTCAGCATTCAGCCAATCAAATCATTCTTCATTTTAGCTTGTCCTACAAAATTATTTTATAATACCTTGTAAAGGGAATACTACAGAGTTTTTGATCCTTTGAATGGGCTAACAGTATTCTGAATTCAATTATTTCAAGATTTCAGCAAGTTTTTCTTTACTTCTTGGTCTTGTATGTTTCAGAATTCTTCTGTTGATCCAACACAAGGAATTCCTTCATATGTTTCTTTGTTTTTCACCTATTATCCTTCTGGCCCTGTTATTAATCGACTAAATGAACCTCAAATAATTTTCCTTGTTTCAGAAAGGATCCAAATTGCGCTAGGCCTTTTGAAGGACTAAAGTTTGTCGATGTTGGTTGTGGAGGGGGAATTCTATCAGAGGTATAGCATTTTTTAACTTTGGGTGGCGCTCCAACTTATGATCAATCTTTTTGGCCCATGAATTTCTTTTGGCATGCACCAACCTCTTGAAGCACATGACAGTATCAAATGTTTTTTTTTTCTTCCCCTCTAATTCATGATCTTCAAATTTCTGATTAACTACATGGTCAAGGATGCATTATTTATTTCCTTGTATCTCTATATTGTGCCCATCAACAAGTTGAAGAGTTGAAGGTTCGTTAGAGGTCTGAGATACTTTGTTTGTTGTTTCTATATTGTTCAGTCATTTTCTGAGTTGTAATTTTATAGTGTGCTGAAAATTTGGGCATAAATGACTAAGTGATAGTCTAATAGTGCCACAAATACAATGAGATCTTTTGAATCATCTTTGGTAAGTTTTAGAAGATTTGTGCCGAAGCCGACTTGTTCTCAAACAGGTAGGTTCAATGACAAACCCTTGATGGAGGATATTTTCTGGAGGAAAGGGATAACAGTTGACAGATTTGGTACCAAATTAAAAACAACACAAAAAAGATCCCTTCGTTGGTATCTAATATCCCTAGAAAAAAAATACATGGTTTGAAGTATTTTTCCAAGCTTGAGAAATCACCTCAAGGTTGACAGATTTGTGCCCCTGGGTGGAGGGCAATCCCATTTAAAGATGTGACTTGATGAAGCTTTGTCCTAGATTTTTCATTTTCCTTTCTTAAATAGTTATTATAAAATGAGCATCTAAAATAATTCAACTTCTCTCTCTCTCCCTGTGTGTGTGTGTATATATGCTTCATATATTTTTTTAAAGGGGGTGGGTGGAGTTTATCCTTGCAAGGATTTAGATGTATATAACTGGGGAAAGATTAAAAAAATACTGCAATCTTGTCTTTGGTATGTTCTGTACTGAAAACTTGGTGGAAGTTTGTGTAGCAAGGGGCTTGTCTGTTATTATTATATTATGTGGGGTGTTTTTGTAATTTATGAAACTTATTAATATAAACAACATATAGTGGAAGGATGAATTTCATTCAATTCATTCTTTCACTCTTCCCCCAAATCGCTCTCTTTATTTTCATCTTCCTTGTTTCTCTTCATCTTCTTTTGTAATTCTTCTTTTGGTATTTTTCTTATTTGGCAGTTTAAAATATTGCTGGCAGGTTAGCAAATTGACTCTTTTTATTTCCCAAGGTAGAGTCATAGAAATGAAGTACTTCCTTAAAGTTCTTCTCATATCTTGTGGACTCTTACTCCCTAGAGACCTCATAAAATACCCATAATTCTCAATTTCGGCTACAATTCACTTTGACATCAAGAGGCGCCAAGGAAGAAAGAATTGAGAAGCAACTGACTTCTACTGTGATACCCCAAGTACTTCCCGTCCTCCACAGAATGTACCACATAGAGAGTAAGATATGTCGGCTTTGGTCAGCGATGTTTTGGTCTCTTGGAGAAGCATGCGGGTTGGGTCTCACGCTCACCCCTTCTGGAGGGTGGCTCCCCTTTGTCTTTGGTGGGGCATTTGGCTTGAGCGTAATAGACATTGTTTTGAGGGCATTGAGTCTCCTTTAGGGGCCATCATAGACTTTTTTATTTCGAATTTGTTTTGTTGGGTGGAGGGTCGGTATTGTAAATCCATTGATGAGAAATTAGAGTTTTTGGGCTCTCTTGGCCCTTAGGGTTTCGCTTTTTGTATATGGGATGCACTCCCCGGTTGAGTGCCTTTTTATTTCATACTTATCAAAAAAAAGTTTCTTTAGTTTTACATACAAAACAGATAATGGAAGAAAGTATCTTCCAATTCATTATTTCCTGCACATTTACATTCATAGCCCTGAATCTTACACTTGGATCACTTATCCTAAAACTAGTGTTTGCTTTATTAGGTTCGAGCAACTATAGATGTCTCAGTAGATAATATTCTCTTAGCAGTAAAAATGGAAGACCCTTTCTAGTTGTGGGAGGAAGTTCTGAATTGGTTCTGAGAGAGCTATCTAACAAGTGTATGCTATTTGCTTTGGTGCCTGAAGATTCGACCCATTAACTGCTTTCAGGGGGCATGTTGCACATTAGTCCTTTCTTGCTATTATTTTCTTCCATCTTTCTTCTGTGTTCCTTTTTTGGTTGATCATGCGTTCCTTACGTAGCAAAATTGTTAAAAGGTCTTTGGTAGTACTAGTGCAATTAATGTTCACTTAAGAGCAGGTTTACTCTTTAGTGCATGCTCTCTACTATATTTGCATGTCTGATTTTTATTATGTATATATATATATATATATATATATTTACCTGGAAGAAACCTTATTATGGTAAATTTACTTATCCTATTGTTGTTGTGCTTCTGCTTGGCTCTTTCATGATATTTGCAAGAATAGTTCTCTCTGAAGATCTTAAGCCAAACACTATAACCGTTGTCTTACAAATGATAGTGTATTTGTAGAGACATGTCTTTGACAATGAACAAAATGCTGTTTTTAGTTTAGATTGTATTTGCTTCTATGAAATTTTCACCCAGTGCAATTTCGAACTAGAACTGATTGTTGCCTATTTCTATATATTTTTTCTCTTGTTCAGCCTTTGGCACGAATGGGAGCTACTGTAATGGGAGTTGATGCTGTGGAGAAGAACATCAAGATTGCTTGCCTTCATGCGGTATGGTTAGTTCATTTTGTAGACGTGGTTTGGTTATTCCCATTTGTCTCTAATATAGAATAGTGATAAATATTAGCATGCGTGAAGATAACAAACAAGAGGGAATATTATTTGCACAAGTTGTCTTTTATTTTTTCTTTTATTATTATCTTTTATAAGCTAGAATTAGAAAGAGAATGGGGAGGACGTCCTAAGAAGCTACAAGCAGGTCAAATAGGGCCCTAAGAACCCAAAAAATTTAACAAAGTTCCCTGAAGATTTGCAGTTACTCCCAAAGACCCACAAAAGAGAGCAAATGATTGCGTATTTCAACAGCCTTAAAGAAGATCCCTCAACTTTGAATGATCGTCTGCTCCCTTCATAAGCACCCCTAAACACAAAAAAGTGCCACACTCCAGAAGTCACAGGATTGGGAGTCAGTGATACAACCTCTCCAAATTTCAATCAAGCCTCTCGAGGACCAAGGCATGACTCGATGCACCTCAAATAACCCAACATAAGATAAGAAAGAAGAGAGAAAAACTCACCGTATCTCTTGCACATATAAAGCCAGTTAACAACGACCTACCTTTTCTTCCTTAGATTGTTCAGCGTCAATATCTGGCCCACCACTGCTGTCCAAGCAAAAATAACCATCTTAGAATGAGCTTTTGAGTACCAAACAGCCTTCATGATCTCATCATCTTATAGGCTCAACAAACAAATATCATAGTATATAAATAGATGATCGACTTCCGCGAGTTCGAGTTTGGTCATACAGCATTCCTGCACTTTCATTTACTCCATAGGGCCTTTCTCCAGCAAGCACATGAAAATGCAAGAAAGGAGAGGGTGTCACACCAAGGGAAGGCCTGCCCAAAAGAACATCTGAATGTACAGAACTTGATTTTTATCCTCCCCTGAAAGAAGGCAGGCGGACTGACACCAACAATCTCCGGATGTTACAGCAATGCAAAGAAACTGAGTATGTCATTAAGCTCTCAGTCCTGGAAATTTCTCAAGAATTACACATCCCAAGTTGCCCGATAATCGAGCGGATCATAGTTGGCAACCGAGTCATGTTATCAAAAACCAATCCTAAGTTATCTGGGAAATGAGCACGCCAAAATATGGTCTCCACAGTCCACACAAAAATTCCTTTAATCTAATGACCATCAATAAACTTTAAAGAACTGGTACATAGCCATAGTCTGCCTCCTTCATGAAGATCTCTTTAATGTAAATCTAACCACATCAAATTCCCCATTCACACCACCACGAAAGGGACCAACTCCGCAGTACAAAACCAAGCTCCTCAAATAGCACGTCTCTCCCCATCCTCCATCGGGCCATTCACACCAGGAAAAGCCCAACAGAACCCATCATCCTCCATAACAAAGGCACTGGACAATGATAATCTCCCTCTCCAATTATTCGCCCAGGACATCCATCTTCTATCCCAGATCACTAATATACCCCCTGAAGTACCCAAAACATCCACCAACTCCCACTCCACAAATCTCGCTCTCTCCAAAGACTTCTAACCACCCTATCCTAGGTCAAGTCTGGTTTTTATCCTTCAAAGAAACCACATGAGCATCCCAGTGGCTTTGTCAGAATGCTTTTCTGAACTACTCTGAAGTGATATACAGACATGTTTGTCATTCTCTTACGCTTTTGGCTCCTTTTTTCATTTATGTTTTTCTCATACCCCTCATCTTCCAAACACAGGGCATATGCCTACCTAGAGAAAACATATATATTTTTTCTATTTAATATCAGATGTGAAATTACTTTTGGGGCTGCAATTCTTTTAATTTGAATTTTCACCATGTTATTATGATCAAAATTAATTGTCTTCCATGCACCGGATGTTGTGGTGATTAGGATTTACTTCGATCATTAGATTGTTACTATCTATTAACCTGCTCTAAACTTTGACATGGAAACTTATTAGAATTGCTTACTTCCTAGGATTTGGATCCAATGACTTCGGCAATCGAGTATCGTTGTACAACAGCTGGTAAACCTTCCATGTCAGTGTTATTTGTTATCTTTGGTGTAGTCTGTATGTTCAAATATTTGCCCCTATATGCATATTACATTCCTGCATTTATATATATCGCATCCCTTGAATTGGCTGACAGCTTTGTAAACAAGATGGTGTATAAAAGAGAGCTTTTAAGGTTTCAAGTTTTAACTGAGACTATTGTCTTCAATAGAGTGGAGTGGAAATATAAGATTCAGGAAAAGCTTGGTTGTTGCTGTGGTTGTTGTCGTTGGTGTTATGTTTGTAGTTTATATCAAGTGGTTTTGGTTTAGCAATCAATTTTCTGACACTGTAAACAGGCACGTGGTAGTTAGTATTTGATTATATCACTAAACCTAGGTAAACATCCAAATCTTTTCGAGATTCCCATCTTTACGTTATTTTGGTAATTCTGATTGTCAATTGAAACCTTGAGCGACACAAAATTTATTTACTTTTGTTTGCATTTCTGTTTACTGGCAATGGAAAACGGGAAATTAATGTACTGCTCTGGAAATATTAATAATATGACTACCAAATGAATGGATCTGGGCTCTGTGTTTATGCAATTACCTTTTACGAACTTCTTGTTCATTATCCTGGTGCTTACACGTATGCAATTACGTTTGCAGAAAAACTGGTTGAAGAACAGAGAGAGTTTGATGCTGTTATTGCTTCAGAGGTATGCTGAAATAATTGCACATTTTTGTGTTGTATATGGGCAACAGTTTCCAGATTCCACTCTCCTTATTTCCACAACTCTATTTTATTTTTAACCTGCTTAGGTACTGCTAGGCACTGGCGATGAATAATACACAATATCTTTGAGAAATAGGATATAGATAAGGTGAGGCATGACAATATATAGATATAGATAGTATTTAGGTGGACATGTATGCATTGGTGTTAATAGTATTAATTCAACATATCAATTGTGCCTCGTATCGATTTTTTTTATATATAAATTGGAGGTGATGAATGATAGAGTGGCGCGAAGTTGATGGGGCAATCAGTTCGTGGAGTGGACTTTTTTGGCTCCATATGGAGCATCGGGGGGAGTGATTTTATTATGGGATAGGAGGTGGATCTCGTTGCGGGATACGTACATTGGTCGTTTCTCGATTTCTTGTTCATTTTCTATGGTGGAGGATGGGTTTTGTTGGGTATTCTCAGGAGTGTACGGTCCAGGTGATGATGAGCGGAGGACTACGATGTGGGAGGAGCTTGGGGAGGTGGACTTTACCTTGGTGTGTGGGAGGGGACTTTAATGTTATTCGGATGCATTTGGAGAGATCTTCTGGAGGACGATGGACTAGGGCTATGATAGGATTCTCTGATTTTATTGATAGGCAGTCGCTGCATGACATACTGCTTAGTGGGGCTTCTTTCACTTGGTCAAGTTGCAGGGAGATTTTGACTTACTCTCGTATTGATCGGTTTCTTGTGTTCGGGGATTGAGAGGAACATTTTCCGGGGGTCATTCAGACCGTTGCTAATCGATTTATGTATGATCATGTACCTATTTTTCTGGAGTGTGGGGGTATGAAGGTGGGGAAATCTCCATTCAGATTCGAGAATATGTGGCTTAGGGCTCCGGATTTTCAGCAGCGGTTGTCTGTGTGGTGGGCGTGTCCTGTTAGGTTAGGGTCTCCGAGCTTTATTTTGGCTTCCAAATTGCGTATTTTTGAAGTCATCTCTCATTACATGGAATAAGGAGGTGTTTGGTAATCTTGTGTGGTGCAGAAATGTGTTGTTGACTGAGATTGATGATATTGACAGAACTGATTTGAGTAGGGGATGGATGAGGTGATGAGACTGAGGAGAGCACAATGTTTGACTTATATTGAGGAGATTGCTACTCAGGAGGAGATTTCATGGAGGTAGAAATCTCGGGCCATTTGGTTGAAAGATGGGGATCGAAACACTAAATTCTTTCATCGTTCGGCGAATACTCGCAGGAGGATGAACTTTATCGGGAGCTTGACAGTGGAGGGTTTGTTGCTTTCTTTTGAGGATGAGCTCCGTTCAGGTATACCTGCTTATTATCAGAGATTGTTCACGGAGAAGGAGAGTTGGAGGCTGAATTTAGATGGACTTATGTTCGACTCTATTGATGAAGGGGATCGGGATAGGCTGGAATTACCGTTTTCGGAGAAGGAGGTGTTGAGGGCATTGAAACACTGTAATGGGGATAAAGCCCCGGGTCCGGATGGGTTCACTATGCGTTTCTTTTAGAGTGTTGACTTACTGTTCGGGAGGTGGTGATGGCTACTTTTGGCGCTTTCTATGAGAAGGGTTGCTTTGCGAAGTCTCTTAATGCTACTTTCGTTTCTCTTCTCCCAAAAGGGGAGGCGAAAGACATTAAAGATTTCAGACCTATTAGCCTTATTGGGTGTGTCTACAAACTGATTGCAAAGGTTCTTTCTTATAGGATGCGAGGTGTGTTGGATGGAGTTATTTCGGATTCACAGAATGCTTTTATTGGGGGCTGACAGATTCTTGACTCTACCATTATTGCTAGCGAGATTGTGGACGCCAGGATTCAGAGTGGCATTCCGGGAGTGTTGGTAAAGTTGGATGTGGAAAAGGCGTACGATCATGTGCATTGGGGGTTTCTCATTTATATGCTGGAGAGATTGGGTTTTAGTGAGCGGTGGTGTAGATGGATCCGGTTCTGCATATCTTCGGCTCGCTTTTTTGTGTTGGTGAATGGTTCCTCCTCAGGTTTTTTTGGGAGTTCTCGCGGGTTGAGGCAAGGGGATCCCCTTTCTCCGTTTCTTTTCCAGGTGGTGATGGAGGCCTTTAGCCGGATGATGAGTAGAGCTACGGATTTGGGCCTTTTATGCGGTTTCAGGGTGGGGATGATGCTATATATTCTGTGGTTATATCGCACTTGTTGTTTGCCGACGATACTCTTGTATTTTGTGATACTAATTTGGCTCAGTTACGGTATTATCGGTGCATTTTGATTTGTTTGGAGGCAATTTCTGGTCTGAAGATCAATACTTGCAAGAGCTCTTTGTTCCCAGTGGGTGAGGTGGACAATGTGTCGGAGTTGGCTACTGCTCTTCGCTGTAGGGCCGACCAGCTCCCTTCGGTGTATTTGGGTTTGCCACTGGGGTCGTCAGGGCAGCGACAAGCTTGTTGGGATGCAGTGGTAGAGCGTATTCAGAGGCGTCTGACGGGTTGGAAGCGACAGTATCTTTCCAAGGGTGGGAGATTTACCTTGGTAAAGAGTACGCTATCCAATCTCCCTATATATGTGTTATCACTTTTTCGGATTCCTCGCGGAGTGGCTCATCGGATTGAGAGGATTCAGAGACAGTTTTGTGGGGTGGTTCTGGGGAGAGTCGTTTTATTTCTCTAGTTCGTTGGGAGGCGGTGTGCCGTCCCTTTCAGGAAGGAGGTTTGGGTATTCGCCGTATGATGCCCTTTAATGAGGCTCTTATGGAAAAATGGTTGTGGTGTTTTGGGTCGGAGAAGAACCGCCTGTGGAGGAGGGTAATCGCTTGCCGTTACGGGGAGGCTCGAGGTGGTTGGTGTTCTGAGGAGGTCCGGGGTCGTAGAGGCATAGGGATTTGGAAGGATATCCGGCAGGGATGAGATTCTTTTGCTCCTTATATCAGTTTCAGGGTCGGTGATGGACAAAATGTTGGTTTCTGGACGGATTGGTGGTGTGGGGAGGGCTCCCTCGCTTCTTTGTTCCCTCAGTTGTTCAGGATCGCTCGGGATCGTCATGCTACAGTGGTTGACTATTATCATCTTGATATTGGGAAACTAGTGTGGGATGTCAGATTCGTGCAACATTTTCAAGATGGGGAGTTGGAGGAGGTCTCTGATCTATTGGAGCTATTGTATTCTCAGATGGTCGGGGGTGGTTCGGACTCTTTGATGCTTTTTGACCATGTGAAAAAAGCCACCTTGTGGGGGTGGAAGTGTCTTTTCCTTGGAAGGCGGTCTGACGCACGAAGACCTCTCTCAAGGTGGCTTTTTTCACATGGTCGGCGACCTGGGGTCGAATTCTCACTTTGGATATTTTGAGACGGCGGGACATGTTTTTTATCAATCGGTGCTTCCTATGCAAAAAGGAGGGGAAATCTATCGATCACCTCCTTTTGCATTGTCCGATTGTTTATGACTGTTGGTGCCATATCTTTGGTTTTTTGGTATTCAGTGGGTGATACCTGCCTCGGTTCGCAATATATTGGTTTCTTGGAGAGGAGCGCCGATTGGTTGTCATGCCCGGCTATTTTGGAGAGTGCCCCCCCTGCCTATGGTGGAACATTTGGTTGGAGCGAAACAGACGATGTTTTGAGGGTGTGGAGTCCCTTTTGGGGGCGATCAAAGACTTTTTTATCTCTAATTTGTTTTATTGGGTGGAGGGTCGTTATTGTATATCTATAGATGAGAAAATAATTTTTTTGGGTTCTCTTGGCCCTTGGGGACATTTGTACATGGGACACACTCTCCGGTTGAGTGCTTTTTCTTTTTTATAAAAAACTTACTTATCAAAAATATATATATATATATATTTTTTTTTGAGAAGTAAGAATATGGCTCTCATGTTATATCTGTTACTAGGAACTTCTCTTATAAAATAAATTATGACAAACAAGTTGTTGAGTTATGTGGCATTTATGTACACCTTGGATTGATTATAGATGTAATGTCCTCAAGTATGAGAGAGGTAAACGGAACCCTGCGGCTTACAACCTAGTAACAAAATTTAACAGGTTGAATAGGTCTTTCAACTTTCTTCAGTGTGCCGGATTTTATAGAAACTGTTTTTATAGGTGGGCAATTAGCAACCAGCACAAAGACAAGTAAAGCAATAAAGTAAGCTGCAACAGATCTTGTATGTGGAAGACCCAAACGGTAAAACCATGGCTACTTTCATCTCGGTATGAGAGTGGCAAATGAACCCCAGTGATCAGCTTACAAAATAATAACAAAATTCAAAGGGTTGAATAGGTCTTTCAACTTTCTTTAGGATGCCAGATTTAATAGAAACCGATTTTAATGTCGGGCAATTGTGTAATCAGCACAAATACAAGCAAGTAAAGCAATAAAGCAAGCTGCAAGAGAGGAAGATCCAGATGGGAAAAGCCAGGGCTACTTTCATCTCAGCCAAACAAATCAACTAAGAATGAGCAAAAGCACAACCTTTCCAACAGTGAACTATCCATAGCAAGCACAAATACAACCTTGACATGAGTCTACATTCTATCCCTAGAGTCACTCATCACTGAGTTTTACTCTCGGCAGATGGTGTTACCTAGTAGTCCCGACTCTATTGCCTTCAAACTACCATTCCACTGCTATCGTAGTAATGTGATCACTTTTTTGCCAAGTGTCCGTTTTTACTGATTTTCCCCACACTATACTTTCACAGTTATTATACATCCTGGATCAGTCAAGTAGAACCATGAATAAACCCACCTGCATTCTCATGAATGTTCAAAATAAAATTTTACTTAAAAAGGCACATAAAATTGTATATACAAGGTTTACAAAAGAGCAAGTTCCATATGTATCTTTTCTGAACCTCGATTGTATTTCCTCTCTGGAGCAATGCAAAGGAACATGTATTTATGGCTATGTTGTATTGAAGATTTGCATGAAGGAATTGTATTTTTATTAGGAAACTGAAGTTGTATCCTTAACACATAATTTAGAGCCCTAGGTGACTCAGACTCTACGAAGAGCTAGTTGTTGAACGTTTTTGGCTTTGCAACTCCTTGTCTAAACACTCCTCGAGTTAGTCTGACTCCTCAATCCATGTAAAAGGGTTGCTGGTAGAACACACACTCCTAGAATGATCTATCCTGTTCGTAGTGCAATTGTATCCTTCTTTTGATTTGTAGATCACTGAACAGTAACCCTGTTTCCTAACGGAATCGTCTAAATCTTCAATTATTCTCTAACTACAGTCACAGATAGAATGCCATCCTAATTCACAGAAGTGTACCAGTATGTGTTCTCAAGGAAGAAAATAGGTTTTGAATTTTAATCCTTTGGTCATCCACGAGACTTTGTGAAGGTGTTGTAAAATATCATAGAAAGTGGGATTTAATTTTGTGAAAAATTTAACTCTCAAAGGCACTCTCAATAGCTAAGATGTTTTCTTTAAAATGTAATAATTTTTTAGCAGACAGAGAGTCTGTAGAGATCCTAGAGAGACCTAATTATTTTGAAAAGCAAGTTAAATTTGTGTAAAAGCATCTCTTTAAGATATGACCAGAAAAAGATGTTGATTTGGACTCGAAAAGTTGTTAAGTTTCCAGTTCAGACAAGTGCAACCGCTTATACTTGGACTTTGACAGACTGCAAATTTGGCTACTGTCCAAGTTGAAAGGGTTCTTCGCCTTGTGTCTGTGGTGGTGTTTATGTAAGGAATGGAATAGCCGATGCTATGAGGGGGTTGAGTCCTCGATAGGCATTATTAAAGATTTGTTTATTTCTTCTCTCTTTTGTTGGGGTTCGGGTATATACTGTTCATCTATAGAGGAGAAATTAGATTTGGGGATTTTTGGGTGCTTAAGGCCTTACGTGGTTTTTCTTTTATTCATGGATCTCACTTCCCTTGAGTTCTTATTGTACTGTACTTTACGTCTCCTAAAACAAATGTTGCACTAGTTCTACTTTGCTGTAACTGAGAAGTTTATACTTGAAGCATGGAAACCCATTTGCAACCTTGTCCAACACAACGTTCCCTGAGTGTCCTCACTCAACATACCTTTTTCAAGATAATATTCTTCTATGAAAGGAGTATACTTGCATATTATAAGCATTTCCTGATTCGCTTCCAACATCAAGATTCAAAGTCAACACAAAATTACAAATGGACATGTTTTGACGTCGAAATTAGCCAATATAAGATATGAACCTCCCAGAATTCTACTCCATGTCTAATTATGTAAATTATTTTTAATTACTCCATCCAATGTGATTTGGTTGACTTCTTTTCACTTACATTCTCCAAACAAAATTCCTTTTCGAACCCGGTACATCTTTAGATTTATGTTGTATATGACCATAGCAACTAAGTCTAGTTTATTAAATTTTACTATCAGTCATTAATAAACACTATCCTTGTTTTCCGTTCACTCATTCCCTGTTCATCGCTAATCGTAATTCTTCTACTAACTCCTATCATCCATCATATCATCCTTGTTTCTATTACATGAAGCCTTTCTTGTTTTTTTAACTTAGCACTATGGCGTATACAATATAGCTGGCCTAAGAACTGTGCAATGGAGTTCTCCTATCAATAAAGCTCTATGTGTGTGCATTGTATGTAGATGGTTGGCATTATTGTAATTAAGGGAGAATTGGGGTTAATTCTCTGGTTGTGTTGTTTGAATTAAATGATGACTAGTCAATTCTGGTTGTCTGGCTTCAGTTAGACTCTGTCCAAGTTTCATATCATTTCTGGCTTTAAGTGCAAAAGCCTTGAATGTACCATATAATAAAACCGGAATTGCTTTTTCCAGCTTTAATGGCTTAATTAATTTTAACCAATGGGTTACAGAATTTGATATTTATCAAAGTAACATATTAGGATTTATAAAGCAGTTTGCCTAATGGTAATTACTCAGCTACTATAAAAGCTTAAACTCTTAGATATGGTGTAACTTAAAGTATTTATATCCTTCAACACGGCCCCTCATGTGTGGCCTTCTTTTTGGTCCAACTTGTGTAACAATTTTTTACTTTGGGTGACGGTGAGGTTTGAACACTGATTTTCTTGCTCTGATACCATGTTGACTACCCAAGTACTCTAAAAGCTTAAGCTCTTAGAAATGGTGTAACTTAAAATGTTTATATCCTTCAACACCGAAAGTATATTGATATTCTAGAGAATATGTTTTGACTCCATTTGCTTTTTGCCTCCTTTTCGTCTATTACTGTTGGCTTCTGCATTAACAGACTAAATGAGACGGGAGTCGACAACATAGGCAATGTCTGGTGGTCTGAGAGTTATACATGTGTAAATTCCAAACCATGAACTCACTTGTTTATTCATAGAATGTTTGTATTTCTTTCAGGTAATTGAGCACGTAGCAAATCCTGCTGAATTCTGCAAATCATTGGCAGCATTAACTGTTTCTACGGGAGGCACTGTGATTTCAACGATAAATCGTTCAATTAGATCGTATGCAGCTGCCATCGTGGCAGCAGAGTACATCCTCCACTGGGTATGATTATTAGTTCAACTGTTGCTTTATATCTGTTCTCAATATCTTCTGAAGCACATTAGATGTTTTGTTTTATTAGCATTCCCATTTTACTATTGAACTGGTGTCTGTGATTTTAATTTTCTTCTTTTGAGATTATGGATATTCTAGATCTTAAATGATACCTGTATCAAATTTATACATGTTTTTCATACTTCAGACTCCAGTTTTACTCAATGCACTCACTTATACACGAGTATCTGTATGTTCTATATTGCGTTTTGGTAGGAAGGGTAGAAAATTGTCTCCTTTAGTTATCTTAACATTCTCTCATATACTTGTAGTAAAGTCTTTTGATGCAAACATTAAGAGAACTGTAAATAAAAAATGTGATATTAGATTCTGTTATAGCGATGATTAAACATAATGTGTTAATTAAAGAATTCAGTTTTGGATGAAAACAGTTAAATAAAAAAGAGTTCGAGGCAGCAATGTTACTGTTGTTGCAAGGGACTTATTTGTTATTATTTATTTAAAGTGGGGTGCTTTTGTTTTTTTAGAAACTTATTAATATATATGAAGTATAGTGGAAGGATGAATACGATTTAATTGATTCTTTCACTCTTTCCCCAAATCTCTCTCTCTTTCTCTTCCTATTTTTCTTTTCTTCTTTTCCTCTTCGTCTTTTTTCTTGGTTGATTTCTCTTAATTACAACAACTGTAAGTTAAAAATTTCACAATGAAAATAGATTGATAGTTAAGTCAAGGTAAATTACACTCACGCCTGCTAAGATTTGCACTAACACAGGTTAGGATTGCCAGTAATGTCACTGACCTCCCTTTGATGTTAGCAAAGATTCGGACATTACTTTCAGATCGAATTATCCTCCATTAAAAGGCTCTTCTTATCACCCGACAATAAGATTGTAACACCAACGTTCATCTACAATCCCACGACACTATGTACCACCACTACCCATTGCCGACCATTGCAATTATTGCCAATCCATACACCACCTATTATGATGGCCCACTACCACACCCTTGGGAGTTGTAATTGTAATTCTGGTCTCTATAAAATCTACTTTCATAAGTAGAATTCAATTTTTTTTTCCTATTTAAAGACCATTTTTTTTTATCAGTATTTGAGCCCAAATTTGAAATTCCATTTCTTGAGTGTATACACCATTTTAAATTTACATATTTAACTTTTGTTTCTGTCAAGAATCATCTCTTGCATTCTTCATTTAATTTATATATGTGCCACTACAATTTTCGAAATCCTTTTTTAAAAATAATAATCCTTCCCTTTTTGACATTATCCGAATATTTAGTTATTTCCTGGATGCCATGTGTATAAGTGGTTGTATTTTAAACAGAAAATCTTTAGTCAATGTTATTTCACAAATTCCAATTAGTGTGAATTTGGGATGTGATGTGCACAGGTGGGTGGTTGCTTTTGAATTCCTGTTGACAGTGTGGCTCTTCTGTTTTAGAGCACTGTTATTTTTGTAGTCACCCCCCTTCCCTGTCAATGACATGAATTTTATATTCCCATGACGCTATGTTCAGAGCCACAGGCAATCCTCATGCAAATTTCGGGTGCATTATACTTGAAAGGCATTCTAGACGGATTGCATTTAGGCATGAACCATAAATGTGAACTACTCGCATAGAATCACCTGGAATAGCTTTTACTATGAGCATATATAAGGTTTGGTAAATTGACACGAAGATGAAAAATGCAGCCCTAAATTTGATATATACTTTTGCATACACAAAATGGGATTTTAAATAGGCACTCTATATGGATCATAACAATATATGAAGTATGAATATATTCTGAATTCTTTTTTTTTTTTACAAGTAAGAGATAATATAAAAATCGCTCAAACGGGGAGTTCGTCCCTCGTACAAAGGAAGCCCTAAGGGCCAAGAGAACCCAAAAAAGACATCGCGGACCGAAGAAAGCATCACCCACTGAATTCCGAAAAGACAGAGGAGAAGACACCAACAATCATAAACAACCGGGTAATGCAAAAGAAGGTGATCCACTGATTTCCCGTCCTTTTTGCATAAGAAGCACCGGTTAACCAAAAACATGCCCCGTTGTCGCAAAATATCCAATGTGAGGATGCGACCCCATGCCGTCGACCGTGTGAAGAAAGCGATCTTTAGTGGGGCCTTCGATTTCCAAACCGCCTTCCAGGGAAAGACGTCCGCCCTAGGCGTAAGACACCCAAAGAACGAGGCGACCGAAAAGCACCTAGAGGAGGTAGGCAGCCAAAGCAAAAAATCTGATCCCGCCCCCACAAAAAGAGTACAAAAGCTCCAATAGATCAGAAACTTCCTCTAACTCCCAATCCTGAAAAGAGCGCACAAAACTAACATCCCACACAAGTCTCCCGGTATCGAGATGATAATAGTCGGCAACAGTAGCATGGCGGTCCCAAGCGATCCTAAACAACTGAGGAAAAGAAGAGGCGAACGCACCCTCGCCGCTCCACCGGTCCGTCCAAAAACAAATACTATGACCATCCCCCATCCTGAATTTGAGAAAAGTGGCAAAAGAATCCCATCCTTGTCGGATATCCTTCCACATCCCAACACTGCGTCGACCTCGGATCGGAGCAGAACACCACCCGCCACGGTTCTCCCCATAACGATAAGCAATCACCCTCCTCCACAGACGATGTCTCTCAGCCCCAAAGTGCCACAACCATTTGCCCATTAAGGTAATGTTGAAAGGCGTCAAACGGCGAATACCCAAACCCCCATCCTGAACAGGGCGGCAAACCATCTCCCAACACATCAAAAGGATGGACTGACTCTCCCTACTCCCGCCCCATAAAAACTGCCTATGAATCCTCTTAATCCGCTGAGCCACACCGCGCGAGATCCGATAGAGGGATAAAACATAAATGGGCATATTGGAAAGTGTACTCTTAACCAGGGTTAACCTCCCACCCTTGGAAAGATACTGCCTCTTCCAGCCCGCCAGACGCCTCTACACTCGTTCAACCACAGAATCCCAACAATACTGACTCTGTCTTAACGACCCCAAAGACAAACCCAAATATTGAGACGGAAGCTCACCAACCCAGCAACCTAGAGCGGTATCCAACACCGACGCATTGCCCAATCACCTACCGGAATAAAAGAACTCTTACTAGTATTCATCTTCAGACCGGACACCGCTCGAAAACAAATCAAAATACACCGGAGGTACCGCAACTGAGTCACATTCGCATCACAGAAAACAAGAGTATCATTGGCGAGCAACAAGTGCGAGATATCCACAAATTGAGAAGTGGTGCCACCCACCTTGAAACCTCGAGGCAGACCCAAATCCGTTGCTCGGGTCATCATTCGACTGAACGCCTCCATCACCACTAAGAAAAGAAAAGAAAAGGGATCGCCCAGCCTCAAACCACAGGAACTTCCAAAGAACCCGGATGGGGAACCATTCACCAGCACCGAAAAGCGAACCGATGAAATACAAAACTGGATCCACCTGCGCCACTGCTCACCAAACCCCAACTGCTCTAACATGTACTAGAGGAAACCCTAATGAACATGATCGTACGCTTTTTCCACATGCAACTTTACCAGAACTCCCGGAATGCTACTCTGAAGCTTGGCATCAACAACCTCACTAGCAATGATAGCCAAATCCAAAATTCGTCTCCCCCCAATAAAAGGAGTACGATCATGTTGAATTGACAACCTCACTATTTGCCAAGAATCTTTTGGAAAAGCTTTTGATGTGACTAAACCAAAGGTTTGGTCAATTGACACGAATATAAAGAATGTAGCCCAAAAATTTTATACATGTGGTTTTGGTTTTGATCAACAATACTGAATCAAAAACAAAATTTAGATTAATGGAAACTTAATCAGAGTCTGTTTCAAATGGATAATTGATCTAGAAACATGTTATTTTAGCCAAAGGGAAAAGAAAAAGTTCTAAAACCAGTTTTCCTAATATTAGATATTCAAATTGGGCTGCGAGCTTTTAACCCCCTATGGTATGCATATAGTGCGTATAACACCCCTGTGGTTCTACTTCCCCCAAAACCTTTGAATATAGTGCGAATTAACTCCAAAATGGGGACAATTTGCACTATATTCAAAAGTCTGGAGGGAAGAAGAACCATAGGGGGTTAAACGCACTGTATGAATAGTATAGGGGGTTAAAAACTCGAACAATTCTGGGGGCAATTCGCATATTTAGTTTCTCATTTTAGAAAAAAATGTAAAAATAAAATATTTATTGAAGTTAACTTTAAAAAATATATATATTTGTTGAAGTTAACTTTAAAAAATATATATATTTGTTGAAGTTATTTTTGGTTGTGTTTTTTCACGATCTCCACCATAGATTGCATTGACCCCATTTTTTTTGTACATATATTCTTAAATTGTTGAAACAAAAAAAAATGATAGTAAATAATTTTTTACCAACTTATTTGAGAAACTAGGTGACTTTATTTACCAAAAAAACAAAAACAAAAATGTTTGTTTAATTAATACCAAAATAATTGTTGACATCGCATTTTTTGGATTTTTAATGTTAAAAATCAAGGATGACCCCTTATAAAAACACATGAATACAAAAAATAGATAATTAATTTTAATTTAGAAACTCATGAAACTAAAAAAATATAAACAATTTGAGTGATTCATAATAAATTAGGTGTCAATACATAAATTTTAATTTGTATGACTTGGTCATTTTCTTTGATATTATATATAAAGCTTACTTCAAAAAAATATATATACACATTTTTAAACTATAGCTGTTATAAACAAAATATCTATATTACAATTGTGTTTTAAGCACTTATTCAAAAAATGTAGGTGTCAAAACGCACGATTTAAAACTAATGGGTGTTATACGCACTATATTCATATTATAAGGGTGTTTTAAGCACTTGTCCCAAAAAAATTGGTACTAATACACACATTTTGAAGCTAATAGGTGTTATACGCACAATATCTATACTAGAGGGGTGTTTTGAGTACTTAATCCTATTCAAATTTCATAGAAGTAATTAACTATGTTCTCCTAAGCGTATCAGCAAGCATACAAGGAGTTTGCATGCCTAGTAATGTTAGGGGATCTAGGGAAATCAATTTGTGGTATGTTGAGAGTCGCTTTTTTCTTTTCCTGTGTTTTCTTTTTTTTGTCCTACTAGTGTCAGTCTTTTGTAATTTTAAAAACTGCTGCATAATTTGGTCCTTGAACTCTGCATGAGTTCATGCTTTTCTGGAGTTGTGCACATAATTTGTGGTACTCTGCAGCTCCCTAAAGGTACACATCAGTGGTCGAGCTTTCTTACTCCCAAAGAACTAGTCTTGATCCTACAGCGTGCTTCGTTAACTGTAAGCAAAACACATACTTCCTTTATACTAATCTGTGCTCCTTCCAGCATTAGCAAATTTGGAATTCACAATGTTGAATCTTTCCTTTTTCTTTAAAGTTGTTTTCTATCTGATTGGGTTTCCAGGTCCAAGAGATGGCGGGAATGGTGTACAACCCCTTGACAGGAGGATGGTCTCTCTCTGATGATGTTGGTGTAAATTATATAGCATTTTGTACCAAAAAGGGCCAATAAAAAATGTTGAGGTAAACTGGTCTAATTTGATTACACCCCCCCCCCCCCCCCCAGTATATCTCCAGCTTGTTATTGTTTAATGCACTATTCCATCTCTCTACAGCCGAGACTGTAAATATGAATTCCATTATTATATATACTTGGTAGGAAACAAGGATGAAGTGTGATTCTTAGGATCTGAAACCAATGTCATGCATTTTTTGGGCACATTCATCTTTGGTGAAGTCATTGGACTACTTGATTATGTAGGCAGTGGATGCATGAATGTTCTAACTTCATGATAGTCTTGTTGTAATTTTCTGTCTTGATATTTGCACTACAAAGGGCACTCTTGGCACAACGGTAAGATATTTGCACTTTTTTTTTTTTGATAATCGAAGTGTTCGGGAATTTCACCCCGATTAATTCCGTGGTTGTGACGTCAACGATTTGTTTGAATGCAATAAGATTCGAATAAGATCTGATACGTCCCGAGGCACCAAATTTCAAGTTTTACACATTGTGAATCTGTATTAAGATTGCAAGTTACGGGCTTTTGAGTAGCATGGAATCATTGGAATGTAATGAACAGTGTATGTGCTTCTGGTCAAAGGACTTCAAAAAAATTACATGCACCAGACATCTTTTCTTATTCGAGTCCCATTCAAAGAAGTTCTATCTACTAATGCCTCTTTTTTTCCTTTTTTCTTTTTTCTTTTTTCATTCTAAATTCTAATTGAAGGCCTAATATATTAAGTACTCTCGTTTTTTTCCTCCAAAATTATTTAATAGTTTATTTATACTATTAAAACTAATTTCTTGGTGACATCTAAGTTTCGATCTTGGCAAATAAGAAAATTAATAAATAGTATAAAAATATTGGTCAGAGATTAAAGATGGCAAATGAAAACTTATTTATTCATAAACACATGAAGTATTGTGGAATCCAAATCCAAATATATGAAGTATTATCTCAATTCGTTTTGGTCTGAAGAAAAATTCTTTTTGCTCTGAAGAAAAAAAGTGGAGTAATTGATGAGGTCAGTTTTCTTGGAAATAGGAAAGATGGTCCAACTCGTCTTTATATCGTGCAATCAACCCAATGTTTTTAGCTTTCCAAGGTATATCTATATATATATATTTATACGTATATGTATGCAAGTTACATACGTCTAAGACGTTTTAGTGACGTCTGCATCATTATCCTTATCTGCGTACGTTTTCGAGTCCAGTCAAGTGGAAAGCCTTTAATTATCCTCTGCCCACATCATTTTTTTCCCTTTTGGTAACATCGTATATACTATTCAGTGTCTCAAAATAAGTATCCATTTTTTAAAATAAGTGTCCACTTTTAAAAGTGGAAACACTTTATTTGGTCAATTTATTAATTTAATTTTCAATCATTAAAGTTACAAAACATATACATTATAAATCATTACATCACTATGGTAGAATCATGTATAAATTTGATATTTCATTCACTAATATTACAACAAAAGTCATTTTCTTAAAAAGTTATATTCTCCAAATGAGACCTATAATTTAGGACGGAGGGAGTATTATAATATACATCAACTATGAATTTGTGATAGACCATACTTTTTTGGAAATATTTATTACTCCATTTGTATCAAATTAGTGGAAGTATTATAATATCCATCAACTATGAATTTGTGATAGACCATACTTTTTTGGAAATATTTATTACTCCATTTGTATCAAATTAGTGGTTCAAGTCTATTATTTTAGTTATTTTATATTTTTAATTTTACTCTTCAATAATATATTATAATTGTAATTTTTAATAAGGTTCATTGCGTTTTGAAGTTAATAAAAAAGGATAATTTGAGAAAATATAAAATTATATTGGCAATACTTGCCTCTCGCCAGGTAATGAGGAACTTCTTAATTGCATGTGTTGTGGTCCAATTAGAAACACACACATGTACAAAAATTTATAAACATTTTTATAAATTTTCAAATTTTTTGATAATCATAGATTTGATTGATTTTTAAAATTTAAAAACAAATATAATTCTGGTAGTGCTTTTAAATTTTTGGACACATGTTTGTTACATGATAGGAAAACAGCTGATTTTTCAATTATATATTTTGATTTTTTTAATTTTAATTTTAAATTTATTTAGACTTTGAATTTTGATCCCAATATTATTTAAATTCAAAATTTACTTAGACGTTCCATTATGATCTCGAGATTAATAATGAAAAAGAATATATTATTCTGAATATGGTTTTTTTTTTTTTTTAACGAACATGCCTATAGTAAGTAAATAATTAAATATATAACACAAAATTAGAAGAGCCAACTTAATAGTATATTTTGGTGAAAGGAAAAGCGCCTAAAACAAAAAGTTATATTTTCAAATCAATTGGCACCAAATTTTGACCACATAATTTTCATACATTATATCCTTCCAAAATATTAAATACATCAAATAATTATAAGCAGTGTGTTTGTTACTCCTATTTATTATTATTTTTTAGGTAATTATATTATATCCAACAGTCTATTCTATTTACTGCGGATTCAAAAAAAAAAATTGTTGCTCAGCGACAGATCATTAACTTTGGATATACTGTAGTATATATACATAAATATCTATATATCTATAGATATAGTTAACACGTGTACTTGCATATACATTTTTTCGGTGCGCGAAGCAAGCAGAAGCAGTTGGGTCACGACTTTGGAAGAAGCTCAATTCAAGGAGAGAGAAAAGAAGAAGAAGAAGAAGCAGCTCTGTTCATCACTCTGTAGATTCAACAAATTAGGGTTTCGAATTGCACACAGAAATGGAGAGTTTGGACTCGTCAATGGTGGCTCGAGCACGCTTGGCTGTGCTCTCAGCTCACCTCGCTGCCTCCATTGAATCCGATACGTTTTCGCCCATTTTGGAGACCTCGTGCGTCTCCGCGCAATCCGTGGTGGCGCCACCGCCGAACCTCAAGGGCTCGTTGACCATCGTCGACGAGAGGACCGGTAAGAAGTACCCTGTTCAGGTCTCCGAAGAAGGGACTATCAAAGCTACCGATTTGAAGAAGGTAAAAATTTCGATTCTGTAATTGATTTTATATTTTTATTTTGTCAATTGAATTGAGTTTTAAATTTGATCAGATCAAGGGTTTTCCAATTCGGGTTGTATTAATTGTTGGGTTGATGTTGTTTTGATTTATTCGGGTTTGTTTTCTTGCTTTCTTTTGGGGGATTTCAGAGTCCCTATGAACGTGAAGTTAAAAGATCGCCTCTTGATAGGTGATATTCGGGTTTGTGTTCAATTTTGTGTATTGGGTTATTAGACTTGTCTTATTCATTATTTATTACCTGATGTATATATTGTATCAGTGAATCTGTATATATATATATATATTTCGCTCAAATTTGTTTACATGGTGCTTATAGTTGCAATTTAACAGATAACAACCGGAAAGGATGACAAAGGGCTCAAAAGTTATGATCCAGGCTATCTCAACACAGCTCCTGTTCGATCAACAATTTGCTACATTGATGGTGATGAGGGCATCCTTAGATATAGAGGTTTCCCGATTGAGGAGTTGGCTGAGGGTAGTTCCTTTCTGGAAGTTGCATACCTCTTATGTAAGAACTCGTTTTTTCGGTTAGTCTGAGTAATCTTGATTAAGTATCTGTGCTTTGAGTTTTTATACATATGTCTTCGTGATTAGTAATTTTGCGGAACAAGGTATGTATTTAATAATGTAAACTGTGATTATAAGACGTTCGTTATAATATATTATGATACCTGTCAAAAAGTTATTTATATGAGATGGTTACAATTGGAACTTGCCGGTATATTCCAGTACATGTTTCTCCAATATATTCCATGGAGAGAAATAGATTTGGCTCACTCATTTAAATATTCCTAAAATTCTCGCTATAATAATTAGCATGCACTTCTATCCTTTTAAGAAATGACTAAAGCATAATGCTGCCTATAGGATATAAGTAAGTTGTTGGTTTTCACAAATTGATGTGTGAATATGGGAAAACAGGTGTCACTTTTTAAGGCTCAATTCCATGCATATGCCTGTGTTGGTTTATGTATTCCTTTTAACTTATCTAATATGATTGCTTCCTTTTTGCAGTGTATGGTAACTTACCCTCTGAAAAACAGCTGGCAGACTGGGAATTCGCTGTTTCACAACATTCTGCGGTTCCACAGGGAATTTTGGTGTGTTTATCTTCCTCCTCCTGGAAACCTATTACCATTTGTGTAGCAAAGGCTGGAACTTCATATTTCAACTTTAACTTATTCACTTACCTAACTTTGGATAGGTTGGTCGACTTGATAATCTAATTGTGTTGGGTGTGCTCAATGCATTCTGAGATACTGTTATTATCTATTTTTAACCCGGGTACCTGTTAAGCTGTCTATGCTGGCAAATTTTTCCTTTAGTTTTGGCAGTTTCCGAAAGAATTCCTCTTCCTGTTCTCCCCAGAACACGTTATTATTATTTTGTTTTTTGACTTCAGTTCTTTTACTTTTAATGCTAGAACTGAACAATATTTTTCAGTAATACATCAACTTGACCCATGACATATACATTTTTAGAAAATACATAGCGATGCACCTGATCACTATCCCTTTGCACTCTAATGAAATGCAAAATCCACCATTTAATTGCTAAAGGAGTCCTATAGATGTTGGCAGGAGCTCAATTTCAGTAATATACTAAAAACAAAAAACAATAGAATAGACTATTATGTCAGAAGGCTTTGCATGATATCTAATTGCATTAAGTTGGTTATGTTATCCTGATCCTATAGGCTTCTTCTGCTTGCTCTTGGCCTTGGCTGTTTAGAGACATCCCTCTGCCTTTGACCTATTCTAAACATCATACGAGGACATGGTTTCATGATGGTACCATCTGGCCAGGGTGTGAGGCAGAGGGGGCAGAGTTATTTATTTATTTATTTTTTGGTTGGGGCGGGCGTGGAGGGAAGGGGAGGATGCGCACCTAAAAATTGCTATTTTGTAAAGAAACTCCACTTGTCATCCCAAAATTTCTAAGCAAATTCAATTGGTCTATCATATGTTATGCAAAAGGGTTAGTGATTGCCTCAATTCTACTGGGTTCGACAATAACTGCAAGCTTATCATGAGTTTCATGAAACTTGATTGTACCTTTTTAGTGTTACTTCTGAAATCCTAATCTTCTGAAGTCCAAATATTCTAAAACAAAAGGGGAAGTTCGTTATGTTGTTAGTTCAATATCTGTTTCAAATGACTAATATTGTAGCTATTCTTTAGTATTTCTCTATTCTGTTTTCAATAATGAGTTTTTTTGCTAAAGCTTGTTTGTTGAAATAGGACAAGTATATTATTTATTATGTCTTTTCTAAAGTGGAATCAGAGTACTTTTCTTTTTCTATAACTATTAGAGGACGTACTAAATAAAAAGTTGGACGTGTGGGTCATGCTCTTTGGAGTTTTTGTGCAGGGATTTCACAATCTTTAGATGCTTGGAGAATGGCCCCTTTATAATTATGCCGGTGGACGGAAAACAATAGGAGAGGCATTTGACGTAGGAAATTACTATAGCATAGCAACTTTAGGCAAGAGTCAAGCCATATTGCATGTCCGTAACTTCTAAGGTTATTCTTCAACTTTGGGCTGAAGTCCTCAATCGGCCACCATTACTGACGGAGTGCGTTGCAGGAGCTGACTCGACAGTTACATCTTGATCCTCCTCTTCACCTAAGAAAAAAATGACTGATCTATTTATGGGTTATTATAATTTTGTTTTTGAAAATGGATGCGATCATGGAATTCTAGGTGGATAATTTGACTCAATTATTTCTGGTGTCCTGAATGTTAAATTAAGAAACCAAGCTTTGTTTTCTTGTTCACGACTTTGTATTGAAGATGGTGAATGCAATTTGTTTCCTTCATAATATTGATACAAAGTATTCTTCATTTCTTGTTTTTTGAAGCACTGAGAACATATGAAATAAAATGGAGTTAATTTTACCCCCCTTAGTAGTGGTAGTATGTTAAATTAAGAAACCAAGCTTTGTTTTCTTGTTCACGACTTTGTATTGAAGATGGTGAATGCAATTTGTTTCCTTCATAATATTGATACAAAGTATTCTTCATTTCTTATTTTTTGAAGCACTGAGAACATATGAAATAAACTGGTTTGGGATTGACGGAAGCTTTGATTTCTGATGGATTTTGAATTATTTATGTAGGATATCATCCAGGCAATGCCTCATGATGCTCACCCAATGGGTGTTCTCGTCAGTGCAATGAGTGCTCTTTCAATTTTTCATCCTGATGCCAATCCTGCTCTTAGAGTAAGTTAGTCTACTCTGAATATCTTATGGCCTTTATCACTGGTATATGCACAAAATAATGAATATTCCTCAATTTTATTTGCGTTACGTATAGTAGTATTATATTTTAATTTTCAAGCTTCTCCAAGTTTATGCATGCAGTCAATGTTTTGAGAAAGACTGAGTTCAACTAGTGAACAATCTGTTAGCTCCCCAAAAAATGGGTGTTGCTTCTCATTGTTTTACATTACGAAATGGATTTTTATTGTGATGGATATCCCATCTAAGAAGCCCAATAGCATATTCCTCTCCATCAAAGGATCTTCTATACCGTTCCTTCCAAATGCACTACCAAACACAAAAGGGAAAGCGGACTTCAAAAATCAAGGATGTAGAATCCTACAAGGCAACCTCTCCAATCATCCATTAATAATCCTCTCGAAGATCGATACATTACTCAGTGCACCCCGAACAAGCCAAAAACGAGGTTCCAACAGTTGTGAGCCACCGGGCAATTCAAAAGATGATAATTAACCGGCTCTCCAACATGTACAAATTTTAGTCATTCGAGGGTCTCTTTAGTTTTAATAGTAATTAATTTTAATGCCAGAGATGCACATCACGAGTAACCTTCCATTATCAAGGCAATGGCATTCAGCTAATAAAATGTGTTTACCAACGGCAATCCTGAAAATCCAGGGAGATGAGCAAGCCAAGGGTCTCACCTCGCTATATCCTCCCAAAGACGAATACTCCTACCATAACGAGCACTGAATATGATATAGGTGTAAAATTCGTCCCAACCCATCCAAATGAAATTCCTAACCTCCGTACCTCCTGCTGACTGAACTGGTCGATTACCAATTTACACCATCTGCTCTCTCCTCCAAAACGGCACTAAAATAACTCCCCTCCTTAATTATTTGACACTCATACCCAAATCTCAACATCCACTTGCAGAGCAAAGCTCTATTAAAGGGAAAATTCTCCAAACTCCCAAACCCCTTAAGTGAATTGGCCTGCACACCTGCTCCCACCGGACAAGATGATACTTTAACTCCTCTCCCACCCCGCCCCAAAGAAATTACCGGTGAAGCTTTTCTATCCTTTCTGCCACAGAAGCAGGAATCTGAAAAGGGGATTGAAAATATGCAGGAATAATCATGAGGAATGTGAACTTCATTCCACTACTTCTAGCTGTTTTAGTGAAATATTTTAATGACTTCAACTTGTTCAACTGAGAAAAAACCTGGATGCACTTCAATTGAGGAAAATTTTGCCAGGATCTGGAAGTGTGCAGAAATTGGATGAAATCCCTCACTGCACACTTTCTATATCTCTGTCTCCATCCAATCAAAGACATCACTCAAGCTGAAGCGGCTTTCATTTATTATCTTTTTATCCACCACTGTAGGCATTCGCTACCGGACTTCTTTTTCTTTTGGTTTTCTTTGCAAGGCTGATGTCTTTAAGACCTATTGCTGTTTATTTAACCAGAATACAGCCTTAATTACAAGAGCCACTTAGAATGTAAATCATATCCTTTTGTCTGGGATCCATTCTATTAAGTTTTGTTCTTTTCTGATACGTCAGGTACTGTGATACTTATAAACTGAATGATGGTTCTCTGTATTTATAAAGTGTTGCTGATCATATATTTACATTGTTGACATAGGGCCAAGATTTATACAAATCTAAACAAGTTAGAGATAAACAAATAGTGCGAATACTTGGGAAGGTATGATTATTTCCTATCTTTTTTTTTTATAGCTTGTCTGCTTGCAAAAACATTTTGATGCCCTCTCTTTTCCCTCAGTTTGTGTCTCTGAGACTATGTTTTTGCCTTCGTGATTTGATATATGTGATGTTGTTCGCATGCTCACATTTGTAAATACAGGCACCAACCATTGCGGCTGCAGCTTATTTAAGGATGGCTGGAAGGCCTCCTGTTCTCCCCTCTAGCAACCTTTCTTATTCAGAGAACTTCTTATATATGCTAGATTCACTGTACGTTCCATCCCCAGATCTTCTTCTCTTCTATAAAGTGTATGCTTTTTTTATTTTTATTTTGGACAAAAAACTGGATGCTTTTCTGGTTGTCCTTTTCTGTTCACCATCATAGTGGATGAATTGTGGATTTGCCATTAATATGATACCCATAATATCTATAGTCTGCCACTATGGGATATGGAGTCCTCTAACATATTTGTGGTTTCTTAAAAAACTCGCAGAGGTAATAGGTCCTACAAACCCAATCCTCGACTGGCTCGTGTTCTAGATATTCTCTTTATATTACACGCAGAACATGAAATGAATTGCTCCACAGCTGCTGCCAGGCATCTTGCATCAAGGTAATGATCTCAACGTCTAGTTTAAACAAAAGTGAGTGTCTTTCATCACTTACCTGTGTCTTTTTTGCAGTGGTGTTGATGTGTACACAGCTCTTGCTGGGGCTGTTGGAGCACTATATGGTCCTCTTCATGGTGGAGCAAATGAGGTATGTTGACAATCATCCACTGATTCCATTTACCGTCGTTGAACTATTCACAGTGGACAGCATCACCTCAGCGTTTCAGATGATTTTCTTTTACCTGATGCTAAACTTTGTAATTTTTATATGCTTTGGATCTCCTTGGAACTCTTGTTCATGTGTAGTTACGCTCGCTTCTCTTATTCTACTTATTTTAGGCTGTCCTTAAGATGTTAAATGAGATTGGAACTGTTGATAACATTCCAGAGTTCATTGAGGGTGTGAAGAACAGGTACGTATAGCTAATGTGATGTTCATCTCTGGCTGGTCATGCATGTGCTTTTTAATAGCTCATGTAATTTTAATATATTATATTTGATGTTTCTTGTACAATTTCATTTCTGTAGGAAGCGAAAGATGTCGGGTTTTGGGCATCGTGTATACAAAAACTATGATCCCAGAGCGAAGATCATAAAGAAACTAGCTGAGGAAGTATTTTCCATTGTTGGCCGGGATCCTCTTATTGAGGTGAGTTTCACACACTGAATTTGAATCTCTGCAGAGGACACAAGTCTTTCAGTATTCTGTTCTTAACATAGGTTGTCAATTATGTCTACTGCCGGAATTGCCTTCAATTTAGATATTACTTAGCCTTCTCCAGTTACCCATACTTGTATCAGACATCTATTTCTGGGGTATTGAAATCTTGAATGCTTGTAATTAAAACTAAGTTTCTTTAGTTATGAAAAACATGTCCAATGTGCATGATATGGTTCATATAATTCTTCCTTCTTTGATTTAAAAAGAGTAGTGTTGAAATTTGTAGAATAAAAATATGCAAGTCTACTTGTGAAAAACTGTCAATTTTTTTGCGATACTCAAAACACAAGGATGACATAATGGGGTTATCAATTAGAATCACAAAAGGAATAAGAGAAACTAATTACAGGAGATGACAGGGATCATGTGGTTCTGTGGTGAGCCTCATTGGAAGATATCACTAGTAGATATGGAACTATGTCTAGTTATTTTGCTTCTTGGTGCAATGTTCTTCACGATAACGATCCTTGTGTCTTGGTGTGACTTAAAATTAATATGAAACTCAATATAACAAGTGTTACATCTTTCTAGGAATTCTTAAATTGGCAATAAATGGTGAAAAGGGTATAAAAATGTGAAAATTTAGATAAATCATGATTATTATAGAATTTTACAGGCTTACTAGTGATTGAAAAAGGTCGAGTCTAATGTGAATTTGTTTTCATTCTTTGCCCAGTAATTGCGATACTAGTGCACTATGTCTGGGATTGTTACTTAATAGTGGAAACATGATTTGGAACCATATTCTATTCAGCCGGTTCAAATGGGGTCTACGTCCAGCCATAAATTCTATAGAGCATAAATACGACGACATTTTTCTGCAGAATGTGAAGAAAAAGGGGAAGGATCGAGTTGTCAAAGTTATATACACTAGAGAAATCATGTCTGAGAGACTGATGTTTCTTATATATTAATAGCTTGTGCTCTCACTTTGTGGAACATATTAAGCGATAACAGTATAGAGTAATATTATGTTGTTCGCAAATACGATTGTGAGTTCTAAGACCCACCGTGGCATGCTTATTGGTGAACATTGTAACATTTGCAATCGCGTTGTCTACCTCTATTGTGATCCAAGCTATTTCCTTATGGTATATAACTAATTTGCTCCTGTTTTTCAGTGATCTTATGTGCTATTATTTTGAAATATGAGTATCTATTCTTTGAATCTCATCCTCCCAAAAGGATGGGAGAGGGAGGGTGAGGAGTGTAATATTGATTCCATATGAATTTATGCAGTTCTAAATTCCTGATGTTGCTATATGTCCATCTTATGGCATTTGCAGGTGGCTCTTGCTTTGGAAAAAGCTGCCTTATCAGATGAGTATTTTGTTAAGAGGAAGCTCTATCCAAATGTTGATTTCTACTCTGGGCTAATTTATAGGTATGCAGAATATATCATTGGTTTCCCATCCAAGTTTAACAACTGCTACAGAAAATAATAATTTTTTTGTTAATCAGGGCAATGGGATTTCCTACGGAATTCTTTCCCGTTTTGTTTGCAGTCCCTCGAATGGCTGGTTACTTGTCACATTGGCTAGAGTCTTTGGATGATCCTGATACGAAGATCATGAGACCAGCACAGGTTATATTTGTACCTTTATCTTTCTCACTGTGATTTTTTGTTCTAGATTTTGATCTTCCTGCGATGATTGGGGTACTTTAAATTAGTTAATAATGACCTAAAACTAGATTGCCTTTTTCTTTCTTTTCCTTATTCCCCTCGAACTGGTAGGTTACTGTTGCCCTTAGGTTTGGCGAAGACAGTCGGGCCTTGAACAGTCAATGGCCTGTGCCAAGCATGAAACTACATCCTAGGCCCAGGCCTGGTAGGTTTTTGGGCTTTGGACTGGGCCCATTCGGTTTTTAAATCTGCCCTATAATCCTCGTGCTAGAAGTGTCCCATAACGGATCCGGATTGAATGTGATATGCAAATTATAGGTCATGATTCAAGAATAAAAACGTGTTTGGATGAATTGATTCAATATGATCAATTGTGCAATCAATCAAGTTATGGAAAATTACTCATTCCATGCGAGTGGGCCAAAGTAACTACAATGCCATTGTTTCGTTCTATTGTAATGTTTGATTGAGAAGATTGAGTGAAAATGAAAAGTGAGGCAAAATTGGGGTGGGGATGAACTTTGTCATCACTTTCTAATACTGCTATTGCTTTCTACCCATCATACTTGGTACAAAAATATATCTTCCAAATAATCATAAAATTAAGTTATGTGAGAATTTTCGGACTTGGATCACATTTCCTTTTCTTCTATTGCTGCATCTTGATATAATTATGTCTTATAATCCAGGTATACGTTGGTGTATGGTTGCGGCATTATATGCCACTGAAAGAACGGATGGTGACAACCGAGGCTGATAGAGTGGGTCAGGTGTCTGTTTCAAATGCCACCAGGCGCCGGCTGTCTGGATCCGGATCTTAGGCGTAAACGTGATATGCTTGCAAGAATTTAGTGACTGAAATTGAGAAATAAAAGCCTGCCTTAGTTCTGCATATTAATTTTGCTCTGGGTGATCTGTTCCTGCATAAATAAGAATGCATATTTATGTATTGTTGTTTTACATGTAATAATAAAGAACCTTGACTGAGACTTTTGTACATCACTACCCCTTCGTTTTGAGTGGTATGGTCTGTCATGTATAGTCATAGTGAGGGATTTGCATTGTCCAAACAGCATCACCAAACTGTGGTGTTCATGGTCCAGTGAAGTAGTAGCTGACTAATTTCTATGGAGTTGTATTAGTAAAAGGATTAAGTCACTACTAAAACTATGAAGGAAAATGAAGAAAGCTAAAATTCATCTGTAGGAGGTTGAGAGAAGTGAGATAGCAGGGGGGAAGAAGTGACAAAAAGGAGAGGGAGGAAAGGGTTATTCTAGTCCATTAAATTAATTTTCTCTTTTTAAAAAAAAACAAGTGAATTTTAGGGATGTGGTTACGAGACGGTTTTCATTCTCTTTAATATTTTAAGGGTATAAGAATGCCTATATTTGTTTTTATCCCGTTTGACCTGTTAATATTTTTCAAAAAACATATGTTAATTCATTTAATTCACAATTTTTTTTATTTGATTGGCAAAAGAAATTATACGGGATTAAAGAGAGATTTCGTTATAATTTTTATTTTTATTTTTGTTTCATCACCTTGTTCGTTTGAATCTGTTACTTATATACACTTTTCTAGGAAGTTTATTTTCTTATTCATCAAGGCGAAACAAAAAATTTATTTATATTAAAAAATGACATTAAATGACATGGTAAAGAATTTAGGGTTTGCAAAAATTCAAGTTTTTAGAAGATTGTATACCTCTTTTTTTATAAAAATAAAATAATAATTATAACAGAAGGGTAATCACAAATAATGTGACAAATAATTACAAAATAGGGATTCCATGGGATAATCACAAATAATAGGGATTCCATGGGATAATCACAAATAATGTGACACAATTTTTTTAAAAAAAAGTAAAAATAAAATAATAAAAAAACCATATGCATTTTTTGCCAAGGGTAATCATGTTGCTACTTGTGGGAAGATAAAAACAATTTTTGTTTAATCATGTTAAACATAAAAACAATTTTTGTTTCCCTTTCTAATAGATTTTCATTTTCTGGGGAAAAAAAAATGTTGATACTTGTGGGAAGATAGTAATAGCCTTTGTTGGTGTTTTTGAGAGATCATAATTCATAATAGTCCGATCCACCTTCTGCTTGGTGTGTTGTGCGAGATCACACAGCTCTTCTCCATCAAAGCTATTCAAAGCCATTTTTTGGGTTTGTGTCTCTCTCTCCTTCAATGCCTTTTCGATCTCATTTAAATTTCTCCTTCATTTTCCCATTTGTTTTCATATACCTTTTCCTTATTCTGCTCCTTTTCTCGATCTCAATATTACTTTTGTTTTTTCAACATTTTGATTAGTATTTTTAGATCCCCATTTGCTGTTCCTTTTGCTTGTTTTGGTGGCAACAATATATGTATATATATTTATTTATATACATTTAAGTGTATGTATATAAATAACTTTCCCAAATGCAGCGAACCCACTTGTAAAATATTAACAATAAAGGGTTCTGAGGACTAATGTACTCTATTAATTTTCAATTGATCGATTAAGTTACTATTAGTTGTTAGTTCTGCTAAAACAAGCCTTCTTTAGCATGTATAATAATAAAAGAAAGAAAAAGAACAATTAGATTTGAGTTAAAAGTTTTAAGGGTTTCTGGGTATTTTTCATATGGTGTAAAAAAAATAGATCTTTGACGTAAATAAATGCCTTTAGAGTGCAAAAGTAGTTCTAACATGTTCAGCAGTTTAGAATATGATTAATGGTAGTGCTCTGGAGATTTTATATTTTTTCCCTTGACAAGTTTTTTGGAAATAAATTGAATGGAGTCTTGAGGATCTTTATGATACTGCATTATGTCACCTTCTTTTCATTAATTTAAAAAATCATTTATATGGGAGAAAAAGATTGAAATGTGTCTCACTAGTTACATTCGTCGGATGTTTGAAAACCACTTTTGAATGTTCGATAGGGCCTATTTTTTTCAAGATTTTGTTTCCGTGTTTTATTATAGAGCCGCCGCAATATGATTATAATGAAGAATGAGGTGAATTGTTCGTATGACATGAGTGCCGTGCTTGTACAACCGATAGAGATTCTAATTGTTTGTCAAGCAGTGTGGGATCCCTTCCACTGGTGTGCAATCCCCTCTTATATTCCCAGAAACTTGCGTGTTTCCAAGCGATGTAGAAACCTGTACACCGCACTCCAGCTCACGTGTGTGTGTGGCTCAAGACACTGGGCCACCTCCATGGCTCAAGTTCATGCAATTTGAGCTGGGCATTGGTTCTAATACCATCTGCCATACTCCACCACTACAGTTGAGAATGTTGTATGTAATGCTTTTCAGAATGCGCAGTCGATCCCCTCTTTTTCTTTCTCTGCAACTTCTGCCTTTCTCGGTGAAGCCCACCACGCTCCTTCTCGCGTGTGTATGCGCCCATGTGGGCATTGGCACTAATTGAATCTATCAGTATTATGCGCTCTTTATATTTTTCAATCATCGTTGTCTTCTCAGATGACATGGAATTCCGTCTATAGGTGTATTGGAGATCTTAGTATTAGTGCGTGGTGAGATTCTTTTGTAGGATCTAAGATTTAGTAATAATTTGAGTGTTATTTAGTAAATCTATCATATATGAGAAGCATGTTATGAACTACAAAGATCATGAAATTGTATTTTTTTTTTTTTACAATCGAAGTCAGTATATCAATCAATTTTCTTCTCAGATTATTGTTGCCAAAATGTCCGGCCAAAGCCAGCGCTTGAACGTTGTTCCTACTGTCACAGTGCTCGGAATCATGAAGGCTCGCCTTATTGGTGCCACAAGAGGCCATGCTCTTCTCAAGAAGAAGAGTGACGCTTTAACTGTGCAGTTCCGTCAGATTCTCAAGAACATCGTCTCCACCAAAGAATCAATGGGGGATGTCATGAAAACCTCCTCCTTCGCCCTAACTGAAGCCAAATACGTCGCTGGCGAGAACATCAAACACGTTGTACTCGAAAACGTCCACAATGCGTCTGTTAAAGTTCGTTCCCGGCAAGAAAACATTGCAGGCGTCAAGCTCCCCAAGTTTGAGTACTTGAATGAAGGCGAGACGAGGAATGACCTCACTGGATTAGCGCGAGGCGGGCAGCAGGTGCAGGCCTGCCGTGCTGCTTACCTGAAAGCCATCGAGGTTCTGGTCGACCTTGCTTCTCTCCAGACATCATTCCTGACGCTGGATGAGGCGATCAAGACTACGAATCGCAGGGTAAACGCCTTGGAGAACGTCGTGAAGCCGAGGTTGGAGAACACGATAACATACATCAAAGGGGAGCTAGATGAGCTGGAAAGGGAGGATTTCTTCAGATTGAAGAAAATACAAGGTTACAAGAAGAGGGAGATTGAAATGAAAATTGCAGCTTCCAGGCTGTTTGAGGAAGAGCAGCGGAAGGTTTCTTTACAGAAAGGGATTTCAGCCCATAACTTCTTGTCTGATGCTATGCAGAAAGATGAGGACATCATTTTCTGATATGGAAAATGTATTTCTTGCCTCCTCTGCTAATTTTTTTTTTAATTTTTTATATTGGGAGAATTATTACTATCAATAATTATCTTGAATAAAATCTGTTATGCATGGCAAGTTTTGTGGCTTTGAGAATGTATTGCCTGGTCATCAAGTTATGTGGATAATTATTGAAAGACTAGTTTGTTCATGCAATAGTTAGCCAACAAATGTATTGATTTTCATGATATATATATACATATATACCAAAATTGATGACCCTGCAAGATTAGTGATGCATCATAGTTTCACAGATCATTCTTGGACGCTCTATCCAGTTTCATAACATCTGATATTGCTTACTCATTCTCCATGCAGAGTCAGGACCTGTATTTTTTTTTTTTTTTGTACTTACTACTAAAGGTAAAGGTGACAGTAGAATAGGTGACGCTAAGGTTTGAACATGACACTTCCTGTTATGATATTATTTTAATTACCCAATTATGCTAAAAACTTAAACTAATGGATAGAGTTAATATTCTTCACGAAGATTCAATTAATGATAAAAGAATTCCTTACCAGGACAGGAAAGGAGAAAAAACAGAGACAACGATAAGTTATGTATATTATAACTATTATATGTGCCTTTTTTACCCGTTTCTTTTATTTCAATTTCGTTTCTAATGCATATTTATTGTTACAAGAGAGGTGTTAGATATTTATCCCACATCAGATCCAGATGGGAGCTGAAATTGTTATATAGGGTTTGCATTTTTTTTTCCTTTTTGTAATTTTGTTTTTTTTTAGTGAAAACTTTCTTTAGCTTCACATTATAATGCCATGATGTTTCACGACCTTTCCCATTGCCCAACATGCTTTTCATCTTCAAATTGTTTTTTGTAAAAAAAAAACTGGCATTAACAGATAATTCAATTATTATTATTTTTGTTTTTGTGTGTGTGGCAAGAAACTCATACATGCACTCATCTGTCTTCATAAACTCTCACTTGTTAGTTTGATGGTTAAAGAGCTTATATTTACTAGGTCGAAAAAAACAAACTTTTTACTTTCTACTGTTGCTGTTTGGTACTGCATTTCAAAGAATCCAACACTAGTTATTTTAGTGCATTTGTATGCTGCATTGTGGCCTTCACTACCTTAACCGATCGTCTGAATCTATCAACAGAATGCCCAGATTACAAAAATCATTACCAAGATATATATGAACCTCGCCAATTGCAATTATATATTAAAGCAATGTGTGAAAAACAAGAATAACAACATTATTGAGCATCCTCTTGGGCAGATGAGAAGTATGCATATCAAGAAACCGAATACAGACATACATTGGTCAAGAAAATTGAACCCCAAGATTGTGCATGAGCAGCTCTCATTTGAGAACAGACTGAAGGACCATGCTGTGAGGCTCAAGCTAACGTATCATCCAGACGACGTTCATTCAATGGCAATGCCCGAAGTTGACAAAATGCCTTCTAGACTTTCCTCCCAATCGGCTTAGTAAGTTTGGAAGACGAAGCAGAACCGTTCCCAGAGAAACCACCTGGCTTCCTCGTGGATGAGAAACTGTATATAACAACCAAGATTTTAATGTCTCCGTAACAAGATTTTAATATCTCCGGATATATGGAGAAATATGGAGAATTAAGGACTTTACCTATGACTGTTCTGCAAGCGAGTTCTCTTCATAGCTGCTAAATTCTTCACCTCAACACTGTTAGAAAAGAGAAAAAAGAATATAAATGTTTAGCTACCAAGGACCAACCTTCATTAGTAGTAGTTACTTCTAAATGTGGCATGGAGGTGAGCAGAGGGGCCAACAACATGTAAGTCCCAACATGGCTGAGTAAATGTATTTTAAGATGAAAGATCTTTCTAATAGAATGATTTTCTTTTACATGGCTGGTTTATTAGGGAGTTAAGAAGCAGACACATCCGGTCATACGAGTTAGGGGCAATGACGTGACGGGTAAAACACATCTTTTGGGTGTGAGTATGCTTAACTTAAAAAAAAAAAAAAAAAAACCACATCTTTTGAACATGTTGGGAAACATACACACACACACTAACAGTCTAATTACTCTCAAATAGATGGCTGCAACTTCTTAGAAGACCAAAAAAACCTACGGCGTTGACTCTCCTTTTCTTCAGTATGGGATAATACTTGTAAAAGTAAACTAAATATTATATCTCAACATTTCTTAACCACGTATCTTCATAGCCCCATTTATGCATCAACTTAGAAGAACTTTTTACCTATTGAGATATTCCCGTTTTGTCTTCTTCATCAAGTTGCTTGTTGTATTGGAGATATTGCTACCAGGTCCACCTACAAACATTATGTAAATGTAAAACAATCAAAGACCAATAAAAAAACGTATCCGCTTCAGTACTTTTGCCTATGCAAGTGCTGCTAATTCTTTAGATTTATAGGATGCAACACTGACCTCCAACTAACTAAAGGACTAACAGGATACAAATAGTATACCTCCGTAGAAGCTTCTTTTACTGCTTGAAGGTGGAACCTTTGAGCAAAGCTGAATTTGCCGACTTTGTTTCCCTGCAAAAATTAAGCATTTGGAAACAATTTGAATATAAACAAAGCACCACCACGTGGCATATACTATGAAGAAACAGCATCTGAGACCACAAAATGATAATAGAATACGACGTGGAGAGCATTTTGCTACATTAACTAGAAGACTGATACTTTTATCAAAGAAACATGTCAGGGAAAAAATTAAGTTTAAGACAATGCACACCAACAAATTAAAAAAATTTCCTTTTCCTATACTTTCTTCCTTTTCTACTTCTATTTTTCACTTGTGCAAAGGTTTCAAGTTGGGGGGCTACATCCACCTTAGTTTAAGAAGCCATTTCTCTTCTAATGCGCTGAAATATTTATTTTGGAAAAGTAACCCCAATATGAGTTTTACAGTGCAGGTACATCACACATCCTACGATAGTAGTAAAGCCACATCAAGAAGCAGCACATGGGTACTTTAATAATTTGCACCACAAGTAAAACAATCTTCTAACGAGTATAACACTATTCTAGAAAAATCACGAGGAAAAATATGAATTATGAGTCAAAAAGTAAGGCACTCAAAAATAATACCATTGAAGGTTTCTAAAGAAATATCTAGATTTGATTATAAGGATCTTACGAGCATTTGCTTTCTTATACCCTTCGTTCAATTTATTGCCTGCGTTTTGCAGACTTCCCTCCTCAACTGTTGTCTTTGCCTAAAAGAAAATCAACCCAATTGTAACACAATTGTTCAGTTACAATCAAACACCTTCAATAATTCTAAACGAACTGAAAATGCAATTACCTAAATACAGTCAAGAAATAGAAACAATGACAAGAACTGTGGATAATTTCAGATAAAAGGGAAGTATCGAAAAAGGATTACCTCATACAACTGTTTCCATGTATATGACACTTTGCTCCGTTTCATGTTCTCGATTACAGAATCGGTGTTCTTAGCACCGAAGTGTCTCTGGTAAAAGTTCTTCCACAACTTATTAGTTATTGGGCTAAGATCTCTTCCCTGCATTATAGACAAATATGTAATTAAACATTCCAAGAACATTTGAACCATGTTATACCAATTCAATGATTACTGAAGAGGAACTTTTCTTACTTCTGTCACATTCTCTATGTGCATCAACTGTTCAAGTGTACAATGTGGTAAAATGCGCTCGAGGAGATGTGCCTCTGTTAATCCCACATTCCCAAGATACCTAACATTATCCACTGCAGTTTGAACACATAGATCAACCAAAGAAGGAATTGCTCTCCTCTCTGTCCACATGTTGAATAACTTGATCTCAATCTCGTCTGGTTTTCCGTTTGCAACTAGTAATAAGAGAATACAATCAAATTTCACAATACTCATTATAAAACTAGAAATATTAATAAATAAAACAAGAGGAAAGAGACCCCTGGAGTGTATTTATGTCTCTGTTTTAGGTATGTCTAAATCTCTTTTCTCTGTTTATTCCTTTTTCTTTTCTTGACATTTCGATACTTCTTCATTTGAGTTAAAATTTTTGATATCAAAAAATATACTAGGTAAAACATATTTAAATTGGTCCTGCAATGACCATAAAACTAAATCTCCGAACTCAAATATATTAAAACCCGAGGCACCAATGCCAGTGAATTAACTACTTGAGCCAGCTACAACATGTATATCATTACGTGTTCGCACTATTATACCCCAAGGTATGAAAAAGACTCATCCTTTTAATTTTTAATTTGCCACTCAACAACAATACTGCTTTCGAACTAAATGTTGGTTATTACAATAAACACGGCATGTGATTGAAATTTTTTCCTTGAAATATTCCAACAAATCAAATCAACAAACATAAACTTGAATGTTCCTCTCTATTTCACAAATTCCTTCAATTTCAGAATAAATTGTAATAAAAAACTCAATTATCTGCAAAATTAAATTCCCCTAAATTTTGAAGCAACCAATTAAACCAATATCATAACCTAATAGACTAACATAAAAACGTTAGGGGGAAAGAAAATTAATAATTCAATCCACAGATTGGAAAATTTCCGATTTACTCATTGAATTTATACAGAGCAGTCTAATTCTCCACAAACTACCTCTTCATACACAAAATACAAACACATATACACAAACACGTATAAAGTAAAATATAAAATTAACTAAAAATCAAATCACATTGATAACATCTTAGATCGATTCCAAGAGAAGCCAATTCGATCATGACGCCCGCATCTGTGTGTATATGTGTGTATAGATCATATATGTACATGAGCGCGCGAGAGCGAGGTTCGAGAGCTTACCGACTCGCGATCAAATCACTAATCACTAATCAGAATGGCCGGCCGGCCGGCGATGAGAAGGTCAACGGAATTCGATAATCCATTATATATATATATATATATATATATATATACGTGTGTATATGTAATATGTATGTATATATGCTAGGTATAACGCGGAATCAAGTTCTTCACACAGGTATCGCTGATGGAAGATATATCTGGTTAAATAAAATAGGGTAAAATGCAATAAACCCCCCTAAACTATTACACTTTTGCAACTAACCCCAAGAACTAAAACAAACCCCTCTCAATTATCAATTTGTTGCAATTTGCCTCAATTCTATTATAAAAGACTATCATACCTTACTATTATATTTTTTAATTCTTTAAATTATATAAATATTATTTCTCTCAGTTAGATTATTAATTATATCATTCCCCTTAGATGTATTAAAGTAAATTTACTCTTAAATGCTAAAATAAATAAATTTATAAGTTGTAATTATTTTATTTTAAAATTAATTAACTTTCTATTAATATTTAGTTTGATTTAGATAATAAAATTCATGATCCTATTTAATTTATTTTATGCCAAATGTAAACTTATTTTCATAGAAATATATTCATAAATAAATCACAAATTACTTAGATAATCATCACCATTTGATTTTCTCATGTTATATATATAGATAATTTTAATTAAATAGCTAAGCATTTTAGAATTTTATTTAATTCTTATTTAAACAACCTAAATAAATTATTAAAAACTTAAAATTTAAAAAATCATGTATAATTCTATATTAGTTTGAATGAAGAATATGCCATCAAATTATTCTTAATTATTTCATAATCTAAGTTAATAAGAAAAATGTATTAAATAACATTTATTAAAGAAAGGGCATTTATAAAAAAATATTTACAAATTGTGATTTTTTGCAATAAATGTGATAGTTTAGGGAATTTATTGCACAACTTATAATTATGGGGTTTATTGCATTTAACCCAATAAAATATTTGCAATAAGATATTTAACGTTTTCCTAATTCGTAAATACTTCCAATTTTAGGAAACAATCTCACGCCCATTAATGATGCAAGTAATCTTAAAATTCTACTTTTGAAACTAAAATGACAAAATAAGTCCTACAAATTTAGTTAGGACGAGTAAACCCAACTTTTGATTTCTTTTTCTTTTTCTTTTTCATTGAAGCCTTAAATTTCTATATTTTTAAATTATAGTCTTGTTCCGAATATTATATTTGAAAAAAAAACTAAATAGTATTAGATTTAGGCAAAAGTGCAAAATATTCTCTTATACTATAAAAGTGAGCAAATCAGTCCTTCAAATTTTTAAAATTGAGCAAGTTACCCCGAACAAGAATGGCAATGGGACGGAAGATCACCTTCGCCATCCCCAAACCCGGTTATTTTTTCGCGCCCCATACTCGCCCCGCACCCCGGTTACTATTTTTTTTTTTTTTAAATATATTAAAAAAAATCCTTAACATAAAAATAATGTTAAAATATGCATATATATGGGTATCTTTATAATAGATATAATATATATGGGTATATTTATAATATTTAATATATATAAGGGTATTTTAATAAATAATTTAAACGGGACGGGGCAGGGGTTCCCCATACCAGCCCCAAATATAATCGGGGATTTTCCCCCGCCCCAATTAGTTTAATCGGGGCCCCAAATCCGGAACAAACGAGGCGGGTGGGTTTTATTGTCGTCCCTACTCTTGGATTCACTTTTTGAATATCAAATTATCAATGCACTCATATATTAACCTTTTGTAAAATATAAAAATAAGGGTTAACTTTATTTATACCCCTAAGATTTGTTTTATCTTCAATCAAACCTCTTAAGTTTGACAAACTTCATTTACACCCTTTATTTTTTCAAATCCACATCAATTATACCCCCTAATACCACTTAATACCTAAACTACTCTCAATGTTGAAATATGTGGTATTTGGAAACAAAGATTCAATTTTTTTTACTACCCTCAAATTTTATTATCTCTATTCAATATTTTCCCACTTTTAATATTATTATCTAGTTATATAAATTATTTGTTATATATATATATATATATTACTATAAACGATTTTTTTTATGCAAAAATAAAAAATTAATGCCGAAGTATTTTTTATATTTCTTAATGCCCAATTGGACTATTCTCAGTATCTGAAGTCACGACTCTGTCACTTGCAGTTTGAATCCTTACCACTAAAACATGAAAGGTGTGTATAAATTATCAAATTTTAGATGTCAATTGAGAAAATATTTTGGTCAATACACATAACAAACCTTTCGTTTTCAAACTACCATTAATTTCGACATTAAATTTTTGGTCAAATTTCGGTTAATAGACAAAAGAAATCTTTTGGTCAAATTTTGGCATAAAAAAATTTCGTTTATAGTAATATATATATATAATAATTTATATAACTAGATAATAATATTAAAAGTGGAAAAATAATATACCCTAATTGGTAGATTGAAAAAAAATTATTTCGACATTAATTTTTTATTTCGGCATATATATATAAAAATTTTGTTTATAGTTTATAGTAATATATATATATATATATATATATATATAATTATTTATATAACTAGATAATAATGTTAAAAATGTAAAAATATTGGATATAATGAAAGTTGAGGGAAAAAAAGAAATTGAATCATTGTTTCCAAACATCACATATCTCACCATTAATGGTAGTTTAGGTATTAAGTGGCATTAAGGGGTGTAAATGATGTAGGTTTGAATAAATAAGGGGTGTAAATGAAGTTTGTCAAACTTGAGGGGGTCTAATTAAAGATAAAACAAACTTTAGGAGTATAAATGAAGTTAACCATTATTTTTATATTTTACAAAATGTTAATACATGGGTGCAATGATAATTTGACATTCAAAAAGTGAGTTAGGGGAGGGGGAACTTGCTTAAGTTTGAGAACTTGATGGACTGATTTGTTCATTTTTATAATATAAAGGAGTATTTTTCTCACTTGACAATGGTTCAGGGGGTATTTTGCACTTTTGCCTTAGATTTATAATTGGAATTTTATATGCATCATTATAAAATATAAAAGTAAATTTGTTTTTATTAAATAATATGTTCTTATTTAAGTGGAATTGATAAAATTAACTATTGTTGAAATTTATAGTACCTTATTATTAACTTTTGGGGCTATAGTAATATTAAAAAAGTATAAAATTTAAATTGGACTAGGAACTTGATTAATTATTTATTTGGCCTATTATAATATTAAAAAATAAAAAAATTGGAGCCTCCTTGGCCGGAGGTAGGCAACCCGCCAGTGAGTTATAGAACTCCAATTCCTTCAAAAATAGTAAGAGGTTGAGGTTGATCCATATCATCTTGACTTGGTTATGTTTCCTCTATTTTTTTTTTTTAAGTATACCGAATCAAGTTCTTCTCCTACCCGTATTGAATAGAACATGTTGAGCCAAATCTTTTTCATGCAAAACCTGCTTGATTTAGATCGGAAAAATCGTGTGATTTTATGAAAACCATGTGCTATGACTTGAATCTGTAGTCAATCTTATTTCCGATAGGAGCAGTTGACAATTGAATCCGATTTTCCCCATGATTTTCATATAAATAATAGTGTGAAAAGAAGGGATTTTCCCGATCCTTTGCTTTAAGATGGCTCCAAGTTGTTCAAGAATATTCTCGACCCTTTGCTTTAGGATTAGTCAGTTATATTTCTCGATGGGGCAGGGAAGGGATATAACTCAGCGGTAAAGTGTTACCTTAACTTGGTAGAAGTCATCAGTTCGAAGCTGATTATCCCTAAATCCAATGTGAGTTTTTCTAATTTGACTTGCAAAAAGAGGATAAATGGGCCAAAGATCTTACTATTTTATAGATTATATCCACATGCCATCCGAAGTTTTTAAAAGATGTTTAGTAAGTCACAAAAATATAACCCTATATATATCATGGACAGAGTAATAAAAAATCAATTACTGTCCTTGAAAATTTTTCCTAGCTCCACCTTTGCTCATGTATTATATATATATATATATATACATATATATAATTTGTTGGAATTGCATTCTATTCATGCGAAGAAGCGCCATTAATCTATTAATTTTGGGTGAATCAATCAGTTCGCACAAATACCTGATTGCCAAAAATGCCATTACTTTTATACATATTTATATTTTATTATCCCAAAACTAATTTATGAAATTACGAAATGCCCTCTCTATCTATCTATCTATCTATTTTTATTTTTTTTGGGTAAATAAATAAATTCATTAAAGAGAAAAGTAAGTTACAAAAACTGAAAAAAGAGAGAGGGGGTTAGAACTTAGAAGAAAAAGGGCATTAGCAGGCCCAACCTGAAAACAGTACAAAGAGTCCTATATGGGCTAAAGGACTCGGCCCATTCACAACCAAATCTTAAACCATACCAACGAATACAACAAACATTTATAGGCATTGAAAGGTCCTTCAACATAGCCACAGGCCCACAGATGACTAACAAACAAGAACTAGAAAACTCATCCACATATTGCAACCGGTGCGGTATTGGTTTTTGGTTTTTGGTTTGGGTTGGGTTGGGTTTGATATGATTTTATTCTGAACTGAAATCATGTTTTGTGCAGATGATTTTGGTGTGAGAAAAAAATGAAACTGAAAAACCAAACCATGTTTGATAGAGTTGATATGGGCTGAAAGTCTGAAATCAAACCATGTTTGGTAACTTGGAATGATTTGATATTTTATTTATTTATAATAATATTTTCTAAATAGTTATGTTTAAAAAATAAATATATAAATAAAAATACATTAAGGATGCATTTTTTTTACAAAAAATATTAATGTTGGATAATAATAATTCACCATATTGCAAAAATTATTCAATTGGTTTGTATATGTAGTTCGAAAATTTATAATCTTTTTCCATTTGAAATTTTAATGTTTTTTTTACCAATTTATTATTTTTAAATATTTATTACTCAATATTTATTAATTTATTATTAATTATTTATTCATAATTTTTTTATTTATTTATTTGGTTTTATTTTATTTATTATTTTAAAATATTTATTACACAATTTTTATTTATTTATTATTAATTATTAATTAATTAATTATTATATTATATTAATTAAATTAAAATTTTAATTAAATAAATATATATGTATATTTAACTATTTATTTTTTTGTACAAATTTATTTAATATTTAACTATTTATTATTTATTCATTTTATTTTTGTTTATTATTTATTTGGTTTTACTTTATTTATTATTTTAAAATATTTATTACTCAATATTTATTTATTATTAATTAATTATTAATTTTATTTTATTTATCATATTTATTTATTTATTATTTTTAAATATTTATTAATCAATATTTATTTATTTATTATTAATTATTAATTGTTAATTATTTCTATATTATTTATTTAATATTTTACTCAATTTTTATTTATTTATTATTATTAATAAAAAATTATTAATTATTATTTTTGTTTATTATTTATTTGATTTTACTTAATTTTATTTTATCTATTTAATAAAATGACAAGCACGACAATGTTGACTTTTGTTGAGAATAAAATGGTACATCAATGATGGATTTGAGATTATGGGTTGGTTTTAATTTGATGGTTATGGGTTGTGAATAGTAACCAAACCAAAAGAAACCATTAAGATGGTTCGTGAATTGTTTTATTTAACACTGTAACTCCAGAACCAAGTCAACCAAATATGGGTTGGGCTACCATTTTCAGTCAAAAACCATCTACTAGACAACCTCTAAAAGCTATCGGGTTGGTACTTGCATGAATCAAAAGCTTGGTAGTGCTGGGTAGTAAAATGAGTTTCACATCATTTTGCCAAATGAGAAAGAAGCAGAGGGATGAAGGAAGCAAACAACATATTAATTGGTAGTGTTACAATTCCAATATTTATGATAAATATATATATATATATATATATATATATATATTCGGTAATTTATCATATATATTTAATTAAGTACGTCCTATGAATGAAAAAAATCTCTGTGTGGTTCTGACTAGATAGATATTCAAGACAATCACAACTTTATATGCAAACAAAGGTCTCTATAAAACTGGGCACAATTGTAATTTTCTTCTTAAACCATAGTCCATAATTTTTTTGTAAAAGCTTACACTACTAATGCTTGTTGGTTTTTCAAAAGCAATTACCAAATAAAAACTTTATTAACTTTTCCTCCTATGATAATTACCAAATGATGAGAACATTATTTATCTGTTCCATTTATTATTATAACATGGAAAGATGAATCAGTAGTTATGAATGAGAGCTGCATAGAAGAGTTGATTCCATGTATCGGGGACACCAGCTAGACACCAGTGGCTGCAGTCCATGCCGTTGTGGCCTCCATAGCCGTAGACGGAGGGGTGCCCATCTTTTCTGAGCTGCGAAAGGCCTGTTATGTCCAGTAAATACACCGGCTTTGACATGCTACGCAACACCTCCTCCAATACCACTTCTGCTGGATATGGCCCTCTCGGATACTTTGCGCCGCTCAGTGGCTGCGTTTGCCCCCCACAGTTCTTCGCATTCCGTTCACCCCAGTCACTTCCGCTGATTTACATACGCAAAAACTATTATTAATTAGACCAAAATTGTAAGAAAAAGAAAGAAAATCATGCTCGATATAACAACATAAATTTATTATAACCCGAATGGGTGACACAGTTGGAAAAGGCACGGCAAGTGCCTTATTAGGTCCCATGTTTGATTTCCGTTTGTTATAATAAAATACGCGTAAGCTGACCCGAATATCATGATTACAAAAAAAAAACCCAGATTATTCAGGTGTTTAATCATTTACATAAAAGGGATTTCAATTGATCACTTCATTTTCCTTTACTTGCACTTTATGCTACGTTTAACCAAACGTACACTTTGTTCTATAACTATACATTATGATCATGTAATTTCTTCATAAAGAAGTTACGATGCTAGTAAAGATGATCTTCATGAGAATGCTATTTCGGTGAACTTGAGACAAGACACACATACATACACATAAATGAATGGTGGACTTACTTGACATGATCTGGGGAAACTCCTTGGAAGAAGACTTTGGTTTTTGCAGGATCTACCAAGGAGTCTACCAATGTGGCCCATGTTCTCAATGCTTTTTCATAGGCAACCAAACGATTCATGTCTTTGTATGTTGCATTCCCTTCTTCAATCAAATCCCATCTGCAGCACACACAAATATATATATATATATGTATGTATATACACATGAATATAGTACTGATAGAGGAACACGAATTATATGTGTTTAAGAAATGGTTTTACTTACGGTTGTTTCCTTCCTGTGTGAAGCCACCAATGCCATGTGTTGAAGATCAATGTATCAACTTCCTTCCACATTTTACTGCTCTCCATTGAGCCAAGTTTTAGAACTCTTTCACCGTTTTCGTTTATAAGATCAACAAGAAATGCGTCGCGGTAGAACATGATTGAAACATTGTAACTCTACAAATGTTCATAAGTGCAGCAAGTTAGGTGAGCAAGTTAGTTAATTAGCACACAATGAATGAGAGTGTGTACTCAACTCAAAATTAAATGAGAATATATAAATATATATGAGACCCTGATTAATTAAAATCTAGAAGACACTTTAATAAAAATTCATAAACTATCAACCCCGAGCATAGAAAATTACAATCTCAAAGAATTTCGAATGATAATTAAGCTCGGGAAAATTATGCTTTGTTTGGAATCAAGGTTTTTCGAAATTGAAAGTAAAATTGGAAAAGGAATTGAATTTTAATAATAAGAAAAAAAGGTATTAAATTTTAATAAAAAATGAATTATATCTTGTGTTCAAAAGAAATAAAAATTATGTTAAAAGAAGAATAAATTTTGTATAATAATATTATTAATATGAATATGTGTATGTGTATGCAAACCTGTTTGGATTGACTTTTCAGAATTTAACTTTGGCTTTCATGAGGGAAAAACTCTTTTGAACGGTGTTTGACAAAAATTTTAGAAGACCTTTTAGACATTAAAAAAACATTTAAAACAGCTTCTGAAAATGAGATATACTTTTCTTTTTCATATGTGTTTACAGCCTTGCAAAATCTCAGCTAAACGGGGCCATAGTATATTATAAATCGGAAAGTAGTTTTGGTTATACGTCAAAAACAAGTAATTAATAAGTAGTTATCAAATTCTTTTAAATTCTTCTTGTTTTTTTTTTCGAATTTGTTAAAACTCTACTATTTCGTTCAGTCAAATTCGAACTGATCGACTAAAATATATATACTTGTATCAATCTATATAGATATATACAATGAGTGAGAGTTTCACCGGAAATGTAAACGTGGAGAGGCCCTCAACTCTATTGGAGACGTAGTTAGCTCGTGGTACAGCTACGTGAAGCATACACGTGAGAGACAGCCATTGGTTGAGACTCAAAGAATCTCCTACGAACATGATCCGTTTTCCTTTTAATCTCATCAACAAATCTCTACCGTCAAACCTACATCAACAAAAAGGCAATAATCAACATTCATGCTTGTGGAGTCCACCAAAGGATCATTCAGTATCTGACAGTGACACACCAACACACCTTATTGAGGACAAAGTGAATGAAAAACATCTTTCATAAAAATCATGTTTGGAAATTGTGAATACGGATTCAGATTCTTTCCATTATATTACAAAGGCTTGTTTATACACATACATATATATATATATATATATATATATATATATATTTGGTTTTGGGATATAATTATTTTGAGTTTTGTTTAATTCATTTATGAGAGTCGTTTTGCAACGTCTAGTGAGCTAGTTAGTTAGGAGGATAAAAAATTGAAAGAAAAAAAATTCGTATGCATGGTTCACGATTGAATATATAATATAGTGAAATCTATTTGTGATGTTGTATTTTCAATGTATTGATCGTATTAAAGATATATCTTACATTATTTTTTATAAGCACTAGAATAATGTAATTAAAATATATTGCACAAAAAATAACAAACAATTGAGATATCCAATAAGATCTAAATCAAAATGATAATTCCTTGTGTATATATATATATATACACATTTAGTGCTTAATGTGATATCTTATAAAGTGCATCAAAACATAATGTTAAAAAAATAACAGTAAATAATTAAAGAAAAAAATTAAAGTAAATAATTAAATAAATAAAATTGCAAAGGTGCCAGCTCATTGTCTTGCAGTGTTGGCAAAGCAATGGAAGGGAATGTTTTATTTTATTATAAGAGAGCAAAAAAGAAGGATTGCGGGTTAAAGAATAAACTAAAATACTTACTCAAACAAGAAAAAAGGATAACAAATTGGCTTTCCTTTTTGTCCATTTCTACTATTTTTGTTAATTTTTTTCTTTTCCTTTCCAGTGAAACTTTCTTTTATTTTCTAGCTTTCCAAACATGGGTTTGCTTCCATTTTCTTGGCTTTCAAGACACAGCGGTCCACAAAAGATAATAAGAATTGTGGCTCTCGTGATGCCATAGTGTGTACGCCAATTCTTGCTAGTGCTATACTATTATATAGTTGTTGTCCAACACGTAGTGCCCAAAATTGGAAGTCACTGCATGCGAAGGTTCAACCAAGATACAAAGTGGACCATATATATATTAATATTAATTGCCAGCCTTATCTCTTATGGCCGAATAACTATATTATATATGTATATATATATATATATATATATATATATGTATATATATATGGGTCCTTCAAGCTACAATAGGAACTTTGAAATGCCCACCTCATTAATATATGTTATGATTAGAAGGAATTATAGCCAGTTCGTTGAATTAGTTAGCAGGTGGAACCGTTATATATTATAGTAAGGATCAAATTAGTTCTATATGGCAATTATTTGATCAAAGAAAAAGAACTCACACCGACGTTGGTTAGAGCAGAGTGTGTTGTGGTGGTGACGGGTTGTTAGAGGTCCTTTGTCCAACATCGGATTTGGATATGATAAAGTGACTGGGTTTATAATTCAATGGATTAGTCTCATTTATCACCTTAAGGCTTGAGTCGAATCGCGAAACATCTAACTAGTTACAGTTGGTTTCAAAATCAGACCTAATCCTTGATCATTGATATGGTGTCACGCCATGCACCCGAATTGACTCCGGGTATATGTGCGAATTTAAATGGGAAAGAATGATAGAAGTTTTTGTCCCACATTATGAAAAGTGATGGGATTTATTAATAAGTGGATGCCAACTATTAGTTAAAATTTTGAGGCAAAACATCTTTACCCCTTACACTAGTTTACTAACTTTGCTTATACAATGTACTTTCTATATCCATATTAATTTACACAACAAATTAAAAAATATATATAGTAACAATAGATTTCAAAAATCAATTTACGGGCAAGAACAATATAAAGGATACAATTTTATCAAATCAAGCTCATAATATATATATACCGATTTCACATGTGATTAAGAAATTCATACTCATTTATGTTTATAAGTGAGTTACAATATATATATATATATATATATATATATATTTATATAGATTTCAAACTTATTTATGTCAATTGAATATAATTGGCATAAATAAAGGAGTTATCATTAAAAACTTATTAAAAACTTAAAATAGGTGGGTATACTCATCACAGAGCAAGAGGAGATCATTAAGCGTAATGTATAATTATATATATATATATATAGATTCACCTAAAGACCAATCAATCCTTAAACGAAAAAATATGTATCTAAATATATATACATATGCATGTAAATTGTTTTTCCAACAATAAAATCTTAAAAAACAATTTTTTCAGAAGATAATAAAGTCTCTACAGTAACAATATTATTGGTCTAAAGGCTTAGTATACCGTAAGATGCTTTCCAAGTTCTTCATCCAAAAGTTTAAGTTATTAAATTGTACTAATATAAAATTCATTTATACTCATGTGGGACCATTTTGTCAACCCGACCTTAATCCAAACTCCTCTCAGGGGAGCAACACCAAAACAAGGGCACTGGATCAATCTGTAACACCTAATGACAATAAATTTGATTTTACACAACCCTTATCATCGACCCATCACAATATTATATAAATTAAACTTATAACCTTTCAATTTCTCTATACATCGAACTATGACATACAAGATGAAATACATCACCACATTTACATGAGCAATTCAAAGATAAACAGAGAAAAGGACATTGAACTAGAACACCACCTCAAAATGCATATAGGTCATATAGAAACACCCCATGAATAAAATGGTTATCGAAAAGGAAAAAAAAACACCATGAATAAAAATTGTACTATTCCAATTTCTATCATTTCAATAGGAGCAATAATTTCCAGGTCTATTTGGAACACTCATTGTTTCAATTAATTTTGGAGTATAAAATTTGGTCAGAAATATAAATAATAGAAAAAAAAACATCTATTAAATATGTATATATATGTATATCACATGCATATAACACCACCCAATTATGCCTTAATAGAGAAATTATAAATATATATATATATATATATATATATATATATATATATATATATATATGTGTGGGTAGGTGTATAGTACCTTGGTAAATTGCATCCAGTGGGTTGCCACCTGTATTTGAGGTAGTCTTTGTCTGTTCGACCGTTCCTTAGGCAATCGAACTCCTTTTCAATGAAGGGACATTGTGTTGTATCATAGAGAGGATAAGAATTATCAAACACCCAATTCCCTTCAAACATATTACATTCTCCATGTGTTTGTGTCATGAGGACAAACACCACTAGCACCACTACTAGTGCCCAAGAACCAGTAAAAACACCACCCATATATATATATGTGTGTGTACTGCTAGAACTTGCAGTTGTGTATTTCTCGGTTACAACAAAAAAATTGGTATACAACCTCTCTCTCTCTATATATTAGGTGCAGAGAGAGGGGGGACTGGAGGTTTTTAAATTTGGTAACTGCAATTGGCTGAAATAAGGAAGCTTTTCTAAATGGGAACAGAAGCACTATATATAGATATATTATATGCATTTTAGTTTCTTAATTAAGTTTTGCATATAATAAAATGTATACTATACATGTATATATATATATTATATCTATATATCTATTTTGTTAATAATATATTCTTATGCACGGTTGAATCAATGACAATCGGTTAAAAAGAAAGAAAAAAGAATCAATGACAGCAAAGTCATTTTACATTAAAAACTACATTTATCAACCCCTATATATAATGGGGTATTAATATATGGGTCACACTCCCTTTTAATTCATTACTTTATCTATGAAAAATAAATGGCATAAATGCCATTTAGATTGACTTCATGTAGTTGCTAGGGTCATTTCACATTTAAAGTTGAATACATTTACAAGAACTATACGTTAAATGAATCAGCTTCCACATCTAAATTGTGGTATGTTATATATAAGGGCCACTGTTGTATTTATAGCTATGATACGAAAAGGATATATGAGAAATTTATACACGGGAATAGAATAGAAATATTCCGGTGATTAAATTTGGAGATTTATTTTTAATACTTTTCTTTCCATATTTGTTTTATTAGAGTTATTGAAAACAAAATTGGAAGAATTTTAAAAAGAAATGGGTTGAGACTTCTTTTATTTCACGAGTTCAGACTTTGAGAGAGACGAAGTTGCAATAGATGATCCTCCATATTACCCGGTGAAGTCTTGAAGTAGGTCGTGGCATGCCATTATGACATGGGAGGATGACACAGTGATAGTTTTGGTAAATAAGTCCAACTTTGAAAGTCGGGCTTAAGAGTGTTGGAAAATTATGAGGATTTAATTGGAGATGCTCTATATCATAAAAAGATGACATGTCAAAGAAAATCCGGATTTAGAATTCAGGAACTTCGAAAAAGGCCATTATGACTCCTCAAGCAGGGTTAACACTTGTTCTGGTCATAGTTGTATTTGTGAATTCTGCATATATAAGAAGGGGTGGGTCTCTCACCCAAGTGGGCATTCAATCACTTAGAAAGGCCATGGGCAAGCCTTGGCTAAGGCGTGTATAGGAAAACTTGTTTGTATGTTTAGACATGGTTCGGTGGCACGGTTGGTGAGATGGCTCGGTGAAAATACGGTGGGCTGAGCTGGAGCACGCATGGCTTAGCAAGCTATGTGTGCATGCCCACGAGTGTGCCAACTTGCCTTTGACAAGGTGATGCCTTAGCTTGGTATGCATTGGTGTGCATGCAATGCACTTGGCTCGGCAAGCCATATACACACCCAAGCTTTGGCTAGGCCAACTTGCCCTTGGGGCAAGACTGCGACACTAAGACAAACAATGGTTGGTACGAACTGTTCAAGACATAGGCATGGCGCGACATGACCTATGGTGCCAAGGCATTGACATAACAAAGACATGGGCGTGGCTAGGTGTTGGCTCGATGGTGAAGGCATTGGTTCAGACTTGACAATGCTCTTAAGTGCGCGTAGGCTTGAGAGGAGCTGGGACAAGGCATTTGGCTCAGCAAAGGCAAACATTATGCAGTGTTGGCATATGTTTGACATAAATGGCTCATGATGGTGCAACATGACTTAGACATATAGAAGGATGGTCAAGGCTGGGTGTGGCTCAGACATGCAGTTGGGCAGTTTGATGACACACAACCACCAAGGGGTATGTGACATTGCAAGAGGATGCCACAACATGATGCAGTTGAAGAGTGCAATTGCGTGACAAATGTTGACAACCTCTAATTGATGCCAACACTTAGCCTAGGTGGATAAGGCTATCATCCACACAGATAGACAGTTTTGTATTGTGCCTATATAGGCTGTTGTATAACATTGTATAGGCATTCGAATTCAGAGAGATGAAATGCTTGTAAATGCTGTAGCGTGGCCTGAGTAAGAGAGCATCCTTGTACTATTTGTGTTTAATAGTGAAGGGTGGGGAACCATTGATTGTGGTTGCCTGTAAAGTTGTGGGTGTTGTTATTATATTGCATTTCATATACTATGTGTGTGTGTTTGTGCAAGACTTAGTGTAATTCAAGGGCACTAAGTGTGAGAATTGACTGACTTGGTTGGTGTCAAATGTCATCATAGGGCAAAATTTTGTGATTGAAAGTTGACCCATATGACACTCCACATCTTGGTGGACCCTGAAACACACGCAAAACATATAGAAAAGTGGTAAATTATAGTTTTACCTCCATTTGTTTGGACATATTACAACTTCTCCTTTCTAGTATGGACAATTACTATTACTTCGCCTACAATTCATATTTTGATTTCACGCACATTTCCCCTTTTTGCTCACTTTTAACATAGTGAACTTTAGTCAACACTTATGCTATCTAATTTTTAAAAGTAAAATGACTATATTGCTCCTCATTTTTTGTAAAGACCTATATGTCCATCCCAAAAAATATAAAATAACCCTTTTACCCTCACATTATGATCTTTTGTGGACAAAATTGCCCTTGTATGACAGATATATACATATAGTGGAGTCTTATCTTTCATTGTAGAGAACATGCCTTCGAATCCTCTATGGCAGTGGAGTCCCCTTCAAAACCCTCTTCATCCTAGCTCTCACTCTTGCCATTGTCATGGTAAATCTCATCCTTCTCAAAGTAATTCTCGAAAACCCACATCAAGATTCTTGATCTTACCATAGTTACTAATTTTGTCCCCTCCGTTTTCATTGTTCCAGTTATCGAACTCCTCCCAATTCAGATCTTTTTTAATCCAACCGTCCTCTTCGCAATTGTCTTCCATAGCTAGATTCTAAAACTCTTCCCTGATCATTTTCTAGTAGTATGGGTCTTCATTGATGGCCTGTTGATTCTCAAGAGATATTTGCCTCTCTCTAATGCACTTAAGGGTGTAATTGTAAAATAATATATCAACTATTTTATAATAAAAATGGAATAATATAGCATGGCTAATTAGGTAATTTCCTTTTATCGGCCACTGGGTTTAATCATCAATGACTTTGAAGGGAGAAAAGAGTAAATATAAAAAACACAAGGGAGGAAATTGTAATATGTCCAAACACAAGGGGATGAAACTGTAATTTTATGTAAAATAAATTTATATACATAAATATGCAAATAATACTACTAAATTATATATTTTGGTGGATTCTCTTTTCTAAGAAAAGATTGATTTGAAGCAAGACTGTCAGAATCAGAAGTCTAGGTAGAATCGTTTTGTGGTCCGTAGAATCGGAATCGTAAGATTCTACCTAAACGTATTAATTTTTTTTAAAATATTAAATATTAAATATTTAATTTAAAAGTCTAAATCATATTAGAATTTTCAAAATTTTCTAATACATTGGGCCTTTAAATGCTTTCTCATAAATTTAGGCCATATATTGTGATATTTGACTAAATCATTAAGCTTTTGGGCATTTCATATAGATCTATGTGGTAAAATCATAAAACCGTTGTAGGGGTTCTGATTTAAATTGATATAGAGATAGTTTCTACACTTCACTAAAACAGAAATGGTGATGATAATTTTATTACCCCTTGATGATTACAGAACTATAAAAAGAAGAAGAAAATTTAATGAAAATAGTATAAACAAGCTTGAGGATCACTATTTCCCTCTCTAGGAATTTATCTCTCTAAGTCTTCGAAAAGTCCCCTATAAAATGAGCCCATGCTCCTCTATTTATAGGCATCGATGTCAAACTGGCTTTCGCAAGACATCCTTGCCACGTCAGCACCACCTCGTGGCCCAGCTGGTATACCTTGCGAGGTTCAAAAAATACCTCGCGACTAATGATCCGTGAGGCCTTCTTGCGGATTTGCTTATACCACTATTTCATTATGTCTTTCTTTCACCAAAGAATCAATAACGATTTTCCTGATGTTATAGCCTTCTCCTAGGTCATGACCTATTTGCATGCATACCATTTTCATGACCCTGAGTATTACTGGCCTCTCTGAGGTACTTTTGCTTTGAATGGCACAAATAGGGTCGCGACCCGTTATTTGCATACCCAAAGCATTTCTCTAGATTTTCATGTACAGTACGCGAGCAACATATAGGGCTATGGGTTTAGATGTTGGCTATATCCACATCAGTCCCCCTATAGATACCTCTGTGTAATGCTTCTACTCGTGTATAAACCATTTTAGGCCAGTTCCCAAATAAACCTCTTTCCCATGTCACATGTTTTAAAATTAAAACATGTTTAATCCTATATTACACATTTTTGCAAGCCACCCCTTTCACGCCATTTTTGTTTCGCGACACAACATTTCCCAATTGGGCCAGTTCCCAATGTGTCTTTCTATCCCTCTTATACCGCGTTCGTCATTTCACAATATATCCCTTAACTCACGAGTTTTCATCTTCGCGAGTTGCCCATTACATTTTATCCCCTTATGTCTTAGAACTTATCCTAGTACTAAAACGCAATCATCCTTCTCATATATGAAATTTATTTTAAGAAAACATTCATTTTTCTCATTTCGCGAAACCTCTTTTTGTGGCAACCCTTGTGATGGTTCGCCTCCTTGCGGCATTAATTGTGCCTTTTTGTATTTCACTCCTTCACCCTATATAACCCTATATAAGCCATACTTCATCATTTTTTCCATTTTTACTCTTCTTCATTCTCTTCCACTCCTTTGCATTTATACCCCTCTTATGAGCATCCTCTGACTTTTAATTAGTATTCTCATTTCACCAAACATCCATCTTTCCGTATTTATCTTTTATTTCCATACTTTATACTCCCCCCATGTCTAAAGCCTCCTCTACCAACCCCAAACCACTAACACCCCCTTCTGGGGTACTTCCCTCTGTTCCTTCTAAGTCAGAATGGCGGAAAGCTTCCTTCTTTGATGTGCATCATGATGTTTTTTGTTTAGAAATGGAGACACTACCTCATGATGACGTTGTTTATGAGGATACCATGCTTTTGGATGCTGAAGGTGAGAATCAAATTATTATCATCTTTTCTACATCCATCCCTCATCTTCTCATCGAAAGGGTTGACGTTCCCTTCTCTTTTATTGACTTTGAGGACCTTGTCGTGCCTATTAGCGACTGGAAAATGTGGTCAAGTCATATTTTGAGTTAGGACCATCACCGTGCCACTTAGGAATATGATGATGATTTTGAGGATAATGAGGATCGTGGGGAATCATATGAAGATGCTTATAATAAACTTTATGAAAAGTTCGTTCATATGAGCAAAGTCTTCTCTAAATATATAGTTCAGTTCAAGAATGTTGATAAGGAGAGACAATCTTTAAAAGAAGAGTTGACCAAGTCTGAACAAGAAAGGACTCAGGCTTTGAAGAGGGTAGATGGTCTTAATGAGGAATTAAACATTCCAAGATTGGAATTGAGTGAGAAATATGTAAGGATTGAAGGTTTGGAAAAGGATTTGAAGGATGTTAACTCAACTATTCATAGATGGTCTAGTGGAACAAATAAGCTTGATAATATGTTAAGTATAGGAAAGTCAGTAGGAAATACAAAGGGGTTGGGGTTTAAAGGAATGAGTAATCCTGACATTGTTTCTAAAACAACATTTTTTAAGGCTTCTCAAGTAGCATATAGTTATTCTCAAGGTAAGTCTGATAGGAATCTTAATGCTCGATCTTATATCAGAAAACCTGTTGAGAGTAAGCTTCCCTTTACCTCTAGAGTTAAGGGTTCGAACAATGGTTTTCATAAGTTTATCTCTGTCTGTCATCACTATGGAGTGAAAGATCACATTCGACCCGTGTGTTCAAAGTTAAGAGGAAAAACTTTAAAATCAGAGTGGAAGCGTGCAACTCAAAAAAGACCCAATGTTGAAAGCTAAATTTGGGTGTTGAGTGAAGAGGTGAAGATGTTATCTATGCTAGCATATAGAGAACCAAGAGTTAAACAAGTGTGGGTTAGGAGAGATGAATTGCATTGTTTGGTTGCTCTTAGTAATGAAATAGTTTTTATTTTTTGAGAATGGTCATTCCCATTCAAAATATTATACCAAACAAAGGAATCCACTCCATTTCATTCCTTTGTACCAAACATGACAGAAGCACATGAGTTCAATTTCAATTAGTCTGGTCGATCCTCATAAAATATAATTCTACCAATACATTTCGAATTATAATTCTACCAACACAATTCGAAATATGGCGCCAGAAAGGACCATTAATACATATTCATATATATATATATATATATATATATTCATATTTTATATAATCCCCAAGTTTCCAATTTACTAACCATGAACCTAATACCCCTCCCTTTTCATGCTCTCACTGTCACTCACCAATCACCATATTTTTCGGCTGACCACCCATCTTCTTATCCGGTAAGACTCTCACTCTCTTCTTTCTGTGACACACACCTCACACTGTCCACACCGAAAAAGACGCACACAAAAAGAACGAAATTGGGAAATTGGTGTGAGAAATTCAGTTTAAGATGATTTCTTTTTTCTTTCTTACCCTATCTTCATTTGTAATATTGTTATCATGACAATTTTTAGAGGTTCTTCATGACATCTATAAACATATGCTATGTTTGGGAGCACCGAATTAGGGAATGAAATTGGAGGAAATTTTTAGTTTAAAGTCTAAATAAAGATTTTTTTTTTAATTTCAATCCCAATGTCCCAATTCGTTGTCCTAACACGTAATGAGAATTTGTAGAGGCTATTCATGAAATCTATAAACATATGCTATGTTTGGGAGCACTGAATTAGGGCAATGGGATTGAAAGTGGAGGAATTTTAGTTTAAAGTTTGTATGAAGTTTCTTTAATTCTCAATTCGGTGTTCCACAAACAACATTAATTAATTTATTTTTTGGAATGGTAAGAATTGAATTAAAAAGAAAAAGGCAAAAAGCCTATAAAATACTAGGGGCATACCCCTAGAAATATAGGGGAATAACGTGAAATCCGAAGATCCACCAGAAAAAAAACCTCAATTGATCTAAATAATTAGACCAACTAGTGTTCCAAATCCTAGAAAGCTTAGAAAAAGACACTCCCAAAAAGGTGCAATACCAATGCCAAACACTGGAAGACTTAATAAACAAAACTTTGCTAAAAAACAACCCATAGGAAGATAACCAATCCTACCATACGAAGCTATAGCAGAATCATGCTGAGAAACTTGCAAGAGAAGTGCCAAAACTCGGCAAACAATCTAAACTGAACCAATCTGTAGACACACACCAATATACCAGTAAACTGCAACCTATACACCAGCAAATACACATGAACATCCAGATAATATCAATGATAGCCTAGTTTGCAAAAACAACTATGCACCAGCAAAAAACAATTGGATAATTCAAAACAGCCAGCACTAATCGGAACTCAGAGATGATAGCCCATTTGAAATAAACAAACATGCACCAGTAGGAGGGAAGAGCAACCCGGTAGAGTGCTTTTCCATAACATTGAACACAGTTGCATATACGAATACCAACCCCCAAAGCATGAACCAATACTGGAAACCAGATCATAAAGACATAATTGAGGAAGGTAAATCCCACGATGCAATCAAAGCTTGATTCTGTATAGAACAAGCAAAATTAGAAAGAGGAAATAAGGAGTATCTGACTGAGGTAACTATCTTCTTGTATAGACCATCAATAGTAATAAATTATTGTTTAAATATTCTTTTATTTCTCTCAATCCAAATTTCATAAACTGTAGCACTAAAAACAAGTTTATTAAACAATGAAACAAGGCTCTTATCCTTTACATGAGTAATCATCCATGGGCAAAAAGACTCCCAATAATCATCAGGCTACTCCAATAAACCCTTATGAAGAATCATATTCCATAATCAAGATGTAAAGCTATAATTGAAGAACAAATGATCCCTATCTTCCTGACAGATCCCACAAAAAATACAAGAAGCTTGTTGGATAACACCAATTGAAAGGAGAAAATGGAGAGACGGAAGTCTATCTAACTGAGTAATCCATACCAGAAAAGAATGCTTAGGGACATTATGCTTGAACCAAACTACCTTTTTCCATGTAATAACATCAAATTTTTGTCGAAGGAATTGCCAAGCAGAATTAATGGAAAATTTCCCACCAGTAGGATCCCAAATAAGTTTATCATTTCTTGAAATATTAGGAAGAAAAGTTGGAGGGAAACCATTCTTAAATTCAAGCCAATACTTAGAGTTTAGAGTAGGAAAATGCCATCCTGAGGAGCTAATCAATCTACTCATAGTAGTAGTTATACCAATTCCAGATGAAGTATAAAAAACATGAGGGAAATATTGACAAAGGGGGCCATTTGGATGCCAATTATCAAACCATAGAGAAGTATGCCTACCATTTCCAATAAGAGACTTAAATCCAAGTCTAACAAGAGGTCTAAGCTGGAGAAGTTTCTTCCACGTCCAAGAATATGTTGGAGGAATATTCAACTCCCAAAAACTCTTGTGCTTAAGCAAATGAATTCGAACCCAATCAGCCCACAAAGAAGAATAGTTCAAATCTAATATGTTCCAAATATGCTTCACCATAACAACCATTTTCCATTCTTCAAGATCTTTAACACCAAGCTCACCCTCTTCCAAAGGAGCACAAATTCTCCTCCAAGCAACTTTACAACCACCTTTGCACATTTTAGAACCTGACCACAAAATGTTTCTAAGCAAAGCAGTGAAATCATTAATAATAGACTTGTGCAAAATGGAAGAAGAAGCCCAATATACTTGAGTGACAAATAACACCGCTTTCACAAGTTGAAGCCTCCCCCCAAAGGAAAGGAACTTGCTAGCCCAACTTGAAATCCTTTTAGAGATAGAGGCAACTAACACATCACAATCTGATTTTGCAAGCTTTGTAGATAACAAAGGGACACCAAGATACCTCACTGGCAGTTTGCCCACTTGAAAGTTGAGCTTGTGATGAATTTGAGAAAGAGAAAAGGTATCAACTCTAGCATGGAACACGGTGCTTTTAGAATTATTAGGAACAAGGCTAGAAAGGTTGCCAAAATTTTCAAGCACTGACATAATACAATCAACTGATGCCAAATCACCACCTGAAAAGTGAAGTAAATCACCTGCAAATAAAATGTTAGTGATTTTCTGTGGTTGACACTTCCAATGATAATTGAAGTTATTACTTCTCTCAATCCTATTAGCAAGCATTCCAGAAAGCACCTCCATGCAAAGAGCAAACAAGTAGGGTGAAAGAGGATCACCCTATCTAATTCCTCTTGAGCTCTTGAAATAACCTTGGTAAGTCCCATTATGTTAGGAATTACGGGCCCCACATATCTCAACAATGGTGTGATATTGTCCGCTTTGGGCCCAGCCCGCACGGTTTTGCTCTTGGGCTCCTCCCAAAATGCCTCACACCAATTGAGATATGTACATCTTTTTATATACCCATGATCCTTTCCACTTTTAACCCATATGGGACTTTTGGTCGCATACTTAACAATCCTCCCCTCGAACAAAGGACCCCATCTCACCCTCCCCTTAAACGATCATCCATCTGTCCATTGTGAGTTAATCCGAGGGCTCACCTTTCGTTCGGCATTTCGAGGATTCTCCACATGGCTACCAGTCCACTCCCGCTAATTGTTACGACGACACCACATACGACTTGACCATCACTGGCCTTTGCCGCACATACGACTTGGCCATTCCTGGCCTCCGCCGCCACCGCTGGTCGATACAACGCTAGCCCACTCCGACTGGTTAACACCACGAATCTCAACCTGGGCTCTGATACCAATTGTTAGGCATTACGGCCCCCACATATCTCAACAATGGTGTGATATTGTCCGCTTTGGGCCCAACCCGCGCGGTTTTGCTCTTGGGCTCCTCCCAAAAGGCCTCACACCAATTGAGATATGTACATCCTTTTATATACCCATGATCCTTCACATTTTTAACCCATGTGGGACTTTTGGTCGCATACTTAACACATTGATGTTCACAGAGAACATAGGAGAAGAAATGCAAGTCATAATTAAATCAATCAGATAAGAAGGAAGCTGGAAAACAACTTGAGCAACCCTAAAAAAATCCCAAGAGATAGTGTTGAAGGCCTTTGTTAAATCCGCTTTCAAAGCTATTCTAGGACCACCATCATCCTTATGATATTCTCTTAGTAACTCTTGAGCTAGAAGAATATTGTCAGTAATGCATCTACCAAGAATAAAAACACTCTAATTAAGACTCACACACTCCTTCAAACAAGGCTTGAGTCTATTAGCTATAATTTTGATAATACACTTGTAGATAGTGGTGCATAGAGATATAGGTCTAAAATCATAAACAACACTTGGGTTTTCCACTTTGGGGACTAGAGTAATGACAGTGTAATTAATTTCCCTCAAGAGATAACCAGTGTGGAAAAAAGCTTGCACAATTTTAGTGACATTATGACCAACAATACTCCAAGTCTGCTTGTAAAAAAAAGCATTGAAACCATCACTGCTAGGGGCTTTGCCATCTTTCATAGAAAACATAGTTCTTCTCACCTCCTCATCAGAAACTAGAATGGATAAATTTAAAACATGCTCCACATTTAGAGGTTTGACAAAGTGGCTTAAATCAGGAATAACCACAGAGTCTCTAGCTTCTAACAACTGTTGACAGAAACTAAGGATTTCATCATTGATCAAAGTAGGAGTATCAAGCCGACTGCCAACTCTAGAAGTTAAGGAAAAAATTGAATTCATTTTCCTCCTATAATTTGCAATCTTATGGAAGTAAGCAATACTTTTATCGCCCAACTGCAACCATTGTATTCTGGACCTTTGCCTATACCAAGATTCCTCAACTTTGGAGAGATGTAGATATTCAGAAAGACAGACCCTCTCTTGAGCCTTGAGATCAACATTACCACGATTGCCATCTAACTGAACTTTCAAGGTACTGAGCTTGTTACCAATCTTCGCCACCCTTATACTTAGATCATTGTAACAACTAGCATTCAAAATCTTCAACTCCTTTTTCAACAGCTTTAGCTTTTGAGAAATTTTGAACATGTAAGAACCTGGGAGATCAGTACACCATACTTGGTGCACAATTTGCATGAAACTAGAATGATGCACTAGGTGATTTTTGAATCGGAATGACGCTCATTTCCTTTGGACTGCATTCCGAAACTTGATAACAATTAAGGCATGATCTGAAATTATGCAAGGATAAAAAGTAGCCTCAGAAGAAGGGAAAACCATGTTCCAGACTTTATTAACTACAACTCTGTCCAATTTCCTATAAACAGTGCCATTTGACCAAGTGAAACGTAAACCCGAATGTTTTAAATCAACCAAAGTAGCAGCATCAAGACACTCACCAAACTCCCTCATGCTAGAATCCCATATAGCAGAACCACCAAATCTATCATCAGAGTGTCTAGGAGCATTAAAGTCTCCAGCCAGAAAAATAGGAGAACTGGACTAATTAGAAGATAATTGAAGGATGTCTCTCCATAATCTTCTCCTGCCTATATGTTCATTCAAACTATAAATAAACCCTTTGACGCATTGAAAAACACCATCTAATGATTTAATGGAGCTTAAAATTAGTTGATCAGAAGAGAACAATTTTGAAACAATGAATTTGACGGGGTCCCAACAAACCCAAATTCTTCCATTATTAGCATGAGCATAATTTGCAAATGCCAGCCCTTGGCAACACTATTGAGTACCCTATCAGCCTTTGTCTCTTTCACTTTGGTTTCAACCATACATAAAACAAAAGATTGAGACTTCTTCACCACCTTAGTAACCTCAAACTGTTTTTCGGGATAGTTTAATCCCCGAACATTCCAAATAGAAAAAAACATTAAAACTGGTAATATGTACAAGAACAGAGACCTGAATATCTCAGTTACCTCTTCTTCTATTGCGAACTCCTTCCTTTGGAGGCTTGCTTTTGTCTCCTCCCTTAACAGCCTTGGACAACCTCCCATCATATAGCATATGGTTTTAATTTATCCATCATATAGCATATGGTTTTACTTCATTCAATGATTGTTGAATAGTTGTCCCAGTGTAATCAGATGGAGTGGATCTAGGAGAGGTTGCCTTCCTTTGATAACTTTGTGGAGACTTCTTTCATTGTTGGCCGAGATTGTGGAATGACATTCAAGCATGCAAAAGCTATAACCGTCACATTTTTCATTCACTTCCATTGTGTAAGCAAGCTTTGCAAAGCAATGAAAAAAGGACGAGAAGTAAAGAGAATTTTGCGACTGATAAAATTTCTAACAATCTTTTTTCAAACTGCATAGAAGACCACAATGAGGGTGTAGTGAAGATTAAGGATCAAGTGGTACAAAAACTCGAACATTTTCGTTACTTGGGTGTTAAATATCTATTACGGAGTAGAAATAAGGGGTGATTGTAATCATAGTTCAAGGTAGGATGAGCTAAATGGAGGAGTGCATTTAGTATGTTGTGTGATCGGTGTGTTTTGTTAGGATTGAAAGGAAATTCTATAGACCAAACATTATTGTATTAGTAGTACTTTACTAAGCAGATAGGAAACTGTGGATGTATAAATTGAGTGGCAGAAACACGAAATGTTGAGATTGATGTGCAGTTACGCGAGATATAACTCTAGAACACAATGATCATGACTGTTATGCTTCGCCAATCTCTGCTTACACAAACCTCTCGCGTGGCCCTTGAGGAAATCAATCTCAAGTTCGTCGACACCTCCTCCAAATTTGGACATGGTCGTTTCCAAACTTACCCAGGAGAAACAAAAGATCTATGGGCGCGTCAAGGCATAATTATGCGTTCCGTTTAAATTTTGGGATCAAGTTAGTTTATTTGTGTTCTTATGCATATAAATTTGTCTTTGAGAACTTATCTTTATGTTCTTTTCAACTTTCATTTTCTGTTGGTCAGACTTGCTGAGAGCTTGAACAACCTTGTTGCAATTTTTTTAAATTGGAGATTTTGGACCATATATTGTATTGCTCTTTATATTTTATATGTTTAGGTGGTATGTTGGCCTATTGAAAACTGCACGACTTAAAACAGGAATTTCATCTTCGACAGAATGCAATTTGCCATGTGATGCAGTGACAAATCCTGCGGTGGCTTGAATGGAAGTGTGTATATATATGTGTGTATTTTTGGGTGGCTTGAATGTGTGTGTATATATATATATTTATTTTCACTGTCATTGTGTAAGCAAGCTCTGCAAGGCAATGAAATATGACAAGAAAAAGTAAAGAGAAATCTGTCAATGCTAAATAAGTAAGTACAAAATAAACTTGAGCATATAGTGAAGATTGAGGATCAAGAAGTACAAGAAACAATTTTTTTTTTAGTTATATAGGTTCAATCATCTTTCATGGAGGAGAAACTGAGGACAATGTTAATCATAGATCAATGTAGGATGAGTTAAATGGAGGAGTGAATCCTGTTGAGATTGAAGGAGAAATGTTACAGAAAATCAATCAGACCAGTGATTCATTCAATCAGCTATATGAAATAAAACAAAAAGGATAACATAAAATAATACCTAGAGCAGCATAGCCAAAGGTCCCGGCAAACAAAGTCCAATTGGAAGAGTCGGGATTTAGAAGTCTCGCAGTGCCAAAGTCAGAGATGTGAGCCACAGTTTCCGAATCTAACAAAACATTCTTTTTTCTTCATATATCGGAAAAAATCATGTATAAATTAAGATGTATATAGCGAATCTGTGTCTATAAACGACATATGCAGAGGGATTGTTCCGCACTTGCTGCTTCTACAATTTTAAGCTAAATAGACCAGTGAAACAATCTCTACCCAATATTCTGTAGTTACTAATATTATAAAAGAATCACAACAACTAGATCAAAATCTCAACACTCAGTTATCCCCAGTATCATCGTCTTTGGATTGGCCTTCCCATGTAATGCAATATATACTATAATAATCTTGATATAATTTTCAGAAGGCAAAATAAACAGGACAGAGACATACAACAATGTCAGGTTAATACTGGAAATTTAAAAAGGCAAAATATATAATGACATTAAAACTAAAAGATGCAGAAAAGGTCAAGAAACCTAAGATTCTGTATCAAGCAGTTGTCCTGTTGTAATCATGTAGAATGGTTTTCGCAGAGTTGGCCTTCGTTTTGATATCACCGTGGACAAATTTTCCATTGTTGGCCGAGATTGCGGGTTGGCATGCAAAAGCAAGCTTGGTGATAAGGACTAATTCCTCAGCCACTTGTTCCTTTGGCGGAGAAAGACGTTGATCCCACACATCCATAAGGAGCTTATCTTGGACAGACAATGTTGGTGACGATGAGAATAGAGAGGAGATGAGCTCGCCTGGATGCTTTCCCATAATTACTTCCAGTGTCAGCACTCCAAAGCTATAAACGTCACACTTCCCGTTCACTTCCATGGTGTAAGCAAGCTCTGCAAAGCAATAAAAATCGACAACAAAAGTAAAGAGAAATCTGTCACTGCTTTGCAATTAAAATTAATTGAAAAGCAATTAATGAAGGACTGCATCTAGTATTTTGCGTGAACTACATATCCTATTGAGAATGAATGGGAGTGTTATAGAGAACCTATTAGACCAGTGATTCATTAAATTAGCTATAGGAAATGAATTAAAAATGATAATACCTGGAGCAGCATACCCGAAGGTCCCTGCAAATGAAGTCCAATTTGAAGAGTCGGGATTTAGAAGTCTAGTGGTGCCAAAGTCAGAGATGTGAGCCACATTTTCCGAGTCTAACAAAACATTCTTGCTTGATATGTCACGATGAATCATAGGAGGTGAAATACCATGATGCATATAACCTAAAGCATCCACAACATCTTTAACCAAATTCACTCTCTTAATCCATCCAAAGTCCGAGGCGCGGTGGTCATTGCTCAAGATCTTCTACAAACTTCCCCTTTCCAAGAACTCATAAACCAAAAATGAGTGTCGTGGGTGGGAACAAAAACCATAAAGCTTTACAATATTTTGATGGACCAACTCTGTTAATGTTTGGATTTCAGTTATAAAAGCATTTTGGTCATCTACCCTTCTAGTACCATCTTCTCGGGCATGAAGTTTCTTCACAACAAAAACTTGACCGCTCGACAACTGAGCTTTATAAACACTTGTTGATCCTCCTACCCCAACGCAATGATCAGAGCTGAAGTTCTCTGTTGCTTCAATGATGGTCTCATACACCATTTTCCCATCATAGCTCCATATAGCAAACACATTCTCATTGTTTACTATTTGTGGTCCATTTTCTATGCTGCTTGTTTTTGGGTGACGAAGATAGAAAATCCCAACCATCGTAAATGAAAGAAGCAAAATGCCTAAAAGAGGAACTATTATTGATACAACAAGTTTGTTTCTATTTTCCTCCTTATTAGACTCGTTGCTAGATGAGGCATCGCAAGCCTTCAAACCAGTGGCATTGCCACACAGCCCTTTATTGCTTGTGAATGCATTAAATGAGGCCTCTTGAAACTGGACCCTCCAACTGATTGTATGACACATCAACAAAAGTGAGACTTGACAAATCTTCAAAAGTGGCTGGTATGGAACCAGAGAGATTATTGTGCAAGAGATTCAATGCTTCTAATTTTCCCAATTAGCCTAGTTGTTCCGATATTTCCCATTTTAGCAAATTTCGACTCAAGTCAAGATTTTCCAGATTTTGTAAACTGCCTATGCGAAATGGAATACCTTCACCAAGAATGTTTTTGCTCAAATTCAATTTTATTATCTTCATAAAGTCCCCAAACTGTTTGGGAATTAAGCCACTTAGAGTATTTGCTGCCAAATCAAGACTTTCCAAGTTTGATAGCTCACCAATTTCAAGAGGAATGTTGCCTGAAAGTCTGTTTATGCTCAAATCGAGGTTTATCAACGAGGTTAACCTTCCTAAACTCTTTGGAATTTCTCCGATGAGATGGTTTGAAGAGAGGACAAGTACATGTAGTTGAGTTGCATTTCCCAATTCAGGTGGTATTTCACCAGAAATATTGTTGTTGGACACTCTTAGGCTTGTTCAATTGTGACATTGACCCCATTTACCAGAAAGCTCACCGTATATTTTATTATTACTCAAATCGACATAATCCAAGTTTGGATATATGTCGAAATCTTCCGATATGTTTTCAGAAAGTTGGTTATTTTCAAGCCTAACTCTGTATAAGCTAGTGCAACTTTTCAAGCTCTTGGGGACTGGCCCTGTGAGATTGTTGTTCTTTGAAGCCAAATATTTGAGTGATCCACCAAGGCACATGTTATGTGGTAAATGACCAGTAAGCTTGTTGTCACCTAATTGGAGGTTTTTCAAATTGGTAAGATTATTCAACTCTATAGGTAATGAGCCAGTGCATTGATTCCTAATCAAGTGTAGATATTGTAGAGATCTCAGCTTTCCTATTTCTCGTGGGATAGAGCCAGATAATTTGTTCTAGGACAAGTGAAGACCAACAAGAGAACTCAACCTTCCAATTTCTTGAGGAATAGATCCTGAAAGTTTATTGGTTTGAAGATATAGAGTGGTTAAGTTGACCAAGTTCTTGATAGAAGCAGGTATTGAGCCCGATAATTTGTTATCGGACAACTCAAGATCAACAAGAGACCTCAACCTTCTAATTTCTTGAGGAATGGGTCCTGAAAGTTTATTGGTATGAAGATATAGAGTGGTTAAGTTGACCAAGTTATTGCACTACAAGAAATCTCGCTTTTAACGACAGTCCAAACTGTTGCTAAAAGTTCAAAAACCGTCTTTAATGCTCAGAAAAGACCATCGCTAAAACTTGCGTGAAAAAAGGTTTTTAGCGACGGTTATTTTATACCGTAGCTAAAAGTGATATTATTAGTGACTAACCGTCGCTAATAATAGTACTATTGGCGACGGTGCCAATAGTTTTAGTATTTGCGACGGTCTCGATCGTCGCAAATAGTACTATTATTAGACTGTCGCCAATACTTATTATTAGCGACGGTTAGACCGTTGCCAATAGTATAGTATTAACAATGGTTATATTGTCCCTAATAGGTTTTAATGACAGTCATACCGTCCCTAATACCATGTTCTTTTTGCCAAAAAATGTTGTATTGGTGACGCTTTGAGAGTGTTTTTTCCACAGTCATACCGTTGCTAAGAATTTGTTTTTTCATTTAATCCATTGCTTTGATCACTTTAATTTTATAAAATTATAAATTATCAACGACGCATAAAAATGCAATAACTTATATATTTATATAAACTTGTCCATCCTAACACTTGTAAACAAAAATTGAAGCCTAATAATAAAGCTTCAATGTCAAAGTTGCTAAACAGAATACCATCACATGCAACATTATATCAAAAACATTTGATGGCATACAAGTTGTCCTAAAGGACTCCAAAAACAACATTAATTTTGAAGTCATCTAGAAGCATGATCATTCTCTACATAAAACCTGAAATAAAAAATTAACAATTTAGTTACCACCATTTTTTTCACTTTAAGGTTATAATTATAGAGGCAAAAGTCCAAACAACAGTTTCACTAAAACAAAAATAAGAATAATAATGATAAACCAAATCAGCAAAGGAAATAATGGAAAATGAGGCAAATCAGATTTAGAGATTTAGAAATACTGATACAACTCACATCTACTATATAACCTACATGGAAATTACCCAAAAATCAACTAAAGGAAATTAACAAAGTGAATGATATATGAAATCAATACCCCTAACTACGAACATTTTTTTTCCTGATTTCAACATGCAAGCATGGAGAAGCATATATATATATATATACCTTCTGGTGTGGTAATCTCTGAGAATATGTTCTTGCACAGTCAAAAATTACCGAGTCACCATCGACATCAATCTACAAGAAAAACACAACTATATAGGTTACACAATTGCATTTTTTCCAGACAGTAGTAAACAAGTTGGTATTTTTGGCTACAACTGCTATTTAAAAATTAAGAAATATGTTCCTGAGGCAATAACTGGAAAATAACGTAGATTAAGCTATATCTTCATACTGATCAATTGCTAGAAAAATCAATTTTAGGCAACTTAATTGTAACACCCCATATTACTTTCCCAATTTTCTGGAATTATTTCGATTTAATTTCGGTTGTGACATCACTTATTCATGATGTCATGGTTATTCTTGGTATCTCACGTATAAAATTTTTGCGTTTATGTCTTGATACGACGGGATGACGCGACCATTTACTTGTTGACTACTTTGTGGATTGTCGTTGGCGATTACGAGAATTGACGGTGAATTTAATGTTTCGAACTAGTGAAACGTTGACGTGACTTCTAGATTCAATAACACGACTTTGCGATTGTCTCTCTGGTGACTTCGTGGGATTTCTTTCGTGATTACGTTACTTGAGCAAATGTTCTGTGTTTCGGACGTGGCTAGAGGTTTACGTGGGCTTTAGAGCTGATTACGTGAATTCGTTTAGATGCTCGACTGTTAGTGTTTCAACTGGGTGACGACATGCTTAATATGTCCGACGTTTAAGGCTCCGACGTTGTTGTGCGAGTTCGGCATTTAGTGCTTTAGGGGTCCGACGTTTTGTTTTCCCTTATAATGGGATTAATGTGTGCTTTATTTGATTGACGTACTCTGTATTTGTACGTATGTGCTTCTATATATTGTTTGATTTATGTGCTTAGAGGTATTTGTATTACCTTGTTCGTTTTTCGTGTTTATACGTATGTGATACGTGTTAGTGGATAAATTTGGGTTGATGTGGTTTTATTTGATTACTGTTTGAATAAGTTACGTGCCTTAGTTGTTTGGGTTAGTGACGACTCCGGTGATTCGGTAGTTGAGTCTCGTACCGAAGTATTTAATTTGACTGTTATTATTGATTAGCTATCCGTAGAGTTTACGGGGAGCGCGTAGTACAAATCGCTAGGCGATTAGTGATTTAATTGGGTTTATATAAATATTTATACCCGATTTTGTAACCTAGTTAATTATTCTGGATTTTATTAGTTATTCGGAGACCGTGGGTTTTTCAGTGATTTAATTGGTGGATAAAATTTGTGCCCCAGAGTTTTATTTGGGCCTATATTATTTATTTGGAGTCCGGTGAATTTTATGGGCTCACATGGAATTATTTGAGTGTCCCCGGTATATTTTATGAGACTTATTTTATTTATCTGAATTGAATTATGATTATATATATATATATATATATATATGGGTTTCATATCCTAGATTATTTATTTTAGTTATATTATTTATTTGGGCATCCCGTTTATATTTTTGGGCTCGTGTGATTTTATTTAGGGGTTCCCGGTATATTTTTAGGATATATTGTACACATATATACATTTGATTGGGTATATATATATTTATTTTATTTAAAATATATATGTGGTATATAGATATGTGGGATGTGTATTTGATAGTTGGAGAGAAACGATAGACACATCATCTCCTTCTTCTTTTCTCAACACCACGAATCAGAGCCACCACCATAACTTTTGACTGTTGCTTCTCCCTTCTCCTTCCACCTTCACGACAAGAGAGAGAGAGAGAGAGAGAAGGGGAGGTCGCACAAAATTAGATGATCACCTTAGTGTGGGCTGAGTTGCACAGGAAAAGTACGACTGGGTTGGAATGGTGGTCGCTGGACATGGTGACCATGGTGGTTCCTGGTGGTGCAATGGTGATGAGGGAGTGGTGTGGTGACGCATGTGGTGCAGCCGTGTGTAAAAGCGTAATTGAGTGATGGGCTTGTTGAGGGTTTCATCTAGGGTTTCGACTAAAGCTGAGATCGCCGGCTGTAGTAGCGGCGATCGGCGATCGGCGAGAATGGCGAGGGCGGTTCGTGGTGGTTGAGGCGACGACTTGGTGGCACAGTCCAGCCATGGGTGTTGACGAACAGGGGAATGTTTGGTCGAACTGAGTCGGGTTGACTCAGTGGCGAGTCAGGCTCGGTTTGGGCTAATTTTTGGAGGATAGCTCGGCTTTGGTACCGTGTACGTTATATCCGAAATTGGTGCAAAACTGTTGAGCGGTTCTCCGGGAATTTCAGATTTTTTGTATGAATTTCAGTTTCATTTTTGTAGATTTGTTCCAAATTATGTATCGATTGCTAATGGGTTTCAAGAATATTGAATAGGATGGTAAGGAGGTCGTTTCGGCATATTCGAAATATTTTTCGGACAACTTTGGGCGGCGAGCACTATTCACGGCCGGTACTGTCACTGCGGGACTGTTTGTAAATAATTAAATTAGGTGAGAATTTATATATATATTCTTATATATATATTCATATATGACACTCACTAATAGTGCGTAGAAAATATTAATAAATCCTCATTGCATGTTTTTGGGTAAATAAATACATTTAAATTAAATTCCTAGTGATAGATTGAAATCTATGAATTTTATAAAATTTATAAAATACCCGTAGTGGGATTAGATGATTGGTGGAAAGAGAAATACTTCGGAGAAATTAAATAGATTATTTCCCATGAGAAATTAAATAGATTTTATTTCTCGGAGAAGTTGAAATAATTATAAACCTATTTAAATTAAATTGAGATAGGCGGTTTAGTACCCCCTTGAGCTCGAAATAGGTTTATAGAAAGTGTATATGGAAGTAAATCCGATTAATAAAATTTTCCCCTGTTGTTGATATTTTAATTAAATTAAAAGTATGTTAGGGGGATTCACGAGAATGAGGGACGTTATAACTTAGATTTGATTTTAGTTCCCTTGTCGATTTTCTCGTAAATTATAAAGAAATTAAATTATGAATTTAATTGTCTAATTTTTCCCTGAGATGAATTAATTTGAAAACAATTATTGGGAATTAAATTAAAAGCATGCTGGCACATAAAAATCTATAAAGATGGGGTAATTGAGAACCCGAGTATTTTTGTGATAAATGGAATTTAATTTATGTGTGATTTAAATTATGAAACATGTTTTGTATGAGATTTCTTGGCTTTTATGTCGTTTTATTGAGCATATTAAATTCATATGGAGGCATTTTGCATTCATATAGCACCATGGTATATATATATATATATTGTTTCGGTGCACGTTGCATGCCTTAGTTATATCACGTATATATCTGGATTGTTTGGAATGTCGCAACAACTGGCCAGGGGGTGATCTAGCACCCAGGGAGCTAGTAACTCTCAATTCTCTATACATTTGGGGGTGAGGGCTTGGGCCTCACTTGTCGGTTCCGGGGCGGACTGGTGGTCTCCGCACTCTATTTGGCGACGCCCACCCTTCCTGTTGTGGGTTTGCTGCCCCAGCAGTGAACGGTTTAGGATTCCTGGATATTTGTTTCACCCTCTAGTGGTTAGGGTTGCATTGTCATTGCATTGGCATTCATATTGAACATTTATTTGATTATATGTTATTATCGTTCATTCTCTCACTTTGATAGTGTATGAGTTATATACGGTTCTTTGCCGTGTTTATTGAAAATCTCTTTCCGTAAGTACTCTCGGGAAGTTAAGTGAATTCAGGGTATGGTTTGTCCTGTTCTTGAATCCTCAGTTATATCTAGGATCTTTTGAGCCAAATATTCAAAGTTTTGAAAACTTAAAACTTGGGGATTTTTATAAAACGTGTTCTTCGTTTACCTCGAGATTTGTTAATTATTTTTAGAAAAACCGAAGTTTAAATACCTGTTTTATAAAATATATGTTTTGAATTCTCAGTACCGGGAGTATCGGTAGAAATCAATTTTTGAAAGAAATTTCAAAAAATTCTATTTGAAATTGTTTTGTAAAAATCGGTGAATTAGGGCACGAGTTGCCCCCTATTTTAGAAATCTCGATGTTATTTCCGAGGTCTCGGTATCGTTAGAGGTTGATAAATCCCAGTTTCTCTTAGCTTGTTGTCTAGAATTCTTTCTTGTGCCCGATTTTGTTTGGGCGTTCTTTCAGAATTATTTTTATAAAATTTTAAATAAATGTTAAATGTCTTCAGACTAGATTTAAAAGAAGTTTAAAAGGGATTTTAAAATGGTTATCGGTTTGAACTCTAGTAGTTTTTCCTATCCGTATAGTTATTCCTAGGGCTTGAGCCCGGACTGAATTCTTCGGGGTTCAACATTTTTCTAGAAACAGGTATTGAGCCTGATAATTTGTTGTCGGACAACTCAAGATCAACAAGAGACCTCAACCTTCCAATTTCTTGAGGAATGGATCCTGAAAGTTTATTGGTATAAAGATATAAAGAGGTTAAGTTGACCAAGTTCTTGATAGAAGCAGGTATTGGGCTTGATAATTTGTTGTCGTACAATGCAAGATCAACAAGAGACCTCAACTTTCCAATTTCTTGAGGAATGGGTCCCGAAAGTTTATTGGTATAAAGATATAGAGTGGTTAAGTTGACCAAGTTCTTGATAGAAGTAGGTATTGGGCCTGATAATTTATTTTCGGACAACTCAAGATCAACAAGAGACCTCAACCTTCCAATTTCTTGAGGAATGGGTCCTGAAAGTTTATTGGTATAAAGATATAGAGTGGTTAAGTTGACCAAGTTCTTGATAGAAGCGGGTATTGGGCCTGATAATTTGTTGTCGGACAACTGAAGGTCAACAAGAGACCTCAACCTTCCAATTTCTTAAGGAATGGGTCCTGAAAGTTTATTGGTATAAAGATATAGACTGGTTAAGTTGACCAAGTTCTTGATAGAAGCAGGTATTGAGCCTGATAATTTGTTGTTGTACAATGCAAGATCAACAAGAGAACTCAACCTTCCAATTTCCTGAGGAATGGGTCCTGAAAGTTTATTGCTAAAAAGATATAGAGTGGTTAAGTTGACCAAGTTCCACATTGTGGCAGGGATCGGACCTATAAGATTGTTTGTCGAGCTCTAGCCAACTGAGAGACTTCAGTTTCCCTATCTCAGATGGAATTTCTCCAAAGAGAGAGTTAGAAGCCAAGTTGAGATGGGTGAGCTTGGAAAGGCTAGAAATGTGTTTGGGGATTGTCCCATACAGTGAATTGTTATAAAGATTAATGCTATGAAGATGATTGAAGCATGAGAAGTTGAGATAGTGAAGTGTACCTCTTAGACCAAAACTATAAAGGACTATGTGCCTGACACTTGTATTAGCCTTGTTGCAACGAATCCCAACCCAAGTGCAGTGGGTGTTGTTTGAAGCCCAGGATGAGAGAAGTGATTGGCTTTGGTTGTCAAGACTTGCTTTCCACCTTAAAAGACCCTCTCTTTCCGTTTCATTTTCATTTTGAGCTTCACAAGCAGTGAAATGGGAAAAACAAAGCAAGAAAAGTAGAGTGATGGAAATGAACAAAAGTTGGAAATTAGAAAGAAAACGATCATGAAATGGCTTGTTTACTAGGAATTTCATTGTGGGTTTATTGCTATGGCTATATAAGAGGGCAATGGTTTGGGTGGATAATGAAGGGCTCTAAGAATACAGGTATATATATATATGAAAATATATACATATAATTTGTAAAAAATATATAAAATTTGAAAAAACACATAAAATTCGAAAAAATATATAAAATTTGAAACAATATATAAAATTAAAAAAAAACATATAAAATTCGAAACAAATATATAAAATTCGTAAACAATATATAAAATTCGAAAAACATATAAAATTCTAATATATATATATATATATATATATATATATATATAAAGTGTGATTGAAGTTTAAGTGGACAAGCCTCAGAGTCATTAACCAAGGTAACAAATCATCTCCAGCTCTCTGCAGAGCTATATTAATGGCCACGATGGCGACACATGCCCCACGATGGTGACCGAAATCGGATTCGAACCGATACTTTATTAAAATATTTTAATCAAAATTAAATATATTAATATTTGGATCAAAATTAACGGTTCGGTTCCGGTTCTCATTTTAAAAGAACAGAAAGTATCGGTTCAATTCCGGTTTCGGTCGGAATCAAAAGCGAACCGCATCGTGAATATATTAATATTTGAATCAAAATTAACGGTTTGGTTCCGGTTCTCTTTTTTAAAGAACCAAAAGTATCGGAACTGAACCGTTAATTTTGATCTAAATATTAATATATTTAATTTTGATTAAAATATTTTAATAAAGTATCGATTCAATTCCGATTTTGGTCACCATCGTGGCCATTAAAATAGCTCTGCAGAGAGCTGGAGAGGATCCGTTACCTTGGCTAATGACTCTGAGGCTTGTCCACTTAAACTTCAATCACACTTTATATATATATATATATATATTTTTTTTTTTTTTTAGAATTTTATATGTTTTTCGAATTTTATATATTGTCTACGAATTTTATATATTTGTTTCGAATTTTATATGTTTTTTTTTAATTTTATATATTGTTTCAAATTTTATATATTTTTTCGAATTTTATATATTTTTTCAAATTTTATATATTTTTTACAAATTATATATATATTTTCTTAATTTTAATTTTTGTAATTATATATACAAATTATATTATAAAGAAAAAAAATTAAATTGTAATTTTCGTAATATATATATATATATTTTGTAATAAGGGGTGAAAGTGTAATTAGAATTTTAGAGGGGTGAAGTGTTTGGGTATATGGGTAATTTCACATTTTATATATTACCCTAATGTATTAAGTGAAACAATTAAAGGGGCATTATAGTCATTTCACCAGCCCAGGGGGTGTCATTGCAACGAAATTGAAACCTCAGGAGGTGTGAGTGCCAAAAAAACGTTGACCACAATCTGGTTGCCATTGACCCTAACCTTAGGGGGTGTCAATGCAAATTACCCTAAATGAAATGATAGAGAACAAATCTCTATCATTTAGGAAGGGATCATTTTTAATTCCATTTTTTATGGATGATTTTCTTGTATAAATAGTATTTGAGTGTGGTGTAATTTTTGGCATTTACAAGTAGTTTTTTTTATTATTCTATTTTCTCCCCAAAAAAACAGAAAAATTATGTCTTAATTATAACACAGTTAGGTGTTGTTTGATAAAACTGAAAATTAAGTACTGAAAATGTTAAGATCTGAATTTTAAGTACTGAAAGTTTTAAGCGGTGCTTAAAAAAATAATTTTTTTGATATTTTTGTAAATTTTCAATCTTCAGACTTCAGTGTTAAGTGGTGACTTTGTCACTTAAAATTTTACCTCATTTTAAGTGGCACTTAATGTATTAAGTAATTGTCAAATTTCTTATCAAACGCACTTAACTGAATAAGTGTTGAATCTGTTACGATTTAAATGGTAAATAAGTGTTATCAAATAGACCCTTATAGTTAAGCTCTATTTTTTATTTTAATTAATTACCTAAACTAAACTAAATTTTAATTTTAAATAATGGTTTTCAACTCTATATCTGTACAACATGATTTTCATCAACTCTATCTAATCCAATTATTCTTAAACATCCTAAACTATATAAAATACTTAACTTCAAATTTCAATCTATTATACGCACAATTTACTTTCTTTATAATTATCTGTATTCATCTCTAATTATTTAAATAATAATTTATAGACAATCCTACTTATTAGTATAACTTTTACTGAGCATATTTTCTTTTTCAATTCTAAAATCCGGACCCTACCATAATAATAATAATTAGGAAAACTTGTTTTTCTAGAAAATATTTAAGCGCATTAATAGAAAGTTGGGGATCCCTTGCTTTTCACTAAAATGTAAAAAAGACACTAAAAATGATTTTCTTTAAATCCTATTTAGTTATTAATTTTTGTGAGCCATTTATTTTGCGATTTTGGACTTATTTGGCAATTTTTATGATATTAGAGGTAATTTTATACTAGAAAGACTAATAATTTCTTCCTACCGAGCTTTGCCGAATGCTCAAATTTTTTAATCGCTCTCATCCCGTAATCATAGACGCTGAAAATATTATTAATAGAATCAATTCTTTAATCATGTTTTTATAATGGCTAGCACAACATGTTGACCTAGAATAACATACAAGGAAAGGACACTGAAGATAACATAATTAAATGAATATATCATGGTCATAGTTGTTTAAGGAGTTGTCAATAAAGAGATGTCGTAACTGTACATAGCCAATGCAATCTTTCAATTTGAAGAGTTGTGGAATGAGTTTTCTGTCTTATTCATTACTTGGGGTTGTTCTGAGAAAAAATATATAAAATTTAGTGCATTTAAAGAAGCTTGTCAAGGGGAATGAATTGTCATATTAGTTCATCAAAATTAAACTTTGGAACTGTTGAACAATTATGGAATTTGAAAGAGATATTGCAATTGCTGAGAGGTAAAACTTGTCAATTGTGTCTGAAAAAGATAATGAATGAACTTGTCCGAATTTCTGAATGAGAAATTGAATGATATATATATATTTTTTCATCTTTATATGTAGTAGTTGGACCTTAAGTCAAGTAGGTATTTCTTAATAAAATAATTTATCGCTTAAAAGAAGTGAATCAACTCCAAAAAAGTCTATGTGGTGAATAACATAAAATATTTTTACGGAGTATAGGAGTATATGACTTGCAAATTTTACTCGTAAACTCTTTTTGCCCTTTAAAGCACATTTTTCTCCTTCTCATAAGTCTCAACTATCAACCTTATGTGTCTATTTATATAATTACAAACCCAATTTCTTATTGGACTAGGATTATAATTCTTTTGAGAATAAAACTCTTCTCTAACAAGAAATTACCATATAAAACACACTCTAAAATAGAATTCTAATTACAATGGAGCAGAAGGGGACTGAACATAGATGAAGCTTGGCCATGTTGGTTTAATAAATGATTATAGGACAACTCAGCCTACAATTATAAGGCCCTGTTTGTTTATTGGTTATGGTCCTATTTTTCTAATCTGGTCATGGTTTTTTGAGACCAGACCATGTTTGTTTTGCATTAGTCTCAAAAAAAATAACCAGACCAAATTGAACCAAAATGACCTTTTTTAGGACCACAATTTTTGGTGGTTCTATTTGGTCTGGTTACAAAATCTATCCAAAATCTAACCAAAATGTCCTCCAATAATTAAACCACATCTAACCAATATATAACCAAAACACAAAAATAAAATAATAAAATAATGAATAATAAATAAAATGAATTAAATCATATATAAAAATAAAAATAATAATAATAAATTAATAAAACATATTTATAAATTAATAAGAATAAATGAATAAATAAATAAATAATAATAAAATATATTTATGAATAAAATAATAATATAAATAATAAATTAATAAAAATAAATGAATAAATAAAAATAAAATAAAATAAAATAACATATATTTATGAATAAAATAATAATATAAATGATAAATTAAATAAAATATATTTAAAAATTAATATGAATAAAAAATAAATAAAATAATGAATAATAAAATATATCTATAATAAATATATATAATAATAAATAATAAATCAATAAAATATATTTATAAATTAATTAAATGAATAAATAAATAATAATAAATGATAAATTAATAATATAAATAATAAATTAAATAAATCATATTTATAAATAAAATAAAAATAATTAATAATAAAAAAATGAATTAAATAATACATAAAAATAATAAATAAATAAATAAATAATAAGAAAAATGAATTAAATAATTCAAAAATAATAATAATAAATGATTAAATATAATAATAATAGAATAATAATAAATAATATAAATAATAAATGAATAAAATATATTTACAAATTAATTTAAATAAATGAATAAATAATAATATAAATAATGAATTATATTTATAAAAATATGAATAATAAACAAAATGAAATAAATAATACATAATAATAATTAATAAATTAAATGAATTCAATAATGAACAAAATAAATAAAATAAAATGAATTAAATAATACATAAAAAAAATAATAAATAATAATATAAATAAGAAATTAATAAAAATAAATTTAGAGACAAATAAAAATAAATGAATAAATAGTAATAAATAATAAAAAAAATGAATTAAATAATATATAAAAGTAATAATAAATAAATAAATAATAATAAAAATGAATTAAATAATACATAAAAATAATAATAAATAATTAAATAATAAGCAAAATGAATTAAATAATACATAAAAATAATAATAAATGAATAAATATAATAATAAAACAAATAAATGAATAAAATATATTTATAAATTAATTAAAATAAATCAATAAATGAATAAATAATAATATAAAAAATATTTATAAAAAAATGAATAATAAACAAAATTAATTAAATAATACATAATAATAATTAAATGAATGAAATAATAAACAAACTAAATGAAATAAAATGAATTAAATAATACATAAAAGTAATAATAAATAAATAAAATAATAAATAAAAAATTAATAAAATAGATTTATAAAAAATAAAAATAAATGAATAAATAATAATAAATAATAAATAATAAACAAAATTTATTAAATAATATATAAAAATAATAATAAATAATAAATAAATAGTAAATAGTAAATGATAAATAATAATGTTTTTTAAAAGCCAAAATATCATAATGCATTATTTACATGTTATCGATAGTTGAAGTTGTTATGTAATATTAGTGTGTGACTTGTGAAATTTGTTTTATTGTAATTTTTGTATAATAAAAAATATGGCTTGTATAAACCTATTTGTTGTTATATTTGATAATTGGAGTGCAATAATCATACTCTAAGATATTTTTATAAAACCAATATAATATTATTATGTAAGAAATACATAATAAAAATCAATCAAAAAGACTTTAACAAATGTTTACAAATTAAATGTGTGGGTTTTAAGGTTATTACATCATATAAAGTATATTTAATATTTTCATAATTTACTAGAAATTTAAGACCAGACCAGTTTATCAAACAGAGTCTGGTTCAAAGAAGTTTGGAACCAAACCGTTTGTCAAACATGGTCTGGTTCCAGTTTTCTCAGACCAAGACCATCAGATCAGACCGTTTACCAAACAAAATTTCAAAACATCACCCAAATTAGACTAGATTGGACCAGACCAAACCGGACCAGAGGTAACCAAACCAAACCGGTTACCAAACGGGGCCTAACAGAAACAATATTCCAATCTCTTGGTCAGTACAGTGTATGTACGGCCTATAGGAAATGATTGAGATATTTTGAACAGTTATAGACAAAGAGCCCATGGGGCAGGGCAAGGCCCACAAACAAAGAGCCCATGGCCCAAGAACTACACAATCAAAAAGTCTTTGCTGACTACTAAAGATTAGAGTTGAGGGAAGCTTCCAATCTGGAGCAGTCCTACCAATCAACTTTTCACCATGTTGAGAATAAAATAAAATAAAAATAAAATAAGGGCTTGTTTGGTCTGTATTTTCTGAAAACAAAAAGTTATTTTTTGAGAACAATAGAAGAGAATTCTCATAAAATATGCATTTTTATATTTGAGTTTTATGAAAAGAGTTTTCAGAAAACTGAACAACCACCAAACAAACTTGTTGTTCAGTTTTTTATTTTCAATTTTCAAAAAACATAGAACTATTTTCAGAATTGCAAACCAAGCATGCCCTAACTATTCTTACAATTTGTCTTCTTGTTGCATTTACTCCATACAAGATTAATTGAACTCACAAGACCTAGCTTGTTGATGACAAAGGATTGAGCTTTCTAGTTGAAAGATACCCAGTTGATCAATCAAGGCCAATCCTTAAGACTATTAGGAATGAGAGTGTTATTTTTGGCCAAACATTTTGTTACATAGTATTGAACTCAAGGAAACAAATTTTGTACAAGGAAAAAAATTTTGAGATCTTGATTTCCCTCGTTTATTCATCATGAGTTTTCATGAAGATGTTTCTTGCAAGTGATTTTAACTGAATGCTACATCTTTGAATGATTTAGCATTACACTTCTTTAAAAGCTTAAAGGTGATATTTTAATTCTCATCTCATTCTGATAAGAAAATGATTCTTGCACGGACATGCTAAATCGATAGATGATATTCTTTTGATGTATTAGACATGACCTCCAATTACACTTAAGTAATACATCAACTGGATAAAGGATTTATCGGTTAGATGTATAGACTATCATTTTCGGTGCAAGTATCATTGTTTTTCTGATAAACAAAATTAAAATACAATATATATATTATGTATAAATATAACATATCATGTTAAAGAATATATGTTATATATAAATATACTCAAATTACATCCACTGTAATGACTTAAATCTATAAACTAAATGTTGATTGACATTTCTCAACTTTAGATATATAGTTGGGGAACTTCACAAGCTTCATGTTGCCCCTACTTCAGATATATAGTTGGGGAACTTTACAAGCTTCATGTTGCCCCTACTTTAGATATATAACTCTTTATGTGTACCAATCAGTCACTTGTGAATCTCAATTCTTTCCAACTCCTCAACTGTTTCCTCTTTGGTTTCTGATTTTTCATCTTTCTCTCTTTCTCCTTCTTTGTTCTTCCCCCACAAAAAGCTGTAGAGCCCTCCCACCAACAATACAGTGCCACAAACACTGCCACATAATGAAAATCAAACTTATATATATACCCTTATCAAAAGCATTAAGAATTCATATATATATATATATAGTACAATGCCAAGCATGAGCACATAACTCAAATTTATGAGGAGTCACTTCTTTGCATGTAATAAATGAAAAAGGTTAGACCTGAGTAGAAAGCTCAGGTCTATTTCTAGAATTGCAAGGATTTAAAATTTATGATCAATTTCTGTTTTCTAGTAAAACTTAAAACCCTTGGTGGTAATCTAAATGTAATAATAAATATTGGGCTTTTATAAAATTTACATTGACCTGAGTAGTTGAGTGCCTATATATATATATACTTCCTTGCTGTCCAAATTTAAGTCCTGTTTATATCAAGGCGGAATCAATTTTTTATGGTGGTGATGTTTGAAAATAGTGATTTGGGTATATCTAATAAATAGTACCATCCTTTTTGAAATAGGATATATTTTGAGACATCCAAAAATGGAAGAGACAAAAAGTTATGAGAAGGAAAGAGTATATTGATATCAAATGACATGGTTCAAATATTTATTTAATTTCCAAGTCTGAAAATTTCTGGTAGCACAGTGATTATAAAAGAATACTTTTTTCTACACTTAAGAATTAATGTTCTCATGGAGTTATAATCCAATTTCAATAACATTGATTTGGCCAAAAGGGATATATATATATATATATATATATATATATACATATATACCTTCCCCAGTGAAGAGTCTCCTGAAAAAATATTGCTGAGAAGATGGCAGTTAAAAATAGTGCCAATGGACTGAACATTGCTGTGAATACAGGGCCTTTCATCTCCACAACCCAAACTTGCAACCAGTAAGTAATAGCTGTGACTATTATACCCTGCATTATTCATTAATTTAAGGCACTTAAATGTCAATATAAGGCAGTAAGTTGGAAAATAGCATGACATGTGCATACAAGTATATGCATTGCCTCTGTGTATATATATATATGCACTTCTATGCATCTTAGGTGTTGCATACTACTATGATGGAATAGATAATAGAAAAATGTACAAACCTAAAGCAAATGATAACAATGAGTGGAATTAACAGTTTAATTGTACTTTCTTCCCTTTCAATGTAGAAGATCGGGTGTTCAAATCTCCAGAAATAGTGAGTGCGAGTTTCAAAGACGAAAAGAAATAAATTTGACATCCTTATAGAATTTAAGGTCACACCAGTTTGTGAAAACTAGTGCATTTGCTTAGTGTGACGTCTCTGCCTCATAACAGTATTAATGTTTTTTGAAAACCGTGAGCACGATGAATGTGCGAAGTAGTCAATATCTACCTAGTAGACCAGATCATGACGAATAGTATAAAAAGGAAAATTCCTAAAAATGGAAGAACGTGCACAAGCCACAAGGATCGTGCCTTAAAAAATCAAATCTAAGTACCATGTTTTGAATAGAACTAAATGACTTCTTAAAATGTACATCAGTAAGGTAATATATAAATATAGAGAGAAAGAAAACAATAAGAAAAATCAATTTTCATGGGATGCAAAATGTCTATGAACTTAAAATTCTTCTTGATTAAAGCTATGATCAAGTACTCTGAATGTAAGAGTGAATGAAGATACATACACAATATAGCACAGATAGAAGATTAATGTCCCATCCAAGCTTCCATGATGACAGGTTTCTATCTACCACAACGGCCCAAAGTGCTGACATTATGCAGCTGAAGAAGCATTGTAGTGTTGTAAAACGTAGTTTCGCTGGATATTGCTTCACAATAGAACCCTGAAAAAACCAAAGTTTGTCAAAGAGAGGTTGACATATACATATAGTACATATATAGAAAATGTTACTTACACTGATTTGTTAGGCAGAATTGAGCCAGTGAATAGTTATCAATTGTTGGATGGATGAATATAAATATGTTTGCGTCCCACAAGAATCCATCCAACAGTTGAAAACTATTCACTGTCTCAATTCTTCCTAACAAAGTATCATTGCTCTACATATATATATATATATATATATATATAGGGGAAGAGAGTGAGAGATAGATGGACCTGCATAATAAGCCACAAGGACCATGTTATGTTGGCTGCAAACATGAAAAGAGCACCTTTGATCCAATCCTCTTTGGAAACGTACTTTGTTGATGCCTTTGAGACTTCCTCGTGCATACTTGAATAAATTGGAGGCCCCTTGAAGAAAGTACACACCATAGCCCCTGAAAGACCTATTGCAGAACCCAACACTTTGGCTATTCCATCCCATTGCCTTAAGGAAACACTTTCCATCCTAAAATGTTCGTAACCATATACACACAATGACATAGATGTACTACATCCACAAATACATACATATGTATATATATTTGTATTTTTGTATTACCTTAAGACTACAGCCATGACAAAGACAGTGGCAGGAATTGTGTTAGTCATGGCTGTGGCAAATGTTGCAGAGATGTATGTTATTGCATAATAGTAGAGATTCAAAGCCATAGTAATCCTGAAATTTCACATACATCAAGTATTGTATATATATGACTTCAATATACATACACTTAGATGACTATATCATAAATAAATTCTAAATAAAATTTGAATATAACAATGACAAATTAAATCAATCACTTACCCACATAAAGAAACCAAAAAAATCTTGCAGAGTAAGTAGCATGACAGAGGAGCTGTTTTATTACTGCAAATTTACAAGAAATAAATAAATAAACAATCATACATATATATATATATGTGTGTGTGTGTGGGAAAGTATGAGATTAAATTGAAGACATGTATGGGAGATTGACCTTTCAAGGAAAAAAGCAAATGGAGCCAAGGCAAGAGTGGCGAATCCTTGGCGATAAGTGACGAAAACAGAGGGTTTTGTTCCTTCACTTACTGCTGCTTTGGAAAACAAAGCCATGCCTGCATACACAAACTGTATGAAGATCATTGCAATGTATGGCTTATGCTTCTCCATAACTATTGAACCTCTGAGTGTTGTCTTCATGTTGTGCAGTGTCTAATATTATTCTACTTTTGAGGGATTTTAGATTCTCTTGAAATTCTATATGTATAGAAGCCTAGCAATCAGTGCAATCTGAGTTATGTTGAGCATGTTTTGTGACTGATTATATATATATATATATAAACTTTATATGTATCATGTGTTGTGTTCACTTTGACTGAGTGACTTTGAAATAGTTAGTCAAACTGATGTGTTGCAACAAAATGAGTCAAGCTACACATACCCTACAATTCAACTTACCTAGGCTAACATGACAAATGTGAAGTTGTGGTCCGAATTTTGTTTCGATTCGAATCTTGATTTGGTGTGGATTTGCCTTATTTTTTAATTTTGATAGTGAGGTAAGTAAATAAAATTAGTACTAATCATTTTTTTTTTGGGCTTGTGGAGCATGAATTCATATATAGTCTTGAGGTTAAATGCAAATAAGCAACTATGTTATCTGGGGAATAAGTATTTATTGTGTCGACAGATAATACAATTGATACAAGACGTTATTAAGAATAATTAGGTATAAAACATCTATAGGTGACTTTTTAAGTCCATCATCAAATCTCAAGGCTCACTAGTGACCAATCAATTCAAATATTCACCATCATGAAGTAGAGAGAGGAATTAGATGGGTGAAAGCATATAATTTTCATTTTCCTTCGAATAGTAAAATATTTTCTCCAATGTTTAATGTATACTTTTGTTCTAGTCAAATCATAAGCTTTATTAGTTCATTTTTTTATTGAAATTTTTACAAGAGCACGACTCTTATAGTTATTTTTTCCTCTCTTGGTTGTTAATTTCAACATTAATTTGTCAAAGTCATGGGGTCAAGTATTTACTCCATAAAAGATTGCGTGCATGACTAATAACAAATTTAAGCTAATCGTTAAAAGGTGGTGTGTTCCTTATTCCTATGACTTACTTAATTTGTTCACATGAGCTACAAATTATTTTTGTTGCTATAATTGTATGAGCTGATTAATCTTCTCAACTATTTAAAATCATAATTATTCATCTCCATCTTTGTCTCCGTCTCCCTAAAAGCTTAAAACTCTCGTAAAAAAAATATAGTTATATAAATTCAAAAACAATTTAAAATATAGTTGTTAACAGATGGATTGTCCTCGGATCTGATCAAACGAGTTGTTCTATTGTATAATATTAATTGATTTCCGGAAAAATTTTGTAGCCAATTGTAATATTAATTTGTTGAGATTAATTTTATAACTACGAATATCTGAAATACAACATTCAATATATATGTAGATATATGTATAGATATAGAAAGATACACGTTTCTTTAAGGGTGCGTTTGGTAACGGTGCGGTGCGGTGTTAGTTTTTGGTTTTGGGTTGGGTTAGATTTGGTTCGGTGTGGTTTTATTTTAAATTGGAACCATGTTTGGTGCAGATGATTTTGGTGTAAGAAAAAGTGATGCTGAAAAACTAAATCATGTTTGGTAGAGCTGGTATGGTTAAAATTCTGAAACCAAACCATATTTGGAAACTTGGAATAGTTTCACATTTTATTTATAAATATTAAAATATATTTAATATTAATATATTATTTTTTAGGAAAGATAATAAAACTATATTATTAAAAAATATTAAATTTCCAAAAATATATTTTAATATTAATATATTAAAATATATTAATATTAATATATTATAATATATTAATATTTAGGAAAGATAATAAAACTATAATATTAAAATATATTAAATTTCCAAACATATATTTTAATATTAATATATTTTATAATATTAATATATTAATATGGTGCAACTATTTGGTTTTGGTTTGGGATGAGATGGTGCAACCATTTGGTTTTGATTTTGGTTACTACAGTACCGCCCCACCAAAAACCATCAATTCACATGGTTCCAAATTTTGGCCATTTGGTGCCAATGGTGCCAATACTATTGACCCAAAACCATTTTACCAAACATGGGTTGATATCATCTTTTCACACCAAAACAAAAAAAAATGATACTAACCCATATTACCAAACAGGGCCTAAGTGTGACCGAGCCAAATTAATTTAGATTGTCAAGGGGCCCATGAGAGCTTGGACAATTGTTGCTTATAGGGCTGAAAAGTCTGGTACAGCTCCTTTGAGGTTTTGAATCCTGAGTCTATGTTTTGGATTCATTAAGCGACTCGTATGATTTTACCTAGTCAACACGATAGACAATGATAATGACGCAGATGCTAATATGCTAATAGAAGAGGAAGGTCAGTGACTAACTACAATTATTTTCGTTATTTTGTGTGTTCCATTTCAGATTTTAAGTTCGATTTTCGGTTGGTATAAACTCGTTAGAATTACGATCGAGAATATTGTTTCCATTGGGTGAAAATTACAGTAGAAATTAAATAATTTTTGAGGCACTAGACCCCAAGTATTGCTCAAGACACCAAGTCCCAAATCCGGACGCTTGCGAAGTAATCTCCCACAAAAATGGGATTAGGTATATTTCCATGATTCCAAAACTTTCTCAAGGCACCAAGCCCCAAATCCAAACATGTGCGAATCAATTAGGACTAGGTATATTTTCATGATCATGGCCACAATAAATTATTTACATTTAGTGAAAATTATTATAAAAACCGATATTTTTTGGGCACTAGACCTCAAATCTTTTTCAATGCATCAAAGCTCAAATATATCTCGTGACCGTGATGAAATATTTGCGCTCAGTAATATTTGCATTGTTGATCGGATGCTTTCTTAGGCTGTAAACCCCAAGTTTATCTAAAAATATTTTAAAAAATCAACGTATTCAGATTTTTTTAACATATCTTTTTAAAGCCTATGATGCTCAACCTTTCATTTTGAAAAGCGATGAAATACTATTAAATGATAACATTTGATTGTCAAATTTTAACTTATATAAAGTGATACTATTTAATATTGAAATTACCTAGGCGATCAATGAAAACAGCCTAGAGGAGGTGAATAGGTTTTTTGTGAATTTATTGACAAATTAATAATAATTGTGGAAAAGTCAATTTTAATCAAATTATTTATCAAGATAAATCATGCAAAGAATAATCTAAGTGCAGAAAATAAAGTAATAGAGACACACGATACTTTTACGTGGAAAAGCTTGGAAAGACTCCAAGTAAAAACCACGAATACGCTCGGGTATCGATACACTATGAATCAGAGAATTTGTACAGACTCTATGAAAACAGTACTTACAACCAATGTAATCTATTTGTTGGCTTTGAAATTCTATTTCAAGCAATAAATCTTATTTTGATATTAACAAAACATTCAAAACCGTGTTTGGTACTAATATGACTTTGAGCTAAGTGTTTCAGCAAGTACAGGTAAATGATTCGGGAAGATCGCTAAAGCAACAAGCGATAAGGAAACTCAAGCGCAAACTCGAAGAAGGACAAAAAGATCAAAGAAAGAACAAAAGCTGGACTCAAGACCTGGGGTAGATAGGTCGGGGTGAGAATATTGTAGCAAGGTATCTTATGTGTTGATTGGTCTTATAAGCTCAAGAAATAAATCAAACGAACTCAAACGGATCAAAAACGGACCTTGAAAACAATTCTTGGAGTCACCCAGTCGACTGGCCATGAAATGGCAGCCGACTGACTGTGACCCAGTCGACTGGCCGTTAAGGACCCAGCCGACTGGATGAACCAGTGAGCTATAAAACATTTTGACTGCATGAGGCAGTCGACTGGCCTGTCCAAGGCAGTCGACTGACTGTGCCCAGTCGACTGGCAGTTAAGGACCCAGCCGACTGACGGAACCAGAGAGTTTCGAACATTTTTGATTGCCTGAGGCAGTCGACTGGCCTATCCAAGGCAGTCGACTGACTCATGAGGTAGTCGACTGGCCTTCTTGAGGCAGTCGACTGACCCTAGCCGTCGGGAAAAATATTTTAAATCTATGCATGGAGGCAGTCGACTGGGTGCCGTCAGGCAGTCGACTGGGTGCTTCAGGATTTTAAGGAAAAGTATTTCTAAACAATATTTTTGCCCAAAAAGAAATGATTTTGCTTGCTGATTTTCAGGTCCTACTCTCTACATTGTCTAGGGTGAGATACACTCTCCAAACCCTAGTGTTACACTATATAAAGAAAGATATATGGATTAAAACTTTAAGGTTCTTGTGTGAGAAATTTTCCAAATATTGTTCATCTCTAATTTTCTCTCAAGCATCTTCTGAAAAATCTTTTGATAGCAAGAAAGATCAAAATCTCGTTTTTCACTCTTATCATTTTGAAGATTTAAACTCAAGCCTTGAGCCTATTCTCTTATTGAAAATATATTGTGAGAATATATATATCTTGAGTTCTTGACATATCACCTGAAAACACTTGAGCTTATATTGATCTATCTTCCATAAAAACCTTAGGGTTTTGAGTGTTTTTGTTTCTTGAGTGATATATTGATTGCATACACAAATTTGTGATCTTGGGTGAGTGAAACCCATTGTATCAAGGGAGGATTGTTCTCTTGATTGTGTGAAGAGCTAGTTAGCTCTTTTGTAAATGTTTTGCTATTCCACCTATTGAAGGAAGAGCCATAGTGTGAGGATCGGGAAAGTCTCAAGGAAGGGAATTCTTTGAGCCGAGGAGTAGGAGTTACCGAACCTCGTAAAAATCACGGTGTCAACATCTCTATCTCTATCTCCTTACTTTATGTTCATGCATGCTTAATTTATATTGTGGTAAATAGCTTGTTGAATTTAAGTGAAGTTATTCATTACATATTTTACCTAGTAAATTAATATTGAACCTTGTTGCATGTTCTAGTAAGAATAAAAAGAAGTTAGAAATTATTTTTAAAACCCTATTCACCCCCCCTCTAGGGTATTTTAGTGACTTACAATTGGTATCAGAGCCTAATCTCTATTTGTTTTAGACTTAACCGTCTTAGAGAACGATCATGGCCTCAAACGTAGTCACTCATGTAGAAGGACAATCAAACAATAGGCCCCCATGGTTTGATGGTTCAAACTATAGTTATTGGAAGACTAGAATGATAGACTTTCTTCAAGCTATTGATTATCAAATTTGGCTAGTTATTGTTGATGGACCTTTCACTATGACCAAAGTAGTAGATGGAGAAACTATCCCAAAATTGCCCAACGAATGGGATAATGATGAGCGTAGACTTATGTCTTTTAATGCCAAAGCTAAGGTTAATCTAAATTGTGCCTTAAGTCCAAATGAATTTAACCGTGTCTCTACTTGCTCCACGGTCAAAGAAATGTGGGATAAACTTGAAGTTACTTATGAAGGAACTACTCAAGTTAGAGAATTTAAAATTGATATACTTATGCATGAATATGAATTATTTGCCATGAAGGAAGATGAAAATATCAATTCTATGATGTCTCGTTTCACTAATATTTTGAATGGACTAAAGCATCTTGGTAGAATTGTTCCTAGATCCGATGCGGCACGCAAAGTCCTTAGAAGCCTTCCGGTCAAATGGGATGCAAAAGTGACGGCAATTAAAGAAGCGCATGATCTTAGCACAATGAGCCTCGATGAGATTTTCGGGTCTCTTCTCACTTGGGAAATCACGTTAAAATCTCGTGAAGAAGACACCAAGCTAAGAAAAGGCGTGGTTTTGCAAGACTCTACCAAAAATGAAGCAAATGAGCCGAGTGAAGAAGAAGTGGATGAAGACATTGCATTATTCATCCAACAAAGTTTTCTTCAAAGAAAGAAAGCCAACAATGGTAGATTCATAAAGAAGAATGAGCAAAGGGGTGAGCCTAGCAAGAGGGAGCCTCCAACTTGCTTCAATTGTGGAAAGTCGGGGCACTATAGAAATGATTGCTTCAAGCTCAAAAACGAGAATGAGAAATGGCCAAACAAGATGGATATGAATGCTACATAGAATGATCATGACTCATGTGATTCGGATGAGGAAGAAAATGGTGAGGAAATGGCAAACCCTTGTCTCATGACAAATAAAGATGAGGTACATTTAAATTCACATACATTAGATAAAGATAAATTATCATATGATGAACTTCTCTCTTCGTATGATGAATTACAAGATGCCTTTGAAAAATTATATGATGAATTTGAAAAGTTAGCTCGAAAACATATTCTTCTTAAGAAAGCTAAATCTTCATATAGCTCTATTACTTCCAACTTAGAAGTTTCATGCAATGACAAAAGCATTGAGCTAGAAAAGGAAAATAATAGGTTGAAAAATACTATAGATGATCAAATAAATGTCTTAGCTAAATTTACAAAAGGAAAAGAGAACCTTAGCATTATGTTGGGAAGACAAAGAGGATCATTTGATAAATGTGGTCTAGGGTATGATGCTTTTGACAAAGATGCTCTTATCTTGAAAAAGAGAAAACCATTAAGGCATACATTTACAAGACAATCATCTCATGCATCATCAAATGATCATAAGCATGTTACATATTATTGCAAGAAAAAAGGACATAAGACAAATACATGTTTACTTAGAAAGAAGAAAGTGATAACAAAAATGATTTGGGTTCCAAAAGGAACCATTGAATGCTTACATAGAAAGGAGAATGTTATACCAAAAATGATTTGGGTTCCGAAAGGAACTATTGCATCTCTCTCTAACCCTAGTGGACCCAAGATAAATTGGGGACCAATGAATGTTACTTAAATTTGTTTTGTAGGTATGCTTGAAGTTCGCCTTAAAGGAAAAATGATTTCTTGATAGCGGATGCTCAAGGCATATGACGGGAGACAAATCAAAATACATTTCTCTAAAAACTTATGAAGGAAGAAACGTAACTTTTGGAGACAACTCTAAAGACAAAATTATAAGGATTGACTCAATTGGTATATCTTCAACTCTTTCTATAGATAGTGTGTTTTTGGTTGATGGTTTGAAACATAACTTTTTAGCATTAGTCAAATTGTGTGACAATGGCTATGACGTTATTTTTAGGACTAATGCATGCTTAGTTAAGAAAGATGGGAATCAATTGTCAAATGCTAAAAGAAACGAAAATTTGTATACTATGTTGCTGTATGAATGTTTTCATTGATTGATAAATGATCATTATTCATGTATCACATTCTTTTGTTTCTTGAAATTGCATGAGAAAAGTGTCACATTGATTTAGAGTGAAATTATCTCAAAAGGGTGACTCTTATGGAAATATCTTTTCATTGTTCTTCCAAATGTTCAAAGAATTTTGAAATGAAATGAATCTTCCCATGTGCTATAGGTTTACAAATCTTGAAAAAGGGCATATACTTTATTTTTGCTAAACAAGGGAAGTTATATTGGTTTTTTTGTCAATTCTTGATGATTGAACATGAATGATGCATATGGTTGTTTTCTATGATTCATATATGAAATGGAGTTTCATTCCTATTACTAATTTCATATTGGTTCATTGACTTGATAAATAACCATGAGCATATCTTACTATTTGAATTGATAAATGCACTTCATGATAATGTTCTTAAATGATAAATTCAATTGAAGCATAATGGTTATTGAAAATCATTCATTTTGTGCTAATGTGCTAATAATGAATTATGCCTAAAAATGTGCTAACACAAATGGACCCTAGAGCAAAAAGGGTACCAAAGAAAACCACTTGAGTGTGTTTTGTAGGTGTGGATTGATTCCTTACTCAAGATCAATTGATTCTTCAATTGTGATGCTATAATTCAAAAGGGGAGATGAAATCAAGGTCTCTCACAAAATGAGTGGACAATACAAATCATCTACAAGCAACTCTATGTAAAATGGGTAAAGCTAGCACCATGGTACACATTTTCTAACCTCCATTACTAATTTGCTTTCATTAATGAGATTAAACATGACAAACTTATGCTTATTCAAGTATGTTGAATTGTTATTGATATGTCATGGAATAAATGTGATGATTGGTATTAAGGGTGTGTGGCTACTTGGTTAATGCAATTAACTATGCTCTTGATGAATTCTTGATAGTAGCTTGCTTTGAAATGACTTGGATATATGAAAGTAAGTCTTGATCATGCATGAATTGTAAAGAATATAGTCATGTCCAAATCTAGACCATCAAAGCTAGTTCACTTCATTTTGGTTGATTACTTGAGCAACTATGTCTTGATATTTGTTCATGGGCCTTCATGACTTTAGTGCTTTATCTAAATTCTCTTGACATGACATTTTGCACATTTATTTGAGGTGTTTAATTTTGAAGTAAATTTTGGACAGACTTGGAGTATATGTTTAATCAAATATGTTCACACTAGTAAACCTCAAGAGAACATATTTTCTTTGAATGATCTATCTAATGCAAATGAGGTTAAGGAATATGTGATGAAATTCTATGCGATTAAATGATTCATCATCCTCTATTATATAACTTCTTGGTAATCATTCTAGAGGTATTTGCATAAAGATTTTTATAAAAATGATATTCATGTGCTTAGCCTTTGTTGTTTGAAATTGTAACATTGGTTGAAGCTATTTAATACATGTTTGGATCTTTTTTATGAAAATGTACTATAGGTTCCTCTTTGAAGGAAGCATGTTGAAAAGATGGAGATATTGTGCTTAAATGTTATTATCTTGAATGTTTATTGGAAAACATGATTCATGAGTTTTATGCGCACATATCATGAAAGACATATGTGTTTAATGTTCTTGCATTATTATGATTTTCTCAATGATATATAATACTTTCTATATCTTAAAATTTTATATCATTATCATACATGCATACTCTTGTATATTTTATAATGCATATTAATATTGCAATCTATGCCTAAAAGTGGTGACCAAAGGTTTTGACCATTATTATCCTAAGATCTTAACCAAGAAGGATATAGATTATTCTTTGCACATGTGAATAAAATTAAATTTCTAAGAATGTCACATGCCTATTTGCATGAAATGTTTTTATCTAATGCATTCTCATATGATTTTAAATGAAAAAAATAAAATCATGTAGAGAATCACAATGCTTGAAATGTATGAGTTTCAGAAAATAGGTTTTAAAATTATCATAAGCCGTGCTTAACTTGAGAAATGCTCAAAGAGGGTAATTTGAATGGCTTTCAGTGATTTTCTTATGAATGAAGGTTGGTTTAGAACCTATATTGATCAACATTATTTTTGTTGTTTATCATTTATAACTTACCATAAATTTGGTTATAAGATTCACATTGGGGTATTATGTTTACTATTATTCGATGTGTAGTGAAAAGACGCTTATCACAAACATGCAAACTATTTCAAAATGAGCATGTTAGATGAACTTATTTCCTTTTTGGGTATAATCCATTTAAGTGTCATGAACATGATTTCAAATACTTTTTGACATTTTGGTTGTGGGACTCTATGGTTTCCTTGGTTGACTACTCTTGGACCAGCTTAAATTATATGTTATTTTGTTCATTATATTGGTTCATCTCTTGTTATTTTAGATAAGCATTTTTACCATATATATAAGAGATATATCTTGTGATTGTAGTACTTGTGAAGATTACATATCTTTGCCATTACATTAAAGCTTTCAAAGACATGGACTTATGAGAAATATTGAGATCACCTTCATGATTATAATTTTCTTTGTCAATATTCTCACAATGTTTATCCAAAAGAACTCATTGTGTAAAATTTCATAAAGAAATGGAAATACCTTTGAACATTAATGTGTTAGCATCTGTCTTGTGTATTTTTCACTTGCTTATCTTAGAATATTCATTTATTTGCATTCTATGATTAGATGTTGCGTATGTGTTTATTGATTTTCATGTGGTTAAGATGAAGGTGTTGTTAACTTATTCTGAAGTGCTCATATGTGATTTTAAATGATCTAGTAATTAAGTGGTTCTTGCTTGCATATAGTATGTTGAATACTTACGATTTGAACTTTCATTCAAATACACTTACTTGAACATTAAGTCACTTTGAATTTGAGTCATTCACTTGATACATGTACTTGATATATGAAAATCTATGTTGATCATATATCCTATTTGTCTATGAAAATCAAACAAATGTTTTAGTCATCATTGATGACTTGTGCTAACATGTCCTCATTGCCATCATGAATGCAAAGCTATGTTTGTAATTTGATAATCATCTTAATCATATTCATGAAATATGTGGACAATATGCTTCGTGTTACTTCAAAGGATATATTCTATGCTCACAATTCATTTATGCAACTTGATTCTCTTCTTGTACTTAATTCTATCCATTCTTTTTGATGATGTCAAAGGAGGAGAAAAGTAGTTGATGAGTATAGGTTGTATGCACATTCTTAGGGGGAGCTTTGCTCCTTGGTGATAGGGGAAGAAATTCCAAACTTTATGCATATGACTATGTGCTTATTTTCAATCATGTGCCCATTGAATGCGATTTTACAAGCGTTATTTTTATATATAAAAGAATCCTTTTCATCCTTCACGAACTAAGCATAGTGAGATTAGGCATCATTTCTTACGTGATCATGTTGCTAAAAGAGACGTTGTATTGATTTTTATTGACACTAAAAATAAATTACCAAATATTTTCACAAAGACTTTTCAGGAGGAATCTTTTTCAAAAACATTCGTAAAAAAAAAAATTGGGTTGGCTTTGGATGTTGATGTATTATCATGATAAATTCAACCGTCACTTCCTACCTTTTTATGTTGCCAAAGGGGGAGAAGTTCGTTGCTTTCGTGCATTATGCTTTCGTGTATGCAAGTCATGTTTATGTGTGGCTCCATGCAAGTGTATGTAATTGCAAAAATATATTTACTAAGGGGGAGCATGCAAATAAAAATGAAAGATGCACACATTGAGGGGGAGTATCACTTGATACTTCACCATTTATGCGCAAACAAGAAATGTTTTGTCAACATAAAAAATGGGGAGATTGTTGGCATTGAAATTCTATTTCAAGCAATAAATCTTATTTTGATATTAACAAAACATTCAAAATCGTGTTTGGTACTAATATGACTTTAAGCTAAGTGTTTCAGCAAGTACATGTAAATGATTCGGGAAGATCGCTAAAGCAACAAGCGATAAGGAAACTCAAGCGCAAACTCGAAAAAGGACAAAAAGATCAAAGAAAGAACAAAAGCTGGACTCAAGACCTGGGGTAGATAGGTGGGGGTGAAAATATTGTAACAAGGTATCTTATGTGTTGATTGGTCTTATAAGCTCAAGAAATAAATCAAACGAACTCAAACGGATCAAAAACGGACCTTGAAAACAATTCTTGGAGTCACCCAGTCGACTGGCCATAAAATGGCAGCCGACTGACTGTGACCCAGTCGACTGGCCGTTAAGGACCCAGCCGCCTGGATGAACCAGTGAGCTATAAAACATTTTGACTGCATGAGGCAGTCGACTGACTGTGCCCAGTCGACTGGCAGTTAAGGACCCAGCCGACTGACTGAACCAGAGAGTTTCAAACATTTTTGATTGCCTGAGGCAGTCAACTGGCCTATCCAAGGCAGTCGACTGACTCATGAGGTAGTCGACTGGCCTTCTTGAAGCAGTCGATTGACCCTAGCCGTTGGAAAAATATTTTAAATCTATGCATGGAGGCAGTCGACTGGGTGCCGTTAGGCAGTCGACTGGGTGCTTCAGGATTTTAAGGAAAAGTATATCTAAACAATATTTTTGCCCAAAAAGAAATGATTTTGCTTGCTGATTTTCAGGTCCTATTCTCCACATTGTCTAGGGTGAGATACACTCTCCAAACCCTAGTGTTACACTATATAAAGAAAGAGATATGGATTAAAACTTTAAGGTTCTTGTGTGAGAAATTTTCCAAATATTGTTCATCTATAATTTTCTCTCAAGCATCTTCTGAAAAATCTTTTGATAGGAAGAAAGATCAAAATCTCGTTTTTCACTTTTATCATTTTGAAGATTTAAACTCAAGCCTTGAGCCTATTCTCTTATTGAAAATATATTGTGAGAATATATATATCTTGAGTTCTTGACATATCACCTAAGAACACTTGAGCTTATATTGATCTATCTTCCATAAAAACCTTAGGATTTTGAGTGTTTTTGTTTCTTGAGTGATATATTGATTGCATACCAAAATTTGTGATCTTGGGTGAGTGAAGCCCATTGTATCAAGGGAGGATTGTTCTCTTGATTGTGTGAAGAGCTAGTTAGCTCTTTTGTAAAGGTTTTGTTATTCCACCTATTGAAGGAAGAGCCATAGTGTGAGGATCGGGAAAGTCTCAAGGAAGGGAATTCTTTGAGCCGATGAGTAGGAGTTACCGAACCTCGTAAAAATCACGGTATCAACATCTCTATCTCTATCTCCTTACTTTATGTTCATGCATGCTTAATTTATATTGTGGTAAATAGCTTGTTGAATTTAAGTGAAGTTATTCATTACATATTTTACCTTGTAAATTAATATTGAACCTTGTTGCATGTTCTAGTAAGAATAAAAAGAAGTTAAAAATTATTTTTTCACTGAAATGACAAGGAACAATAAAAACAATCAAAGCTCATGAGAGAAACAAAGGAAATCTTCAAGATGAAAACATAGGGAAATGATCTCAGAGGAGACTCTAGAGAATCTAAGCCAAGCACTAAATACTAAGATAAAGTACTCTATAAGATTATATCCAGATTCTCGAGTAACATAAATCTCTACAATGCATGAACTTAATACTAATGCATTAATGCAAAATGCAAAAACAAAAATATTTTTGTTCTTAAACACATGTGAGCAGGGCAGTAAAGACAATGAACTAATCATTAACAAATCATATACGCATATTTGACTCATTTATTATACACATGATAGTGAAGAAAATCAGCACATATACCTTGTAGATATAAGCAATCACAAGACAAGCTTTACATATCATTTGCATATATGAAAAATATTCAAGTGCAAGCAAACGACTAAGATGAAAGCAGTACGTACTAATTCTAATAATCTTCTCACTAACCGTGATGATACTTCAGTTTAAAACCTAAGCTAAAAGTCAAATCATTAACTTGACTTATTGCTTAAAAAAAATACATCATTGTCACACAATTTATTCTCTTCACCTTTTCAACTTTTTCACCATATCTTTTTTTGTCTTTCTAAGCTCCGGACTTTCCAACGAGAATTTTTAGTCCCGACCAATTGGGCCCGAGCTTCTTCCATGGAATATATGCTCATCAATTTTCTCTCCTTTTTGGATAGAAGAACTGCTGTTTTCATTTTTATATTTTGATTAACTCATTTTTTCCTCCTTCAACATTACCACAAACTTCATAAGCATGCAAAAGATATTCAAAAGCATATATCTATCTAGCATAGCTTATGAACTTACATATCACTTCATATTAGATGAAAAAGACTAAAAGTTTCAACAATTACTACAGTCATCTCCGAAGTAAACAAGCACCCAAAGTAAATGAGTTCCAAAAATAATACTTAAACATGTCAAGTGAACAACTCATAACCTCAGGTCAGACTAACAACTCCAATTCCCATACATATAATAAGAAAAGTAAATATGAGAATAAAGTGAAATATGACAACCAGTTGTACCCTTATCCAAGCTCAACATGCTAAGAATTTTTCTATTTTAAAATTTTTTTATGGAATTTTTGTCATAATGATATATGCATGAATAATCCTAATAGTAGCAAAATATGATGCATGCACAATAAGAAAAAAATAAAATAAACATGCAAATAAAAGAAAAAAATGCATGATAATGTATCAATTCTAGGATAGAAGATAATGCAAGATATTCCTAGAATGATACATATGAAGACATCTATCTTAATGATAATATGCCACCAGATTTTCTAAAATGCATATGCTTTTGAAAATCTAATGATTTTATAGAGATGTCTATTGACTGAGAATTTGTATATATATACTCAAGACCTTTCTCAGAATTAGAGTTACGTGTTAAACATGCAGTATCCTAGATACAATAGAGTTGTTCTCTGACTTCTATGTTCTTCGCGATACTGATGCCATCACTGTCCTCATCTCACGGTGGAGTTCACATTCTCATACATTTGTAGCGTCATGGGGCGAGTTTACCCCTACATTGGAGGATGTACTTGTTCTTTTTTGATTACCCATCCTAGATTCCCGCGAAGCCAACGCTCATCCTTTTAATGAGGAGGATCAGAGAATTCATCGCTATCTTCGCGACTATGCCACTTATACCACTAAGCGTGGTAGTTGGTTTAGTAAATATGGTGCACATTTACCTGAGCAGCCTTTCGCGAAACAACCAAAGCTTTCATATTCATCTTGGTGTCACCATTTTTATGGAGAGTATGAACCCTACAAAAGCATTCTTCGTGGCTAAGATCGCGACTTTGCCAGGGTAGTCCAAAGAATAGACCAAACAAGTTTGTCTTTCTCTATGCTGCCATTCTTTCCCAGGGTACTAGAATGGCACTTGCACCCCTCTTCCTGGGGACCTTATACTTTCAACTTCACATGTTAGTTGATGATTTCACCAGGTCCCTTGGTATGTATGACATTAGTACCCATATTCAGTGCACTTTCCTTACTTTATTCCTCTTTAAGCGATTCCGAGCTTTTGCTCTTCATCCCCTTGTTCTTTCCGCGACTATTGATTCCGCGAATCCTACTACCCCTCCTTCTTTAAAGTCTAGAGCCTCACGTTGGTTTTCTTTGTTCTTAGGTAAAAGGCTTGATGACTTTATTGATTCCTTCTATGAATTTTCTTGGCGTCCTTACGCAGCTCCTTTAGCTGGTGTTTACTCCCCAACCTTCTACCCTGATACTGAAATAACTGACTATGATCCTCTCTCTGTTGACCACATCTCTTTTTCTACCATTACATATAACTGTCACTTGCCAGTCTTTGACAAATATTTTGCGAGAGTTACCCCATATACTCCTTCGCGAGTGGCCTGACAATTTGGGTTTGATCAGGGATTCCCCTCATTTGTTCCCCCAAACCCTGAGGTGACTTTTGACCATGTGATGCAGCGATACAGCAAAGACTTGGAGACATCTATCCGAGTCTTTTCTACTATCATCCACATCCCTCCTGGCAGTCGTATGGGAGGACGAACACCCCGTTATTTGGAGTTTTGGGATGAGGTTCTTATGGGTTTTCAAACCTTTTTTACTAACCCCCCACTTGTAATTCAGCCAGTAGATATCTATGCAGGTGATGCTTCTCTTAAAATTCGCAAGGTCCGTGGTACTCGTGGGAATAAATGTAAATCAACTCTTTAGACTCCATATTATTTTGTTCAAGAATCGCGAGACTCAGTACAAGAACCAGAAACTTCCCATGTTCAGCATCTGAAAAAGATTTCTCAATGTAAAAGCCCCAAGAAAAATACTCGACAAAAGGCTCCTTCTAAACCAAAACCAAAAACTCGTAAGCAATCAGAGCGAGCGGAAATTCTTGCCGCGGAGCCTCTTGTTCATGAAGAGCCTATTGCAAAAAGATTGGTACTCTACCTGCCTTTCCCATTTTTTTTTTTTCTTTCACACATATTTCTATATGTATTTAATTATTAACAAACTTTTCTTCTTTCTGCCTTTGTAGCGTTCAACCAATCAACCTCCTGCTGGAACTACAAGCTCTCGCGTTATCCTTGATGAAGATGATGAAGAACTTGACGAGGTACCTCTTGCTCGTAGGAAAAGTTCTTTAATGGTTCTGGATGACGTACCTCTATCTCAAAGACTAAAATAAAAAATCATGATTAAATCACAGCTAGCAATATTGAAGATCAAGCAGAGTCTTCAGATCATGATATTGCTCCCCGAAAGCGAAAACTAGTGCGAGTTGCTGAATAAGTTTACAAACCCCTAACAAATCCCCTTCTTAACATTGTTGCTCACGTAGTTGAAGACATCCGCGCTTCAAACACCCTCATCAACCAAGATCCTGTCAATTCTTCTAATGTATCTCGCGAGCCAGCAGTTGCATCTCACGAGTCAGAAATTACAGGTAATATGGGTGTTTTGGTATATTTTTTCTTTTATATTAAATGACTTACATTTCCCTTCTTATATTTGACTAGATTCTTCTAAGCATGATGAGACAACAACAGTGGCTGGGAAGAAAATCATTGTAGAAGATACAAGTTTAGCAGACAGTGTTGAAGAACATGAAGTGGCTAATATACTCTCCTCCTTCCCAGACCAAACCTCTGATTGTGGTATTTTGAAGAAAACTTTTTATTCTCAAATATAAGTGTTTTGTTTTATCTACTGCCCAAATCATCAATTTCTTCTTCTTTTACACGACATATTGCATCTCATTCTGCTATTTGTGATCTCTTAGAGGATTCTGATGATGATCTCCTCCCCATAGGAGTACTCAAGAGACCACCTACTGTTCATACAGATCGCGAAACTAATGAAGAAGATCATGAGGAAGATGATGGAGATCAAGAGAACAATGAAGATAATCATGATAACCAGGGTAAATCTCCATAAATAACTGCTGATATTGAAATCCGTGAAAGCTCCTATCCTCACGATAACCTTAATGGTGTTCACAAAGATTTCTCCCATAATCATACTGTCAGAGATGATGTATCTGCGAACCCCTCACTTCCGTGAGAGACTGGTCATGTTGATGGTATTGCTGATAATACACTTTGGATGAGGATGATGATTTGTTGAATGATGAGCATGATCTACACCACTTGCAACCACTTAGTGGTGACATCGCAACAGAGGTAGCAGTCGCCCTAGAAAATGGGCCTCGTATACAAAAACGTATTTTCGGTGCTACCCTTCCTAACATAGAGATTGCCTTAGAGGATCTCCCAGACACATCTCAAGGTTTATTTTTGTGCCTTTTCCCCCTTTTTCTGTTGCCACCTTCACCTCCCTATTTTTATTAACCCCCCATTTTTTTACAATAACCAGGTGATGCAGGAGGATCCGAGTCAGACGATGTCAAGCTGTCAGATTGCTCATTGATGATACTGGATTACCTGGAGCGGGAGGATCAGCGCAAGGATGGCAAGAAATCGTGATCTAGCCTAATTGGGGAAGTTTCCGTGCACGTGTCGGTATTTTGGCCATAACTGTAGCTACAAGTGTCCGATTCGCACCCGTGACCCCAATTCGGAAAGCTAATCTCGGTGACAACACTGCTACGCTGGGTGCACATCGTTTCAAGCCCTAAATCCGCTGGTTTCCTTTTCAAATCTTTATTTTTAGTTAATTTTTGCTATTTATGGTAATCTTTTATTTGTCGATTAGGAAATGATTCTGAACCCGATTTGGGCCATATTTTTGCCAATCTTTTGATTTATTTCCGTATTTTGTTTTGGTAAGACTTTTAGGGTTTTGCTATTTTTGGTAAAAATCCTATTAAGGGTCGATTTTCAGCTATTTAAACCCGGCTTGTGGGTTGTTTTTTATTATTCCTGAATTTAAAAGAATTTTATTGAATTTCAGAGTGTTCTCTGAATTTTGGGTCGAATTCTCCTGTTTTTCCTTGCAAATTACCTATTGCACTAGCCTGCAAAAAATCCCTATTCTGTCCGTTGTCACTAGGACAAGATACTGAAAATCCCCATGTGATTGATGCATTTATTTATTCTGAGAGTAGCCTACAGGATCCAGAACACTTATTATATCCCAATACTGTGGCTCCACCTCATTTGAATGCTACTATCTCATCTTTAGGTCCTTCTCACGAAACAGTGTTGTCACCTCGCACAACTTTTCTCACATCTTGCGAACCAGTTTCTTCACTCCCACCTCGCGAGACAACCCCTTCCCAGTCTCATGTTTAGAACATAACTGCTAAAGAACCAGTGATTTGGCAAAGATGGTTATGCTATCCGTATTTTATCCCCATTCTGAATCAGGTTTCATTAAGTCATCTAGAGATTTTTGCCAACATGGAGATTCATGAGCCGCTTCTACAATCTTTCCACCTTCAACTCATTGTGGATGTCTTTACTACGCTTACTACTGTATTTGTGAAAGACCTCGAGCCTGAGACCCTTCCCTAGTGTTATGCCCGTCTGAAGGACTGGAAGAACATTGGGATGAGTGTAGCATGTTTAGATGCTATTTGTAAACTACAAGATCGCAGTACTGAAGAACTTGATGCCCATACCACTTTTCAGGAGAAACAAACCAGAATTGAAGAGGCTCGAGCTAGAGTTGAATAGGCACAAAGGCTTTTGTCAACAATGGAACAAGAGAACATAGGGCTACACGATTCAACAGAGCATTCTACACGAGCCCGCGAGTACCTTGAGGAGCATGAGGGGTTAGGTCTTTCAGATCCTATTGCCAAGAATCTGCTCTAATCCCTTGCATTGCTTTGTTTTGTATTTTCTCATTGATGTCACACATTATTCATTTTTGTGGAGTTTTATGTATGAGTACCTGATGCGTGTCAGGTGTGTACAAAATATGTGGTTAAAAATAACACCTTAACGACATTAGATTTTACCCTACGCAAGCGCACGTATCACTTGTAAAATAACAACAACTTGAGTAAGGGATATCGATCCCATATAGATTAAGATTATTCACTTTAATAATTTTAAAACAATGAGTTATATTTTTGAAAAGCTGTTTGTTTTGGAGGTCGGAGACCAAATTATCTAAATTAACTAAATTATTCTATAAAACAAAGTAAATTGGGTTGTGATTCAAAAGATAGAGAAAACTAGGGTTTTCATCGCTCTACCACTAACCGCATAATTGATAAGTTCACAAAATCACTATTTTAAATGTCAAAAATAAATCTTTAATTCACCATTTTATTGCATAAATGTTCTTATATATATCTTTTTATTTCTTATAGGTTTGAATTGGAAAAGATGAAGAAAATATATTAAAGTGAAGAAAGGAATGCACATGGATGGAAGAAAGAATATAATGCACATGGATAAAAGATGAAGAATATAATGCACATGAAGAAAGAAGAAAATGACTTGGAAATCATCAATATTCAAAGAAAAAGAAAAGAAAAGTAGATCTAACTTCACTTTACAAGATGTCATTATATTCCAATTTTCTCTATAAATAGGAGAGTAGTTGGAAATTGTATGGAGTTAGATGGTAGAGAGTGAGAAATTGTAGAGAGAATTTAGTCTTGTATCAAGTTTTTATTTTTTTGTAATTTTTTTCTTAGTTAATGAAAATTTCTTCTATCATCATGTTTTATTCCTATATCATTATGCTAGCTTAAACATCTTCTCAAGGGAGTGATGAAGTCACCTTGGGTAAGATATACATAATTTTATTTTATTTCTTATTGTTTAATTCTCTTCCCGAATTAATTCTTTAAAGTGACAAAACCTACAATAGAGGTTGAAAATAGAGGAAAGATTCTCCGTGATTACCAATCAATGGAAATACGGGGAATGCCTACCTATTTATATTTATTTATTTTTAAACCAAAACATTAGAGGGAGGATTTTCCGTGATTACCAATTAATGGAAATACGGGGAATGCCTACCAATATCTATGTTTATGTTTAATAGGTTGGAGGAAAATTTGCAATAAAAATATATAATATTATTTATATAGACCCGGGTGGTGGATTCTCTTCCCTTGAGATTTCTTCCATCATTTGATAATTATCTAGTTATTTTAGTTTACTATTCAAAAATTCAAGAATTGTTTTAAGTAATTTCTTTTTATCTCGAAAAATATAGTTTTGGATCCTAATCTCAAACCGATTTCTAAGTTGAGAGTGGTTCGACCCTACTTATTGCTATACTATTTTAAGTAAAGTATTTGTAGGTATTATAAATTTTGTTGACCGGAGTTTGGTGAAGCAACGACAAAAGAAACATCAATTCACCAACCGTCAATAATATAATTCCTTACTGTATCAACTATAAGAGGGCGATCCATAGCTGTAAATCAGGTCGTATCATAAATAGTTAAATACTACCCCAAAAAGGAGTACCATCAACCGGATTGCGACAACCCGTCTCATGATTGACTTAAGTAGTACATGCCAATTATATTACTCTAATCTACTCCTAATGCATAAAAATAAACTAAAGCATGTATATATTAAATCGCCAAGACACGACCTGTGTCAACCTAGGGTTTCAAGTTTCATTGCTACCATTGTGTAGAAAACCATAATTAAGCATCCGAGTTCTTACTCATATTGAATAATCATAGTTGTGCAAAATAATACATTCATTCCATCTAAGACAAGAATTTAGAACAAACATATAATTTTATATTACAAATCAGAACGATCTCTTAACTACTACAATCATCACAATATGGTCAACAGTTTCCCCTCGTTATAATTGAAAATAATGAAATAACTACATTACTTGGCTAAGGTTTTGCTAGAAAATCCTAGATACCGAATTAGTTGCTTATGGTAGAAGGAGATTGCATCGTTGATGTAAAATCACCCTCCATGGTCATCTTCTCCGGATCTCTAGGTCTTGAATGACTCATCCTTGGAATGATAGATGAATCTTCAAAAAATATTTTGAAAACTTATGTGTAGAGAAGTCCCTTAGATCTGTAGCAAAATTTGGTATTTATAGACAAAGTCAAGGGAAACACTAACTTGTGGAATATGATTACCTTTTTTCGTAATTTCACACCCAACCAACAAAAACCCTAATATATGATGCATAATATGTGTATATTACATGTATAGAGGTGTTGAGGTCAAACTTAAAGTCATCCGGGTCGAAACGGATCAATCCGGGTCAAAATAGGATTTTGGCCCGAATCTGAAATTTTCAGTTTTTCTGCAGGACACCTCTCACTCTTTTGATCATATCTAGAGCTAAACACATTGTATGGAGGTATATAATATATCTTTGGAAATATGACTTCAAGATCTTGATGATAGACTAAACAATTACCCCATTTGGACCCTTTTTGACCGAGATATAAGCTCCCGAAGTTGGATGAAATTTTATGCTGAAAACACTGTTCACTACGCTTGAAGCTTAGGGAGCTACACTTGAAGCGTAAGTTCAAGCTTAAAAATGTGTTTTCTAGCCACTTTTTGAAACTAAAAGCGTAGGCTTAAGCATAGATTCTTCATGAAAACCACTTTTCTCCACAATTGTGGCAAAATGACCGTGTTGATTCCACGAGACTTTTTGCTTGAAGTGACGGTTTCGAGATATGCCATTTTTTCCTCCGGGAGCCATTTTTGTCTTCAAAACACCTCTTTGACTCTTCTCTTGGACATAAATGAACATGAACTTGGTTAATTCACCAAAGTTAGCTCTATTTCTTCATTAAGCTCCTGAAACATGCTTAAACACACAAACGACGTAAAAATACCAAATAATGGAATTAAAAGATGTAACAATAATGAGTTAAGATGTCAAAATGTCTAATATTTGACACCTATTAGTACCCTAATTTTTCTATAATGACATAGTATTAATATATTGCTGCTGACTTTATTTCTTTGACTCAGTGTCAATATTTTCATTTTCATCATTAATCAAAAGGATTTTCATACAGCCAAATTGTCACCCTTTTATTCATTTTTTATGTTTTGTACAGTTTTATCCACTACACATTTAGAGGTCCAGTTCTCTCATGAGTGACTTTGTGTTCCATTCTGTAATAACCACGACTGCTTTCACTTATGATCACATAAGGCCCATTCCACTTGGCTTCAAACTTTCTCACCATTTGTCCTCTCATGATTGCTGGAACTGTTTTTAGCACTCTGTCCCATTTTTTGAACCATATGTATCGTACCCTTTTGTTATACCTTTTTGCATGTTGCTTATTATAAGCCTTTTGGTTCATAAATGCCTCATCCCTTTTCTCTTCAAGACTTTCGATTTCTAGCATCTTTTCTCCCAATGTACTATTGGCAACCAATGTTTTAGCTGCAATTTCCAATTCTGCTGGTAACACTGTTTCGACCCCGTAAACCAAGGAATATGGAGACATACCTATAGCTGTCCGATATGAGGTTCGATGTGCCCATAAAGCTATGGGGAGATCTTCCACCCATTTCTTCTGATTATTATGTACCAATATAGACATGATTCTGATTAATGCTTTGTTAGAAGCTTCAATCTGTCCGTTCCTTTTTGGATAGTATGGTGTTGACTTGTTATGGATTATTGAATACTTTCTTAATAGATCCGCGACTTTATTATTGACAAAATGAGTCACATTGTCTGACAATATGACCTTTGGTATTCCAAACCGACAAATAATGCTCTATTTTATAAATTGAACCACATTATCTACTGTTATCCACCGTAGTGGAATAGCTTCCACCCATTTTGTAAACAACTCAATTGCAACTAGTACCCATGCATGCCCCTGAGCCTGTGACATTATTGGCCCAATTATATCCAGTGCCCAAGTGTGAAAAGGCCAGGGGGTAGGTAGACTATGTAATTCTACTACCGGAGCATGAATAAGATCTCCATGTACTTGACATATGTGACACTTTCTAACAAAGTCACCGACATCCCTTTCCATCATTGGCTAATAATATCCAGACAAAAGTAGTTGTTGAAATACCTTTCTTTGTCCTTGGTGCCCAAATTCATGAGTCTATTTTAGTATTTTTCATGTTTCTTCCTCATCAACGCATTTTAACAACTTTTCTTCAAAGCTTTTACGAAATAATTTTTCATCCTGAAGAACAAATCGTGAGGCCAACTTTTTGAACCACGACCTGTCCTTTGTAGGCAAAACCACGTCTTTCAAATAAAGGATATACTTCTCCCACCAGTCGGTTGTTTCTTTAAAATTTCCCTCACTCGCGGAGGGGTAAACATTACAATTTTGGCACTTGCCTTGTAGCTCAGCCGCATCATTTTTCATATTTGGCCAAAAGTAACCTTTCCATTATATACTTCTATAGAGACTCACATCCGTTTTCCCACACATTCTCTCATAAGACATTTGCAATAACTGTTGTACTTCGCTTATCGGCACACATTTGGCTAAAATTCCTTCTGTTGCTCTACGGTATAACACCACTCTTATGATTTGATAACCTCACCTTAAACTAGTGTTGTCATTCTTTAGCAAAGCTCGCACTATGTCTTCCCTCAAATCTTGCTCTGGGAAAGATTACGACTCCTCTTTATGACTGATAGCAGAACTGGTTCTTCGCAGTATCTGTAAGGTGGCATTTTCCCCTTAAACTGTAGTCACGAGCCCATCGTTGCTAATGCGTCAGAACGCCGATTCCCATTTCGCAACTCATGTTGAAAGTTTATAGATTCAAAATTTCTCAACATCTGTTGAATGAGGGTCCTGTAGGGCACGAGGTGTGGTTTCCTTGACAACATATTCACCTCTGATTTGTTTGATGACAAGCTTGTAATCCCCTTTCACATGTAGGACCTTTACCTTCAACTGTTGAGCCATCATTAATCCTAACACCAAACCTTCATACTCTACTATGTTGCTAGTGCAGGGAAAGTCAAGCTTGTAGGCCATGACCACCTTTTTTTTCTTTTGTCTCTTTATTTCTCAGCACAAAACCAGCTCCACTTCCTTGTTCTGTGGAAGAACCGTCGAACTCCAATGTATACCATATGTCTCGCGTCACACCTGCCATTCCCACATCCTCTTCTTTGGGCTCAGATTCCCCTAGAAATAAAGCCAACAGATCAGATAATGCTTGACTTTTTACTGCCTTTGGCCTGGAGCATGTAATCTCATATTCGGATAATGCCAGTAGCCAGCGTGATGTTCTCCCACTGAGTACGGTCTTTGTGAGTAGATATCGAATAGGGTCACTTTTAGTCACCAACTCCAATGGGTGAGTCAACAGATAATGTCAGAATTTATGTGCCATGAATACCAAAGCTAAACAATGTTTCTTCAAGGATGTGTATCGCAACTTTGGCCCTCTGAGCACACGACTGATGTAATATATTGGTTTTTCCTCTCCCTTATGCTCTTGAGCCAATAGTGCTCCTATTCACCTATTGGTAGATGTGAGGTACATTATCAATGGTTTACCTCGTTGTGGTGTTACTATTGTCTTTGGAGATGCCAAAATCTTATTGATTTTCTCAAAGGCCTCCTACTGCTCCTTGCCCCAACTATATGTAGTCTTTTTTTTTAGCAGTAGTGTGAGGGGGTGAGTGACCTCTGCTAGTGCTGGTATGAACCTTCTGAGATACGAGATCCTTCCCATTAATGTTTTTAATAGTTTCCAAGTAGTGGGATGCGCCATTTCCAATACTGCTTTGGCTTTCGTTGGGTCCAAATCTATTCCTTATCAATGTACAACATATCCCAGAAACTTCCCTTTTGGTACCCCAAAAGCGCACTTCAAATGATTCATTTTTAGATTGTACTCGCGACATCGTTGCAACACATGATTTCATTAAAACCACTGAATCCATCCATTAACGAAAATATCTTATGTCCCGCAGTTTCATCTACCATAGTGTCGATGTTAGGTAGAGAAAAATCATCTTTTAAGCAGGCTTTATTAAGGTCGCGGTAGTCCACACAAACTTGAATTTGTCCATTCTTCTTCTTTACGAGCACTATATTCGCGAGTCATGTGGGGTGCTGAGTCGGCTTGATAAATCCAACTTTCAATAATTTTCCACTTCTGCCTTAATTTGAATTTCCAGGTCTGGGTAGAATACTCGTTGCCTTTACTTCTTTGATTCTAACGCAGGATGAACATTAAGGTGATGACTGACTAAACCAGTGCTGAGCCTTGGCATCTGGTTGTAGTCCCAGGAAAAAATATCATGGTACTCTTTGAGCAAGCTTACCAGGGACCTTTTGGTTTCCTCAGACAAAGTGTTGCTTATGAAAGTTGGTCACAGCATTGTTCTGTCCTCGATGTCGACCTCTTGTAGGCTATGCTCTAGTTGCGAGTTGAGTTTTGATGTCCCGAGGTCAGGGTCAATTGTACAGGCCTCTGACCCCCAGTCCCGTCACAATTTATACATCACACGCCCATCGGGCATTTTGACTCGCGACTAACTTACCTCATTTGCTCGCCTTTTGGGTGAAATTTTAGCTTCTAGATCCTCCCACTTTGGCAGTGGGGTAGCATAGACACCGCAACCTCTTCTCTATACTCTGAGAAGTGAATTGCATCTGCAAAGTGAGCTTCGGAGGCACAAAAAGGGTTCTGGGATGCTTTGAGTGTCATTATTCTCTCCCCCCAATTGGCCTTCATTACTTGGTCATAAGACGACAGTACCACACCATAAGTATGCAACCACGACCTTCCCAATAACAATTGATATGAGGGCTCCCCTTTGATGATATGAAATTTGGTAGGAGCTCTAATTCTTCCAACCTTGAGATCCAACATCGCGAATCCCATTGTAGGTTGTTGGTCCCCATTGAAGTCAATAACTGAAATGACACATAATCATAATCTTGCTTTCAGAGAAATTGATCATTCGCAAGGTTGTAAGCGGGACTAAGTTAACAGATGATCCACCATCCAGAAAGACTTTCTTCATTTCGCGACCATTAATAGTAACAGGCACATACAGAGGCCGATTGTGAGGGAACAAGATTTATATGTCAGCGTCTGAAAATATGATCTCACCGGTGACCTTTCCTTGTTGCGGGATAACAATGGTGTGATTGAGGGCAGCGATTATTTGCTCCTTCAAAAATTCTTTTATATGCTCTTGAATCGGGAGCTTATTAAAGAATACCTCGAATTTGGTAGACTCCATTATTTCACGAGCAGGAGGACATTCACATTTGGAAGTACTCACCATTTATTTAGTATCATCATGAGCACCCACCATTGCCACATGTGCAGGAAAAGGCTCGTTATCTACGTTCTTCGCGATATCCAGGGCTCCTGCCGCTATTTTTCTGTGCACTATTCCGTGAAATTCCCAACACCCAGTCAAGGAATGCCGGATTGACTTGTGATATGGACAGTAGTTAATTTTCATTTTCTCTTCTCTCGTTAATGCCCTTCGCTTCGGAGGCAATGATATGACATTGTCAGTGATCCACTGATTAAGCAGAGCGACCGCTTCCTTTTCGCCAAAAGGTAGGGGAGGTGGCTCAGATCTCCTGATGTGATCTCCTCTTGTCCTTTCATCCTGTGTAGCTGCCACCATTGCCACTCGCCTTGTTGTGATGCTTGGTCCCATCGGGGGTGCCAAAACTTCTCCCAATCTTCGTGCATTGTCAATTATTGCAGAAAAGGTTCTGAATTCATGATTGACCAAATGTACCCTATACTCTCGCAGCATCCCTTCTATGCAGATCTTGATCAGCTATAATTTGGAGAGAGGTTCATGACACTGTAGAGCAGTTTCGCGAAATCTCTTGACATAAGTAGCAACTTCCTCTCCAAGACGTTGTCTTTGCCTTATGAGTGAAAGCTTTGACACCTCCTCATCTGCTCAAAATAACTTTATGTAAAACTTGATTACCATATCTGTCTAGCTTGTCACTGAGGCTGGGACAAGGATAGTATACCAAGTGTACGCTGTACCTGTTAGAGACTTAGAGAATTCTCTAAGTTTCAGGTATTCATCATTCCTGTGGGGCCCTAAAGCGTCTACAAATCTGGAAACATGTTCCCTCACGTTCCCCTCTCTACTATCAAACTGTTGAAAGCTTGGCACTCCATAATCTTCTGTATATGGCAAGTCCATGATGCTTGGATGATATGGTGGTGATATCTCTACCTCTTCCACATTAGTTTTCATAATTAGGATAACTCGCAACTGTTATCTGGTAATGTAGGCCTCATTCCCCAAGAATTCTGCCTGCACGCGTAGCATTTCTCGTGGAGCACCTTGTGCTGCTACTTTCGGCAGGACTTGATCTTTAGCCCGACGTGCTCTTGAGTTTCTCATCAACGCTTGAGAAGCCTCCATCATAGTGAGAAGAGCTCTCTGAGTTTCCTGAATGCTGAGCAGAACTTGTAACAGAGTTGGTGGTAGTTCTGGTGAACTTTGTGTTGGATTTGTTGCGGGAGGCACCTCTGCTTATGTAACACCAGCATTTGCACGATGACGCTGCCTCTACACTGGTGGAACTGGTTTAGTCTCCTGATTTGCTTTGTTCCTTACTTTGTTTCCTGTTTTTCATTTTTCTTGGTATGCCGTGTGGGCGGGCGCCCTCTTCGGCGAGTTGGATAAGGATTAGCTTGTGCAGAAGACATCTCTTCCCCAGCAGAGTCGCCTTAAATGTAGGGGTTCTGATCTAAATTGATATAGAGATAGTTTTTACACTTCACTAAAATATAAATGGTGATGATAATTTTATTGATCCTTGATGATTACAGAACTATAGAAAGAAGAAGAAAAGAAAAGGAAAGCAGTACAAACAAGCTTGAGGATCACTTTTTCCCTCTCTAGGAATTTCTCTCTCTTAGTCTCCAAAAAGTCCCCTACAAAATGAGCTCATGCTCCCCTATTTATAGGCATCGATGTCAAACTGGATTTCACGAGACATCTTTGCCACGTCAGCACCACCTCGCGGCCTAGCTAGTATACCTCGCGAGGTTCAAAAAATACCTCGCGACTAATGATCCGCGAGGCCTTCTCGCTGATTTGCTCATACCATTATTTCATTCTGTCTTTCTTTCACCAAATTAGTTAATAACGATTTTCCTGATGTTATAACCTTCGCCTGGATCATGACCTATTTGCATGCATACCATTTTCATGAACCTGAGTATTACTAGCCTCTTTGAGGTACTTTTGCTTTGAATGGCACAAATAGGGTCGCGACCCGCTATTTGCATATCCAAAGCATTTTCCTAGATTTACATGTAGTACTCCCTACGCGAGCAACATATAGGGCTATGGGTTTAGATGTTGGCTATATCCACATCAGTCCCCCCATAGATATCTCTGTATAATGCTTCTACTCGCGTATAAATCATTTTGGGCTAGTCCCAAATAAACCTTTTCCCCATGTCACATGTTTTAAAATTAAAACATGTTTAATCCTGTATTACACATTTTCGCAAGCCACCCCCTTCGCGTCATTTTTGTTTCGCGACACAACATTTCCCAATTGGGCATGTTCCCAATGTGGCTTTCTATCCCTCTTATATTGCATCCTTCATTTCGTGATATATCCCTTAACTCGCGAGTTTTCATCTTCGCAAGTTGCCCATTACAATCGTATAGAATTATAGTAGAATCGTAAGATTTTATCAATTAAAATGAGGAATCTGACAACTATATATGGTTTGAAGTAAACATTAGATTGGTCCACCACCCTTTAATAATTCTTATGGTAGAACTTAAAAGCAGCCATGTATATTCTTGAAGAATACCAACCAATGTCTACTCATAAACTGCAATCCAAGGCCCACGAGAAAACAAAAAAAAAATCTTATTTTGAAACTTCTTAAGAGTGTCGACAACTTATAATCTTATTTTATTCTCAAATTGAGATTAATAATTGTGTTAATGAAACTTGGTTTTAAGAAAATTTAAAGCTGTATATATATATATATGCATGTATATATTTGATCAACGTAATACAAGAATGCAAGCAGCATATTGATTATTGCAGGATTATGAATTACCTAATTGACGACAAGGTGTGTGTATGTCCTTTCCAACAATGATCTATATTGCAAACGAAAGATGAAATATTAGTAGTATTGGGTAGTAAAACAATTTTTATTGCATGGCTTGCCATCAATAATAGGCTTTAGCACCTTTGATAAACCTTGCATTCCTTGTAATTGTATCACTTGTCTATTATGTGGGATTGAATCTGAGAATCATAATCACCTTTTTTTCAACTGTTCTTTCTCTTCTCTGATTTGGTTATGGTCTCAAAGAAGATGTAGGGTGTAGCCTAGCTTGTTGTTTGTTGCATCCTTGATGCTCATGTTTGCTATTGTCTGGTGGTAGCTTCAAAACACCATGCATTTTTGTTTCCTTTGGTTGTTTACCTCTTTGAGGGTATTCTTTCTTTAATATATTTGATTTATCGGAAAAAAGAAGAAGAAAAGAATCAGCATCCATATATTATTTGCGGTGTGTTATATATATTATAAGGGTCACATTTGTATTTATAGGCTTATAGTTATGATCATAGTTCGCCATATTTTCTGAAATCGTTACGTATAGTTTACCGATACCGTTATTTAGCACCGATACTCATTCGATATTTATTTTAGAGATCGATATTATTCGAGTCCGTTACACTGATATCGAAACCGAAGCCGCAACCGCGAACCATGGCTATGAAACGGCTAAGTGATATTTGAAATTTCTTCAGTGGAATACAATACAATTTTCCCGTGATTAAATATGGAGATTTATATTTAATGCTTCTCTTCCCATATTTGTTGATTAGAGTTATTAAAAAATTTGAAACAATGGAAAATAAAAATAAAATAATTGAGTTGAGACTTGAGAGTGAAGAAGTTATTAGATGATCCTCCACATCTTGGCGGACCAATCCGTGCAAGTATGCAACACAGGCACATAATTATAAAATAAATACACATATATAAATATGCAAATAATAATACTACATTACAGATTTTGGTGGATCCTCTTCCCTAATATAATAAGATTGATTTGAAGTGAACATTAGAGGTCCACCACCATTTTAATCATTCTTTACGGGATAACAAAAAAACATCCATGTATATTCCTCAAGATTCAAGAATAGCCAGCCAATGTCTACTTATAAACTGCCATCCAAGGCCCACAATAAAACATTTTTATTATAGATATATATATATATATATGAATAAATTATAGTTTGACTCGAGCAAAATATGATTTATTACACCCGCACCTCATGTTATTTGATAAATTAAATTTTAACCCTCTCTAGTTGATTCACATTCAATTCAGGTGACCGGAGTTGTAAAATTACGTATTTACCCATGAATTTTGGATGGACAAAAATGTCTTCACAAATAAGTGAGGGTATTATAATCAATTCACCAATGATTAAGTGTTGACGTAAGCGTTCACCATGCCGGAAGTTCACTAAAGGGAAGCTTTTGTTACTATTTATAAATTAAAGGAGGTCAAACTATAATTATATACTACACCCCTTGTCATTTAGTAATAATCCTAGTAGATCAAGTATGTGGCGAAGTCATTAATTTAGATAAGTACAACGTTAGATAAGTACAACGTGCAACTACTCTTAGAAACTTAAATATTCTTTTTGTAGCTTTTATTTTGGTTGTTTTTGAAAGTTAAGGTTACTCACAAACTGCCAGTTATTTTCTAGGATTTTCTTGAAAGTAAATGTAAAGAAATATTAGAGATGAACTTTTATAATAGTATGAATAGATATGAAAAAAATGAATCAGTAGTTCTGAATGAGAGCTGCATAAAATAGTTGGTTCCAGGTATCAGGGACACCAGCTAGACACCAGTGGGTGCAGTCCATGTCGTTGTGGCCTCCATGGCCGTAGACAGAGGGGTGCCCATCTTTTCTGAGCTGCGAAAGGCCTGTTATGTCCAGTAAATACACCGGCTTTGACATGCTACGCAACACCTCCTCCAACACCACTTCTGCTGGATGTGGCCCTCCCGGATACTTTGCGCCGCTCAGTGGCTGCGTTTGCCCCCCACAGTTCTTCGCATTCCGTTCACCCCAGTCACTTCCGCTGATTTACATACGCAAAAACTATGATTAGATGGGAATGAAAATAAACAAAAAAAAAAAAAATCATATTTATAACCACATAACTTTCTCATTATATTAAGGGTCCTGAGCGTTTAACTTCATATGATATCATACATATACCAATGGGTGTACATGGATGTTTTCTGTACTTTCCGCTTAAATTAATTTCAAAGGTTATGGAAAGATCATGGCTCAAAAAGTATATTGATTCTCATTCTCATTAAGTACAAAGATTCGAAGTCTATCACGAATATGCTATTTCAGTGAACTTGTGACAAGGTGGCCAAATATATATATATATATATATATATATATGTTATACATGAAGAATGGTGGACTTACTTGTCATGATCAGGGGAAACTCCTTGAAAGAAGACTTTGGTTTTTGTAGGGTCTATCAAGGAGTCTACCACTTTGGCCCATGTTCTCAATGCTTTTTCATACACATCCATACGATTCATGTCTTTGGTTGTTGCATTCCCTTCTTCAATCAAATCCCATCTGCAACATATACATATATATATGCACCAAATGTCATATTTCATGTATTTAAATTCCTAATATATATGTATATATGATGTAGCTGCTTTCGTAGTAGTCGATTTAATTTCATCATATGTATATATATATATATATATATATACATGAAAATAGCACCGTCTTCATTAGCTTATTTAGTACTAATAGAGAGGAACATGGATTACAGAGTATTACCTAAAAAATAAAAATAAAAATAAGGGAATGATTTTACTTACGGTTGTTTCCTTCCGGTGTGAAGCCACCAATGCCATGAGTCGAAGATCAATGTATCAACTCCCTTCCACATTTTACTGCTCTCCATTGAGCCAAGTTTTAGAACCCTTTCACCGTTTTCGCTTGCAAGATCAACAAGAAATGCGTTCCGGTAGAACATGATTGAAACATTGTAAATCTACAAATGTTCATTAACGCAAAAACAAGTTACAAATAGCAAACTTTTTAACAATTTTTTGATTTGTTTGGCTGCACAGAATTATAATAGAAAGTGGAAAAGATTACTACATACATTTAGATATTTGAAGAAATTTGTTTCTTAATCAATTCATTTTAGAAAGAACAAGCTAGAGAGTGAGCCTTAAGTAATACATCGGTTAAATACAAAAACTAGTCCAAAGCTCGAAAAATTATTAGATACCACGGGGATGATCTGTCGTGGTATCCCAAATCAATTAGGACAGGCAAGTGATAGAATATGTGCATGTATTACACCCCATTCTATTATTGGCTTTGAGGTACAACGTAAATTTATCCCTTAGGTATCCAATATTTTCTCCCTAAGCAAAATCCAAATACAACGCATATATAATTAATATACTCGAACACAAAGAAGATATATACCACTAAACCACATATGCTTTGATATGCTCAACTTGAAAAAATGTACCATCACTAACTTCTCTAATAATCAAGAAACTAACTAAAACACTCATTCTTACGAATTTGATAAACTTGCCTAATTTATAAAATTGTGCATTCAACGTGACTGTAATGTGTGTGTATATATATATATAGAGAGAGAGAGAGAGCGTGTTTCACCGGAAATGTGAAGGTGGAGAGGTCGTCAACCCTCTTCGATACGTACTTAGCCTCTGGCACTGCTACGTGAAGCATACACGTGAGTGACTGCCATTGGTCGAGACTTAAAGAATCTCCTACAAACATGATGCGTTGTCCTCTTAACCTCATCAAGAAATCTCTACCGTCAAACCTACGTCAAGAAAAGAATCATTGAATCAACATTTGTGAAGTCCACCAGAGGATCATTCATTATTTGATAGTACCGAAAACAAAGTGAATGAAAATCATTTTCATAAATTATGTCTGTAAGTTGTGAATATGGAATTCAGATTATTTCCATTACATTACAAAGTTTAATTTTATATATATTTGGTTGTTCTTTTTTCGAGTGACTAATTATTTCAGTGAAATTGACAGGATTTGAGTATTATTTGATTCATTTAGGAGAATGTTTTTGCACAATCTCGAGAATTAATTCGCGCAAAAAAAAAAAAAAAAAAAAAACTTATGCAACGATTTATTATATACCATTGCAATAAATAGAGCGTATTATCATTTTAAGGAATAATTACAGTTTTACCCCTTAAGATATGAGATATTACACCTATGTCTCAATCTTTTGAATAATTACAATTTCACCCCTTCGGTGTTTAAATCAGCATACCGGAGATGTAAAATCACTTATATACCCATGCATATTTTTCATTTAAAAAATATATTTACAAATAAATGAGGGTATTATAGTCGTTTCACCCTTTGTCAACTGCAGATGTAAGCGTTGAAAATGCCGGAAGTTCGCCGGAGGGGGGTTTTTGTTGCTACTTACAAACTAAAGGTGGTCAAACTTTAATTTTTTAAAAGACATGGGATGCAGGTGTAATTTATCATATTTTGAAGGGGTGAAACTGTAATTACCCCTTATTTCAATAGTGGTGTGTAATGGTGTCATGGTTCGCGGTATCGGTCCGATATGTTACGTAACGTCTGGTTCGTAACGCTTTTAGAAAGTGTTGATATCATTATTTGGCACCGATATTAATCCGATACTCATTTTCAATACTGATATTATCCGAGTTCGTTACACCAGTACCGCGATCGTTACCGAAACCGATGCTGCGACGACCAACCATGAATAATGTCCCAAATATAACATTTTTATGTTACCATACGACTGAATATATGGAACAATAATATCTGGTTGTGATCGATATTGTATTTTTAATGTAATAATGTTAAAAAATGTTACATTCTTGTAAACACTTGAATAATATAATTAAATAGATTGAAAAATTAAAAGAAACTATTGAAGCATCCGAATAGACCTAAATTGAAATTATAAAATCGTAGATTAAGTGCTCAATGTGATTTCTTACAAATTATAATTGCATCAAAACAATAATGTTGATAAGATAATATCAATGGACTCGTGGTCTAATGGTATTTTCATTCCTTCCCAAATTTGGGAGAGGTCTGGGATTTGAGCCCTATAGGCTCATGTGGAGGTGTGTGAGTTCCTTAACATTTAAAAAAATATATATAATAGTAAATAACTAAAGAAAAAACATTGCAAAAAAGGGAAGCTCAAAACTTTGTTTGGTTTGCATTTTTGATTTTTTTTTCTATTTTTCAAATTTTGAAAATCAAAAAACCGTTCAAAAATTTTGCTTGGTTCACTTTTCAAAAAACTCAATTATAAAAATGTTAGATTTCAGAAAACTCTTTATTATTGTTTTAATTTTCTGTTTTCAGAATTCTCCACAACAATTTTTAAGGGATACAAACATTGTCTTGAAATGTTGGCAAAGGAGTGGAAGGAAATCAAGAATATTTCATCTTGTTATAAGAGAGAAAAAGAAGGGAATGCCTAATTTTGCGTGTTAAAGAATTAACTAAAAATACTTACTCAAACAAGAAAAAAGGATAAAATAAGAAGATATATGTAATGGAAGGTCGTGGGAATTGGCCCGCGATCTGGTGTTTTAGTAAGTCGCGGGACAATCCTGATATTTTAGTAGGGATAAGCATGGGGTGGTTTTTTCAAAACGCATAATCAAAATCATGAAAATTTTCATCTCCCATAACCGCACCAAAATCGTTTAAAAATTTCAACTCTTCCCCCAAAACCATCTCAAACCGCTCCGCTAAACCCTTTTTTTAAGAGCAAATAAAAAATAAGCAAGTTGATTATAACATTTAGACCTATATAGAAAACGATAAAGGAATATATTTACTCGTAATAATTTCTAAGTTTTCAACAACATAAATCAAATCACGTAGACAAATCCACAACAAATACTTTAAGTATTAATTTGCAACAAAATCATAAAATACTAATCAAATCCGCAACAAATACTTTATGCGTATTATATGCATAAAGTATTAATTCACAACAAAATGGGTATTATATATATGGGTATATAAGTAAATATGTATTTTATTAGAGGAGTACATAATATAAAAAGTACTAAAAGTACATATAATTATATAACTTTTGAAAAACAATTTATAAAAAAATAATGATTATATGATGCGGTTTGGGACGGGGCGGTTTCCCACTGGGGGAACCCCTCAAACCATCCCCCGCCCCATTACCATCGGTTTATTTTTTTCACCTCCATAACCATCCCATTTTTAAATGGTGCGGTTAAAAATCGTAAAACAATTGGGCGGTTTTGGGCAATTCCCCCGCGGGGCGGGTTTTTTGCTCATCTCTATATTTTAGCAAATCGTGGGAATTGGCCCACGACCTGGCATTTTAGTTGGTCACTAGAACTGGTCCGAGACCTAACATTTTGGTATTTTGCTAAGTATCGGGATTCAAAGGAGGGAGGAAGTCGTTGGAAGTGGCTCACGACTCCATTACTTGGTTAAGTACTAGGCATCAAGGGAGGATTAGGTAAATAAACCATAGGTACATGGCTTGGGAGGTGATGCGATAGGGCGAAGGTATATGGCTTGGAAGAAATGCATAAAGGATTGTGAAGTAAACACTATAAAGAGGTGTGCGTGAGGGCTCAGTGAGAGACATAGGCTCACCATTACTCACGCCCCTATGTGTTGCATCACAATGAGAGTCCTGAAAATGGAGCTTTAAAGGGGTTTGACAGGACTCATGAGTCATGAAAGGGTATGCATGCTTGCAAGGTAGCGAGAAAGGAGGGTCGCAAGAAGCGTCACGACGAGGGTCGCAAGAGGCGTCATCAGGGGACAGTATGTCCAAGGTCGCGAGAAAGGAGGGTCACAAGAGGCGTCACGACGAGAAGGGTCGCGAGGGACCCTAACTAAGGTTGCGAACCAAAGGCTACAAGATGGGGGTTGGAGAGGACATGGCACAAGGGGGGTCCCAAGGCCAGTGTTGACTTTGACGTCTATAAATACCAAGGTAAGACTATGGTTTGGAGGACTCCAATTTCTGTTCCGGATCTAGAGAGAGAAATGGTGAGGGAGAGAGATAGAGATGGGCATTTTTTTTTTAAGGTTCTATGTTCTTTGTACTTTATGTACTATGTATTTATTTTAATTTTGAATATGGATAAAATTTAATTTATGGCGAGTTGACTAGTTGATAAATTATTCCAACATCATTCACATCACGAACCGCTACAACGTATCACCAAAAGTTGAGATAAAATTGATAATCACAAATTTGCTTTCCTTTTTGTCCCTGTCTACAATTAAAACATGCGGATGAACCCTCATTTTCTCTAAATTATTTCTTCTTCTTTTTTTCCTTAAATAAATAATGCATTAAAGAAGAAGAAGAAGAATGTACATGTGAGCCTTAAAGGGTCTGTTTGCTTCCATTTTCTTTGCTTTGAAGACACAGTAGTCCCAAAAAGATAATATAAACAATACAATGATCTATAGTTGTTGTCTGAGAGGTGGTGACAAATTTGGAATTCAGACTGTAGAAAGGTTCAAGTTCAACCAAGGGAAAATACAAGGTGGACCCCACGAGTGAAAATTACACTGTTCTACTTTCTCACATTTCAAATAATAATATTGATTGTTTATAACCTTTAAAAGTCCAAAATTTTTGTCAGAAATATAAATAAAAGAAAATAGAGGGTTAAAAAAAACACAACTATTATACATACATTTATCTCAAATATATCAACACCCTAATAAATAAATAAAATTTAAATGAAGCGTTTTGGGAAAAAACATAGTAATAAAGATAAGAGCAGTAAAATGAAAATGAAAAAATAGCCAACTGTCAAAATAATAATAAAATTTTAAAAAAGAAAAAAGAAAAGAAAAGGCGAGGGTGGGTGTACAGAACCTTGGTAAATCGCATCCAGTGGGCTGCCACCTGTATTTGAGGTAGTCCTTGTCTATTCGACCATTCCTTTGGCAATCGAACTCCTTCTCAATGAAGGGACATTGTGTTGTGTTATAGAGAGGATAAGAATCATCATACACCCAATTCCCTTCAAACATATTACAATTACCTTTGCTTCCACTCATCACATTACTCTTTAAATGCTCTCCATGTATTTGTCTCATGAGGATACACACTACTAGCACCATAAAAACACCACCCATATCATATATATATATATACAAACACACACTTATATAGACAGAGAGACTGTGTGTGTACTGCTAGAACGTGTAGTTGTGTATTTCTGGGTTACAAGGAAAAAAAAATTTGGTATACAACCCCTATATATGTGTGTATATATATATTAAACGGAGAGAGAAAGGGGACTGACTGTTTTTAAATTTGGTAACTGCAATTGGCTGAACTAAGGAAGCTTTTCAAAATGGGAACAGAAGCACTCCCTTCTGATAAATATATATATGCATTTTTTTTTCTTAACTATGTAATGCAAATAATGAAATATATACATATATATACATATGTGTGTATTTTATTAGTATCATATGCTTACTTTCGGTTCAATTAATGACAATAAAGTCATTTTACATTAAAATCTACATTTACCGCCCCCATCGGGGTATTAATATATATGGGTCACACTCCCTTTTTTTTTGTTCATTCATTACTTCATTTATAAAAATTAAATGGCATAAATGCCCATTTAGTTTGATTCTTGTGAGCCATCATAGTAGCCTTAGTAGGGTAATTTCACATTAAAAGTTGGATACATTTTATTAAAAGGGTTAATTTCACAAAATCCCCCTATACTATCTAATTTAATCAACCAATCCCCACTGTGTCCACTTTGTCCCTATATTATTCAATTTCATCACTATGCCCCCTCCCCTCACATTTTGAGTTAAAATACCTAAACTACCCTCAATAGTATAGGGGGGTTTATTGAAATTAACCTTTTTTATATATTTCACAAAAAAAATTATTTTTTGGAGGAACTATATTATTTTCCAAAATATGAATTATTTTCGAAAATATAATATATATTTTTTACAAAAAAAATCATATTTTGGAACATAATAGTATATATTTTTTGCAAAAAAAATATTTTTCGGAAAAGATCATATTTTGAAACATAATAGTATATATATTTTTTTCAAAAAAAATATTTTTTGAAAAACAATTCATATTTTGGAACATAATAAATATTTTTTGGCAAAAAAAATCATATTTTGGAACATAATATATATTTTTTACCAAAAAAATTATATATTATACAAAATATTTTTTTTGCGAAAAAGTATATATTATGTTCCAAAATATGATTTTTTTACGAAATTGTTTTTTTTTTTTTGCAAAAAAGTATTTATTATGTTCCAAAATATGAATTTTTTTCCGAAAAATATATATTATGTTCCAAAATATGATCTTTTTCGAAAAATAATTTTTTTACGAAAAATATACACTATTATATTCCAAAATATGATATTTTCCGAAAAATATATTTTTTGCGAAAAATATATATATATTTCTGAATTTATAATTTTTGCGAAAAATATAATTGATTTTTGAAAATTAATTTTTTTAAATGGTTGATTTCACTAAACCCCCTTATGCTATTAAGGGTAGTTTAGACATTTTGACTCAAAATGTGAGGTGAGGGGGGCATATTGATGAAATTGAATAGTATAGGGGGCAAAGTGGACAAAGTGGGGGTTAGTTGATTAAACTGGATAATATATGGGGGTTTCTTGAAATTAACCCTTAAAAAAATTATTTTTCGAAAATCAATTATATTTTTCGTAAAAACTATAAATTTCAAATATATATATATATATTGAAAAATGATATATATTTCGGAATATATATATAATTCGTCAAAAATATATATTTTCTGAATTGTCTTAAAAATATATGAATTTTTTTTGAAAATAATTGTTTTTTGTGAAAAATATATATTATGTTCCAAAATATGATTTTTTTTCAGAAAAATAATTTTTTTCCAAAAAATATATATTATTTTCCAAAATATATAAAAACAATATTTCAGAAAAAAAATTATATTATTTTCGCAAAAAATAATATATATTTTTCGCAAAAAAAAATTATATTATTATCGCAAAAAATAATATATATTTTTTGCAAAAAAATTATATTATTTTCGTAAAAAATAATATATATTTTTTGCAAAAAAATTATATATATTTTTTGCAAAAAATTTATATATATTCCAAAATATATATCATTTTTCAATATATATATTCCGAAATATATATATATTTTTAAAATTTATAGTTTTTACGAAAAATATAATTAATTTTTGAAAAATAATTTTTTTAAATAATTGATTTCACTAAACCCTCTATACTATTGAGGGTAGTTTAGGTATTTTGACTCAAAATGTGAGAGAAAGGGGTATAATATAGTGATAAAATTGAATAATATATGGGACAAAGTGAACACAGTGGAGGTTAATTAATCAAATTAGATAGTATAGAGGAGTTTTGTGAAATTAACCGTTATTAAAACTATAAGTTATAGGAATCGATGTCACATGTGTATTTGTAGCTATGATACGACAAAAAGAGATCTGAACTTTCTTCACGGGAATAGAATAGAATGCGTCCGTGATTAAATTTGGAGATTTAGTTTTAATACGTGTCTTTCAATATTTTAAATATTTGGATTAATAAAAATTCTGAAAAGAATAAAATAAAATAATAATAAAAAAGATAAATGAATTGGGACATGAGAATGAAGAAGTTACTAGATGATTCTCCACATTTTGGTGCACCAATCCACGCAACACGGATAAAAAGGTTCAAAATAAATTTACATATATAAATATGAAAATAAAAATACTGAATTATTTATTTTGGCGGATCATCTTTCCAGGTAAAAGATTGTTATGAATTTTGAAGTGAACATTAGAGATCTCCCACCAATTAATAATTTTGAGAAATAAAATAAATAAAAAAACAACTTTTGGAGTTAATATTATAAAAAAAATGACAGTTTTCAAAATTTATTTATATGAAAAGTCACTGAAAAAAGTAATTACAAAAAAGTTATAATTTTTAAGATTTTCCCATAATTCTTTATGGATAAGTTAAATTAAAAACAGCCATGTATATTCCTCAAGAATAGCTAACCAAGGTCGAGTGGAAAACATGTTTGTATTTTTTATTTTCAAACTTATTAAACTGTTAGACGAATATAAAGTTTCTATATTTACTTTTTAGATTGATAATTGTGTTAATAAATCTTGGAAAGTTACGTATGGTTTCTTTTTTATTAGGATAAGAGATTTTGTCAATATCTATATCTATTTATACTACTGTAAAGTGGGACTTTCGAATATTTTTATACAGTTTCAAATTATATTAAATCAAAAATAAAATAATTCAATTGTGTTTTGTTGAAGTACAATTGAATCTCTACTCAATTTGTTTTTTCAGTGTTTGATTTTTGAAATTACGCTTTTCATATGTATGTGTATGTGTGTATATACATTAAAAAGAAGAAATTAAATGTGTTTAATTAAGGTATAAATATACTCTATTCTAGTTGTTAACAATTAATTCTCAAACTTCAAAACGTTTTAAAATATATAAAAGGCGTTTCATATGTATATATGTTGTGTACTTACGCATAGAGAGAGATGGGGTGAACCAAGGAGTAGAATTTGGTCATGTCATAGGAGGCTTTTTCATATGTAATTATGTATGTATGTGTGTGTAAATATCAAAAAGAAAAATTAAATGTGTTTCATTTTTTATAATTAATTTTTTATTTCAGTTTTTTATTTTTCAAATGATCATTATCATAAATCCCCTCCCATTTTTAAATTTGATCAATTAACCCCTGTAATTTCATATTGCCTCTTGACTACTTCTGATTTCTCTCAAATACCCCCACTCAATCTCTATTCAGTTTCTGTGCCTATAACCTATTAGTTTTTTTTATTTTATTATTTCCTAAATATTATCTCTTCATAATCCATTTTAGCTGCTCATAATATTTTCCCTAAAGATTCAAGCACATGTTTAAATAAGTCACAATTATAATTTCAATAAAACAAAACCACAAATTATCACTCTTTATCCATTTTATACTGAAATAATTTTACAAAAATGTGAATCCAATCAAACAAAGCTAAAAATTAACTTTATCTGAAAAAAGTGTATATCAAACCAACAAAATTATATAAACATTGTATCTCTAAATGAATAAACTACACTTATAATAGTATCTAATATACTGAAGACATCTAACTATTTTAAATATAACTGATTTCTCCCCATCGTTTATTAACAGGATATAAATTCCATAAATTTTTACACACAATGACACAAACGAAGGGCAAATGTAATAAAATATTTCTTTCTAATTATACGCAAATACATACATGTATATATCTATATATATATCTACATCTATATAATAACTTTGATAATGGAGTTTGCTCTCATGATCTACTTGTACATTTTTGTAGACATTAGTTACAGATGAAACACACATTTATACGGTCTGTCTTCTCAAAGTTTTGGAATGGTGATACGTAGAAACCCATCCCTGCACCAAAAATAATTAATCAGTTTAAAATGTTCTATCCAAAACTTTGATATTCATGTTCAGCAACAGGAAGATAAATACAACCATTGTTGTAATTACGGGAAAATTAAAACAAGTTTATGTACAAAAGAAGACGAAGAGAAAAAGTAAGAGAAAGAGAAAGAGAGTGATTTGGCGGAAGAGTGGAAAAATGAATTGAATTGTATTCATCATTACACTGTACTCTCTGTTTATATTTATAAGTTTCTACGAAAGCACCCCACATTATATAAGTAATAACAGATAAATCCCTCGCAACAACCATCTACATATTACTTTAATTGATCCCTTAACAAACCCTTAACAACTGCTCTTCCTAAATGACTTTCTTTTCTGTAGAAACAAAATAAATTGGCAATTTCAGATTATTCAAATTTTGTCACATTATCTACGAAGTTTTACTACAGATGAATAAAAATTAAATAAAACACAGCATCCAGCACATTAAGAAAACTAAATTGGACATCTGACCTATAAAGAAGTCCCGCTTAGAATCATCTATGTTTTTTTAAGCATTTGCCCAAAGTATATAGGTCCTAACAGGAAGATTTGAGACTGTCTTAATCACTCACATCATGACCTATATGGATATATCTCTATGTCAATCCCGGTTACCAGATGAACACTTACTTGGTTCCTATCCCGGGAGAAGGAACTTCGTCTTCCCCGCTGATATGGTCCAATACATTTTCGACAAGTGAATAAAATCTTTCAAAAAATGAAATTGAAGTCAATTTTGCATTTCATGGATTTTATGTCCACCTTCCGTTTTCGAAAGATTTTATCGTCCAAAATATATTGGACCACATCAGCGGGGAGAATGAATTTCCTCCTCCCAGTCCCAGGGTTGGACCCAAGTATCGTTCAAACAGATTTGACTGTCAATATATCTTTAGACCTCGAGAATGACCCTCATGACTCGTCAATACATTCAGGGAGCATTAAGTTGAGCTTAGAGTTTTTCCATTACTCTTAACTAAATTAGATGAAATCGTCCTATTACAGAATGCCAAATGAGGCAGATTTCACCCACATAACATCCTTCATCTGTCATGCCTTAACTCACTAAATCACTCCCCTTGTCCACAAGAATAAGATTTAATTTTGATTGGACATTATTAAATAAATAAAAACTTAATGAAATTTTTTTATTTCATCCATCAAATTAAAGAAGTTGGTCAAATAGTTGTCAATATTTATCATTATATCTTTTGGGTTCATGCAAGTCGAACAATATGCCAAAAGCAATTCTCCTCTAAGCACATCATACTTTGATGATGAGAAACATCACCTCAAATATATACTGTAAGAACCAAGGTAATAAAACTCTCTCTATCTCCGTCTCGGGGCATCTATTTACCTTTGATCTTCATTAAACTTCCACTTGTCTTCCTAATTTTTCCAAATTACAGTATTTGCATCCAACTGAAAAAAAGATCTCTTGAATCTAAAGCTTTCTCTCAAGAACTTTAATTTCGTATTTATCCCTACTTTAATTTTATCTCATATTTCATCAGCAAATAGTATACAAAGCATACACTATGCAACCCCGTACTTGATGTATATTATCAGCTCATCATAAGTAATGCAAACAAGTTTTTTCACTTGTTTCTCCTGCAATTACTTTTAATGTGCTCAAAATTACATCATACATCTCCTTTGTCGTGATAACATATTTATTTCTTTTTTGCCCCTCTGTAGTATATTTTAAGGAGTCAAATCATAGGATATATCTGATATGCAAAAGCCATATAAGAATCTTCTCTCTACAACTTTTCATTAGTCTCTTTAATCACTAAGTATCTCATCTGTTGACCTTTGTCAACATAAATCCAGATCAATATCAATTTTACTAGTATTCATATGAAAATTGCTACTACAAATTTTAATAGATCAATTTGTAGATCAATTTTACATGTAATTCACATGTAAAATTACATGTTCAAGTTACTACCGAGCACTGAGGACAATAACCAGCATTATGCAATTTCCGATCTTAAAAAGAGACTTGTTTGTCAAATTTTGAATATGTTTTAATAGACTACTTTTTTCCTTTTTATCAACATATGACCTACTCGTATGAAAGTAGAAGTTCTAATGAGGCTATTAATCAAATAAAAGATAAAAGGTTTGAACAGGGAAATGAAATGTAATCGAAAATGGTAATTAACTACATGACAGTAAATTACTTTAATTTGGACATCGGCACTCGTGGAAACATATTTATATAGACGAGGAGAAGCTGAAAATGAAGGGTTCCTTTAAAAGAATCAGCACTGTAACCATGTCCAATCAAGAAGCATAAAATCAATAGGGAAAACAAATGATATGAAGCTGTGACTTACACAAACTCAGCCGAAACTCTGTCCTTGTTCACTTTAGGGGGAAGTGACCACACAACCTGGTAAGGCCCTTGTAAAATCTCCCTCTTGTGATATGCAGCAAGTGAATCATTTGGGGAACTTTCCACTTTCCACCACTGGGTTGAGCGATTACCGGCGACAGTCAAGCTTCCAGAAATTGAAATGTCTCATTAGACCAATGTCAAGCTCCAATTACAAAATCTTAATTACATGCTGATTGAAAGAGTCTAATAGACCCCTAAAGCATGGAAGAGAAATAGCACAAAATTGAAGTATAAACATTAATCTCCAGAAAGTATCTTACTTTTGGTCATTGACCTCCACTCTAATGTCATTAACGCCAACACCTGGAAGTTCTACTGTAATGACATAATTGCATCCAGATTCAGCAACATCCATTCTTGGGGACCATTCCAATCCTGTACATACGAGTAAAGAGAATAGCCTATATTATTTATCTCAACAATAAAATCCAAGCCAAAGGCGGCGAGAGTCTAATAGAAAGAAAGACAGTTATTTGGACATAAGTTCCAATCTTCTCAGCTAGGCATTTCAAGGTTTAACATATTACTTTTAATCAGGGTTGAGTACTAGATATTCGAATCAACAGTTTTCAATACTAGAAGGGAAAGAGAGAAAAGGGGGTTAACTTTTTAAGTGACATTTTACCAAAATTATAATTTTAGTACATACATCTTTAGTATATGTGAATTAAGGCAACGTGAGAAACAGCCTGCAGCACAAACAACAACTAATTTGAAGTAAAAATGCATCAAAGCTAACATATTCTGACTTCAAAATCTTTACCATTCATTTTGAGAGTTTGAGTTTTCTTGTTGGAGTGGAACTGCTTTCTTCCGCTTATTCTTTTGTTTGGTCTGGCAAATTTCGGAGGCTCAGGTGTAGGTACTTTGCAGTCTTGATCCACAGGTTGGATTACTCCGGTAGTTGGCAAGCTGGGTGCCATCCTAGCAGCTCTAGAAAACAAGGGTGCCTCAAAAGTATTAGAAGAGCTCTCATTTGCAGAACCAGTGCACTTGAGTGGCAGGCCGGACTGAGCAAAGGTTCCCCCGAAAACACAACAAACACAAAATAACACAGACTTAGTTCCTGGAGGAATTGGGAAAACCATAATGAGGACGGTACACCAAATCTAAGCACCTGATTTGAAACCTGCTTCATAAAACAACCTTGAGAATTAGACCCTTGCCTTGCAAAATACAATCTGTTATCACACCTCCGGTTGACAGAGTTTAAATTGCTACTGCAGTTCTGTGGCAAGAAGAAAATCGAACCACTGGAATAAGTGCATTCAGAAGTTGGGACACAAAAAAAAATGTTCCAGACTCATGTGTCAAGAAAAATCAAACAGAAAAACAAGGGCACAAGTACCATCGTTTGATGACTATATAACTAACCAGTAGTATGCAGTGTTGTTTCTAATTTTTTGAGGACATTCATTAGTTTAATATACACAAACAGATGCTTTTTATATTAGTGTCTTTTCTTTCGACAATGGACACTGAAATAAATTTTAGATATCGTAAATGAAGTTAATACTCATGGCAGTGAATTACACATGAAGCACCATCAATTATTGGCTTATGTGAAAGTCCCAATTAGACAATAATTGGTGCTTGTATGTGATTTACCTTTGCTATACACACACACACACACACACACACATATATACATATGTCAAAATCACTAAAATACATGAGTACTCTCAAATGTTTGCCAAACAATGAGAGCTGCATACAGATTAACTCGATGTTAAGAGGACTTGCTGACTAGATTCCTAGCATCGAGGTAACACTAGTTCACAGCCAATCATCCTATAGCACCATTAAAGCAAACAGTCAAGAGGTCTCATTAACAGATAAAATTTACAATCCCTACATGATATGAAAATCCACTTATACATCTTGATCTGTTTCTTTTCCAGGATACTGCAAATGTGGGTAACTTTCTATATTATTGAGAGAACCAATCAACTCTCAATCATGCCCATTTTCCATAAATGAGCAGTAACAAACCATTTCAAAGCTCAAGGCCATTCTAGCAAGTCTAGAAAACAGGGCATCTCAAGGAACTAGAAGAGCTGTCATTACAGAACCAGTGCCCTTAAATGGCATGCCAGACTGAGCGACTGTATAACGGAACACACAAACATACACATGCACCAGAGATATACAGAACAAGTTCCTGGAAAAATAATATATATATATATATATATCCGAATGATGTATAAATCTGTGTTATGAGTTTACACAAAATCTACAGACCTGTTCATTCGAAACCTGCCTCATGAAGCAACCTTGTGAATTAGACCCTTGCCTCGCAAAATAAGTTCTATTATCACACCTCCGGGTGACAGCATTCAAACCACTGCTGCAATTCTGAGGAAAGAAATATGGTGCACCAAGAAGATGGGACAGATGAGCACACGAAAAACAAAAAATTACATGTAAGAATATTTCAACAATCATATGGTTGCACAGCAAATTAAAGATTCTACAGATTAGCTCATTGTTAAGAATACTTGATGAGTACACTCCTTACATCCAGGTAACTGTAGTTCACAGCCACAATCATACTAGTACCATCAGAGTAAGAACACGAGATAATCACATAACCAGAAAACATTCATAAACCCCCACTTGGTGCACAAAACCAGTTATAAATCTCAATCGATTTTCTCTGCTAGGACAGAAGTAATAAAAATGTAAGAAATTTTCTGTGCAATCAAAATAAATCGCCATCATGTCCAATTGTTATAATTTACAACCAAGCATTTCAAAGTTCAAAGTGTATATGTAAACCAAAACAGCTCATATTTGATAACTCCAAAGTAATTAGTAATATATCAGAATCATGATGGTGATAGTTTAGAAGAAGTTCCCACATTCTGAGACACAGACCTCTCCTGATTTTCTAAAAGCTATTCAAGTTGAAATCAATACAAGTCAGCCACAAAAATAAGATCACTTAACCATTTGGGGAAGTCATGGTCTTTTTCAGAATACCTCTTTGATACCTCCAATTTTAGTTTCTACTTTGGCTAGACTTCTATTTCTAGGCCTCAGAACTTATTGTTTACATATACTTCGTAATATTTTACCCGTTGTTATATGTTTAAAAGTTGTAATTAACCTTTAGGGTTTCTAATAATTAATACGAGTATAACAAATTCACACAGAAGACATTGACAAGTGGCTGACAATCAGTCAATCATAGCAGCTTTATAATTGGATAACCAATTGCCTCTTTAAGCCCATGAAGTTAGTCGTGCTAAATAATAATCGGATTGCAACATCAAGGAAAATTTAACTAATTGAGGTCAGCTTTATAAAAGGGAGAGAGATGTTTTAAGGCATAAGATATACATCATGCCCATATGCCACTAAAACAGTATCAAATTTGGCACCAAAACCACACCGCATATCAGAAAGCAGAATTATATAAACAAAAATCAACAACATCAATAATAAGAAAAAAAATTAACCTATACGTATCTCCTGGATAAAAACGACATTAGAGTACCTTATACGTTTCTCCTAGAGAAAACAACCGTTAGACAAATTACACTTACATTGATAGTCCTGAATTACAAAAGGGGTCTATTTCATTTTTCACTCTGGTTGCACTAAGCAGAATAATTACATATGTGCTAAAAATTATTGGTCGTGCCCAAAATGTTCCAAAGTGTCTTTTTAAACTTTTATTTCAATATACCAAATTACAATTTTCAAATTTAAAACTCTAACTCATCCCTCACAGCATTCCTTCCATGGTACGGATCATCGCACGATAAAGTATACATCATATTTCAAAACCATCTAGCTAGCAATCAAGGGACATCTCTTCCAAGCACAATTATATTTCCCTTGTCAAAAAAGAATTGTGTATGCAATTGAAACCTAGTTATGGCTACAGCTTGGTTGTAGTGATGGGTTTGACCCTTAACTGACTACGTTTTATGGAGGGTGGGCTATGCTTGTTTCGATTGCACAGAGTACATCAGAGACCTTGTGTCCTTCCAAGAAAATCCGGGTTTCGTTTATATGATATAGCACATATTGTGTCTGAGGAACATTTGGTTCATGCAACGCCCGATAGAAGTATTGAGGATTAAGGCATGAGCAAATGGTCTTTGGTGAATCAGTTGCAATTTTAAGACGATAAACACTCTTCAAAACCATCAAATACTAATAAGAGCATATAAATTATTGGTTCATGCAATAGCCCTGTAAACACTGTTTAACATCCTCAAGAAATTAGTCAATTCAAGAAAGTAATTCTGTATTTGGAAATAATAGTTTGGTGGTCATTTTGGACATGAACAATGCTACTCTTGTAATAATTTTGCTTAATTCAACCAAAATGGGGAAAAAAAATTGAGAAATAAAAAATGAAAATAGAGGAAATTTTTATATAGTTTCCTAGCTCAATGTAAGTGTAATTTTACTAACCCTTCAAATCCCCAGCACCAAAAAAAAAAAAAAAAAAAAACAAACAAACAAACTTGATTACCCACTCACTATATTGAACCACTCACTATATTGAACCAAGGATTATTATGCTTCAACAACAGCAAAGTTCCAAATGCAAATAATTGACAAAATAACCCATGATTGGGATGAAAAGGGGACAAAACACTCGAAATTTTCTGATTGCTAAGACTATAGTGGGGAAAAGGGTAACTTCCTTTTTGCTTTCCAGAACATTTTCTGAGAAATTAACGAGAGGGTTAGGATGAAAAAAAATAAGGGAGAGATTACCAAAGGAAAAAGGTGGGTGGTGGCAGATAAATCGTCGTTGGCGGCAAAGTGACTGCCTATCAAGTTAATTCTCCTTCTGGCCACCTCACTCTCCATTCCTGCTTTCCTCTGCAACCAAACCCACCCTTCCAGTGCTCTCTAATTTGTGTGCAGATTTAGCAGGACCGTTGGGTTCAAAAGGATAATGTCAGATATTTTTAGCTGGAGCTGTGCAAAAAATCTTTCCTTCGATCCAAAATTATTTCCATAAATGTTTTGGATTTTTTTTGGGTAAATATCACCTACACCCTGAGATTTCCTCATATCCCACCTGCACCCCCTCCTTCTTCCATATTCTCACCTAGACCTTACGAGATTCGACTTGTACTATCAGTTAAACCCCCTCCGTTAGTTGACCAATGATTTTGCTTATGTAAGTCTAAAAAAAATATTATATGGAACATTTTGCCCTTAAAAGGTGTGTGATGTCAAATATATCATCACTAATTAATGTTAAAGTATCAAATTGCCCTTGACTAATGTTTATAAATTTCTTACAATACCCCTCTTACGTTTATATACTTGTGTATACAATCTCAGAAAAACTCATTTGCAAACTCATATCTTCATTGCTATAAACACATTTTTCATCATGTTTTAAACCCAAATCTTATTTTTTTATCCTTCACATATCTTGATTTTCTTGCTTCCAAATATAGAGTTTTGTGAAAGCTTCCAAATATAGGGTTTTGTGAAATTTGAGTAATAAGTTCAAGATGGAATCTTCGTGGAAATTTGAGATACAAAGAGAAGAAATGTCCAAGTGGTGAGATTGCTACAATTAAGATTACCAAACATGGTAAAAATAGGGGTAAGTTATTGTCACGCTCCAAAATTCGAGAAGATATTCGCTGCAACGGTTGTATAATCCTACGTGGTATCCCTTAATTATTTTCAGAATCACAAAAGTTTTATCAATTACAAAGTGATCTTTTATCATTACAAATACTACTTATAAGTTTATGTTAATTACACGTTGGATTTTATGTTTAATTACACAAAGTTCCTTTACTAGTTTAAGTAATTGCTTAACTACCTAATTTTACAACAACCCCACAAGTTAGATAGAATTGCGCAAATACATCTCTATATTTACATAATTACTTTATATTTCAAAAAAATTATATATTTCATACAATATATATGTATATTTCGAAAAAATTATATATTTTATAAAAATATATATATCTTTTGAAAAACTATACATCATCTTTTGAAATATATATATTTTTTCCGAAATATATATAACCCAAAAATATAATCAAACATTCCATAATTTTGTGACAATCTAGTGTACAAATATTTCAATGAATTTTTATTTCCACTTATGGGTTTTTATTACATATATATTTATTCAATTTTTTATCAAAAAAAAAATTTCTCAAAGCAAAGCATGTCACATTTTCATAATTTTGTGACAATCAAACATATATAACCCAAAAATATAATTAAACATTTCATAATTTTGTAACAATCTAGTGTACAAATATTTCAATGTATTTTTATTTCCACTTATGGGTTTTTATTACATATATATTTATTCAATATTTTATCAAAAAAAAATCTCAAAGCAAAGCATGTCACATTTTCCAAAATATATATAACCCAAAAATATAATCAAACATTCCATAATTTTGTGACAATCTAGTGTACAAATATTTCAATGTATTTTTATTTTCACTTATGGGTTTTTATTACATATATATTTATTCAATGTTTTACCACAAAAAAAAAAAAAAAAAAGATAGAAACTTTGTGTAATTAGCATAAATTTACAAGTAGTATTTGTAATGATCAATGTGTAATTGATAAAATTTTGTGGTTCTGAAAACAATTAAGGGATACCACATAGGATTATACACCCATTGTAGCAAATATCTCTCCCAAAATCCCTAGGACTTCCACAACCAAATTCTTGGAATGTCGGAGTGCGACTTCAAGCGAAATACCAGAAATCCGACAGAGTCCCTTTTATACGGGGAACACTTTGGTAGACATAATCCATTTTACCACGATAAGTTGATAACATTCGATAATACAATATAGATAACATCATAGCATAATCCCAAAATAGAAACAACATCCACGGAACCATAGCAAATCCAAAAGAACCACAAGGGTCGAGGTAAGCAGGAAAAGAATCATTGCTACCCCTCCAAACCCAACCACGGTCCTGTAGTCCGACTACAAAGGAAATACATTGCCAAAGAAAAAAAAACGTGTCGTGGTGGCAATAAATACAGACCCTGCACTCTCGATGCCAAAAGAATATTTATAGTCATCCCAAAATAATACAAATATGACAAGTCTACAACAAATACAATATAATCCAAGTACAAAAGACATAACGAAGTCATCCACGATCCCTAGAGCTATGCCTGATCCTTCTTGAGCTCATTTCCTTAAAATGATAAATCAAAGGGGAGTGAGTAAAACATGCTCAATAGGGAAGCATCACCCGCCTCGATCCCCTGTTGTATAAGACGAGTTGACCCTCCTCGTGGTACATACGTCTATCCTTGCCTTGGCCCTCGCGCCAATCCAAGATCCAACAATATTTAAACAATCCCGAATGTCCAACACATCAACATAATGATCGTGTTATCAATAAACCACGTAACCACTTTCAATAATATCATAAGATGTTATGAAATGTAGTGTGTGCCGAATCTATATACACTCTCAATCCCCTACTCATACCACTGAAATGGATACAAGCAATTAGCTAGGCACGATCCCACTGCCACCTGAAATCAGCCAAGGATTGCTTGGTGACAAAGTTTCCTTTCCTCCAAAGAAAAGGAGTCACAATCCTAACAATCGCCCACTTGACGACTTTTCATCAAACAATCAATTCCATCAATGATTAGTGCATTGCGTTGCGCTCATTTCTGTCTTCACTCCTGAAGACCCACTAAAGTTGAGCACAACTTTAGTTTCTCTGTTGTCACCACTTTTGTCAACATGTTGGCTAGATTTTTTCTGCTCTCTTGCTTGAATCTCAACTCTGCCAACAAACCCTGTAACCAAATCACTATCTCCAGGGTTTCTTCTTGGAATTTGGCATGAACCTGCTCATAGCTCCCACTGCATAAGCAATATCTGGTCTTGTACAGAGACCTCTGTTGTGTCTGACCTCTTTGTCTTGTAATCACTGTCACATCTTACATTTTTGTTTTGCAACCTTTTTCGGCATCCGCCTTGTGACCATTTTCGCGCCTGGCTTGTATCTGTCTTGCGTCGGGCTTTTACCTTGTAACCACTTATCGCTCCTGGCCTCTCTGCCTTGCGACTGTCACGTTTGTCCTCTCTACCTTGTGATTGTCACGTCTGACTTTTGCCTTGCGATCATTGTTACGTCTAGCTCCTGCCTTACAGACCTAACCTTTCTGCCTTTTCTTCTATCATATCTCCCACTGAGCCTTTTTGAGGTGTTCAGAGTCAAATCATGCAAAACTGAGTATACGGTTGCGTCCAGAACGATGCAAAACCTTAAGAACGGTTCGGACCGCATAAGAAACGGGTCAAAAACAACTCCAAATGAGCCAAAAAAACAAATCAGCACTAAATGACAAAATAGTGCTGATGTCACTACTGTTGCGGCACTATAGCAACCCGACACTGTAGAGATGCGGTACTATAACAACTCGGCGAAACTTTGGACGGCGATTGCGAACGCGTCCGTACTCCGATTTTGACGTGGTTTGCGGCCTCAGTTTCATCTCGACAAGACGAATCTGATCGTTTGTTCAGATTTTAATTTCGAGCAATTAAATTTTTTGGATCTGGACTAGATTGCATGTTTTTCAGATCTGCTTGAGCCTGAAAGCTCTGATACCACTTGTTAGGATTTTTACACCCGCCCAATACCGAATTGAAAACACACACAAACAATTGGAAACAAAATCACACACACACTATTAGGAATTAATTCTCATCTCACACTTATGAATTAATCCCGCCCAAGATCATCTACACCCGTTTTTACTCATACACACAAATCACACAGATAACACACAATATTTAACGTGGTTCAACCCCAACTTTGGCCTACGTCCACGAAGAGAAATAATATTTATTAGGAAAATATTACATAGGTGAACAACATAACACCCGATTCACATATCATCCCACCAACGCTTTCAACCTCATCCCAACCACCTACCTCTTCATTGTCTCGCTAAAATCAATCAAAGACTCGACATCATCATCAACTTGAAACTCAACAATTTTGTTAGCACATGCGAGCCACCACTGTTACGCACTCTCCACCGTGCCGTTGTGCGCCATATTCCTCCATGCATCAACTGGAACACAATCTCCACCTCATCGACATAAAAAACAGTCTCAACCAAGCTTTGTAACATGACCTTTTGTCTTTTCTTCTCTCATAGCTCCCATTGAGCCTATTCAAGGTGTTTAGAGTTGAATCACGCAAAACCGATCATACGGTTGCGTCCGGAGTGGTCCAAAACCTTAAGAACACATTTGACCGCATAAAAAACATGTCAAAAATGACTTCAAACGGGATAAAAAATAAATCAGCACAAAAGACAAAATTACTGACGACGTCAGAAACTTCTCGGGGCGCGTTCAGGTGTGTGCCTCCTCCTATGGGGCTTATTTTTGTGATGAAACATTCATCTTCAAAATATATTTCCGTTGATATATTATACGATTTGTCTCGATCAACGATGCTGAAATAGGCCCGAAACAAAACTGCTGCGAGTGGAGCCAAAAAATCTGGCCGGAACTTAAGGCGGCGCGTGCAGCTATTTTCGGCTATGTATTTAACTATCCCGATTTCGTCTCATCAAGACTAAACTCCTGGTATGGTTGGTTTCTAATTTCTAACAACTCTGATATTCGAATCTGGGTCAGAACATACAAGTTTCTTCTTTGCTTCAACTTGGAACTTTCTGATACCGTTCTGCTTAAACCTTGCCCTGATACCACTTGTTAGGAAATAATTCTCATCTCACACTTGGGAATTAATCCCGACCAAGATCATCTACACATATTTTTACTCTCACACACAAATCACACAGATAACACACAATATTTAACGTGGTTCAGCCCCAACTTTGGCCTACGTCCACGGAGAGAATGAATATTTATTAGGAATATATTACATAGGTGAACAACATAGCACCCTCACCCGGTGCACACATCACCCTCGCACCATCTTCCTTTCCTTTTTTCATCACATCTCTTCTCTAAGTCTCAACACAAACCTTAGGTCCCTATTTATAGAGTTAAACCCCATTCTTTGTTGAACAAGAAAAACTCAATTTCTTGTTGGACAAGGATTACAACTCCTTGGAGAATAAAACTCTTTAACAAGAAATTCCTTTTACAATACAACTCTAAAATAAGAAACCTAATTACAATAGAATTTGAGACATTTTCCTAACACACACACACCAACACAGAGATTTATATATGGTTCGGCCAAATCAGCCTACGTCCACGGAAAGTACCAATAATCACTATCAATAAGAGAATTATAATATGATAATCAGCAGATCAATAACTCACATAGTGTTTCACTCACACGTGTATCGCTCACCCGCGGTGTTTCATTCACACTAAGAAAAACACTAATCTGTATTTTTCTTTTTTTTTTCTCTCTTTTCTGTGTCTACTTTGGTACCAACTTATTCTGGCTTTCACTCTGGTACCAACTTATTCTGACTCTATAACACACCGTGTTATTTTTCCTTTTTCTTGAAATTATTCCCGATTTATTTTCGGTGTTAACGTCACTTGTTCATGACTTCGTGGTTATTCTTGGTGTTTCACATGTAAATTTTTCACGTTTATGTTTGGAATAGACTAGATGACTTGACGATTGTCTCCTTAATCACTTTGTGGAGTTTATTTGGCGATTACGTGACTTGACGGTGACGTTTAGTATTTCGGACTTAGTGAAACGTTTACGTGAGTTCTAGTGCCGACTATGATAAGTGCACAAAATAGAGAATTTTCTATTACATAATGCTCTCATATTTATATCTTTTTATTTCATGCAATGGTTTATTTGCAAAATAAAAGGAGAAGAAAACAAGAAAAAATAAAATGAAGAAAACTAAGGAAAATTGAGTGTTAGGTGTACGTGTATGTTTGTAATAAATGTTAGTGTAATAGAAATGTATGCCAAGGTATTGATTATAATAGAGAGAGGGAATTGGTTGGCATTATAAGTGTGGTCGTATGTATATGTGAGGGGGTATGATGGTGACAAGGTGGTTAGGAAATGTTAGGTGGCTAATTAAGGAAATTGAAGTTGGTGGATTCAATTAAGATCTGCAGTAAATTGGTTTGCTCATTTCAAGAAACATTAATGGTACAAGTGGCCAAGTAGCACAATCAAATGTCTATATATGCCTTCACAAATCAGATGTGGGGTTGGGAGTTCAAAGTTGGAGAGTGAGAGTTGAGAGCAATATTGTATCATTTTCATATTTTTTGTAACTTTTTCTCTATCAATGGAATTTTATTATATTACCTTGTTTTATTTTCCTATCAACATGTTAGCTTAAAAATCTTCTCAAGGGGGTGATGAAGCCACCATGGGTAAGATATAAATAATTTTTATTTTATTTCGTATTGTTTAATTATCTTCCCGAGAGTATTCATTTTATGAATCTCAATGACAAAAACCTTACAATAGAGTTTGGAAGCTAAAAATAGAAGGAGGATTTTTCGTGATTACCAATTAATGGAAATACGGGGAATGCCTACTACTATTTACATTTTATTTAAACCAAAACATTAGAGGGAGGATTCTTCGTGATTACCAATTAATGAAAATATGGGGAATGCCTACCAATATCTATGTTTATGTTTAAGAAGTTGGAGGAGAATTTGTAATAGAAATATATAATATTATTTATATAGACCTAGGTGATGGATTCTCTTCCCTTGAGTTTTTTCTACCATTTGATAATTTTATTTACTTGTTTTAGTTGACTAATCAAAAATCATAAAATTGTTTTAAATAATTTCTTTTTATTCTTGAAAGTTAAAGTTTTGGATCCTTGTCTCAAAACGAGTTTTAAGTTGAGAGTGGTTCGATCCTACTTATTGCTATACTATTTTAAGTGAAATATTAGTAGGTATAAATTCTTGTTGACCGGGGTGTGGTGAAACAACGACACAATATCATCAAACCGCGACCCGTCAAATTACGTGGTTCCATTTTTATGCTTAGCGTTTGGTGTTTCGACTGGGTGGCGACATGCTTTGTATGTCCGACGTTTAAGGTTCCGACTCAGTTGTTCGGTTATAACATTTGTGCTATTAGGGATTTGACGTAGCGCTTAGTGTTCGTAATTGCTCTGTTTGATTGTTTCCTGGTATTAATACTTGTTTTCTATATGTGTATGTATCTGTGATTGTGATTTGTGATCTACTTGATACTGATATGATGTCAGGTGTGTAAAAATATGTGGTTAAAAATAACATCTTAACGACTCTAGGTTTTACCCTACGCAAACGCACGTATCAATTGTAGAATAACAAATGGCTTGAGTAAGGGATATCGATCCCACGGAGACTAAAATTATTCACTTTAGCAATTCAAAAACACTGAATTATATTTTTTGAAAATGGTTTGTTTAAGTGGTCAAAGACCGAATTATCTATTTTAACTAAAATTATCTAGAAAACAAAGTAAATTGGTTGTGATTCAGATGAGAGAGAAAACTAGGATTTTCATCACTCCACTACTAACCGCATAATATAATTCCTCACTGTATGAACTGTAAAAAGGCGATCCATAACTGTGAATCAGGTTGTACCACAAATGGCTAAATACGACTCCAAAAAGGAATACCATTAACCGGATTGTGACAACCCATCTCATGACTGACCTAACTAGTGCAAGCCAATTATATTACTCTAATCTACTCCTAATGCGTGAAAATAAACTAAAGCATGTCTATATTAAGTCGTCAAGGTACGACATGTGTTAACCTAGGGTCTCAAGTTTCATTACCACCATTGTGTAGAAAACTATAATTAAGCATTCGAGTTCCTGCTCATATTGAATAATCATAGTTGTACAAAATAATACATTCATTTCATCTAAGACAAGAATTTAAAATAAACATATAATTTTATATTACAAATCAGTACGGTCTCTTAACTACTATAATCATCATAATATGGTCAACAGTTTCCCCTCGTTACAATTGAAAACAATGAAAGAACTACATTACTTGCTAGGGTTTTGCTAGAAAACTCTAGATACCGAGTTAGTTAGTCATGGTAAAAGGTGATTGTATCGTCGATGTAAAAACACTCTCCATGATCTTCTTCTCCGGATCTCTAGGTTTGAATATAGCTCTCAGCAACAACAAGTCTAAATGAATGAACCTCTAAAACTCAACCAACCTATATGAACGTTTCACAAAACCCACCCAACTCTGATATATGATCGTGTATATATAGACAATGGTATAGAAATGCCCTTTTCAGTCTAAATTTCATGCAAACCTTAACTTCTCATATATATAAGTGTATATATATGTATATAGAGGTTTGGAGTCGCAAACACGTCTTCCAATCGAACCAAGGGTGAAACAGATAAAATCCATAAAAAAAACCTCAAATTCTTGCTGCATTTACACTTGAAGCGTAGCGTACATGACCTACGCTTCAAGCGTAGGTCCAAGCATAAAAATGTGTTTTCCAGCCACTTTTTGAAACTTAAAGCGTAGGCACAAGCATAGGTATTTTATGGAAAACCACTTTTCTTCGTATATATACCGAAACGACCGTCTTGAACCCACGATACTTTTTGCTGAAGATGACGGCTTCTGAAAATGTCGTTTTTGCCCTCCGGGAGCCATTTTGTCTCGGACTGCCTTTTTGACTCTCCTCTTTAAATGGAAAGAACACACTCTTAATTAATTCACCAAAGTTAGCTCAATTTCTTCCTTAAGCTCCTGAAATATGCTTTAACACGCAAACATCATAAAAATACCAAATAATTAAATGAAAGACCGTAACAATAGTGAGTTAAGAGGTCAAAATATCTAATATTTGACACCTATCAGATACGTGTTAGTAGATTTGTTTGTTAAATAGGATTATTCAGTAGTTTTTGGGATTTTGGTGATTTCGGAAGTGTTCTGTATTCCGATAGTTATGTTTTGTACCCAGAGTATTTATATCAAGTTATATTATTATCTGGCATTCCGTTGGTTTACTGGTCAAGTGATATTATTAAGAGTTTCCCGTTTATTTTCCGGGCTCTCGTGATTTTATTTAGAGGTTTCCCGATATATTTTTGGGATTGATTGTAGATATATTTATTTAAGTTGGAATTATATATATGTGTGGGTATTTAATTTGCATATATATATATATTTGTTTTTATTTAAATATATATATAGATATATATGATATATATGTGTGTATAGATATTTTGGGGAGAATAAATCTCGCGCGCCCTTTTATCTCTGCTTCTCCTTCTTCTTCACTGACGATGATCGGCTTTTTTTTTCTTTGCTAGATCGACAAGAGAGAGAGTAAGCAGAGAAGAGAGGAGTCGCCACTATTTGGGGTGACTACGGAGAGAGAGTCGCGACTGAGCACGACATGGGCTTTGCCGGTTGTAGTGATGGCGACCTAGCGACGGTGGTGGGTCTAGTAGTGTGAGGTGGTGGCTCGTGATGGAGTTGTAGCTCGCGATACAGAGAGAGAGTTGGGGTTACGCTATGAGCGATCTGGAGTTGGGGTTACGCTATGAGCGATCTGGAGTTGGGGTTCGCCAGAGTTCAGAAGCGGCCATGGATGAGCTTGATGGTGGTGGTCGAGCGGCGATGTGGTGGTGACGGCGGCATAGTTCACGTCTGTGGTGGTGCGTTAGTGACGAGTCCGACCAAACTGAGTTGGGTCAACTCGGTGGCGATTCGTGCTCTGTTTAGGATGATCTTCGGAGGGTAGCTTGGCCTCGGTGTCGTGCACGTCATATCCGAATTTGGTGCTAAACCGTTGAGCGGTTTGTTGAAAAATTCAGATTTTTGGTACGATTTTCAGTTTTCTTTTTTTTAGATTTGTTCAAATTTATTTATCGATAGCTAACGGACTTTGACTATGCTGATTAGGACGGCAAGAAGGTCATTTCGGTCCGAGCGAAAAGATTTTTGGATAACTTTGGTCGGTGGGCCCTATTTTTGGGCACCGACACTATTCACGGCAAGCCCATTTCGGGGCTATTTTAGGAGCGCTAATTGAGGTGGGATTTTATATATATATATCTAACTCTCACTCTTAATGCGTAGGAAATTTTAATCTTTCTAGTGTTATGGATAGTGTGAATTAAAGCATGTTAAAATGATCATGCATATATATGTGATTATATGCATATATAAATATTTAGATGAATAGATATGTTTATGAGTTAATGATACGACCTTTAGTAGCGTGATTAGGCTAATACTAAAGACAGTTAAATTAGGCGGCCCTTGGTGTGTCTAGTGGTGTTCATGGGTCGTGGGGACGTTATGTTTCTGTGTGTCTTCTTAGAATTAAAGGTTACGCTAAAAAATTTCAGAATCTGGAACCTAGACGTGTTTTAGGTTCCTTTGCTTATGATTTATGAGATTTTGCTATTTAAAACTAAAATGTGTATAAAATTTAAGATTTGAGATTTAGTTCTCTAAAAATGGGTGAAAATACACTGGTGAAATAGAACTTGAATTATTTATAAGAAATGTTTCCCTAATGGGGTAGAAGTATTCTTTAGTGAGGCACAACCTAGTCACGTGAGCTTAGGTCCCTTTTGTACGAACCTTGTTAAATTATGAAATCGTTGAAGCTTTCGTATTTGTAATTATGATTGAGTTGATTTGGGACTTGGAAACATAGACGTGAATTAGTTCATTTTTTCTTGTGAAAGATGTATAATGTGAAATACTTAGGGTTTATTACCTAAAAATGGTTAAAAGCTGTTAAATGAATTAAGAATGCTTACATGTGAATATATATATGCTGAACGATTGTCGCATTAACATGTTGAGAGGCAAGCTGATTATATTGTGAACTTATTGTATAAAAGGGTCGTAAGACAAGCTTATGTCACTTGATTATATTGTACATTGATATTAGCTCACTATTGAGGCATGAGATTCATATTGTATACACCATGAGCTAATATGCATTGGGTGTGGTTTCATGTCTCATTCATTTACCTTTGGTGTGGGTGAGTTTTTCGGGTCGTTGCAACAATTGGCTAGGTGGTGTCTCTCGCTACCGACGAACTAGTATTCCGGAAATTAGGGAGTCGTGCGAGGAACATGGTATGTATTTCATGAGTCGATAAATTCCTAGTGGTTGTGTTACTTTGGCGACATCATACCCGGTTGCCCTTTTAGACAGGTTGTATTGGAGTTTCATTTGCATTGTCACGAGCATGGACATGCATAACATGATATTATTGCACAAGCATGTGGTTATTTTGAGTATTTTGAATATAAATATGAAACTCATGTTATTAATAGAAAATGGTGATTAATGTAACTTTCGTTAATTGAAAATGTATGCTCTGCTGATAATTTGATTTGAAAATGGTGGGACATACTTAATTTGATTTGATTTTTATCCTTTACTTGAGTTGCTTAAAATTGTAAAGTTAGGGTAAATTCTCAGGTTGGTATTTATTTACTATCTATGAATGGAAGGTTATGATAGACGGGTTCCCTTGGGCTAGGAGAGTGGCCTAGGGACGTAGTTTTGACCGTGAGTTCTAAGTTGTTTGGAGGGATAGTTGTGACTCGTGTTGGGCTTAACACGTAGGTAGCAACAGCCAAGTAGGCCCTTTTGTATGGGACGGTGTATGAAATTGTGAAGTGGCCGGTTTACCACCCTAGTTGATGTAGAAAAAAATGGTTGATTTTGAGGTCTGACTAGGTATAATAGGTTAGCACTCTCCTTTTTCTCAGGACTTGTGTTGTTTTTTACTACGTATCTGATCCTGCACCCCACCCGTGTTTAAACTTTGAATTATCCTATGCTTTAAGGATCCGTTTAAAGTAAATTGAGGGACCCATAGGGGTTTGAGTTGTCATACTCCCGAGTGGACGTTCGTTAGTAGTTTTAAGGCACGCTGGTGATGTTTGAAGACTGGGTTAATCCTTTGTTTGTGGTATGATGATATTGAAATCTTAGAGTGATATTGAAGTCTTATGGTGATACTAGAAGGTATGGAATTGGTGACCTTTAGTGCATACATAATGCACGCCCCTTTTTATTGTTTCTTTGTCTTAGTCTCGGGTAGGAGACTTAGTACTGACTTATGCGTACATAGTACGATTTCTATTACATTGGGTGGGTTCGAAGACATTGGAACCAAATAGATTTGATCGGGTCCTAAAACGTTTTCTTAAAACCGGTTGAATCCTTCAGGATTTAGCATTTTTCTTTAAAAACTCAAGGGCCTCGGCATCCGTTTGAGACTAAATGACTTCAATACCCCTTTCTTGTGCCTCAGTAGGCAGTATGAATTGGAGATTGACTTGTGATTGTCAAATTTGATCTAGTGATGGAGCTTTTCCACTTATGTTACTTTCGAGAAATAGATGGTAGTAGTGTGTACCTACCATATGACCACTAGTTGGTTTTATAAATTTCATTTACTATATGAGGCCTTGGAGAAAAGATCCTTTAAGTGAACATATTATTTTACTGGTTATTGTGGATAAGAGGACATGATTGAGGTTAGAAATTAAGAAAGTGAGACTCTTTAGGAATGATGTGATAGCGGTGCTGTGTAGGAGTTGTGATTTAGTTATGGGAGCGATTATGGGTATTCCCTTCCGGTAGCCCTGAGGAATGACCTATTTACCTCCTAGGAACCTTGAGCGACGTGTTCAGTGCACAGTGTGATGGAAAGTTAGTTCTTGTAATATTTTCAGACGGCAGTGTGTATTAGATTAACTGTGTGTACGCCATGTGGGTGTGATTAGTTATCTACGGGGTTTTATGTGTATATATGTTTAGATATATGCTTGTTTGACCTGTATATATATGTTGGTGATATTTCTATTGATCTGTGCTCTCTTGAGACTCTTGAGTATGTTTGAGGTTATTTGGGGTCTCGGTTTGGCGTGGGTGCCAGGTGAGACAACTGACCGACCTAGAATAGATGCATGCACACAGAATAGTTAACATTTCCTAGACGACTATGGGTATGTTGTTTTAGATATTTTTGATGAGCCCCTGAGGTTGTGCTCACCCCCACACAGATTGCAGGTGGATGTAACATGGCATGTTCAGCGGCGATGGTACGGGTGAATTGGGACATTTTTAATTAGTTTTGTTCCTTTTATTCATAGATATCATTGTGTATTCTTATTTCTCTTGAGAACTAGTCTGTTGGCATATTCCCTTTCGTTGTATCTTTTATTCCCTGTGTTTATTATTTCAGGGTTCCATTGTATCTTTTTGGCACTGTCATGTGGTTTTCTTTGTATTTTAATTCGAGCATTGTGGCACTGTAGGTTCTAGATGAGTTATGTAAAAGTAGCGGCGGTTTTCTATCCACTACCTCGGTCCTAGTAGGTTTTTAGAATGTTGGGCTGCGTGCCATTATTATTATTGAACTTGTTATGAGCAGGTTATTCTCTTGTGTCATTTTTGTGTTTTTCGGAGGTTCCATTTACAAACGGAACTCTGCCGGATTTTCGTTAGATTTTGTTGTTGAGTTTCTATCACTCAGGTGGGCATGAAATACCTTGTTTTCATTCTATTCCATGTATTTTCTCATTATTATTGATTCCAGTGGTCTTTTTCCACTGACGTCATATCTCGGGATTTGCTGATTCTCCGAATGGGAGTCTTAGGAATAACGAGGCGTGACAGGCTCTCTGATACCGCTGGTACCGGTCTATTCTGGCCTTCTCTGGCCCACAAAATACAATAGGTTATACCTATATTTATAGGAGAGGTAAAGTGGTAAACAAGACAATTGGTATCCAAAATCAATTCCAATCAAGAGTCTTCAAGATGGTAGTATTCTATTCAAATAAGGATTGCTTGGTGACCAAGTTTCCTTTCCTCCCAAGAAAATGAGGCACAATCCTAACACGGGATGCAGTTGAAACGAAGCGTACATGACGAAACCACAGGCCAAACCCTCCTCTCTCTCTGGGCCTTCTATTTTTCTTTTTCTCTTTCTTTTCTTTTTCCCTTTTTCCTCTATTTTATATATATATATATATATATGTGGTGTGTGTGTATTGGAACAAGTGGTTTTGTTAACATGGTTAAAAGTCAAGGTACACCATCGAAGTTACCAAAACGCCACTGACGAGGCCAAAACCGAAATAACATACCCAAACGCGCCTTTACGAACCCAAAGCATAAGGGAACAACATAAAATAACTTTAAACTACACCGGGTGTCAAACCCAAATACCAGGTCCACCGAGTATGTCCTGGGCCCACCGAAAACTGAAAAATACACAAACCACACTAAATGCACCGAAAATCAAACGCGTGACAAATATACGCACACCAACCCGCACAATAACACGCAATAAAGCATTTCAATGACGTCGAAATGAAATAAAAGAGTAAAGGAAAAATACGAACATACAATTATACTATTCTTGTGTATCCCGATCTTGTAAGAAATGGGCTTGGTGTGAGCATATAAATGGTGATTTGGAACCTCCTTCAGTGAAGGGAAACCAAATTTGCAACAGAGTTTGTGAAGGAGATGAAGTAGATGACAAGAATTATAAGATGGATTCCATGATGGGGTACTTTAATATAAAAAAAGTAATTTTTATTATTAAATAATTAGGAACAACAAGATCATTTCACAGACTATAGTTAGAAAGCTGGCTAACGTTAATGCCAGGGGTCTGGGTGAGAATTTGAAAAAAGAAGGGGGTCTAAGAGGGATATGGACAAACTTCAGGGAGTCTAGGTGGTATATACCTTATATATAAAAATATAATACTTAACTATTGCTCTTTATTTGAATACAGAGTAAGAAAAAATGTGTATATAACTATATCTATTCTTTAGGAGCTACCCTTTCTTTTTTGTTTTATGACATTTTTTTTTGGTTCCGGTCAACCATTTGCTAACGTTAAGACTGGCTGTGTATTTCTTTATATATTAAAATTACAATTTATAACCTTTAGATGTAGGTATTAAGCTCCATTTGCCTTCCATGACATTAATCGTACTATTCATTTGATTCAAGATACTTAATAAAAATACTTGATTTTTAATACAGGACATGTTTTTTTTTAAAGGAAAAAATCTGGACCATTTCTTGATTTTTGTGTGTCATCCTTGCGCGCTAGGGGCCATGCCTTTTAAACTAAATGGTAAAAGGATCCAACTTTTTAAACTACTTCTATTTCCTTAATATAATTTTTATTTCAATTCAACTTATCTGAATAAATACCGAATTGTGCCTTGTATCCAATCTGCGGCCGTTAAGGAAGTCACCATCGCGTTGGCATTTGGGATTTGAAGATATATACATACATACATATATATATAGATAGATATATACACCGAACAATCATATCATATGATTTATTTATCGAAAAAACATTATGGCATCCCCTGGTTTCACTTCTACTTTTGCCCTATGCATGTACCTCAACAACTAAATTTACCCGTGACTGAAAATATCGCACAATAAAACCTGATATTTTGTAGCCACACTAGAAGTACGAAAACTTGAGTTTTATGTTACAACGATATTTTAACAATCAAGCTAATGCTTTTTATTTGTGACACAAAATCTTTGTACGTGGCTAATGCTTTTATGTATTGCCACTGAAAAGGTGATCCAACTTGAGCATTAGTTCTTACAATCTCTTTTTTTTGTTATCCAAAATCTACTAGCTGTACTAAATTCTCTACCTTCAAAAATTCCCCTTTTTAATTTCCAAGTCTTTCCCCCTAATTTAGATCTCTATAATCATTTTACTATATCGATATTTTCAGTGTTGTTAGATCGTTACCGTGACAGTGAACCATGGTGAATACTCAGTTCTTCTCCCAGGATCAGCCCAAAGTACATTTCCGTACCCTGGGTTAGAGCTCAATTGAATCCAAAGCATATGAAGTTGTCAGTTTACTCAATTAATCCTACATTTTAATGAACTGGTTTTCATACAAATATGGTGGCCTATGATTGCTCATGCATGGCAAGACTTGCTCCGATAAAGTTTTGCATGATCTTGGACCACAGTCAGCCATGCCCGGCCCTGAGGCTAGGCGATCGGGGCTTCCGAGTTCCGAGTTCGGGGCCCAAATATTTTATGTTTTTGTATTTTTTAAAAAAATTGTATTACTTTTATAGATTTTTAAGGAATTTAATTAGATTTTCAGCCCAATTCAAGGGCTATGTTTTTTCTTAGAATAAAAATTATTTTGCTATAGATCCAAAAAAAAAAAAGTAATAATTTGTTTAACAGCCCATTTGTACTAAATTCAATCCTAATTTCACAATTTTGGGCCCCGAAATTTAATGTTTCAGTTACTATATACTAAAAAAAAATCTCAAATTTTTAACTTAGTGAAATTAAAGTCTAATTTAAATCAAACTATTATCCCATTTAGATCTAGAAGATTTTTCTCACAATAACACAATGTTTGGTTACTACACTTAGGATTTTCGTAATTGCCACACTCGCACAACGATAACAATTTTCCACATGACTACACTTAAGATTCTAGTGATTGTTGCACTCCCCCAACAACAACAAATTTTTACAACAATACCAAGATAGAAATTGTTTTTTATTTTTTAAATATTTTAATATGTAATGTATTTTTTAGTAATTTTTTTTGCACTTATAGATTTTTAAGCGCGTGAAGCCTTACATTTAAAGGGGCCTCACATTTGCTCTCGCCCAGGGCCCCAACTTATTTTCGGGATTTCAGGGTCGGCCCTGATTTGCATGAGGTGTGTAGTAAAACTTATGCACAAGGTGACACGCACGCCATCTCTTGCACGAGTTGAACTCAAATTCATTAGTAGGTAGGGATGCAAATGAACCGAGGTGTTCATGAACAACTTGGGCTTGACTCGAACTCATTCGTTAAACAAATGATCCAAGTTTGATCTTGATTAATAAACGAGCCAAGCTTGAGCAATGGTGGGCTAGACTCGGCTCGATTCGTAGATGTTCATGAACATGAACTCGTATAGGGTCATTTGAGTTCGTGAACATATGCTCGTATAAAGCTTATTTGAGTTCATAATTATACATTTAAATTGATTTTTTTGCTTAATAATATCTTAATTATTGCTTTTATATTTTATTTTATTATAAATGATAAAAAATTTAGGTTGATTTTATATATTAATTAAAAAAAAATTCTTAAATGAGCCGAGTCCGAATTTTTTAGATTCATGACAAGCCCGAGCCTAATCATTGATTTTAGAGCTCGTCACGAGACAGAATAGAGCTTTCAAACGAACGAGCCCGAGCCCAAAGCTCGGCTCGCCTCGGTTCATTTGCAGCTCAATTGGCAGATACTTGGTTTATATTCCCCTATACAACACATGGCCTCTAACTTGCCATCTCATCACTTAGAGGTCTCATTGCCCTGATTATACAAAGATCTTATTAGTATAACCTCCCATATTATTATATATTATTAACATATACTACCTTTATCCCACAAAGTTGTTCAATTTGAACTTTTTAATATTTTATGGATTGGGGGTGCATGGTGTGCAATTTCATTTTTGCCCTTAATAATAAAGTATTATGATGAAGTCCAATTTTTGTTTGAAATTAGTAGAAGAAGGGTAATTGGGGAAATAAAAGTTATATTGTATTGGGATTCGAAACTTGACAAATATTTTAGCAAAATAATGGACAACAGGTTAGAGGGAGTACTTCTATATAAAATAACTCCGTCATTTTCTTCCATTTCACCCAAATACCAAGTCATATTCTCCTTACCCCTTCATTTTCTTGCCGTAATTTCATCCTCAATTATGTAAAAAATTACATGTATTAGTTTGATGCTCGTATAATAATAGTAAGCAAGCTAAATATTATATATATTTACATAAATGTTTTTCTTAGGGTGACAAAAAAACGCCGCCCCTACCCTGTTTAATAATCGGGTTTGGATCGGATATGGGGATAACGAATTTAAATAGGGGATGAGGTTGGGGGGTGCGATCCCCGACTCCCGTTCCCGCCCCATTGCCATCCCTATATAAGAACAGATGAAGAGAATAAAAACAATTTTTCTAACAAGCAAAATGAATTCAAACTTACCCGGGTAGAGAAAAAATAAAACAGAAATTGGTGAAACTTGCACCGCAAAATACAAAGAAAAAGGTAAAATAGAAAAGAAAACATGAAGATAAGAGATCCATAATATAATAAATAATAAAAATTAGATGTACAAATAATCTTCCTAACCGCTAAAGCTACAACAATTTTAACCCTCTCTTTATCAATGAAATGCAGTTCACCAATCCCTTTGGTGAAGGAAGCCTTGCAACATCATGTCCTTTTCCAGCAACTCTTGCACATAATGGGGCTTCTGAATGAATTGCATTTAGTCGCTGAAAACCTCGGAAGCTCCCATAGTTTCTCGCACCTGTAAAGCGCAGCTTGTCTTGAACGCCATTGATCGGATTTCCCTAAGAAGAAATGGATGTACTCTGATGTCAGTTGGGTTGAAATTCAAAATTACAATATATATATATATATGGATTATGGAGGGATATAATGCTAAGTAGCAACTATATATATATATATATATATATATATAGATTACAAACATAGAAAACAAACAAGATACAAATATATTTCACCAACATATACCTGGTCCAATTTTTGTTAAATTTTGTTTCCAAAAGAACATATTGTGATTACTGAAAACAAGCACTACATAGTGATTCCATATATATAAAGGAAACCTTGCACACAAACGGTACATGAAAATGACTCTACCAACCCTTGCAAAGAGCATATCAAGCAAAAGTATGGAAATATTTATTTATACAAGAAAAGGAGAAACCAGGGGAAAGAGAACAGAAATGCTGCACAACAAAGAGAGTTGCATAATTTCTTACATCTCTGCTGAACGAATCGCCTGGTTGCGAACACGGCACACTTAAATGCTGACACTCAAATTCACATTTTGAAGGCTCCTCTACATCTAAAAAGAATAAGCACGACAATTACAGTTGTATGCTCTTTTAGATTTTCACTTCCTTGATATAAATAATTTAATTAATTAATTAATTTTCTGTTAGCAATAATATACACATACGCAAACAAGAAAATCAAGAGTCCAAACAACAAGAAATCAACCAATGACCTGATTCTTCGTTCTCATACGGGACAGGATCACTTCAGTATTGAAAGACCAGCATGGTAGGGTAAATTTTGCAATGTACATGTCAAGACAAAGTAAAGATCATTAGTATTCCTTCATTATGGACAGTTTGAAGGATTGTCTTTAATTAGTTTATCTCAGCAAGACAAGTTGATTTAGTCAGAAACCAAATTAAGGATGAAAGACAGTAAGAAACAAAAACAGAACCGAAAAGAGTAAAACCAGTCCACTATGTCGCTTAAATCAGTGTCTTCAGAATGCAAAGTGAAGCCTACTTCAGCAAGAAGGCCAGCAACTTCCTGGATGACCTGTTCCTTTGAAGCCTGTAAAATTTACTAGAAATGAATACAAAAAATCATAAAACAGTAAAGACTACGGACTAATGTATAATAAAATCGATAGGGTCCAAAAGGATACATGGTCCAATCTACTCATGAAACCTGACCAACCTCGCGACTCTTATAATCTTCAATCACGTAATCTGAATTCACGAAGCACTAACCACAAGAAATTAATGTAATTACAACTTACGTGAGTTCGTTCTAACTGAGAATATGCCTCAATAGTATCACCAGCCCTCTCAAAAATTTCAAGTAACAATAGCGTGTACGTCATTGCAGCCTCCATCTCCTCGTGATAAATTCGATCCAAATCAATCGCTTCAAATCCATAATATTTATCAGGGTAATAATGTAACCACGCTGAAACATCAGCCGGTTGTCCTTTATACTCAGAACCAACATGATCCGCAAGTTCAGTGACAACAAATTCACGAAGTGTCATAGATCTTCCAGACGATATATCATCAAAGCCCTGAAAGGTTATTGGTTCCATAACCTTTTCCCGAGCTACCATTAGCAGAACGGCCAGCTCAACAAGTTTGCCGTCTTTGGCTTGCAGGCAAATTACCTCATTTAACTTTTGCGTATTTTGTGCAACCAACCCAACAAATTCCAGTGCTTCTTTCTGCAACAGGAGCAAATGAAATTGATACAAGCATAAGCGATCTTCAAATCTTGTGCACCACTCTTCAGCTTAAGATTTTACATTGTACTGTGTAATGTTGTGGTCCAAATATGGATTCGCGACCCGGTCGACCCCAAAATTGAGCTTTGTGTGGACCCAAGCCCTGGGGATTCGTGGGCATTGCCCTCAAGAAATATTTTTTTAACCCGTTTTATTCTTATGGGCCATTGTCCTATATTGTCTCTCTTGTAGCCCATTATATATAAGGGCAATCAGGGTGTGGAGTGATTAAGGGGAAGAAAAAAAAAAAAAACCTAATTCGCTGAGAGTGAGAGAGCTAAGGTTTGGTGGCTATAAATTGTAATCTTTTATTCTTGCATACTGAAATTTTTTACCACATTACGTAGGCACAACTTGTGTTGAACCTTATAAATCTTTGTGTTCTTTGTGTGGTGTGCTTATTTTGGTCTTGATTTCGTGTTGATTTGGTGCGCTTGTTACAACAAACTCGTATCAGAGTCGAAGGCGTCCAAATTTCTGAAAATCGAGAAGTTTAATGGCGAAACGATTTAAAACTATGGCAGGTTAGGAGGATGCAGTCTCTATTGGTACAACATAGGTTATCCAAGGCGTTGAAGGGGAAGGATGCACTGCCAAAAAAGATTAAAGACAAAGATAAAGTTATGGAGAAAGCACAAAGTATTATTATGGTGTGCTTGAGTAATGAAGTTTTGAGAGAAGTTGCGGGAGAGAGTACGTCAGATGGGATATGGAACAAGTTCGAGGAACGGTACATATGCAGTTTTTTACTCTCCATATGCAGGAAGGGTCCTCTCTGAAAGACCATCTTAACAAGATAAAACAGAATAATAATGGATCTGAGAAGGCCATAACTTTGTTATCTTCTCTACAACCCTTCTATAAGAAATTTGTCGATACGATGATGTATGACAGTATGGGGTTGTCCATGGAAGACGTGAAGACAGCTTTAAATTCCAAATATTTGCAGAGAAGAACGTATGAGGGCAATAGAGATGGCTCTGGTGAAGGGTTGGTTGTAGTTTTAAATTCCAAATATTTATAGAGAAGGACGTATGAGGGCGACACAAATGGCTCTAGTGAAGGGTTGGTTGTTAGAGGAAGATCGAATCAGAAGGGAGAATGGAGGGTTTGACAACAGAGGTCGTTCCAAGTCTACGAAGAGACCAAAAGTGAGATATTCCAATGGCACAAGGAAGGGCACTATAGAAAGGATTGTCTAGAGCGTAAGAATGGAAAGGGAAAACCATATGAAGTAGTTGATGAGCAGTTGTAAATAGACCTGTCAATGGATCGGATATTGATCTGAATCCGATCCGATCCATTTAGTAGGATATGGATTGATCCAAATTCGATAGTCTTATTAACAAATTGGATATGGATTTAGATAATCCGATCCAATTGTATATTATATATATATATATAATTGTATATGTTAGGTAGTATTTCTGTTTATGTCTAAAAATTTTGTTTGTTATTTGAATTTCATATTTGTCATGTCTGTGATATGTATAGGTATTGTCACGTAAATAGATGAGTTGATTTTTAACATTCATGAAATAATAACAAAAAATTAATAGTCCCTCCATCCTAAAATAAGTGTCCATTTTTCCTCTTTTCACCGTCCCAAAATAAGTGTCCACTTTTGAAAAATCAAAGCACTTTATTTGGTCAATTTACCAATTTAACTTCAAGCATTAAAGTTATAAAACATATACACTATAAACCATCTCATCACTATGGTGGGACCATGGGTAAAGTTGATATTTCATTCACTAACACTACAATAAAAGTCATCTTCTTAAAAAGTTGGATTCCCCAAAAGAGATTTATAATTTGGGACGGAGGGAGTACTATTTAATAATTTATATTTTTGAAGAATTGCATAATTGGTTGGACTATCGGATCAGAGATCAATTATCACAAAAATCGGATATGGATACTAAAGAAATATCCATCAGAGTATCGGATCGACTTAGACTGCTATTATGTTTATCGGATATGGATCGAATCATGATTGCTCCGATCCAAATCCAATCCATTTCTAGGTCTAGTTGCAGATGGTAGTGATTCTACTGCTGGTAATATTCTTATGATATGAAGAGTGGATTCTTGATTCGGGATGATCGTATCACACTTGTCCGAATAAGGACAGGTTATCCCCCTTATTATCTATCTATTGTGGAGGGAAGGAACATCTGATAGGGAACAATGTGCCTTTCAAATTTATAGCTATTAGTACAATCAGAATCAAGATGTACAATGGCATAGTGAGAACACTGACCGATGTCAAGCATGTACAAGAATTGAAGGAGAATATAATTTTCCTAGGTATGCTGGATTCCATCGAATGCACTTACAAGGCTGGAGGATGAGTCATTTGGGTTGTAAAGGGTGCTCTTCTAGTGATGAGTGACGATAAAAACATGTTTGTATGCTTTACAGGGTAGCACAATCACGGGTTCAGTTGTTGTATCATCCTTAGATACTACCAGATTATGGCATATACGACTTGGGTTTATATGTGATAGGGGATTGGATGTTCTGAGTAAGCAAGGTTTGTTTGATAATCAAAAAACCGAAAAGCTAAATTTTCTGTGAGCATTGTGTCTTTTGGAAGTAGTGCCGAAAGTTCAGTACGGGAATTCACCGAACCAAAGGTCCATTAGATTATATACATTCTGATCTTCGGGGTCCTTTTCATGTTGCTTCACATGGGGGTAACAAATTTATGATGACACTGATTGATGATTGATGTTTTTCCAGGAAAATATGGGTTTACATTTTGAAGCACAAAAATGAAAATTTTGTCACGTTAAAGCAGTGGAATATGTTCTTTACTTCAAGACACGATGAATGTAAATTGTTATATAGGCCTCTTCTCTTCTTATAGCGGAACTTTGATTGAAATATATACTAGAAAATAAGTTACGCGCTTGAGGACAAACAACGTCTTGAAATTTTGTCACACGGAATTTATTGAGTTCTGCAAGACTCACGAGATTGTGGGACACCACATAGTGAGGAAGACTCCACAACAGAATAGAGTTGCAAAACTGACAAATAGAACATTGAACATTGTTGGAGAGGGCACGATGTATGTTGTCCAATGGTAGGTTAGGAAAAGTGTGAACTTGGTAAACCGATCTACATCGATTGCTATCAAACTTAAGATTCCAGAAGAGTCCTGCTAGTTATAGTAATTTGAGAATATTTGAAAGTCCAGCATAAGTTCATGTTAATGAGGGAACGCTTGAACCAAAGGCTAAGTGTGGACGAAATCAAATCTGATTTAGCTAACTGTGATTAATTCAGTCTTTATTGTATTATTAGCTGTTAGAATCTTTCTTTAAAGGTAAGTAATATTTTATGGTGCAACTAGCCCTTGATTTTAGGAGTTTGTTTTTAGGAATTTTTTTCTGTTGTAATCTATATATATGTTTCTCCATTGATTCAATATACAGAAAATATTTTTCCCATCTATGTTTTTATGGTATCAAAGCCAGGTTGGCTTTTTTGGGGATTTTCTTTTTCGTTTCAACCTTCCTATTGTCCTCTGTTTTTCAATTAAAAAACAGATCAATCTCTACCCAGATTTTTTCCTTATTTCCTAATAATCTATGGTTGATAACGAGACAGCCATGACCGGCGATAATACCGGCTCTGCAACTTTCGGCCAGTCCCAGGCCGAGCGTCCCACCCCTGCTCCCATCACTACTTTTTTCGGTAGTGATATCTCTTCTCTTCACATTACAACCCACAAATTAGATGGAAAAAATTACCTACAGTGGGCTCAATCTGTCAAGATTGTCATTTGTGGTCAAGGCAAACTCGGCTACATCACGGTTGAACTTCCTCCTCCTCCTCCTCCTCAGACCGATCCCACATACAAGACATGGCTGGCCGAGAACTTTATTGTTCTCTCTTGGCTTATCAATTCCATGGAGCCTAAAATCAGCCGCCGTTATATCTATTTTAAAATTGCAAAAGAGGTCTGGGATGTTGCTCGCCGGATGTACTCAGATCTTGGAAACGCTTCCCAAATTTTTGAACTTCGTCCAAAATTAAAGGAGATGAAACAAGGCTCTAATTCCGTGACTCAGTATTTCTCTGATCTTCAAGATCTTTGGCAAGAACTTGATCTTTTCTTTAAAGATGATTCTTCCTGCGTCGAGTGTAGTGTCAAGCAGCAGCGCAAGCTTGAAAATGAACGCGTCTATGATTTTCTTGTTGGTCTTAATCAAAATCTGGATGAGGTATGCGGCCGAGTGGTGGCACGAGACCCGTTTCCTTCGACGGAGGAAGCTTTAGCTAAGGTTTGTCGTGAAGAGGGTCGTTGCAAAGTGATGTTAACTGATGATCCACCACTCATTTCCTCTGCCCCAGAAGGATTTGCCTTGGTGTCCAGAAATTTCTCTTCACATGGGCGGCCTAATCATGACCCTCGCATGAACAAATGAGGAGACCAACCATGGTGTGATCACTGTAGCAATCTTGGTCATACTCGAGAGAAGTGCTGGAAACTTCAAGGGAAACCAACCAATTGGTAACCCAGAAAGTTGGTTGAAAGGCGTGTCTATCAGGCTCATTCCGACCACGACACAGCTGGACAAACTGACACTCCTATTCCGTTCAGCAAAGAGCAAGTTGATCATCTCTATCGCCATCTGAATCAGCCATCCTCCAATGTTAATTCCTCATCAGGTTCCACTGTTGGTTCATACTTTGTGGCTCAATTTGGTAAATTTCATTCAGCCTTGCATTCTTTCATTTCCTCTAAGGACCCTTGGATCATTAATTCAGGTGCCTCCAATCATATGACATGTGGATTTAATAGTTTTTATTCGTATGTTCCTTGTTCTAATCATACCACTGTTAAGATTACTGATGGATCTTTAACTTCTGTTGTTGGGATTGACACCATTAAACTTTCTTCAAATCTTGTTCTCAAGTCTGTCCTTCATGTTCTTTCCTTAAAATGCAATTTGATCTCTGTTAGCAAACTTACTCATGATAATCACTGTGTTGCTAAATTCTTATCTTTGTCATGTCAATTTCAGGACCTATCATCGGGAGGACGATTGGCAGTGCTAAGATTCATGATGGTCTTTATTACTTTGAAAATGATCTTCCAAAGAGTAGACAAGCTTTTATGTCTAGTGTTGATTCTGTGTCTGTTTCTAGTATTAGGGAAACAATGTTATGGCACTATAGACTTGGCCATCCTAGTTACTCTTATTTGAAGCGTTTGTTCCCATCTTTATTTGATAATAAAAAATTTGTTTCTTTTGAATGTGAAATATGTCAACTTGTCAAACACACTCGCACTTCTTTTCCTACCAAACCCTATACACCATCCACCCCATTCTCTTTAATTCGTAGTGATATATGGGACCATCCAAAATCACCACTTCTCATGGCAAAAAATGGTTTATCACATTCATTGATGATCACACACGCACTACATGGGTTTATCTACTTCGAGAAAAATCTGAGGCTTGTCAAATCTTCCAAAATTTTCACAAAATGATTCAAAATCAATTCCAAGCTCATATCCAAATTCTTCGAACAGACAATGGCAGAGAATATTTTAATTCTATCCTTGGTGAATATCTATTGAAAAATGGTATTCTCCATCAAAGCTCATGTGTTGACACTCCACAACAAAATGGAATGTATGAAAGAAAAAAATGTCATTTGTTGGAGGTAGCCCGAGCCCTCATGTTTACCATGAAAGTCCCAATATCCTTATAGGGAGATGTTGTCCTAACAACCACATATCTCATCAATCACCTACCAAATCGCACCATTAACTTCGAAACTCCTTTCTCTGTTCTCACCAAAACCTACCCACATATTTCCACCTCTAATGCTCTTCCCTTAAGAACCTTTGGATGTACAACCTTCGTTCACATTCATGCCCATCATATAAATAAAATTGATCCCGGTGCTCTCAAAACTATCTTCATTAGCTACTCTCCAACCTAAAAAGGTTATCGACACTATTGTCCTCAAACTAATAAAACCTATGTCTCTTGTGATGTTACATTCTTTAAAGATACTCCTTATTTCTTTACAACTTCACTTCAGGGGGAGAATTGGGATCAAGAAGCTTGTTGTTCATGGGACACTTTTGCCTTGCCATTACTGGAAGTAGAAAACACCATACAACATCTACCTCTTCTACCCACCACTTCTAGTGTGCCTAATATTTTGAGTCCAACTCCTGTTTTATTTGATCCAACAACTATTTCAGAATTAATTCCCATCCCAGAATCAAATCCGCTATCTGACAATATACTAGTATTAGAGATAGGAAGAGAATCGATTATACCTAACCAGGAAGAGTTACGTGTCTACTCTAGAAGAAAGGTCTCCCAAGGAAATAAAGAAATCATGAATCCTACTCGTGGTCAAGAAGCCGAGCTGATGGTAGCACTTCAATTGCCAATTATGTCAGGTAATCCAAATCTTAATCTTAATCTAGATGTTCCTATAGCAATTAGAAAAGGGTGTTAAGTCTTGTACTCAACATCCTATTTCCAAGTTCATTACAATCTGTCATCTCCATTTCATGTTTTTACTTCAAATCTTTCTAGTGTTGTGATTCCCAGGTCTATTGAAGAGGCATTAACAGTTCCTGAATGGAGAGTTGTTGTATCCGAAGATATGCATGCTCTTAAACAAAACAATACCTGGAGCTTAGTGGAATTTCCACAGGAAAAAAATATTGTTGGGTGCAAGTGGGTGTTCACAGTAAAGTATAACACTGATGGTTTTGTTGAAAGGTACAAGGCAAGGTTGGTGGTAAAAGGTTTTACATAAACCTATGGCATTGACTATACCGAAACTTTCGCTCCTGTTGCCAAACTCAATACCATCCGAATAATACTTTCACTGGCAGCAAATTCTGATTGGCCACTGCATCAACTTGATGTAAAGAATGCGTTCCTTAATGGTGAACTTGAGCAGGAGGTTTACATGAGTCAACCACCAGGTTTTTGAAGAAAAATGAGGAAGTAAAACTGTTTGTAAGCTCAACAAGTCTCTCTACGGGTTAAAACAATCCCCACATGCTTGGTTTGACTGTTTTTCAAAAGTAATCAAGAAGCTTGGGTATATTCAAGGACAAACTGATCATATAATGTTTGTCAAACACTCTGAAGGTGAGAAGATAACTGTTCTGATTGTGTATGTTGATGATATCATCATTACAGGGAATAATATTGAGGAGATAGAGAGAATTAAATAGATGATGGCGAAGGAATTCGAAGTCAAAGACCTTGGGGCTTTGAGATACTTTCTGGGAATGGAGTTCACAAGGAGTAAGAAATGTATTTATGTTTCTCAAAGAAAATACACTTTAGATCTCTTAGAAGAAACTGACATGTTGGGATGCAAACCAAGTAAAACTCCAATTGAACTTGGCAATAAGGCAAAAATGTTCGAAGGAGATCCTGTCAACAAAGGAAGTTATCAACACCTTGTTGGAAAGCTTATTTATCTCTTACATACAAGACATGACATAGCTTTTGTTGTGAGTTTAGTAAGCAAGTATATACATGCACCGTGTCAAGGTCATCTTGATGCTGTGTATAAATTCTTGAGGTATTTGAAGCAAACACCTAAAAAGGGACTGTTTTTTGTTAAAACCAATGATCGAAAAATTAAAGTTTTTACTGATGCACATTGGGCTGGTTCTATCAACGATAGGAAGTCAACATCTGGCTACTGTACCTTATTATGGGGAAATTTGGTGAGGTTATTTGGATAAGGAGAGTGATAGAAGAGTTGAAGATCAAATATGAAAAACCTATACACTTTTACTGCGATATCAAGTCAACCATTAGTATAGCTCACAATCCTGTCCATCACGATAGGACTAAACATGTGGAAGTAGATCGACATTTTATCAAGGAAAAACTTGATGGGGGCATGATCAGCATTAAATATTTGTCTACTTCTCAACAACTAGTTGATATACTCACAAAAGGACTAACAGAACAAACATTTGATTCCCTTGTGAGCAAGCTTGGTCTCATCAACATCTACCGTCAAGCTTGAGGGGGAGTGTGGACGAAATCAAATCTGACTTAGCCAACTGTGATTAATTCAATCTTTATTGTATTATTAGTTGTTAGTATCTTTCTTTAAAGGTAGGTCAGATTTTATGGTGTAAATAGCCCTTGATTTTAGGAGTTTGTTTTTAGGATTTTTTTTCCCTGTTGTAATCTATATATATGTACATTTGTCCATTGATTCAATATGCAGAAAATATTTTTCCCATCTACGTTTTTACTAAAAAATGCATATTTCTTGATTATGAGACTAAGGTAAAGAAATACAGATTGTAATGTTCAAATGCTTCTGGAAAGAAGATACTTGTTGGCAAGAATGTGACTTTTCATAAATTTGTGATGCTTACCCCGCAGAAGGAGGTAGTTGATTCAGACAGTGCTCGAGCTTCAGTGAGCAGGTTGAGCGTGTAAAGGTTCATTAGAGGATAATCCAGATCTGTTAAATGATGAGTAGCAATTGCAGTTGCAACAACATAGTGTGGATAGAGATAAACCGAGGATAAAGATTAGACCACCTCATAATTACGCGTATTCACAAGTTCATTTAGTGGCTTATGCACAGTGCGGCAAAGAGTATTGATGAGCAAATACCGTGTACTTATCATGAGACCATCACAAGTAGAGAGTACAATGATCTATTTCCATGAGTGAGGAGATTTAGTCTCTTCATAAGAACTAGACTTGGGAGCTAGTTAAGAAGCCCAATGGACAGAAAATTATGGGTTGTAAATGGGTTTTCAAAAAGAAAAATGGAAGTCCAGGAGTGGAAGATGCGAGATTCAAGGCACGCTTGGTGGCAAAGGGAGACACAAAGGGAAAGTGTAGATTTCAATGAAGTGTTTTCTCCTATTGTAAAACATAGCTCGATCAGAGTGTTATTAGCTATGGTCGCTTGTACGACATGAACTTGAGCAGCTTGATGTGACGACGCTGAGTTAGAAGATTAGATTTATATGCATCAGTCTGAGGAGTTTGAGGTCCTGGGAAAGAAATACCATGTTTGTCCACTCAAGAAGTCCTTGTATGGACTGAAAGTCACAAGCGATTCGATACTTTTATGGTATACAGTGATTATTATATGAGTGACTTTGATAGTCATGGGTATGGCTCTTAGATTGCTTGTATTTATACTTGTTGTATGTTGATGTGTTGATACTTGATAGCTTGCAGAAACATGTCAAAAATCAAAAAGTTGTAGGCCCAACTTATGGTGAATTTGAGATCAAAGATCTTGGTGCCGCAAAGAAATTTCGGGTACGGAAATTCATAGGGATAGAGGAGCGACCAGATTATATTTGTCACAGATAAAATACATTGAGAAGGTGTTGGAATGCTTCGGTATACAAGCAACAAAGCCTGTGAGTACTCCATTGGCAGCCCAGTTTAGACTTTCGACCGGATTGTCTCCGCCGGAGGACGTGGAACACATATTTCGTGTTCCCTATGCTAGTGCATTTGGGAGCATCATGTATACGATGGTATGCACTAGGCCAGATAGTGTAGTGAGTAGATATATAGATAGACTTGGTAAGGTCCATTGGAAGGTTGTAAAGTAGATATTGCCGTACTTGTGGGTCATTGCAAATATAGGATTAGTTTATGAAAGAGACAACAACACGTCTACAAGTGTTGTTGGATATGTTGATTCGGATTATGCTGGAGATCTTGATAAAAAGAGGTCCCTAACAGGGTATGCTTTCACGCTTTGTGGGAGTGTGATCAGTTGGAAGGCGACTTTGCAGTCCACAGTTGCATTATCTACTACCGAGGCTGAATACATGGATGTTACAGAGGTAGTGAAGGAAGTTATATGGCTGAAAGGTTTGGTTGATGATTTAGGCTTACAACAAGATGACTGTGTTTTACAACAGTCATTATCATACATTTGACTAAAAAATCAAATGTTCTATGAAAGGACCAAACATGTTGATGTCTGGTTACACTTCATGAGAGATGTGATTGCACAGGGTGCTATTACAGATAGGAAGATCATCCGGCGGATATAATGAATAAGGTCATTCATAATATCAAGTGTTTGATCAAACATTGTACGGACTAAATTGATGTTTAGATATAATTTACATGTTTGGAGAATTTGAATATGAATTATGTGATGTTGTGGCCCAAATATGAATTCGAATCGCTTTGCGACCTAGTTAACCACAAAATTGAGCTTCGTGTGGGCTCAAGCCCTGTGGATTCCGGGGCATTGCTCCCAAATTTTTCTTTTTTACCCGTTTTATTCTTATAGATTGTGGGCCTATTTAGTCTCTGGCAATTAGGACTTGGAGTGGTTAACAAAAAAAAAAGCTTATTTCATAGAGAGTGAGAGAACTAGGGTTTGGTGGTTGTAACTTGTAATATCATATTCTTGCATACTGAAAACTTTCATTGAATCTCTACCAAGGACGTAGGCACGACTTGTGCCGAACCTTATAATCTTTGTATTCCTTGTTTGGTGTACTTATTTTTGTCTTGATTTCGTGTTGATTTGGTGCGTTTGTTACAACATATTGAACTATTAACTTTTACAAATTTGTTAAAACGATCAACTCCTTGACCTCTTTTGTATACTAAAATTGTTTCCCCCACAAGTGTCATGTAATAACTAAATGTCCATATTTCTATACATTTTTAAGTGTTGGGGTCTCTTCTTTTTCTCTTTGATCCATATGTACCTATATATTATAAAAAATTGTATAGAGAATCAACATATGTAATTCTTGTACTTCCCTCTGGAATCCTTGCACATTTAGGTGTTGTTTGACACATGGTTTTAGTGCCAAATTTATGGTTTTTGTGTGAAAAGTTTAGCTCAACCCTTGTTTGGTGGCTTGGTTTTGGAGCCAAAATGTGAAACCATGGTGTACCAAATGGTTGATTTTCCACACCATCTCTTCACATGATTTTGCATGGTTTGGAGCCAAAATGTTAAACCATGGTGTGTGTGAGTGTGTTGTGTTATATATATATATATACACACACACACACACATATAACCATATTACATATATATTTATTTAATTAAAAATATCATTTAATTAAATTAAATAACTAAATAAAAGTTACCAAACAATAAAAATTAATTATTAATTAATAATAAATAAATAAATATTGAGTAATAAATATTTAAAAATAATAAATAAAGTAAAACCAAATAAATAACAAACAAAAATATTATAATTATTAATTAATAATAAATTAATAAATATTTTAAAATAATAAATAAAGTAAAACCAAATAAATAACAAACAAAAATATTATAATTATTAATTAATAATAAATTAATAAATATTGAGTAATAAATATTTAAAAATAATAAATTAATTAAAACCAAATAAATAATAAACAAAAATATTATACATAAATAATTAATAATAAATATTTAAAAATAATAAATTAATTAAAACCAAATAAATAATAAACAAAAATATTATAATAAATAATTAATAATAAATTAATAAATATTGAGTAATAAATATTTAAAAATAATAAATAAATTAATACCAAATAAATAATAAACAAAAATATTATAATTAAGTAATTAATAATAAATAAAATAAAACCAAGTAAATAATAAACAAAAATATTATAAATAAATAATTAATAAAAATAATACCAACTCTACAAAATTTCATTCCATACCAATTCTACCAAACATGGTTTGGTTTTCAGTTTTATTTTTTCTCACACCAAAATCATCTGCACCAAACATAATTTCAGTTCAAAATAAAATCACATCAAACTCAACCCAACTCAATCCAAACCAAAACCAAAAACCAACATCGTACCACACCGGTTGCCAAACAAGCACTTAGTCTTCCGAATTGAGGGGTATTATGCTAATAGTTATGGCACAAAGTGGCCAATAGGTAGTAAAAGCCTTTAGCATTGTTGATTGTAGGATCCAATCAAACAAATAATCTGATTAGAACTTTAAAAAAAATTAGTATAGGTTACGGGTAACAGGTCTAACACTATTTTACTATTAATAAAGAATGATGAAGAAGAAATTGGTTTCACACGCTTTATAATTTTAGTAAAAGAGCAGAAATCGGATTTTCACTCCTGGATCGGGGGATGGGTCTAGAACTGGTTCTACAATCATTAATTATTACAAATGGCCAAAAGTATATTAAGTTAAACTCTGGAGGGCATAGTGGTTATAACACTATAAAACTGATGTGATTCACAATCTCTAGTCTTTTTATTTTTATTTTTTATTTTCCTCGATGGATTTTAAAATATGTGTTTTACAACAAGGCATAGTATGGAATTCAAATTAAGTTTGAATGAAAACAAACCATTATTGGAAGGCGAAGTATGATGATCAACTTAAAGATGGAATCTCCACAACTCCAATGGATGAGATTTTTGTCAGATCTACACCAAGAAAAAGAAGCAAAAAAAGTGGAGAGTTAAAAAAGATGCAAATAAATGGAGAGAAAAAAAAAGTACCGAACTAACATAGCTGTAAATATAAATAAAGATGAGCAAATATTACAGCATGATGCCTAAGCTTTTACCAAATTTCTTCAAGTGCTTTTTGGAGAAGGATTTACCTAATATCTTCAAGTGCTTTTTGGAGAGAAAGCAACGCATTGTGCTCCGAATCAACTGCACTGCATCTTACATCAGCCTGAACTCCATGCTGAAGAAATAATTAAATTAAGAGAGCAGACAAAGAAAAGGCAGCTTCATGCAGCGGGAATGCTCCTTGGTAAGAGACACAAGCAAATTTTCATGTTTTCGTACATACCTTATCCATCAATATTTCAATATAAGCAAAAGGTTCCAAAAACTGAAGACCCCCTTCTGAAAGAAAACAGTTCCCTTAGTAGTTAGTAGATAGAAGGGGTTAAAGAAAAGGCTCAATATAAATATAATTAAACAATTGAGAGACAACTGAAAGAAAATATAAAAATCACGTGTCCAAGTCTTTATTTTACTTTATTTGTAAGAAAATCAGATCCTAAGAAGACTTATTAGTAATTCTCCCCCATCCACTTTTCTTTTCCCAATGAGAAGGGTGTAGACACCTCATTTTTGCCTTCCCTTTCCGATCATCGAAATTGCACTCCGGGAGGAACCCAGTGCCTATTTGAACATAGTTGATCAGAAAATTGCTAAATTTGACTTTGTGATATCTCTCAATGTAATCATCGGATCGAGATTCCGTCTTTTCCAACGCGCTTCTTACAATTTTATAACTCTGGGGAATGCTCCCAGATGACAGATCAAACACTTTCCTGCCATTAAACCGACGAATGCCCCTTTTAGGGTTTTAGTTTGAAACTGTGATCATTCTTTCTCTTGACGTCGGATTCGGCACCGTTTTTGCCTGAATGTCACACATCCCTCAGAGTCAATAGTCTGTTGTCCAGTCACAGGGTCTTGATTCCCAATTCCAATTCCCAACACAGAGGATGTGAGGCCCAAAGCACTTTTTTATTCAACCGTTAGATCGTCGATTAGACCCACTAATGAGTTGATAATGTGTCAAAACCACAAAAAGCATGCAAGGCACAACCATTTTTGAGTTCTGGACCGTCCCCGGACTCAGGGACATAATGGTCATTTTTCAATTATCACTTTTGGAAAAGTCAAACCGAAATTTTGACTTCACTATTCATTCCGGAACATTTTATATATATACATAAAATTCTGACTTCCTACAGTTGTTTCACATCCGAGGCAATTCGTAAATCCTCATCTCTTGCCATCTAAGCCCTCTCCGGAGGCACTCACACTTGTTTGTTGCTCCAAGAGGGTGCTCATGCCTCTTGAAGTATCACTACCTCCCGCATTCCACACCTTCGTAGTTCACCTTAGGATGTCATACTCCGCATTCCATAAGCTCTCTTTGGAGGCATACTCATGTGTTCTCGAGCCTTCCCCGGAAGTGCAAGTAGTTGTCCTATATCCGAGGAACCTTATCGGTAATTTCCATCATTATCCTTAAGGCCTCTCCGGAAGCATTTTCATGTTTTTGGGTCAGCCTCGGAGGTACTCGCAGTCGTCCCCTACCCGAGGTAGCTTACCAGTCCTCGCCCATCATTGTCCTCAAGCTCTCTTTCGAGGTACTCTTTCCATTCCGCTTCGCGAACTACGTCTTGATCTGATTATCTACCTTAAAGATATGTACGCAACTTAGTTTAGCTCGAGTTTGGTCATTCCGCCATTAGTGTCCTACCACATAAATGGCACTCTATATTTTATTTCATTGCATAGCATGCATGTTAGGTTTTCTTTCATTCTTTTTTACACTCTTTTCTTATCATGCATCACATAAATAAATGAAAAATAACTAAAAATGTTACTAGCTTGCTTATGTCTTGATCACTTCACTTCCATTGATTTGGTCATGCCTATAGTAGCTAAATTGAACTCTCACGCAACATCATGGGGTAAAGTAGGTGACCGTACCGAGTACGACTGTTTGGGGTGTCTAACACCCTCTCCAAGCATAACTAAGCTCCCGAGCACAGTTGATTTGGTTCATGTTAATCAAAGAGAGTCATTATAGGGCCCCACACATTCAATATGGTAGCTAAATTGCACTCTCACGCAATATCATAGGGTAAAGTAGGTGACCGTACCAAGGACAACCGTTTGGGGTGCCTAACACCTTCCCCAAGCGTAACTAAGCTCCCGAACATAGTTGATTTGGTTCATGTTAATCAATGAGAGTCATTCTAGGGCCCCACACATTCAATATTAGACGTTTGTTTAACGGAGCTTCCATAGGTGGCCTAGCACACCACAACTTAATGTTAGCTGGCGACTCTGTTTATTTTGGCCCTATCTTTTAGCACGTCTTTCAACCCCATCGCACAAGGCTTACGTTTCTTTTCCTATCATCGAATAATTCGAATCCTACGCCGGCGTGACAACTGGCATTCACGACCTCATTCCAATAAGCTCTAGGAAAGGCCGGTCGTTCCCAATCCGGGCGCGCCGAAAAACGCGGGTGTGACAGATGGATTGGGTGGGATAGGCACAGGAGTGATGGATATGCCCTTAATTTTTGGAGTGAGTGTGTGTCATCTACAAACACTTGGGTCATCTTGTCATTATAAACAATTGTTCATCAAGCTGGTTTTCATTTCAAATATTCTGGATCACAGGCGGTGGTGTTCAGTTCTGGCCCTTTTGGGAGTGGTCCATATGATGCACGAGTCACGATAGGGAGAGAAGGTCATTTGTTAAGGATGCAGATACCCCTAGACTTGTTACTAGTGGCAAGGTGATCTATCTGAGGTTGGATAGTGGTTTGACCTTCCGAATGAGGGCCTAAGGATCGAATGGAGAAAGGGAGGGTCCTCAAGGGTTTGGAAGATGGATGTGGGGTTTTAGTCATTATGTTGCCAAATTTGTTGACTTTTGTTCAGCTTTGCGTCTAACACGTGATAGAGAGGGTCTTCGGAGTATGGTAGAAGGCAGACAGATGATGTCTACTTTGTAAATGGCACACCTGGGCTCCAGGCTCATAGAGACGCAAGACTTACGCCTATTGTGCGTGCAAGTGCTCCTTTTACAGCATGTGCACCTTTTTTTATGGAATATAAATGCTTAGTAATAATTCTCTTTTTCCATTACATTCCTTATTTGCCTCACTTCACTCAGTTTCGCGCATCGCTTTGTGCCTATGCTTCGAAGAACCTTTAGCGCCTTTGTGCGCGTCGAGCTTTCAATAACATCGTGTCTGCCTCATGCTTGATAATTGGGGATATCGCGTGTAGGGAGGATGCTTGTCAGAGTCTGGTTTATTTGCTACGGGATGGAGGACCTTTTTCATTCACGAGAGTCTGGGATAAAAGACATCAAGGCTCTACGGTTTCATGGTTTGATCTTGTGTGGAACAAGGGTAGACAAAGGATTTCTCCTTAGTTCAGGGCTCACGGATATAACTAGTTCACCTATTTTGTGCTAATATTTGAATTGTGTCAAGTGTCAACCTGATTAGACATGTTTAATTACTCGTGCTAGTGTACTCCGATTAACCACCTGTTTAGCACAAATACTAATGGACATTATTGTTATTTCAATTAAAAAGAAAAACATATATATTACGTCATCCTTTTCTGGGTAAAAGTATTCTCTATCCTATTAGTCTGTCATTTTCCTGGAATATGTGAATTATTTTCCAGTATATTTGCATTTTTTTCAGCATATAGGTAATCATAAGATTATATAAACATTAAATCTAAACAAAGGTTTTCAAAAAAATAAATCTGAACAAAAATAAAATCTAAACAAAGTTTAAAGACAATAAATACGTTTGTGTAGTGTTATGAACTACACATATCATTTATTAAACAACTTGTGTGGGGTTCCCAGTTTAATAATCAAGTTTTGTATTTGTGTAAAACGTTTTTGACACAATTAATCAACAAACGCAACACAAATATGAACCTTCAGCACGAATTGTCATCACATATATGAAATTGCTGAATGGGTTACTGTTATTACAAGTATTAAATGGCTATATATTGTACAACCTAAGCAGAAGGTGTTTTATTAAATACATGAGCACAGTTAAATTTGCAACTAATATATACACGACATATATAAACATACACATGGTTATATAAACAAAATTCACTGTATGAACCAACTAAAAACATCTATATAAAGCCTATGAGAGAGAGCACTCACCTTGGCAGATGAAGAATTAAGGGATCGCTGGGGTTTCGTCGGCTCACTGACGGGGGAGGGAAAAAGGGGTTTTATTTCTTTGAAGTGACTTATACAGTTATATATATATATATACATCTATATTTTTCTCTCTACATAAAAGACTATATGTCTAGGGCCGTTATATTTCTTTTAACTGGATGGGTATTGGTTGATTTATTTTGAAACTATAGGGTTTCTTGATAATATCCTTTTTTTCAATGGTATCTACGGATATAGCATGACCCAAGTCCACCAAAACATCCGAGCCCATTAGTCAGTGTGGAGGGTTAGTTTCAAAACTAGATAAGTGTGTTTATGGAACCAGCGCCGCTCATTTCGACTTGAAGTCCGCCGGTGAAAAGGTCCGACTATCGAGTCTCCGACGAGTACAGATGACCGATGACCGGTGTTCTCCCTCTTTGGTAAATACTTTTTTTGAATATTGGATTGAAGTCCTTGGTTCATACAAATGCCAGGCCTAAGGCGTGACTTTGCGTGTGTTTACATTTTATTTATTATAATAACTTATTTTTTCTTGGTCTGCTTTGTATCATGCTCTCACCTTCCTTCTAAATTCTATGCAGATTTTTACCATCTTTTTATTTATTTATTTTATGTTTTCATTTGAAAGTATGGATGAATTTGTGATGGTCCTTTGGTTTTTCTTGCATGAATTGAAGGGGCTTGTTATTGTTTCTTTGACTAAGTAATTTTGGTACTGTAAAACTTCTGCTTCATTTGTTGTATGAATATGTATCACCAGGAGTCAAGTCTACTTGCTGTTTCAAAAGCACATATTTCTCGAAGATGCGTAAATATAGAGCAGCAACTTGAGGAATTCATTAAAAATGACGATGCGAGTAGTCTTCTCTCTTTATTATGTCATTGGTTACGAAGTTCAAGTTCAAATGATAACACCTCTAGTAGCTTTTGTCTTTCCGAGCTATTAATATGGGTCTGTCGTTATCGTGCCGTAAACTGTGCTGCCATGTTGATTGGAGGCCATGTTGGCGAACCTGTAGCTCTTAATGCTCCTCTTCGAGATGGATTGTTACCTCTGTTTCATGCAGTGCACAGTCTTTCCTACTACATAACTTGGATTTTTATCAAATGTGGAGCTCGAACTGATGTCAGATGCAGTCCATTACTGCACAAATTTAATGGGCTACTTCCGATCAGTGTTGCTGCAGAATCACTAAGGTTAGAAGTAAAAAAAATAATCATCTAGCAGTAATTGTTTTCTTTGCTCTTAAGCACACGCATACATTGGTAGGAGGCAAGAACTACTGTGTATGCTCCCCCAATACCTTTCTGATTGTGATTTGTCATATTCTTGGTTCAGCTACTACATAGAATGGACCCCTAAAGAATCTGTCTTCAAGTTGGTTCTCATACTTTGCCTCCCTGAATTGGTATGCTTCTTTAGTATATTGGTTAAATTGATGCCAAGAAATCTATTATTTGAACTTATTAAGATCTTCAAATAGATATTCACTCTAATTTTGTGCAGAACGAAGCATTGGAAACTATTAGGTTGCTTGCAAAGCATACACTGCCTGAGTTGGTTGAGGATGTTATTTTCCAATATGCAGGCGAAGGAAAGCTGATTGAATTTGCTGTTTTGCTTATGGTCGTTACAGAGAATCATAGGCTTTTGTACTTTTTTGACATGGAAAAAAAGATAAGTTTGCACCCAATGGCAACAATACGCAAATGCATTGCAGCTGAGATTGCATCGCTAAGCGATATGGAGTTTACATTAGTTGGTGGTAGAAGCAGGAAGCTCTTTGAGATGTGTGCGGAAAAGAAGAGGTCAATGATGTCTATGATGCTGTTGTTCAAAATCTATGAGAGGCTTGGTTGTTTTTTGGCACAGGTCGCAAGTAACTATATTGCTAGTGTATGTCACACATACTTCCTCAAGTTTTCTAGTTAATTGACAGATGGATTGTTGTTAGAAGTGTTAACAACATTAGTTTTGTCTAGTATTAGTAGATGTTGACATTGTCTTTATTCTTCTTATGTGCGTATGTATGCATTTTTATCTGTAAAATATGTATAAATCTGCCCCTCTATCCATCTATTTTCAAATATTTCTTAAGTTGGTTTTTACGATTATTATTTTTTTATGTCCATTACAGAAGCCAGAACATGTTGCACTCGTGTTCGAGAAAATGGGCTTTACTTTGAAGAATGAGCATTTTCAAGTTTCCAGAAAGGAGGACTGGTTTGATTGCCATCTGCTTATATTTATCTCATCATTTGTTTGATACTTTGCTTGATCAGTTTGTTATCTAGGTTCAAGGATTTTATAGAAGTTGACCCTTAACATCTCATCGGCCAACACTAATTGTTATGTTTCCCTTTCTCTTTTCATGATGACATCGTATCCCACATGTGTTCGCAAAAGTTTCTCAGCGGTGCTGCCATGGGAGCAGTTAGGTTGTTGATCTATTCCTTCCTCAAATAAACTCATGCATGCTTGACAATGTCTCAAGTTTACTTTCTTTTAACTGCAACAGGATGCAGGGAGTCTAGATCTCAACCAGAGTACGTCTGCTTGCCTTCTTATATGCAGGCCTGCAGTCTTCCTATTACAAAGGTAATACTGTGATGTGATGTTAATCTTTTTGTTTTCTTTGTTCAAAGTAGCGATGTGATTACGTTTTTCAAAACTATTTACGTATAGTTTTTAGTAAGTGCCTTGTGGAATTTGTATTTCTTAAGGTATCAAATATGTTCTCTCTGAACCATGAAAAAGGAACAGTATGTCTTGTGCCATATGAACTGGTAGTTTGATAATTAGGCGTTGTTGCCTCTTATGGTGGAAACAATGCAATGCTTAAAGTGCTTAAATATTTTGAGAAAGCTTATGTTGTGTTAATGCAATTTGAGTTGAATTTTTGACTCATAGGGATATATGTTCAGGGCATATTGAAAGTTTGTAGTTTGCCTCCCTAGAATATTATCTGTAAATGTGTATCCACGAGCCTTTTCTTAATTACCTGGGAACGGCTACATGAATAGCATGTTTCCATTCTGCTCCATTTAAGGGCAATAAGTGCATTTGTAGAAAGGATTGAAGTCACACAAAGACCAATGTCTCTAGGAATATAATGAATTTTGAAGGTACTTGTCGGAGACTGGTGTATATATACTCAAGGTGTGAAAGTTTTGTTTTAACCATTTGGGGCTGCCTCTGCAATACGCGTCTCTTTTTACATTGTTGTCTGTCCTAGCATTAAAACTAATTGATTCTCTTATCGTTTACACGCCATGTTTTGCAGAAACCAAAGAATCTGAAAACGCCTCAGCAGAGTAGGTCAATATCGACACTCTCTTTGTTTAGAGCTCAGTTATGCCCTCAGGTTCCCAAGTTGGAGCGGTTAAAAGGCTTTGGTCCTCATCCTTGTTGCTCGATTGTGAGAACTCAGACAGGGAAAACGTCGTGGAGTGAGATATTGAGACTGTCATCTTCTTATTTAGCTTTCAGGAGGCGTAAAATATGCATTCGTGGCCACTAGACAATTTTGAAGGTAGATTTGCCAACAATTGTGTATCGTAATGGATGTCTCGTGAAGTTGTTATACTGGTAAAACAATCCTTTCTTTTCTTTTCCGTGAGTCCACTGAGTTGACATATGTGAATTGTTCATCACTATTTGTGCAGTTTAAAAGGAGAGTATTGTAAATCTTTCTTAAACGAACAATCACAGGAGCCTATTGTCTTAATTCCTGGATTCGTTTCAGTGTGGTTCTTGAAATTATGCGCCTTCTCGCGCTACCTGGGGCACTTCTAGCAGGAATCACTACAACCAAAGTTCTTTAATTCGGTAAATCGTCGGCCATTTGTTTTAGTATATGAAATGTAATTGGATACCAGTTAAACCGCTTGTCAAAAAAATATTGGGTTTCCTTTTCGAAAGACGAGGAATGGTCTGTGTGAAGTGATTGATTTACCGTCAATTGTCTTGTAAATTTATGCAATAGATTTTTTTTCCAAACTGGCTTTTTTAATTTTTCACTCTATTATCTTTTAGGTCTGAATGTTATGATCTCTATTTTATTTTTTTTCAAGACTATTTAATAAAATTAGTAACCTATTTGCAAGTTAGGTTGTGGTTGTATTAACCTAGGTTGTTTCTTACTTTTACTTCCTAAAAATGTAAAAATAAAAGTAAAATTTCGTTTCTTAATTTACTTTTACTTTTTAACTTAGAGGAAACGTTTGAGGAAAATTTCATTTCTCTTTTTGTTTTATCTTACTAACCCTAATTATCAATAATGAATAATAAAAATAAATAACAAATTAATAAAAATGAATAAATAATAAATAAACAAAAAAATGAATAAAGTAATAAATAAATAAATAAATGAGTTATGAGTAATTTAAAATACTAAATAAATAAAATAAATAAAGAATGATTAAATAAATAAAAATGAGTAATAAATAATTAAAAATAAAAATAAAATGAATAAATAACGACTAAAAATGAATTAATAAATAAACGGAGTAATAAGTTATTTAAAATAATAAATAATGAATAAAAAAATAATATACAGTAACTAAATTGGAATAAATAAATAAAATAAAAAATACTGAATTAATTTTTTTTTAGAATTGTTTTAATATTTTTCAAAAAAACAATTGTATTATTTTTTGATTGTTATGTAAAACATATTTTATTAAACATACTTTCTATATTTATTTTTATTTTTGAAAATAATTGATAATTAGTAAATATAATTTTACTTTCTTTCATACAAGAATCAAAATCATGATTCAAAAATAAAAAACAAGCCCCAAGTATGTGTTGACCATACACTGTCGATGTATTTTAGCAGTTAATTCGAGGTATCGATGTATTTTAGTAGTTAAAGTGAAGGAACAAAGTCCAAACAAAAGCATTAGCTTGTTGCCCTTCTGCACAATTTTTTCTTGCTCTTGTTCTTTTTAAAAGCCTAACGTTCAAATTGTAAAATTCGAAGCAGATTCAAAGTAATAAGGCCATGTTTGGTAGGCGGTCTTTCTGGTCTGGTATGGTCCGGTATGGTCTAGTCTAATTTGATCTGGAAAAGTCTGTTTGATAAGCGGTCTGATCTTACTATTTATTTATTATTTATTATAATATTTATTTATGTATTATTTATTTCTTTATTTATTATTTCTTCACTTTATAATATATTTTATTATTTATATATTAATTTATAAGTATATTCTATTTATTTATTATTATTTCATTATTTAATTCATTTTATTTATAAATTATTTATTCATTTTTAATTATTTAAAAATATATTTTATTAATTTAATATTAATTTATTATTATTATACTCATTTTTTATTATTATTATGAAGTATTTATTCATTATTATATTTACTTATTATTTATTATTATATTTATTTATTATTATATCTATTTATTATTTTTTATTATATTTATTTATTATTATTATTTATTTCATTTTTTTTATTATTTATTATTTATTATTTTTATTATATTTTTAAATATGTTTTATGTAATTTATTATTTATTTTATTAATTTATTATTATTATATTTATTTATTATTATTGTATTCATTTTTATTATTATTATTATGTTTTATTTAATTTATTATTTATATTATTAATTATTCATTTTTAATTATTTATAAATATATTTAATTATTTATTCATTTATTTATTATTATTATATTCATTTTTTTATTATTATTAGGTATTATTTATTTCATTTTTTTATTATTTATTATTTATATTTTATTTTGAAAATATGTTTTATTTAATTTATTATTATTATTATTAATTTTTTATTATTTATAAATATATTTTATTAATAAGACCAGACCGGACCACCAGGAACCACCTTTTTTTTTTGTCTGAAATGGGTCATTTTGGTATAATTTGGTCTTACTTGGTCTAACCAAAAATTTGGGACCAATGCTACCAAACATGGTCTAGTCCCATAAAATGCAAGACCAGACCAGACCACCTACCAAACAGGGCCTAAGTTTCTGTAATGGCCCAAAATTCACGGTCCATCAAAGTAAAGACCCGACGTTAATTATCCAAGAAACAGTCATATTGGGGAGAATGAAAGCCCAATTCCGATTAAGTATTAGGCCCAACTAATTATAGCCCATAAATCCTTTTTAACTTGGGATTAAAGCCAAATGTTTGATAAGATAAGGAAGAGAGAGATTGACAATTGTACAAGGAAATCAAATCCCTTTAGTAAAGAGATTTGATCCTAATCTAAACGGGTCAAAGCCCATCTTATTATTGTATAAATATGGTCTTTGAGTCTTAATAAAGGGGATTGAGTGTTTGAGCAAAAAGAGCACTTACAGTTTCATATTCTTAAAGTAATCAAAATTGAAGAAGAAAACAAATCTAATGTCAATTATGATCAATTCGATGTGAGTATTAACTCACCTAATTGACATATAATAGATTTAAAATTTAATCAAAACCGTTATATACATCATTTTTTTTTTGTTTTATATAATTATTTATTAAAATTTATAATTATTTTCATGTGTTATAATATTTCTTTTATTTATTTCGGCCTATAGTATATATTAAGCTACAATTTTAAGGCCCTTGGACTGGTTGGGCCCCTATGTCCAAGTCGGACTTGATTTATAACTAGGGGTACACACGGTTCGGTTTGATACGATTCTTGATATATTTGAATCCAAATCATTCTCAACGGTTCCTTGAAAATATGAACCAAACCAGAATCATCAGTGAAGGAACCAAACCGTAAAAGATCAGTCTGGTTCGGTTCCAAGCCACGGTTCCTTAAATCTCTTCTTTCAAAATATTTATTTCATATATGAACAAAAAAAAAAAAAAAAATATATATATATATATATATCAATTTCAAAACTAAGAATTAAGAATTTCTTATACCAAAAACCACACTAATAATTTCCGAAAGCAGAATTTATCACATTCCTTCAACATCAAAACCATAATTACTAAGCATTATGAAATTCAAAACGAAAAAAAAAAAAGAAAAAAAAAAAAAAAAAAAAAAAAAAAAATCTACTGAACCTCCTTTCATACACAATAAAAAATCAATATGATACCCCAGGAGGCTAATTTTTTAAAAACAAAAAAAAAATAGAGAGAAACGAATCTTTTGTAGAAGGCAACAAAGTCGATGGTGACTGACGAGAGAGGTGTTATGGTTGTCGCCAGTAAGAGTATATGTGGGAGATAAGAGAGACAATAAAATATAGAACTTTTATCTATATGTGTAATATTTTTGTTTGGATGTTATAAAATTGTTAAAAGTGATCTTAAGATTTAATTTAAGAAATGTCATAACCCATAAATGCAGCCCAATTTTATAATTGTTGTAATCTAGCAAGTGAACGGTAGAACAATAAATTGCAAACAGAAATTCAATTGAAAGTAGAAGGATCTAAGCTTTTAACTTCCTCTCTTTTTTCCTAAAACCAGAAACCCAGAGCCAACAAGTCCCTAAACTCTTTAGCACCTCACCTCCATGTAAATTCTCAGCTATATGTATACCCCGCTCCTACTGATCCTATAACCTTCCTTGATTTCTGGAACACCCAACACATGGTCTTCCAAGATCGAATCTCACTCCTCAAGATAACGGATTGATCATTCTAGCCTTTTGCACCACTGTCGTGTAACAACAACATAACCAAGCTCCAAACGATGACGTTTCATAAACTTAACCTGACCAAAACAAATATTATCCGACCCAATTATAATTAAGAGTTGGGTCATGGGCCATGACAATATCCCCTCCTTAAGACATCATTGTTAGGGATGACAACGGGTCGGGTTTGGGACGAGTTTGGTTAATACCATTACCACCCCATTTAAAAATTACTAATACCAAATCCGTCCCAAACCTGGGATGGGTTGTAATCGGTAATACCATTACCACACCGTTGGTATAAACGGGTTCCATCGAGTTACCATCGGTTGTACTAAATTATTACTAATAAATTAGAAACACAGTTGATTTACTAAATTATTTGATGACAAATTAAGTTATAATGCATTTGATAACAAATTAAGTTATAAACCAAGTATCTCTCTCTTATTCTAGGCATATATTTAGTTTTACGTTATAAACCAAATATCTCACATATTTAGACAAACAAATGTATATATACGCATATTGACTGAAATTCTTCCAAATATATATATATATATATATAGATGTCAGCACCAAGAATCAGATTAATGAGTTATATATAGACAAAGACGCACACACACATATATATATATATATATATATAAAATTAAAATCGTAAACGGGTCGAGGTAGGGTTACCAACGGGTTTTCTAGAAAACCCAAACCCAACCCGAACCCGCTTCGGGTTTTAATTTTGAATATCAAACCCGTCCCAAACCCGTTTATAAGTTTACCAAACCCGCCCCAATCGGGTTGGGCCGGGTCGGAACCCGACCGGGTCGGACCATTTTGCCATCCCTAATCATTGTCCTCAAGGATGGAAGTTAGAAAAATTAGTTGCAATGAATGACCAATCCTCCCAAGTTGTATATTCTTTAGGCATATTGGACCACTGAATTAAGACTTGACCCACTGCTTGATTGTTGCGCGGTATCGTCTTTCTATCCAGAACAACAAGGGGTTCCACAAGCATTTGCCCTCCCGAATCCACTATAGGTTCCGGTATCACAGTGTTGCCTAGATTTTTCTTTTGTTGAGAAACATGAAAAACAGGGTGTGTTCTAGACCCCTACAACAATTGCAACTTGTAAGCCACATTTCCCACTTTTTGGAGCACCTTGAACGGTCCATAGAACTTGGGAGTCAGCTTTAAATTGCTTCTCACATCTATTGAAGTTTGTCGATAAGGTTATAACCTTAAATACACCAAATCCCCTTCTTCAAAAGATCTCTCAACCCTCTTCTTGTCAGCATACATTTTAATTCTTTCTTGGGCCTTATGGAGGTTTTCTTTCACTAATTGCATAAGGATTTTTTTCTGTTTCAAGTACTCTTCAACTGCATCAACAGAAACAGTGATCTCTAGGGGCAATGCTAACTGGAGTGGGTTGTAGCCATACAAAGCCTTAAAAAGAGACATGTTTAGGCTTGTGTGATGGTTGGCGTTGAACCACCACTCAGCTAATGATAACCATCGGAGCTAGCTTTTAGGTCTATGACCCGTCATGCACCTTAGATAATTCTGAAGACATTGATTTGTTCTCTCCGATTAACCATCTCTTTGAGGATGGTAGGTTGTGCTAAGGTGTATGTTTCTCCCTAAAGATCTGAATAACTCATGCCAAAATGAACTCAAAGACTTTATCCCTATTTGAGATAGTAGTTGTAGGTAGGTCGTGAAGTTTATACACCTGATCCATGAACGCTCTAACAACGGTAATTGCGGAGTAAGGGTGACTCAATGAGAAGCGATCTATAATGACATATTTTCCTTCTGATTTTGGAAGCCCTTAAACAAAATCCATAGTAATATGTTCCCAAGTTTGATCCGGTATGGGTAAAGGTTGTAGTAATTCAGCATGATGTACATGTTCACCTTTATTTCGTTGACAAACATCACATGATATCACCATTTCTATTATGTTTTTCTTTAAACCCGGCCAGAAAAAATGTCTTTTAGCTCCCTGGTAACTTCCGTGGATCCAGGGTGACTACCAACTAATGATGAATGTAAGGTGAATAGTAGTTTGTTCCTTAAATCTCCCCCACTTCCTACATAAATTTTGTTTTTGTACCTCACAATTCCTAACTTATAAGTATAAAATTAGTTGCCTAATCAGTTCTTGCATTACTGTGTCATCTTCATAACTTGAGATCAATTCTTTTTTTTTCAGGTTGTACCACTGTCATCACACAACATTGACTCATTTCCTCAGCTACCCTGGATAATGCATCCACCACCTTATTTTCACTTCCTCTCCCCCATTAACTTTGTAAGCCATATCTGTTGTAATAAGGTAGTTACCTTTTGATCCAGAAAATACTTCTAACTTTGTTGGTGATGTGAATGATAAATATTGTTAATCACTAATTTACCCTAGAGGGGGGTGAATAGAGTGTTTTAATAAATTCTTTATCTATTTTCAAAAAATAAAACAATTTATATCTAATAATCAATGAGTTTAATAAACAAGCAATAGTTCCAATTTGAAAGTTCAAGTTAATTGATTTATCAAATTATCACAAGATTAACATAACATGCAAAATAATAAAATAAATATAGCATGTAAGATATTGAAGTAAATAAATAGAGATAGAGATAGAGAGATTGCCACTGCGATTTTTCAAGGTTCAGTAAATCCTACTCCTCGGCTCAAGAACCCCTTCTTAAGACTTTTCCCGATCCTTTCATTATGACTCTTCCTTCACTGGTGGAATAACAAACCTTTACACATAAGCTAACGAGTTCGTCTCACATTCAAGAGAACAATCCTCTCTTGAACCAATGGGCCTCACTTACCCAAGATTATAAATTTATGTATGTAATCAATATATCACTCAAGAAAAAAAAAACACTCAAAACCCTGAGGTTCTTATGGAAGATTGATCAATATAAGTTCAAGTGTTTTTAAATGATATTTCAATAACTCTGGATGAATATTCTCAAATGAATGATTTCAACAAGTGTGCTCAAGGGAATAAAAACGACACTAGAGTTTAAAGCTTCAAAAAGATTTGAGTTGAAAAATCAAGCTTCTTGTTTCTTCCCTTCAACGGCATTTCAAAGTGCGCTAGAGAGAAAATTTGAAGATGAAGACTTGAAGAATTTCTCACACAAGAACTAACAATCTCAATTTCATATCTCTTTCTTTATATAGTGAGCATTAGGATTTGAGAGAGTGGATCTCACACTTGAAGAGTAGAAGAGTGACTGGCCAAAAGGAGGCAGTCGACTGGCTAATCGGTATAAAAACACCTAAAGAATCTGATTAAGTCAGTCGACTGGCCAGTTTTCTATAGGCTGTCGACTGGCACCTATAAAATTTTGAAAAGTTGAAATTTTGAAAAATATTTTGCAAGTCCGGTGCCCGTAACGATTAAACTAACACTTCAATGTCAACGGCCATACCAATTTCCTTACGAATTTTTGAAAAAGATACCTCCGTGAGTGGTTTTGTGAAAATATCCGCTAATTGATTACTAGTGTCGATAAAAATCAACCCAACATCTCATTTAGCTACATGATCACGTAAGAAATGATGTCTAATCTCAATGTGCTTGGTGCGTGAGTGTTGAGTAGGATTCTTAGAAATGCAAATAGCATTAGTATTATCACATTTAATAGGCACTTTATTAAAAATTATACCGAAATCAAGTAATTGTTGTTTAATGTAAAGAGTTTGAGCGCAACTACTACCGGCCGCAACATATTCGGCTTCGGCGGTAGACAAGGCAACGGTGTTTTGTTTTTTACTTGACCAAGATACAAGGGAGTGTCCTAAAAAGTGACATGTCTCGCTTGTGCTTTTGCGATCCACTTTGCATCTAGCAAAGTCAACATCCGAATAGCTAATGAGATCAAGTGAAGTACCCCGAGGATACCAAAGTCCTAGATTGATTGTACCACTCAAATAATGAAAAATACGTTTCACGGCAAACAAATGAGATTCTTTAGGACAAGATTTAAAATGAGCACATAAGCACACACTAAACATTATATCCGGTCTACTAGCAATTAGGTAAAACAAACTACCGATCATGCCTCTATACTTAGTAATGTCAACACATTTACCATTTTCATCTTTGTCAAGCTTAATAGAGGTACTCATAGGAGTTATGGCATGTTTGGTAACCTCCATACCAAATCATTTTAGAAAATCTTTAGTGTACTTGAATTGGCTAACAAATAAGTCATCCGAGTTTTGCTTGATTTGCAAACCTAAGAAGAAGTTCAACTCACACATCATGCTCATTTCAAATTCATTTTACATACTTGTCGCAAAATCTTTACAAAGAGAATCATTTGTTGAGCCAAATATAATGTCGTCAACATATATTTGGACAATCAACAAATTTTTCTTAATGATTTTTGTAAAAAGTGTATTATCAACTTTACCTCTTGTAAAACCATTTTGAATCAAAAATCCACTAAGCCTTTCATACCAAGCTCTAGGAGCTTGCTTCAAACCATATAAGACCTTAGTCAATTTGAAAACTTGATTTGGAAAAAGTTCATTTTCAAAACCGGGTGATTGCTTTACAAAAACTTCTTCTTCTATGATACCATTTAAGAAAACACTTTTGACATCCATTTGATAAAGAGTAAAAATTTTTGATGATGCAAATGCAAGAAGCATTCTAATTGCTTATAATCTAGCTACAGGTGCAAAAGTCTCATTGTAGTAAATGCCTTCCTCTTGATTATATCATTGGGTTACTAATCTTGCTTTATTTCGAATGATCACTCCATTTTCATCCTTTTTATTTCGAAAAACTCATTTTATGCTAATTATAGTTTGATTTTCGGATTTAGGAACTAAATGTCAAACTTGATTGCGTTTAAATTGATTTAGTTCCTCTTGCATGGCAACGATCCAAGAATCATCACGTTGAACTTTGTGGAAGTTCTTGGGCTCGATTTGGGACATAAATGTCATGTGATTGCAAAAGTCTCTAAGTTGAGATCTAGTGCTAACCCCTTTTGATGGATTACCTATGACTTGATCAAGAGGATGATTGTATACAATCCTCCATGATTTAGGAATGGAGTTTGTCAAGTCATCATTGGATTGATGCTCAACTTCACCCTTTTTCCTTTTGACTACTTGATGAGTTGGAGATATTGAGATTATTTAAACTATTCTCAATCCCTACAACTTTATCATCATCTAGGTCAACTCTAAGTAATGGTAGTGGTGGTGATTCATCAAAGGCAATATTAATTGACTCAACCATGGTTAGAGTCCTCTTGTTATAAACTCGAAAAGCTCTACTTCTTAAAGAATATCCTAAGAAAATTGTTTCATCCGATATGGAATCGAATTTTCCTAAGTTATCCTTATCATTTAGTACAAAACATTTACAACCGAACTCTTTGAAATACCCAATATTGGACTTTCGACCATTCCATAACTCATAAGGTGTTTTTTCCAATTTCATTCGAATGATAACTCTAGTTATGACATAACAAGCGGTGTTTACCGCTTTCGCCCAAAGGCTTCGGGGAATGTTGTATTCATTTAACATAGTTCTAGCCATTTCTTACAAATACCTATTCTTTCTTTCAACTACACCATTTTGTTGAGGGGTTCTAGGGGCTGAGAGATCTTGTGATACACCAAGTTCATCACATAACTTTTCTAAGGCCATGTTTGGTAGGCGGTCTTTCTGGTCTTGTTTGGTCTGGTCCTGTCTGGTCTGGTCTAATCTGATCTGGAAAAGTCTGTTTGGTAAGCGGTCTGGTCTTACTATTTATTTACTATTTATTATAATATTTATTTATGTATTATTTCTTCAATTTATAATATATTTTATTATTTTATTATTAAATTATTATTTATTAATTTATATATTAATTTATAAATATATTCTATTTATTTATTATTAATTCATTTTTTAATTCATTTTATTTATAAATTATTTATTCATTTTTAATTATTTAAAAATATATTTTATTAATTTAATATTAATTTATTATTATTATACTCATTTATTATTATTATTATGAAGTATTTATTCATTATTATATTTACTTATTATTTATTATTATATTTATTTATTATTATATCTATTTATTATTTTTTATTATTATTTTTTTCATTTTGTTTATTATTTATTATTTTTATTATATTTTAAATATGTTTTATGTAATTTATTATTTATTTTATTAATTTATTATTATTATTTATTATTTAGTCCATTTTTTATTATTATTATGTTTTATTTAATTTATTATTTATATTATTAAATTTTTCATTTTTAATTATTTATAAATATATTTTATTATTTATTCATTTATTTATTATTATTATATTCATTTTTTATTATTATTATTAAGTATTATTTATTTCATTTTGTTTATTATTTATTTTTTATATTTTATTTTTAAAATATGTTTTATTTTATTTTTTATTATTATTTATTCATTTTTAATTATTTAGAATTATATTTTATTAATAAGACCAGACCGGACCACGAGGAACCACCTTTTTTTTGTCTGAAATGAGGCCATTTTGGTCTGATTTGGTCTTACTTGGTCTAACCAAAAATTTGGGACCAATGCTACCAAACATGGTCTGGTCCCATAAAACACAAGACCAGACCAGACCAGCTGGAACCGAACCACCTACCAAACAGGGCCTAAGTCTTGATTGTCAAATTTCCTACCCCTATCACTTCAAATTTTCTTAATTTTCAATTCCTTTCCATTTTGAATAATTCTATAAAATTTATTAAGAATGGAGTAAGTTTCATTCTTATGAGCAAGAAAGTAAACCCAAGTATATCTAGAGTAGTCATCAACTATAACAAGTACATAGAGCTTCCCGGCTAAGCTAGCCATTCTTTCTTGACCAAAAAGATCCATGTGGAGTAGTTCTAGGGGTCTAGAAGAGGTGATATCTTTCTTTCTCTTGAAAGAAGACTTGACTTGTTTGCCTACTTGACATGCATTACAAACTTTATCTTTTGAAATTTAGTCTTCGTGAGGCCTTTAACTAAATCATTTTTAGCTAAATGATGAATGAGGTTCATACTAGCATGTCATAAACGCCTATGTCATAGCCAACTATTTCCACTAGATGTGACAAAACATTTAGCATCTTGTTCATGCAATTCACATAACAACATAGTATACAAGTTTCCATTCTGTTTAGCATTGAATAATTGTTTTCCATCTTTCTCAACTATGCATGCATTGGACCTAAAAATAACATCATAGCATTTGTCACATAATTGACTAATACTAAACAAGTTATGCTTTAAACCATCAACAAATAACACATTATCTATAGAGATAGATGAAGATATACTGATGGAGCCGATTCCAATAATTTTGCCTTTAGAGTTGTCCCCCAAAGTGACATTTCCTCTTTCATAGGATTTAAGATAAGTAAACTTTGATTTGTCTCCCGTCATATGCTTTGAACATCCTCTATCAAGGAACCACTTATCCTTTGTAGCGAACTTCAAGCATACCTACAAAAATAAGTGAAGTTTATTGGTACCCAATTTTATTTTGGGTCCGCTAAGGTTAGAAAGAGATGGAAATGTTCCTTTTGGAACCCAAATAATTTTTGTTATCACTTTCTCCTTTCTACGCAAGCAAGCATTCACTTTATGTCCCTTTTTCTTGTAATAATAACATGTAACATGCTTATGATCATTTGAGGATGCATGAGATGATTGTTTAGTAAATGTATGCCTCAATGATTTTCTCTCCTTCAAAAGAATAACATCTTTGTCAAAAGCTTCATACCCTAATCCACTTTTATCAAATGATATTCTTTATCTTCCTAACATGATTCTTAGGTTTTCTTTTCCTTTTGTAAATTTTGCCAAAATATTGATTTGATCATCAATAGTCTTTTTCAAAACAACATTCTCCTTTTCTAGTTCAATATTCTTATCATCCGTTACACTTGAAACAATTGAATTGGAACAAGTAGAATTACATGAAGAGTTTGTTTTCTTGAGCGTCATGTGTTTACTAGCTGATTTTTCAAATTATTCATGCAACTCTTCAAATGCATCTTGTAATTCATTATAAGAGTTAAAAAGTTCTTCATACGATAATTTAGATTTATCTAAAGTATGGGAGTTTAGATTTACCTCATCTTCATTTACCATGAGACAAAGGTTTGTCGTTTCCTCGCCATTTCTTTCCTCATCTGATTCACATGAGTCATAATCATCCCATATAGCATTCATAGCTATCTTCTTTGGACTTTTCTCGTTCTCTTTTTTGAGCTTGAAGGAATCGAACTTATAGTGTCCCGAGTTCCCACAATTAAAGCAAGTTGGAGGCTCCCTCTTGCTAGGCTCGCCTCTTTACTCATTCCCCCTTATGACTCTACTACCGTTGGATTTCTTTCTTTGAATAAATCTCTTGAATTTTTGGGTGATCAATGCAATGTCTTCATCTACCTCTTCTCCAGTTTGCTCATTGGCTTCATTTTTGGTAGAGGCTTGCAAAGCTATACCTTTTCTCGGCTTGGTCTCTTCCTCACGAGATTTTAGAGTGATTTCCCAAGTGAGAAGGGATCTGAATATCTCGTCAAGGCTCATGGTGTTGAGATCATGGGCTTCTTTGACTGCCGTTACCTTTGCATCCCATTTGACCGGAAGGCTTCTAAGAACTTTGCGTGAAGCATTGGATCTAGGAATAATTCTACCAAGATGATTTAGTCCATTCAAAATATTAGTAAAATGAGACATCATTGAATTAACATTTTCATCATCCTTCATGGTAAATAATTCATATTCATGCATAAGTATATCAATTTTAGATTCTCGCACTTGAGTGGTTCTTTCATAAGTTACTTCTAGCTTATCCCACATTTCTTTAGCCGTAGTGCAAGTAGAAACACGATTAAATTCATTTGGGCTTAAAGCACAATTTAGATTAACCTTGGCTTTAGCATTAAAGGACATAAGCCTACGTTCATCATTATCCCATTCATTTGGAAATTTAGGAATTGTTTTACCATCTACAACTTTGGTTATAACAAAAGGTCCATCAACAATAACTTGCCAAATTTAGTAATCAATAGCTTGAAGGAAATCTACCATCCTAGTCTTCCAATAGCTATAGTTTGATCCATCAAACCATGGGGGCCTATTGTTCGATTGTCCTTCAATGTGATTGACTAAATTAGAGGCCATGATCGTTCTCTAAGACGGTTAAGTCTAAAACAGGTAGAGATTAGGCTCTGATACCAATTGTTAGTCATTAATTTACCCTAAAGGGGGTGAATAAGATGTTTTAATAAATTCTTTATCTCTTTTCAAAAAATAAAATAATTTATATGTAATAATCAATTAGTTCAATAAACAAGCAATAGTTTCAATTTGAAAGTTCAAGTTAATTGATTTAACAAATTATCACAAGAATAACATAACATGCAAAATAATAAAATAAATATAGCATGTAAGATATTGAAGTAAATCAATAGAGATAGAGAGATTGACATTGCGGTTTTTTGAGGTTCGGTAACTCTTACTCCTCGACTTAAGAACCCCTTCTTGAGACTTGTTCCGATCCATTCACTATGGTTCTTCCTTCACATGTGGAATAACAAACCTTTACACACGAACTAACGAGCTCGTCTCACATTCAAGAGAACAATCCTTTCTTGAATCAATGCGCCTCACTTACCCAAGATTACAAATTTGTGTATGCAATCAATATATCACCCAAAAAATAAAAACACTCAAAACCCTGAGGTTTTATGGAAGATTGATCAATGTAAGATCAAGTGTTTTTAAGTGATATTTCAATAACTCTAGATGAATATTCTCAAATGAATGATTTCAACAAATGTGCTCAAGAGAATAAAAACGACACTAGAGTTTAAAATTTAAAAATATTCGAGTTGAAAAATCAAGCTTCTTGTTTCTTGCCTTCAATTGTTTTTCAAAGTGTGCTAGAGAGAAAATTTGAAGATGAAGATTTGAAGAATTTCTCACACAAGAACTAACAATCTCAATTTCACATCTTTTTCTTTATATAATGAGCATTAGGGTTTGAGAAAGTGAATCTCACACTTGAAGAGTAGGAGAGTGAGTTTGGAGAAGTTGGGAGAATAATACACCAAGTGATGGTCAAAAATATTTTAAAAAATGACTTTTTATCAAAAGTTAGGTCACCCAGTCGACTGCCTTTTTATTCCCAGTCGACTGCCTTCAATCTGTATTTTAAAATATTTTTCCCAACAGTCACTGCCAGTCGACTGCCTCAAGAAACCCAGTCAACTGCCTAATGCGATTAAATGTTCTCAAACTCTCTAACTATTCTAGTCGACTGCCCAGTTTTGTACTAGCAGTCGACTGGGTCACTGCCAGTCAACTGGGTGAAACCCGACGACTTAAATTGTTCATTTTTGTTCTATTTTTTAGTTCGGTTCTTTAATCACTTGAGCTTATAAGACTAATCAACACATAAAATACCTTGTTACAGTATTCTCACCCCAACTTATCTACCCCGGTCTTGAGTGTTCAATTTCCACTTTTCGTTGATCATTTTGTCCTTTCTTGTTTTTGCTTTTTTAATTCTGTTTTTCGCTTTTGTGTTAAACATTCCTTTTCCGAGCATTGTTTTCTTGTCTTTTGCTAAAACATTTAACTCAAATTACATTAGTACCAAACACGCATAAATGGTTTGTGATCATCAAAACAGGTATTATTGTCCGACCGTAAATTTTAAAGCCAACAAATATGTCTCATTCAAATAAGATTTTCACCTACTTACCGCTGAAACAATCGCGAGTATTTCTTTTTCATATGTTGAAAAACCCAATGCTTTGAAACCTAATGCTTTGCTATAGAAAGCTACGAGTCTTCCTTCTAGCATAAACACAACTTCAATTCTTATTGCACACGCATCCATTTCGAGAACAAAATGGTTGTTGAAAGTCGGGAAGAGGTAGCACAGGTGTAGTGGTCATAACCTTTTTCCATTGTTCAAAACCCTTTTCTGCAATTGAATTCCACATGAACCCGTTCTTTTTCAGTATCTCAGTTAATGGTTGGCATATAGTCCCATACCCCTTGACAAACCTTCTATAGTATCCTGTCAAACCCCTTAATCCTTATAAAGTAACAGGTCTAGGTCATTTTACCATGTTTTCCACCTTTGTAGGATCATCTACCACTCCATCTCCAATATTGATATGACCCAAGTAGTTTAATTGGCCCTACCCAAAAGAACATTTGGATTTTTTGGCATATAACTGATTGTTCCTCATCACTGTTCAGGCTATCCTCAAATATTTGAGATGTGATTCAATTGAATTACTATAAATTAGAATGTCATTAAAGAATACAACGATAAACTTTCTGAGGAATGGCTGAAACACCTCATTCATCAGGGCTTGAAAAGCAGCAAGGGCGTTTGTGAAGCCGAAGGGCATAACTCTGAAGTCGTAATGCCCATGGTGAGTTCGGAGCGTTGTTTTATGCACATCAGATTCATTGACCTTGATTTGAGGTCTATCTTAGAAAAAACCCTTGCTCCGTGAAATTCATCCAATAATTATTCAATCACTGGTATAAAAAATTTATCTTTGATAGTCATTTCGTATAATTTTCTATATTATGCACAAAACTTCCATGACCTATCTTTCTTCTTCACTAATAATATTGGGGATGCAAATCGGTTGTGGTTTGGCTGAATGACCCCAGATTTGAGCATTTACTGTACCAAACTTTTAATCACCTCCTCTGAATATAAGGATATCTGTAAGGTCTTTGGCTAGTAGGTTTAACACCCAACTTTAATGGAATTTGGGGATCTAATTGTCTCTGAGGTAGGAACTGACTAGGTTCCGCACATACATCAACAAATTCGTGCCAAAGAGGTTTAATTTCCATTGGTGTATTCTCAAGGTTTTCAACTATTATTATGGAAACAAATGTCCTACTAGCCCGTGAGTGTTTTTTCTTATGAACCTTTCAAATGCATTTCCCAACATCATTGTCATTGTTGCAACCACTTCTCCTCCTACCAAAGTAATCTTTTTACCATATTTCTTAAATGATATATTGAGTTGATTTAAATCCATTAAAATAGGGTTGTGTTGTTTAAGCCAATCTCCCTCGAACACTATGTCACAACCCCCTAATGATAATAACCTCATTACTGCCTTAAATGAATGGCCTTGCATGTTCCATTGCAATTTAGCACATTTAGCCTTACTCATTAGTTGATCCCAATAAGTTACAATAACTCTCATTTCCAGTGTGTTTTGCCACCTCTGTGTCCAAAAAACTATGAGTACTACCACTATCAATTAATATAGTGATAGGTCTTTTCTTAAGTGTTCCTTGGATCTAAATGGTATTTTGACTCACACTTCCCAACAATGCATGAAAAGATATTTCCATTTCAGTATCAATTGTCTGCAGCAGTTCCTCCTCCTCTTGAATGATGTTCTTTTCTAGCAATTCCTCTTCTTCTTTATCATCAACTACTAACATGTATAGTTGTTATTTCTTACACGTGTCCCCGTTTGTAAACTTCATCACAGTTATAGTATAATCATTTCTCCCCCATCTCCCTCATTTTAGCATAGGTAAGTCTTTTGATGGGTGGTAAGGTGGTGTTCTTCTGGTTAGATGAAATAGGATAGACGATTTAGTGGCTGAAACAGAAGGTTTAAGATTAGGGTGTAACTGAGGGTTTGCTTTGGAAATTGGATTAGTGTAAGGGTCCGTTTGGGACCATGGAATTGAAATTGAGGGCTTCAATTCTAAATTCATTGTTTGGATGTAACAAAATACTTTGGAATTGGAATTGAAATGCAATTCCACACCTTGAATTCCACAAAGAGAAGTTATGATTTCCAATTCCACATTTTCTCCAAACATTGACCCACTAAATACTCTCTCTCTAACAATAAATTTTTCATAACCACAAACATTCATACATATATATACACAAATACCAATATATATACATACGCCTATATATATATGCATTTATATCACACGCTTATATATAAAAATATATACACACACACACACATATATATATATATACGTATACATATATATGTACTCATAGACGCATATATATATAAATATGAATACACATACACACAACACATACATATATACACATAAACACATACATATAAATTCACACATATATACACATTTACATACATACATGTATATACACACATACATACTCACGTATATATATTCATACCTTGTATACTTATACTTATATATATATTTTTCTATATTGTCTAATTTAATTTTAAAGTTATGATCTTTTACATTCAAATTGGGTTGGGTTTGTGATTGAATTCCAATTACACTTAAATTCCAAGACACATCTAAATAATGTATTTGGAATTGCATTTGTGGAATTGGAATACCATGACATTCCAATGCAATTTCAATTTAATTCCAAATTCGCGCAACCAAACGGGCCCTAAGAGAAATGGGAGTTAGTAGTGGTGAGTTTGGGTTGGTATTTAGATTTTTTGATTTGTGCCTCTAGGGATGTTTCTTGCATTTGTGCCAAGTATATGGTCTGGTTCAAGGTGGTTGGCTTAAACATTTGTATGGTGACTCTAAGCTCTTCCTTCAATCCACTAATGAAACTAAATATAAAATAATCCTACTGAGGTGCCTATTTTTGCTGACCATTAATGCTTTCAATTCCTCAAACTGGTTTTTATACTCCTTCACTGAATTTAACTAGCTTAGCTTGTTGAACTCACCAACATAATTATCATGCCCTGAATCCCCAAACCTCAAACAAACCTCCTCAGCTAATTCATCCCACACTAGAATTCCTTCCCTTCTTGGTAATTTATGAATCAGGAATCAATCTTGCCTTGCATATACAATGAGGCAATATTCACCTTCTGGTGTTCTTCAACATGATGTATATGGAAGAATTTAGCACACTTCCTCAACCATGATCTTGGGTTGGTGCCATCAAATTAGGGAAACTCAAACTTAGGGGTTTTTTTTAAGAAATTACCTTGGCTCACCATGGTTGATGTGGTTCTATTTTGAGTTTTTGCTTGAGTTGTAACCTTCCTTGATTTCCAAATCACCCAACACGTGGCCTTCCAAGATCGAGTCTCACTCCTCAAGATAACATATTGATAGTTCGAACCCTTTGCACCACTGTCATGTAACAACAACATAACCAAGCCCCAAACGATGACATTTCATAAACTTAACCTAACCCAAACAAATATTATTCGACCCAATTACAATTAAAAGTTTAAGATTGAGTTTAAATTGAAAATAATAAAAAAATTTAATAAAAATATACAAATTAAAAAAATAAGTACTAAAATAAAATATATTAAAAATTGTAATGACGGAGACTAAATACAATCGAGTTTGGAGTTAAAATATAAAACCTCTCTCACTCAAGAAACATGTTACCTTTAATATGTTTTCAGTTTGTAGGGGCGAAGACTAAAATACAATTGTCTTTGAGTTAAAATATAAAATATCTAATATAATTGAATTTAGAGTTAAAATTTTAAATCTTTCTCACTTAGAGGTTAATTTGTTTTTAAACTAAATAACACTTTGCTTATTAAAAATAATCACCAACTCTTACAACATTAAGAGTATAACTAATTAATAAAATATATATCCATGTCAACCACATTAAATAATGATAATGAAATAAGATAAAAAAAAAATTACCAATGGCCTTGTTGTCTTATGGTATTTTCATTCCTCCCCAAATTAGGAGAGATCTGGGGTTTAAGTCTTGTAGGGCTCATGTGGGGTGTGTGAGTCTTAACAGAAAAAGAAGAAGATAAAATTAACATAAAAAGTAAAACGAAATTTAAATATGTAAATTAAAAAGTCACATATAAAATTTAATGTGAATTGAAGTTATAGAATTCAAGTAGAATTGGAGGTGAATTTAAAATTTAATATATAAATTAAAGAAAAACACATAAAATTTAAAGTGAATTGGAGTTATAAAATTCAAGTAGAATTAAATTTTGCAGGTGTAATTCAAGTAAAATACTCCCATGAAGCATAGTAGTACCGATTTAATAGGACTCAAATACTTGTTTTCTACTATAATTAAGTATTTAGTTTAGTTTATGTAATTAATTAAAATAAAAAATAAAGTTTAATTATAATTATATTACAGTTAAAATATGTTTTAGAATTTAAAACTAGGGTTGAAAGCTATTTACACTTTTAATAATAATACATATATAGATATAGATAGATATAATCAATTATATTTCGTGCAATCTCAATCTGAACCAACATAAAAATGTTTCATTTTTTTGGAAACCAAACCAAATTAATTCAAAATCGCAACCAGTACACCTGTTCAGTTTGATTTGGACTAAATTTACCGTTCCATGATTTTTTTTATGCACTCATATGTATAACTGTCCGAAAATAATTCAAATCTTGTTGTGAACTTGTGATGTCCCAAACTCTCTGTATGTAATTTGGTAAAAATTCAGGGGACCCAAAAATACTTACCGTAAAAATGAAGGTGATTCTAGGGTATTTTGCAAATGCCAAATTACCCGTCACTTTTTAATCACCGAAACCCTGTCCCATTCGCTGAAAGCCTCTCTCTCTCATCATTGAAGCACGCCGAAGCCATTATAGCCGACATGGTGAAGTCCTCATCTCTCTCCATATAGATGTATATGTACCTACTTTTATATACATATATAATCTTGAGATAGACGTTTTGCTTTTGAAGTGTTCTCGCTTACAAAAAAGGATATATATACGCCTATATGTTCAGTTTATTATAGTCATTATTCTAATTCCCTGATTTAGACAATGGTAAATCTTGTCATTTCTCTGTTTTCAAATTGTTTGTTTAATATTTCCGTTTCTGATACTTTCATGCTTGGGTGTGTGTTATTTTAGCAATTATGCTGTCTTTTTTTTGTCTGATTTTATGTGGCTTGTTACAATGATAGGTTAAAACTTTAGACAAAGGTCCAATTAAGAAAATCGTTTCTAAGTGTTTTCTAATTGAGGGGATCATTGCAAAAGATTTGAAGGACAAATTCGTTCCCGCTTTAAATGATGCATTGGTGGATAATTCTGGGGAGTCTGTTAAACTGAATTTTGGTGAATTTGAAGTTTGTCCGTATGAACTTCTGGGATGGATTTGTTATTACCGCGCTGAAAATTGTGGCACTGCATTGCTAGAAGGAAAGGCAGGTCTGAAATTAGACCTTAATGCTGTCACCAAACTAGGGACTTTTCCGATCCATGAGGCTGCAGCTTCTTTATCTGTGCCCTTAATTGAGTTGCATCTTAAACATGGAGCCGAGGTTGATGTTTTATGCACTTGTCCCGACTCCGAGCACTATACGAAGCTCCCTCTCCAAGTTGCACTCGAAAGCGTAAGGTAAATCTCCGTCATCAAATTGCATATAAATCCCCGTCATCAAATTGTAATTCTTCTTCAATAATCGGGGTGTCTTAGACTAATTCATGTGGCAAGTGAAAAGCGACTTGTATACCGATCCGGTAATCTAAAGATGGTGGCCCTAACGAATTATGTTGTATCAACTTGATGCTTCCTAAGACACCAGGCTTCAAGTCTTTTCTTTCATTGATCGTTTTATATACAAACAAATGTTATGAAATCCAATATATTTTTTGAGTTTTATTTTCATTTTTGGTGCAGATATAACAAAAGTATCTGGCGGTGGAGTTGGCATTGTAAGAGCTCTATCCTCAAATTGTTCGTCGTACTTTGTCATCCGGATCTGGTTTGCCTGATTACCTTTTATTTAGTTAGATGTAAATGACACATTCTACCTTATACTCGCTCCGTCCCAAAATAAGTGTTCCCTTTTCTTCTTTTGGCCATCCTAAAATAAATGTCCACTTTGAAAAATTAAAGCACTTTATTTGGTCAATTTATCAGTTTGACCACCACGCATTAAACAACATCACATCACTATGGTGGGATCATGGATGAAATTGACATTTCATTTACTAACACTACAATAAAATTCATCTTCTTAAAAAGTTGGATTCCCCAAAAGGGACGTATAATTTGGGACAGAGGGAGTATGTCTTTTTCTTTTTTGGTCATAGATGTGGTTTGATTTTTAAACTTGTGGCAGAAAGAAGCCTTGGAGGCTAATAGATTACTAGCGCAGAACACACAAATGATCAAGGAGGTATCTCGCTATTGCATCAAGAATTCAAAAGTGTTTGAACTGGCTATTCTGTTCATGGTAGCTGGTAATAAGATTGTTGATACAAAACTACGTGCAGAACAAAAAGGAAACAGTTTCAATTCACATCAGTGGTTGAAGTATTGGTCATCTATCAATCTTGAACATCAGATTCCAAAAACAAAGGATGAAATGGGAAGAATGACGGATTCATTTCCGGATTCGGATGATTATGTGGTGAATGACATACTAACATTAATAAAATCCTATGCCAATGTTGGTGGTGTTATTCAGAATTTTCTTCAGTCAGAGCGAACTAGTGTAAGTTTTAATAGTATTTGTTTATTCAACTTTGTGGTTGTTTCTCTATTCTATTCTCCAAGAGAGTAATGACACATTTGGCCAAACAAACAAGGCTGACATCGTAAACATCGACGTGGCGTGGGATTGTGGGTTTAGTCCAATGTATCTATTGTCATTTCATATTTGTTGCACACTTTTTTTTTTAATGAGGTTCCATTTGATTCCATTGTTATTTCTTTTGTTGTTTATGGTTCTACATATTCATGTATTAATTAGCCTTGCTAAACGGTGTTCCCTTGATAACAGGCATCAGTAAAGAAGTTCGGCAAAGAACTTGGTCAATTGCTTAGAAAATCAGGCTACAAATTGACAACCTGCGACAAGTATTTGAAAGATATTGGCAACGGGTATTTGATCTTCACTTTCTTTTGGTTTTATTTTCTCTAATTTTTCATCCTTAATTAGGTTTCAAAAAGTAGTAAACTCACATTACCCATACAACATTCAAAAGCATAAAGAAAATTTCTTGCAAGTGCACTAACTTTAGTGTGTGTTGCTTTGTTGTGACATGAATCCTTTGATTGCAAAAGTATTAAGAAAGCGTACCTCAAACCCCTAAAACCTCCCTTTCCAGGAGAGAAAAAGTCAGGTATCATTTGTTGATTGTCTTATTCCTCTCCTTCAAACACTTAATTTGCTTAGTTTCATTTGGCTTCTTGATGAGATTCGAGAAAAGTAAAATGTATTTATGGAAATATTGTTTTTTGATCATTTGTTTTCCTTGTGTTTGTTTTCCTTGTATAGAGAAGCCAAGAAAACAGGAATCTACAAAAGAGGATGTTACCAAGCCATTGGATGCACATTCAAGCATACATGTAAGAAATTTTACAACTATTTCTTGTGGCTCATCCCGTTCCTTTAATTCTTCTTCTTCTTTTTTTCTTTGATTTACTATTTTAATTATTGCTTGACTGTTTTCTTTGGGAGTTTATGTAGTGTCATAATGAAATAAATGGTTTTATTTTGATTTTTAATATTTTTTGAAAGGAAAGCAATTTATAAATGAAGAAAAAGGCAATCAAGACATTACAAGAGTACAACGTGCATACCCCAAGGAAATACAGAAATGATAACCCTATACCCACAACAACAGTAAAAACTAACAAACCCAAAGAACTGCAAGCTGAACAAGAGATCTGGAAATACGACACAAAATCTTAAGAATCACAGACCAAATATCCTAAATACAAAGGAAAGAAGAAACTACAACCCTAGTAGACATAAAGTGAGAGCCAACAGTATTTTTCCTCTCCCAAAACAGCTTGAAAATTCAAAAGATACTGAGCCACAAACATAAGCTGTTATTGAAATCTCCGGTGTAGTTGATATTCCAGACTTGCACAAGATAATAATTCAGAGAGTTTAAGATAAAACAACCATGCACCAGATAATGCAGAATTCTGCTATCAACAATCCCTTGTCCCCTCAGGTTGGGAAGCCACCTAACTGGAGGGAAACCTTGCATAGCAACAGGAAAATACCCCCGAGAGAAAATTACCATCTACAGATATATCAGTCATGGAAGATAGAATCAGGCAAATTCCAGCTTAGGCCAACCTGCAGTTCTGATCCGAGCTCTTAATTTTTCAAACTGAAAATAATTTGAATCTTACTGTATCAATGATTTAAAGAGAGAGTTGCTTTACTCCTGGATTCATCTGCAAATAATCTGCTATTTCTTTCCCTCCAAATAATGTATATAGTAGCAGCAAAGAAAAGTTTTGATATAATAGCACAAAAATAGTTGTTTTTAAAATGAACATTGCACCAGTGAAGAAGGTCTGTCCATGATGAACCTACACCTCCAATCCCTGTTCTACAAGAGATACCTGCCCAGAAAATGACATTCAAAGAACATGTGTTCTTTGGATTCAATGGGAAAGTGGCAAAAGACACAGTTAACTTCCCAAAATGAGCCAATTTGGTCTTGAGTTGCTATTCTGTTGAGAACCACAGTCCACAATACAAATGCATGTCTTGGAATTGCATTTTTGAACCAAATTGTAGCATACAAGTCCACTTTATCAGCTCTTGTCCTCAAAGTCTCCCAAGCAGATCTGATAGTGTACTTCCCTTTGGAAGGCTCTCACAACAACTTATCTTCCAAGTGCACATCTAGAGGGTCACCTGAATTTCTTTTAACTGCAGGAGATCATGAGAGAGAGCTGTTGGGGAGTGCCACTCCCAGAAATAATAGATGCCAATGTAGCAGTTCTACTCATGTCTGAGTCATTAACAATCCTTTCACCCCATGTTTCAATAATGGATTTTTCATACAACCAGCTATCATTCCATAAGGAGATATGCATTCCAATTCCTATCTTGGACTTGAACTTGCCTCTAAACTTATCTCTCATGCCCAAGATCTTTCTCCAAGACCAAGTGCATTTGGAGGGAGTATTGAGAAGCCAGAAATTCCTACTTTTACTCAGTGTCACTTTTGCCCATTTGGTCCGGAGATTTGAAGCCACTGGTTGGCGGACATTGCATAACTGTTTTCCTATACCATCAACATTCCATTATACCAAATACTTAAGCCCAATCCACCTTCACTTTTTGGGAGGCATACTATTTTCCAAGCAACTTTCTCCCCACCACTCTTAAGTTCAGGACCTCTCCATAAAAACCTCCCCATTACATCACTTAACTGTTTCATAACAGCCTTGGGTAAAATGTATGTTGAGCTCCAGTAAACTTGAACTGAGAACAAAACAGCTGCTATCATTTGAATCCTACCAGCAAAAGATAAGAATTTGCTACTCCAGGATTGAACCCTCCTTGTTAGCTTAAGGAGAAGATCATTACAATCCTCTGCTTTAAGTTTGAAGAAATCAGAGGTACACCCAAATACTTGACCTGTAGGGTACCCAGGTTGAAACTAGAAGTGTATAAAGCAGAGGTGAGATCCTCATCATTAACTCCAGCAGCAAAAAGAATACTCTTTGAAAGGTTGGGACATAACCCAGATAGTTTGCTAAATTGATTAAGAGCCACCAAAAGGGAGTTCAGAGAATCAGAATTAACAGCACAAAATAGAGGCAAATCATCTGCAAACATCACATGATTGATAGCTTTGCTTTGCACATCTCCAGTGGAAACCAAACTGCTCCCCATGGACAATACTATTAAGTAATCCAGATAAGACTTCCATAGACATAATAAACAGATAAGGGGATATAGGGTTCCCTTGTCTCAAGCCCCTTTCCCCTTTGGGAAAAAACCCTCCAGAGCTCCATTTATGATAATAGAAACTTTGGGGGAAGTGTAGCAAGCACAAATCCAGTTTCTCATCATAGTAGGGATGCCAAAGCTTCTAAGGACTACTTAAAGGAATTTCCAAGAGACAGAATCATATGCCTTTCTTAGATCATGGATACTGCAACATTATCTCTTGAGCAAGTTATATATTGTCCCCTATGGTCCTACTAGGTACAAAATCATGGATAGGCAATGAGGACTTGATAGATGGATAGGTGGAACTTCATGGAATTGAAAGCCAATTATGGAGCGAGCATACTACTTTTGTGGAGAAAAATGACATTTGATACGAAATTGTCTTGAAAAGAGAGTCCTATTTTGCTTTTGTGTTCGAGGCACATGATGTACAAGATGACATTCTTGAAGTTTTATCACCTGTTGATACAGAAAAATAAGTCAATGAATGGATTCTTGATTCCGCTTGTTTCCATAATCTGTGTCCATATAAAGAATGGTTTACCTTATTATAAGTCTATAGTCGGTAAATTCATTAGTAAGTTCATTATGTGAGACAATTCTTTTTGTGAAATTGTGGGGACTGGCAGAATCAACATCAAGACCCACAAATGGATTAGTGAGGACTTTGAAAGACGTGTATCATGTTCCAATTGTTAGAAGAAATGTGATTTCTTTGGGTGCCTCGGTGTCGAAAGGTTGTTGATCTGAAGCAAAGTATGGACTATTAGAAGTTAGAAGAGACCCACGTATCATATTCATTAGAAAGAAGGTTGATTTGTATGTTTTGTTAGGAAATACATTGCTAGGCGGAGGTGATCCAAAGATGAATGTGTAAATCCATTTGGAAATCTTAAGTGAATTTGGATAATTTTAGCTAATGTAGAGATTGTTTTTTCAATATGGCGAAAATTGACTGGTCCTGTGATGTGTGTGCTTGAGAGTGATGTATTATATATATATATATATATATATATATATATATTGGTGTTAATGCAAAAGGTGGTAGTGTTAATGTATTTTACCCCTTTTTTTTTTTTTTTGGTTTTGTTTTCTGGGGCTATCAAGTGATTATACAAATTAACATAACTTTTTTTGTTTATTTCAAGGGGGACTCAGCACATCTTGTGCCAGATGAGTATTGGAGGTTGACCCAGAGAAGAATCAGACGTGTTTCTCCTGCTTTCCTACCATTTCATGCATTGTGGAATGATAAAGCCAGTTTTCATTCTGGGTGTGAAAAAGTAATGCAAGTTCCAAACAAACAAAACTACATTGGTAATAGGCCTTGTGCCAGAAGTGCTTCACTAAAGCAATTGGTTTCCATTGCAACCTTGTTCAAGAGAGGCATGAGGTAATTTCTATGTATTAGGTCAAATGATCCTGTATAACTGTAGTTGATAGTGGTAATTTATGTTAGTAGTTGCTTCCTTACATTTTGAGGACACTCGATTCCTTCCAGCTAATTATACAACTTATAAGATAATAAATATATTATGTTGTGATTGAATTGAATGGTGTGGAATCTTGTTTTTTTATATATACAAAACACATACTATATGAAAATGGAGTTTTTTCTACCACCAAACAATTAAAAGTAGTTATTTACATGACAATTTATTAAATTTCCGTGGAATAATTTATTATTATTATTATATATTTTTTTAATCTCTTTTAAAGTCTCAGTATAATGAGTTCAAAGATTTGAGAGCAGTTTGAGTGATTTTTTTGTGTTTCTGCTCTTAACTGCTGTTTTCTTTATTTGTTTAAATAACCCTTTTTCCATTTTATTTCCTTTTTACTTTGATGCGTTTATATATAATGGAATAAAGAATGTGTCTTTGCTTCTTGTTCTACTTTTAATTTTTAAAGACAACCAAGTTCTGTAAAGCTTTTAACAAAACAATCAACATTTGTATTTGAGAGATTGTCCTCAGATGAGTAGTGTCCACGTGAGTCCGTTGAGGTGTCTACACGGGCCTATGGCCCTCGAGAGTTCAGATTGTTCCACAGTTCTAAGTAGAACAAAAAGAAGGAATTGGAAACGAAAAGGAGGAGCAGAAGCTTTGCACCACAGTTCTTCTATAAAGAGTAAACATTCCCTTCTCTTTTAGGCTATGTTTGGTCAGTAAGAAGTAGCGAGAAATGAAAAGATTTCTATTTTTTTGGGGTTTGGTTAGCGCGAAAAGGAGAATTTTGAGAAAAATCAGTTTCCTGCATCGACGAATTTTCGTCAAAATATTTCCTGCAAAAAATACTCAAAAATTTTATTTTCTTGAGAAGTCTATCCATTTATCTACTAGTTTCCTATTTTAACCTCATATTGTTCACTTTATTAGTCTTTCTTTTCTATACAAACTTAGTTTTTTTTACACGAACTCAGAGTTCATAAGTCATTTTTTTCAGAAATCACTTTCAACCAAAGTTATATCTTCATTAACGTTTCCTTCACAAACTCCATGTGAGTTTTTTTCACTAACTATTATTTGATCTTGCCTCCCATAAAATTTAAACTAGGAATTCAATCTAAGAAAAAACTTATATAGTCTAATTCTGTAAGTAAATATTTTATAATTGCATTAAATAATTGAATCATTATTTTTAAATATCTTAAGTTAATGTTAATGTGTTGAATCATTATATATTAAGTATTTATTGTATAAGGGCAATTTTGAAAATGAAAGTTATTTTCTTTTCCATTTCATGCTATCCAAACTAACAAAACAAAATTTTCTTACATCTTTTTTCAAAAAAAAATTTCTAACAAAATTCATTCTAGAAATTAATTTTCTTTTTCTTTTCTTTTCTTTTTACTTTCTTTCATTTTCACTTTTCATGTCTAACCAAATGACCCTTAACAATTAAAAGAAATTTGGGTATTTCATAGGTGTTTTCTGTCGGATTGATCCATTATGAAGGGTGATGATTTGTGAAGGAGAAAATGGTAATACTAACGCACTAGACAAAGTAAATAGTTGTTTTGCTAATGTAGGGACTGCGTAACCGAGTCATTAGGGATTCATCTATGATAAAATGCAACTACACCTGTCAAGGACTCGGAATCATAAATTCATTGGTTGATTTCATTCGATCGACTAATTTTTATTTGATTGATTCATATTCAAATTTATTTTTATCAGATATCTGATTTAATAATTCGAGTAGGTAACAATAAAAATACAAAACTTAATAAAGAATTATATATATATATATATACATATATTTTTTTTCTAAAAATATTAAATGCCAAATAATGTACTTACCAATTAATTTTTATTTTTTATGGCGAATATAAAAATCAAAAGCAAAAAATTAAATTTGAACATAATTAAGCATGCTACTTAATAAATAAATATATATATATATATTAATAACAAATTTTTTTTCGGGAGTTAAATAAATTTCCATTAAAAAGGAGAAATTGTACAAATATATATAAATAACATAGTATTATGTGAATATATACATATTTAATCAGATCAAATTATTATTGTATTGGATTATCTAAATTCATAATAAATTTATTAATAAAATCAAATTATCGAATTCGGATTATAATCTGATTATCGATTTTTTTCTTTTTACTAATATGATCGGGATCAAAATTGACACGTCTTGTTTTATGTATTTGTGGTGCATATATGTAGCAATAGCATATCATGTAACAACATTGCCGTTTAGTTGGGATGGTTTTTGTTTTAGTTGCCATTGTATGATCTAAAAAAATTTAAAATTATTTCAAACTGCAAGTCATATGGTACGTATTTTCTCAATTATCAAATACCAAAATTTAGTTCATTTAATACATGGAACATCGGGATTACGTTTTTGTCATGATAAGAATAACTGAAAATATATAGTGAAAAGTATGTTGATAAGGGTGATGCAAGAACAATTCAATTAAGACTGAGTTTTAACTTTATGCGACTAACTCCTCCAACTTTATACTAAGAAAAAAGTGTCTCAAATGACTTGCACAAGATATTAAAAGTCAATTCCAACACAATTATCTCCTACTTGATACTACGAAATAAAAATGTCACTCACACCAGATATATATTAAAAGTCGAGGTGTTTGGTTGAGGTTATGAGAGGTTTGAGTTAGGAGAGGCATGGTAATTTGATTAAAATGTTAATTAGATTCACAATATAATATATTACTAAAAGTAAATCAATACAATGAAATTATTAAAGAAAATATATAATATTAAAAGTAAATCTAAAGAAAACAATGCTGGACTGATTTTTAGTTTTTAAACAAATATTTCACCAATAATTTTTTAAATTTAGTACTAACTAAATTCCTTTTAGAATTGAACCTAAATATATTATGGACTTTTTTTAGTGAGAGTTTGAAAGCATATTAAATGAGTAGCAAATGAGCTCTCTCCCTTTTATATAGGTAAAGGATACTGCAATACTAGTCAAGTTATATCCAAGTGTCCCTAATAACAAATTATTTCACCAATAAATTTTTAAATTTAGTAACTAAATTCCGTTTAGAATTCAAACTGAAGTATATCATGGACTTTGTTTTCCTGAGAGCTTGAAAGCATATTAGATGAGTAACAAATGAACTCTCTCGGTAAAGGGTTCTATAATACTAGTCAACATCTATCCAAGTGTCCCTGATCCAACCGTCAGGAAAATTCTAGAATGCTCCACAGAGAACAATATATATTTACAAGATTCTAAAGAATTTTATATTACTAGAAATGTATTCAAGTGTCCCAAAATTCCAAGGTTTGGGAGAATACTAGAATGAGATCTAGAGAATGGACCATAGAAATATCTATAATGTATACGCAGAAATTTTGTAGGCTCAAGCCCGAAATAAATAAGGCACAACACAAATATTGGGCCGTGTAATAGGTGAAAATATACAAGACCCAACCAAGATGGGCCACAGGATTGATGGGCCAACAGCTGATGGGCTGAAGACTGATGAGCCGAAGACGGATGGACCGAGGACGGATGAGCCGAATAAATAAATTGACTCATGGAATAATCTAGAAGATGAGTGATCTATAAGTCAGAGAATTGTCCTATTATGGAAGAAAGAGTCCAAAAAAGGGTAGAGTTTATCAAATCCCCTGATTTAAGGGATTTGATAAACTTGGGTAATTGGGCTTGACCCATTTACCATGATTGTGTATAAATACATGACTTTGATGAATGAAGGATGGCCCAATTTTTTACCCCAATTATTATTGTGTAATTTTTCTGCATCTACACAATTGGCGCCGTCTGTGGGAAGCCCTATTATTGAAATCTTTTTCAATAAGCTTCTCACTCTCTACAAAAAGCTAAGATTCATACCATCAATGGCGGTGATCACACGTTCACAACAGACCGATTTACCTCCAAACGGAGGCCAGCAACCTGAAGATCCGATCAGACGAGCCCTAGAGGAGAGGACTACCGAGTTGGAGAGGCAGAATACTGAACTGGTGGCAAAATTGGCTCAATTGCAAAATCCACAGGAGGTCCATAACGACGAGCAGTCCGCCCAGCATGAACGGTCAATAGGCCGCCAGACAGACAAAGACAACCTCCCCGTTAGATCCCACAATGATCGGGAAGAGCACGCGGAGTCATCTCTACAAGTTTTCGGGGCACGTAACCCCGAAGAGGTCCTGACCATGAGAAAACTGGAGGAAATCATGTTCAGATTCCAGCGGGAAGTGCTAAAGGATCTGAAGGTACAGACCCTTATCGATCTGGCATCCGAGGCGTCAATCGACGCCGTCCAAACACCATTCACGGTCTCGATCACCAGTGTGCCCTATCCGGAGAGGTTCAGATTACCGAAGTTCACCCTGTTCGATGGTATAAAAGATCCAACAGAGCACATCTACCACGTTTATACCAAGATGAATGTTTACAACGAGAACGAGGCTTTACTCTACAAAGTTTTCCCCACCAGCTTGACCGAAGCAGCCCTCCTGTGGTTCAGAAAACAACCGCCCCGATCGATTGGAAGCTGGCTCAGACTCTGCGAGTTATTTATTGCCCAGTACTTCGGCAACAAAAGGCAGAAGAAGACTATCTCCAGTCTGTTCACCATGATCCAGGAGAAAGGCGAATCCCTTAAAAGTTTTGTCTCACGATTCAATGTGGAGATGTCTTCAATTGACAACTGCGATCAACATTTAGTTGTCAAAGCCTTCAGAATGGCCCTGATCCCTGGAACCAAGTTCCATTAGTCCCTGGTCAAGAGGCCACCAGCAGACATTGGAGAGCTTAATTCCAGGGCACAAGGGCACCTCCGAATAGAAGAGGAGTTGGCCATACGACAGAGGAGGACCGCCTTTGCAAGTGTGGAGGCAAGAGTGTCCGAACCAAAGATCAAGGATCAGGTCTCCGATCGGAAGCGGCCGGGTGCTCCTCCTGCTCCCTCCCTAATACCAGAAAAATGCCAAAGGTTTGCGGACAAAGTTACCCCACTAAAAGTTACGCTGGCAAAATTATATCAGGAGACTAAGGGTAAATGAATCTTCCGGTCGCCCCCACCCATCAGGCAACCAATGGACCAGAGAGATATGTCGAGGCACTGCGCTTTCCATGGCGAATACGGACAACATGCCAACGAGTGTTGAAGCCTTAGGAGACAAGTGGAGGCCATGATTGCGAAAGGAGAGTTGATCGAATACGTGGCTAAGGAGGGAGCCCGATCAGACCAGGCACCCCATGCGCCCGTCAAAGGGGCAATGGGACAGCCTGTATGAATCATTCACATGGTTCATGGAGGACCAAGCTGGTCAGAATTGGAAGAGGCCCACAGATCTCAGATGCGACAAGCCCAGAAGCTGCGAAGAGTTGGGGAAGTCAGTGAGTTCCGAAGCCCGAAAGAAGACGCCCGTATAACTTTCTCCTCCGCAGATATGCGGGGCATTCAGTCTCCACATGACAATCCCTTGGTTATCTCTCTCATGGTCTCAAACTGCTTGATCAAGAGAGTGATGGTGGACCCAGAAAGCAGCGCCAACATTATCACCAAGTGGGCCTTCGAGAAGCTATAGATCAACCCTCAGGAAATAGTCCCTTCTAGAAGCCCGATAGCAGGATTTTATGGCAGAAGAGTGGAACCAGTGGGAGAGATCCAACTACCAGTAACAACGGCGAGGAGCACGCTCAGAGAAACTTTTGTGGTGGTGGACGTTAAACCTTCATACAATCTCCTCATGGGCAGGGGATGGATCCATCGGATGCATGGGGTTCCCTCAATAATGCATCAGGTCATGCGATGCATTGACCCAAACGGTGTTGATGTGATTGACATAAAGGGGGACCAGGTGGCAGCCAAGGAATGTTATGCAGTCACCATGAAGGGCTTGAAGAAAAAGATAGAACTGATGCGGGAGGTACGACCTAGGGCGGTACCCGATGATCAATAGCAATTACAGGAGGGCGGTTCAAGGTCGCCAGTAGCAGCTAAACCTCTGCTGGAAGTTCAAATTTGCCCCGATCGCCCCGAAAGGTTTACTTATATTGGTTCAGGCCTCAGTCTACAAGAAAAAGAAGAAATGGAGTCCCTTCTCCGATCCAATGCTGACATATTTTCATGGAGCCATATGGACATGACCTGCATCGATCCATCAGTAGCCCAGCATTCTCTCAATGTGGATCCCAGCACAAGGCCCGTCAGACAAAAACAAAGGCGAATGGGGGCCCATCGAAACCAGATCATAGCTGAAGAGGTTGATCGACTTCTTCAAGCAGGATTCATAAAGGAGGTCCAGTATCCTTCTTGGTTGGCGAACGTTGTGGTGGTCCAGAAGAAAAACGGCCAATGGAGGGTATGTGTAGACTTCACTGATCTGAATAAATCCTGCCCGAAAGACTGTTTCCCTTTACCAAAGATCGATCAGATGGTAGATGCCACCGCAGGTTTCGAACGCCTGAGTTTTCTGGATGCATACTTTGGGTATAACCAGATACGAATGAACCCAGAGGACGAGGAAAAGACTGCCTTCATCACTGAGTCAGGTACATTTTGTTACACAGTTATGCCTTTCGGACTAAAGAATGCAGGTGCTACCTATCAAAGGTTGGTCAGAAGGATGTTCCAGGGCATGATGGGATCTACCATAGAAGCCTACATTGATGGTCAAAAGCAAGGCGAAAAGAGACCACTTGATCGATTTGCAGCAGGTGTTCGACACCCTCAGGAAGTACAATATGAAGCTCAACCCGTCCAAATGTTCTTTTGGAGTGTCCTCAGGCCAGTTTCTGGGGCACATAGTTGATCGGATGGGAATACAAGCTAGCCCGGCGCAAGTCAAAGCTCTCGTAGAGTCAGCATAGCCAAAGTCCCGGAAGGAGATCCAGGTGCTAACCGGAAGAATAGCGGCCCTCAGTCGTTTCATCTCTCGATTAACCGATCGGTGTAAGCCGTTCTTTCAGGCAATAAAGGCGGCAAAAGGAGAAGTTTGGGGGCCAGAGCAAGCGGAAGCCCTGGAAAAACTCAAAAGTTACATGGCAAAGCCTCTGATACTGGCAACCCCAGATGCCGATGAGCCACTGCACCTGTATCTGGCCGTATCGACAACATCTACCAGCGCTGCTCTGGTCAAAGAGGGCAAGGGGTACCAGACACCAGTCTTCTACACCAGCAAAGCCCTTGCTGATGCAGAAACCCGTTATTCGAAGCAGGAGAATCTGGTACTATCACTGATCAATGCAAAGCGACGTCTTCGACACTATTTTGAAGCACACCCGATCATAGTGCCTACTTTAACTCCGATCAGATCCATAATGGCGAAGCCTGAGTTATCCGGGAGAGTATCCAAATGGGCAATTGAACTCGGGATTTTTGACATAACCTATGTCCCTCGAACTGCAATCAAAGGCCAAGCAGTAGCTGACTTTTTGTTAGAAATAGAAACTACAGACTCCGTAGACAAAAGTGAGCCTGGTTTATGGGTTGTGTTAGTAGACGGATCCTCAAACATTAACGAAGCAGGGATCGGGGTAGTACTCGTAACTCCAGATGGTACTAAAATCCAACAATTCGTTCGATTGGAATTTCCAGCCTCTAACAATGAAGCCGAATATGAGGCCCTTCTTGCAGGAATTCGGTTGGCCCGAAGCCTTCAAGTATAGAAAGCAGAGGTACGAAGTGATTCCCAGTTGGTCGTACGGCAGTTAAATGGGGAGTATGAAACCCGAGAGCCTAAAATGGAAGCATACAAGAATTTGGTTCTAAAGGAGGCCAAAGGGTTCCAACAAATAACCTTTTAACAGATTCCCAGAGGGGATAACTCCGTAGCAGATCATCTGGCTAACCAGGCCTCCACAGCAGGAGAAAGTATGACTCACACTGTATCAATTGACTTTATCATCCGATCAAGCTTGGAGCCCCCCGAAGAGGTAATGGTCATCCCATAGGAGCCAAGTTGGATGGACCCTATAACAGATTATTTGAGAACTGGTGCATTGCCTGAGTCAAAATCAGAAACCCGGAAGATAAGAATGAAGGCAACCAGGTATGCTCTGTACAACGGCCAACTATACCACAAGTCTTTCTCCGGACCATACCTAAGATGTCTCACGCCCTCTGAAGCTTCGGCAGTCATGGAAGAGATTCATGCAGGAGCCTGTGGCAACCATTCCGGAGGAAGATCTTTAGCCCATAAAGTTCTCACCCAGGGATATTTCTGGCCTTACCTGTCAAGAGACGCTGAGGTCTATACCCGACATTGTAAGAAGTGCCAATTTCATGGAGATGCCATTCATCAACCACCGAAATTACTAAACCCAACAATTGTCCCTCACCCCTTTGCCCGATGGGGTATGGATATTGTGGGTCCTCTTCCGCAGGCCATACGGTCAACCACACATGTTCTTCTGGCTATAGACTATTTTACCAAATGGGTGGAGGCCGAGGCATACCCCACCATAACAGGAAGCCATGTTATAAAATTCATCTAGAGCCACATCATCTGTAGATTCGGTCTACCCCGAACTATAATGATGGATAATGACACCAATCTTGATAACAGGAAGGTTCAGGCATTCCTGGCCAAGCATGGGATTAATCAGAATACTTCTTCCGTCGGCTATCCGCAAGGAAATGGGCAGGCCGAAATAACAAACAGAACAATTTTTGATACACTGAGGAAAAAGCTTGAGGATGCAAAAGGGGTATGGTTGGAAAAATTGCCTGAAGTGTTGTGGTCCTATCGGACCACTCCGAGGCAACCCATTGGGGAAACCCCTTTCGCCATGGCTTATGGGGCCGAAGTAGTTATACCGACCGAGTTAAGAGTACCTACTCTAAGAAGTCAGGCTTGGGAGGAAGGTCCAAACAATCAGCACCTTGCCCATAATCTAGATCTCCTAGAAGAAAGGAGAGAAGTTGTCGGGATAAGGCTGGCTGCCTATCAGCAACAAATCAGGGCGCGATTCAATCAGAAAGTCAAGAGAAGGGAATTCCAAATAGGTGATATGGTACTCAGAAGAAAGATTGGGATTGTGGGAAAATTACGAGAAATATGGGAAGGACCTTATATGATTGTTGAGGTTATCGGACGCGGCGCTTATCGGGTTCGGAAGAACGAGACAAGCCGCATGAAGTCCAACTCTCAGAATGCTTATCGATTGAAGAGGTATTATCCTTAGATAATTTTATTTTCCTGTTAAAAATAAAATAAAACCGTGTCTTACATACGACACATTTTCTGATTATAATAAAGCATATGTGCCCGATGTCCGGTACCTCTGCTTCATGATTCTCCTTTCAATAAAGATACATTCTATTTTTACACGAGTGTTCCATGTTCAATGTTAAAGTTTTCCTAAGTGTTTGAGTTCAAACATGATTTGAACTAACCAGATGATAAAATCCAGCCTCAGGGGTCAAATGCCCAAAGGCTCAATGTTAAAGTTTTCCTAAGTGTTTGAGTTCAAACCTGATTTGAACTAACTAGAGGATAAAATCCAGCCTCAGGGGCCAAATGCCCGAAGGCTCAATGTTAAAGTTTTCCTAAGTGTTTGAGTTCAAACCTGATTTGAACTAACCAGAGGATAAAATCCAACCTCAGGGGCCAAATGCCCGAAGGCTCAATTTTTATTAAAATTTTCCTAAGTGTTTAAGTTCAAACCTGATTTGAACTAACGAGAGGATAAAATCCAGCCTCAGGGGCCAAATGCCCGAAGGCTCAATTTTTATTAAAATTTTCCTAAGTGTTTGAGGTCAAAACTGATTTGAACTAGCCAGAGGATAACAGTAAGCCCCAAGGGCCAAATGCCCGAAGGCTCAATTATTTTCATAAATGATTAAGTTCAAACACTAAAGCCAGAACAAGAATAGAATAAACACTAAGGTGAGGGAAAAATTCTTCTTCATTGATAAAAAAGAAAGTTACAAAATTACCCTTCTGAGAGGAGTAAGTACAGATAAAATTAAAAAGCCTAAACTACTGATTGGGAGGATGATATTCCTCCCCCTTTAGGATGGCAGCGAACTTCTTCTTATTTTCAGAGGCAGGAGGGTTTTTGTAGGGCATAGGCACTCCCATGTGGGCATCAAATTCCTCTGCGGTCTTAAACTCCCGAGCTTCCAGAGGAATGTGCTCCATTTCGTGCCTTTGCCGCCAAGCTCTGGCCGATCGGAGATCACAGATGATGCAGTACCGGTTGTACATATCAAGACCTCCTAGGCAGCACACCTCTACTTTAGCCCACTCAAGAGCCAAGAGGTTCTCTGATTCTGCCAGGAGTTTATCTGATTCTGCCTTTTCAGCTGCCATTTTTTTATTAGCTACCCTTGCTTCTTCCAGCTCAGTAGCCAAGGCAAGTTTTTCAGCCATCAGAGCCCGCTTCTCTGCCTCACCAGTCTCCATAAGGATCTTCTGTTCTGAGACGGTCTGGAGAAGACCATCTTCCTCTTTGACTAGAGTAGTCCGGTGGGCGTCATTTTGCTTAATCTGGGCCTTCATACCGGCCATTTCCTTAACATCAGACTCTAAGATGTTGTTGTAGGCCTGAACCCCATAGAGAAGCTACACGAAAAAGACATGTCAGTACATGATGTGGCAATAATCAATAAACAAAGTTCCAAAAACGAAGAACAAGTGTATACCTCCATAACCATTATGGAAGTCTTCTTTGCCAGATCAGTCCTGGAGATTTTGGTATGAGCGGCCCTATCAGCTGGCGTCCAGATCCCTTTTTCCATAGCCCGAAGAGCGTCTGGCTAGGTAAGGGTAATATGGTTAGCACAGACCGGAGTCCCATCCAGTAGAAGGAACTTCGGTTCCCAGGGAATTAAAGTACGGGATGCCTCCGGAGCTTGGGGGAATTACTTATTGAAGCATTATCAGCTTGAGTTCTGGCCCTCTTAGCAGCCAATCCACTAGATCGGGTCCTGATAACTGAAGGATTTATTGGAGGAGATTGGGGTGGAGCTACCAGAGTCTGTGTTGGTGGCACTACCGGGCTCTGAGCAGGAGGAGGTACCGAAGCCGTCGGCGGTGCTGTCGAGAAGGGTACAACATCAACCAGGGTGACCCCTTCGGGAACCTGAGGGCATCTGGCAGAAAGGGGTTTGTCTGGCAAGTCCATCCTGTCAACAGTAGCGCCCAAATTAGAAATTGACTCCAGATTTTCCAAAGTCAGCAGGTCAGTAGCAGATCGGGCTTTGCCCCAGACATGGGTTTTCAAGAGGCCTATACGTTGTTTTATGAAGGTAAGGGGAATGTCCCTATGAATGTCCCTATCCTCATAACCCAAAAATTTGTAGGCATAATCCCCCCGATGAAGGTCACAGTGTTCGCAAAGGCAAGAAACTTTATGAAGGGGGCGGTAGGTGGGCAGACGGATGGCACCGAAAGTATTCGGGATCGGGAATATACGCGAAAAGGAGTAAGACCAGTTGCCACTCACAACTACCATTCTTTCCTTCCATCATTTATCAGACTTTTCGGTGTCAGTACATATGCTCCGGCCTTGGAAGGGAAAGAGATTGTATATACCCTTACTCGTTCTGGCATTCTGGAAGAAGTAATAGAGGAACAGATCGGCTAAACCTAAGTTGAGATCCAGGTCCCTATTATACAACAGGAGCATGGATATAATCCTAAGGCTGTTCGGGTTCAGCTGAAGGGGATGCAAACCTAGCATAAAGAACACATAGTGAAAGAAAGGATGAAGGGGGAACCTTAAAACCCTAAGGTGAGATGCTAATAGCAGAATGCTACCAGGTGTTAGTCCCTACTCTTAGTAAAGTCTAGGTAACCTGGGTAAGGGGATACATCAACATCCCTAGGTACTTGGGTCTCTACCCGAAGATGTTTAACGTCTACTTCAGGTCGGACTCTCTTAAGTGGGGCCACTACAAACGGCTCAGCGGATTTGGGTTTTACAGGTTTGTTTATTGATGAACCCGGAAGGTCAGTGTTTTGGGGAGTTGTTTTTGAGGTTCCTTGGCGATTGGACTGAGAACTATCACTACTGGTGGGATCGGTGCCAGTGGTAGAAGACAGAACGACTTCCTCTATCGACCGGGTGTCGTCACTATCAGACATGGTACTAAGAAAGGTAGAAGAGACAGAAAGGGGGCAGAGGTGAAGAATAAAGAAAAAGGAAAATACCGTCTGACTTACTCAGATAAAGGCGACAGGAAAGCTTCTTCTGTGCTACTGGAGGATTTGAACTGACCAAACGAGGAATATTTCAGGAAATAGAGAGAGATGTATTGCATAGACGAAAGTTGAGAGCATGTAATTGCAAAGAATGAATGGTGAAATAAAGTAGCCTTGAGAGAGTATTTATAGAAGGAGAGAAGAATGCCAATAGGTTGCACAAAACCCGAAGGTCGTGCAACCCACGATGAGCCGTCGTGGTGCTAAGATTGAGGAAGTAATGACCATTCATTTCAAATACTAATAAATGCTTAGTAATGATTGACAGCCTACCGGCCATCATTTCCTATAAAGGTGCATGTATGTATATATGTGTGTATATAATGTGATTCAAATTTTCGGTCATGGAATTTAAAAGAGAATCACAAAGCCCATAACCTCAGGGGCCTGTGTAATAGATGAAAATATACAAGACCCAACTAAGATGGGCCACAGGACTGATGGGCCGAAGACGGATGGGCCGAGGACGGATGGGCCGAATAAATAAATTGGCCCATGGAATAATCTAGTAGATGAGTGATTCATAAGTCAGGAAATTGTCCTATTATGGAATAAAGAATCCAAAAAAGGGTAGAGTTTATCAAATCCCCTGATTTAAGGGATTTGATAAACTTGGGTAATTGGGCTTGACCCATTTACCATGATTATGTATAAATACATGACTTTGATGAATGAAGGAGGACCCAATTTTTTACCCCAATTATTATTGTGTAATTTTTCTGCATCTACAGGCCACAAATTAAATTAGTTAGCTCAATCCTTATTGGGTTACTTTAAATTATTTGACTTAAGTCCAAATCCACTTAGTTAAATAAAAGATATAATTATTGAACTATAAAATTATTTTAATATTATAATTTGATAATTATCACAAAAAGGGACACATGTCATCATTCTATTGGTTCAGGTTGTCTATAAATATAGTCATGATGAAGAATGGAAGGAATAGGAGAATTCATGTGAAAATCAAAGAAGCTCTCTCAGAGCAAAAATACAAAATTCTACAAACACTTTTCTCTCCCAACAAGAAATCAAGAAGAACAACAAGCACATCCAAATCGTATCGTTCTTTTCCGTGATTCAACAAATTTAAAGAATCACTTAAATCCAAATATCAAAGACGAAGAACAACAAGCACATCCAAGTCGTGTTGTTCTTCCTCAACAAATCAAGAAATCAAACAAAACTGTTTGAGATCAAGCTTCATCAACACTCGACCAGAAATCAAAGAAAACGATTCAAGATCAAGCATGACTGCCCTTGAATCTCTCTCCACAATCGGTTCAAGAATAAGCTCCGACAGCCCTTGGATCTGACCAACAAAGGAGATCGACTCAGATGATTAATATTCTTTCTTATTGTAAAGAATTAAACATAGGATTGTACCACCATTTATTCATTTATTAATAAAATTTTGATTTGTCGCATCTTTCGTTCTTATATTTTCGAACTCGAAATTTGTTGTCTACAAATTTTTGGCACGCCCGGTGGGACCCCTCTGCCTTTCATCTCTTTCTCCTACGTTAAATTCGCAAAGCTTATCCTTGTCAAAATCTACGGCGTCCCCGAAGGTTCAAACGAGCAAGAAAGACAACGGTGCAAAGACTTTCGTCAAGGCTGTCACAAAAAGCCCAAAAATCTGCCTATGGAATCGTCTGCAAATCCTGCACAAACAATGCGAATGTCTGCAAATCCTACACACACGATGCGACCGTCTGCAAATCATCCACAGACGACGCGATCGTCTACAAATCCTACATACATGACGAGACGGTCTACAAATCCTTCAAAGATGATGGGACAGTCTACAAATCTTGCACAGACGACGCGATGGTCTACAAATCCTTCACAAATGACGGATTCATCTGCAAATTCTATACATACGAAGAAATCATCTACAAATCCTTCACAGACGACGAACTCGTCAGGGCCATTTGCAAATCCTGCGCAGACGATGAAATCGTCTACAAATCTTTTACAGATGACGGAATCATTCGAAAATCCTTTACAGACGAGATCACAATATGTTCGTTCAGAAGTCCGTCAACAAGAACCCACATCTGAACATGTGGGTAACCAGACTAATCATCATTCGTCAAGTTCGTCATTATTTTTCCAACAGCTGCAAGACAAGAAAAACGGAAAGAACAATGACAAAACATTAAAGAATGCTATGAAAGAGTCCATCACAGTTGCTGCTACACCAGTGAAGAATTTTGCAAAAGATAAACAAAAATCAGCAAATTATGGTGAAGGTCAAGTCCTCCAAACTTGTCAAGGATGAATCTTTCTTTTCTTTAGGGGCAAGAAATAATGTTCTTCCAACTTGAAAGGATCAATTTTACTAAGGAAAATTACTATCAAAACGTATTTCTGATAGTCATCCAAAAGCCTTCTCAAAGGTTGGATGAACTAAAAGTTCAAACTCAAGGTTGACCCATCCAAGACTAAAGAGCTTTTTCTGACTTAGTCATTATGCCGGTCATGATGACTACTACTACTTCAAACGAAGAGCAATTAACGATTATGACTTGTGAAATTGAAAGATTGCAAAAGACGATCGACGAACAAGATCTAAAATTTGACTCGCTAGTGGAGAAGTTAAAATTGCATAGCATTGCCGAATCAAATGAATGTCAAATTTTTCATGTTGATTCAACACCTAATGTTACTCCCGTTGAAAACAAAAGTCATACATCTGTCACTGCTCAAATGGCTAGTCAAACAAATCAAGATGTCTCCATCGCCTCGCTCTCTATTAAACAACTTTAAGACATGATAATTACAAGCATTAGAGAACAAGTTGGTGGCGTCACTAAAAGTACTTCCACGTACTCAAAGCCTTACACCAGAAGAATCAACGACTTAAAACTTCCTCCAGGGTATCAACCACCAAAGTTTCAACAGTTTGACATACGAGGTAATCCAAAACAACATGTCGCCCATTTTGTCAAAACTTGCAATAATGTTGGCACATACGAAGACCTCTTAGTCATGCAATTTGTGCACTCCCTAAAAGGAAATGCATTTGATTGGTACACAGACCTCAAAATATGAAGTATTGACGGTTGGCAAATGATGGAATAAGAATTTCTCAATCGCTTCTATAGTACTCACAGAATAGTGGATTGTTCGTCGATGACGGTTGGCAAAGGAATGACGAACGTGTGGTTGACTATATTGAACGTTGGAGAGCTCTAAGTTTTTATTGTAAAGACCAAATTTCTGAGATCTCTGCAGTTGAAATGTGCATGCAAGGCATGAATTGGGAGCTTCTCTACATCTTACAAGGAATCAAGCCAAGTACATTTGAAGAACTTGTTACTCGAGCACATGATATGGAGCTTAGCATACCAAGTCATGGTGCTAGAAAATATGTTCCTAATGTTCTTGACAATTTCTTTAAAGACAGGAAAATTCAGTTTGACAAAAAAGAAGTTGAGTCTAATGACGAAGAACTTGCGTCTAACAACGAATAAACTAAGTCCGACGATGGAGAATCTGAGTCTAGTGGAGACGAATAAATTGAGTCCGACGATGAAGAAATAGGGTCTGATGACGAAGAAAGTGAGTCCGACAGCGACGAAGAAATTAAGTCTGACGACAAAAAAATTGAGCATGATGACGAAGAAAATATACTGTCAAGTTCAGATGATGAAATAACAACATCATTCATGACGAACATTGTCATTAAAGATTTACATGACAAAATTTATCTCGTCACGTGAGCAACTTTGTCTGAAAAGGCTAAGTCACCGGGGGCATCCAGTTAGAAAATCTTGGTAAAAGATGAGACTCGTCAAAGATCATCAACTCTCAACCAAACGAATTTTGAGAAAGTTCTCTTAAATCGTCAAAAAATCAAATTATCTTTAACATGTCACAAGGTAGAAAAATATGAGATTGTGTTAATAGTCAACCTCCCTATGGTTCCTTACTTATGAGACTGCATTAATAGTCAGCCTCGCTGTGATTCATTAAGTGTTTGTTTGGCACATGGGTTTGGTACCAAATTTTTGGTTTAAGGTTAAAATTGTAACCCAACCCATGTTTGGCTGGTTGGTTTTGGGTCCAAAATATTGCTCCATTGTGTACTAAATGAGGCTTTTTTCAACCCATCTCAATACATGGTTTTACATGGTGTGGTTCCTATTTGCTCAAAACCAAAACCATTTTGGTGTACCATTTTGAAGCCCAAACCAATCCATGGTGTACCATTTTGAAGAAACACAATTTTTTGGAAATTGGAAGTCATGTTTAAATTCGAAAAAAAAAATATAAATTTCAAGAAATATATATATAAATTTCAAAAATAATGTTGAAATTTCGAAAATAATATATAAAATTAGAAAATATATATATAACTTCCGAAAAAAATACATAAAATTCCAAAACAATATATAAAATTAGGAAATATATATATAAATTTCGAAACATATATATAAAATTCGAAAAGAATATATAAAATTTGAAAACAATATATTTTTTTTTCGAAAACAGTATAATATAAACGATTAAGGTTAAGGTAAGTAAATATAGAGGACACAACCGTCCAAGTAGTTTAATATAAGCAGTTTAATATAAGTATATAGGACACAACCGTCCAAACAGTTTAATATAAATGTGAAATTGAATTACTAAAATAAATGTTTAAATTACTGAAAATGTAATTAGATTTTACAAATGATAGTTTCAAATTGAAAATTACAATTGACTTGGATAGACAAACTTACAAGTGGATGTGAGACAATCCATTTGGGTTCGGAGGTTTAGAAATCTTGGAGAAGAGAAAAGAGATAGAGAGATTACAATGAGAGAAAGACTGGAAACTAAAATCTAATTAAACCATTACATTTGATTGCTTATATAGAGAATATAACCAAGTTACTGTGGGTTTTTGCACTGTTGACTTTTTGACTTTCGGGGCAGAGAACTGTTTCCTTTTACTGTTTGTAATAGTAGTCTGTCGGTACTGTTAAGTACTATATTTGTCGTTTGTGCCGACGGTTTACTGTAGCAAAAAGTCATTATTCACTATTCTTGTCTTTTTGTGCCTTTCTTGTATCTTTTGACTTGAGCTTGACTTTTCCCTTCCTCTTAATCTTTAGATAGATCGAAGGGATCTTGGGCATCCTGGTATGGCCTGTATTTGGATTTTGTAGATGATTCATCTTCTTCATCACTACTTGAAGCTCATTCTATTTGGGCAAAGAGCTTTTCCATTATCTCTTTGAGCTTAGCTTTGGAAGTTGACTTCTTGGAGGCTAATTTCTTGACTGCGGTTTCTGTAGATGAACTTGACTATGCTGTTTCAAGGACTTGTGTGACCGAGCTAGCCTTGAATGACTGAGAAACTTCTTTTGGGAATTCGAGTTGGACTTGTTGAATGATTCTTTCGATTTTGAAAGGATCCCACCATTTTGTATAATGGACTCTACATATTGTGTCAGTGTCACCTTTAAGGGTGTAATGCCATTTGAAAATCCAAGGGATTTTGTATTTTTTGGCGAAAATTAGTAGTAGGGGGAATTGATGGTCATAAGAAGGGACTTTGAACTTAGTTTCAAAATAAAGGATTTTTTCCCAGAGGATTTCAGGAATAATATCGTCATCTGGGCCATGGTCATTCCATCACTCAACAAACCAAGACAGGAGTTGACTGTTAAATTTACTATCGAAATTGACGAACCAAGAATGACTAAATGTTTCAGCTTGAAAAAGAAAATTTTTGAACCAAGCATCTATGTAGTCATAATAAGTGAATGAGAGTGAGTTATCTAACTTTTTGGGCTCAAAGGGATGTTTTCCCCATTCTTTAAGGGAGACAAACCTCAAAATGTACAGAGAGTGGTAAATGAATTTTGTTGGATCATTTTGATCAGGGACAAGTTTGATGAAGACATATTTTGTTTGGTAAAGAATGTCTCTATAATATTGCAAGTTGTGACTAGGGGTGTGTGGTATCCAATGAGAATTTGGGGGAAAAAACTATTTTACTAGGGCAATTGAATCATTTATGTGAGAAAAATGAGGTTCGATGAAGAAAAGGGTATGATAAGTTTTTTGAAGATATTCTGATTTTCCTGGAGGGTTGTATCGGGGGAGAGGTGGAGTATTGGTGACTGGGGCATGGATTGTGAAAGGATCATGCGGAGTAGTTAGTGCTGAATTTATTTACTAAACCGAGGGAAGTAGAAGGTTCAATTTTAACTAGGGGAGGGGGTTGGACCGGAGGGAGCCCTCCTTTGGGACGTGGTTGTGGTTGTCTATTTGCCATCAGGGTTCTGCAAAAATTCTCTGGTAAGAAAATATGGGATTGAATTGTCACATCCACGAATGTATTCGATATCAAATTGGAAAATGCTTAAAATCGACTGCCATCGGGCAAAAATATGCTTAACAACTATATTTTTAACATATTTTTCTAAAACATATTTGGCACTTTTGCAATCAATTCGAAGTAAAAAAATTTGATTTAAAATATCATCTTGGAATTTACTGATACATAGAACAATTGCAAGAATTTCTTATTTAATAGTGCTATAATTACTTTATGTTTTGTTCCATACTCCAGAATGGTAACGAACTAGCTGTTCTGGAGAAGTAGGGGAAAGTTTTTGTTTTAAAATGCCTCTGTAACCAATGTTGGAGGCATCAGTTTCAATGATTTTGAAAGAGTTGACTAAAGAAATTCCTAAGCAAGGAAGAGTTTTAACATATTTTTTAATGTCCCTAACGATAGTTGTATGAATATCAGTCCATGAAGGGGGGTTTGACTGTAAACGATTGAAAAGTGGTTTACATTGCTTTCAAAGATCTTTGTAAAATTCAGCAATGTAATTTAAAGAACTAAGGAACCGTTGTAACTGAATTTTATGAAGAATTTGGTCTGGGAATCCTCCCATGCATGCTTCAACCCCCACATCTCAAGTCACCATTCTTTATCAACCGTTCAACAAATACAAAGTGATGCAAAGCCTTGCCTATAAATAGCCAGCAGCCGGATGAAGAAAAACATCAAGCAATACACCAAGTATAGAGACAAATACAGAGTCAGCCTGCAAAACCCATTTGCAGAAGGAAAATATATAGAGAGAAATTGTGAGGCAATTTGGATGAGAATGAGATTTTATTCAAACTCACAAATTGAAGATTTGTTTGTAATCCCATTATTCATATAGTGGAAGTTGATTCTCTTTCGTGGACGTATATCTCAAATTGGACCGAACCACGTATATATTTAGTGTCGTCTTTTTTCTTACATTCTTATTTCATTTTTTGGATCTCTTAATCCCAACAGTTTTAAGCCCAAAAAGTAAAGTCACCCTAAATAGTAGACCTGTCAATGGATCGGATTTTGATCCGAATCCGATCCAATTAGCCGGATATGGATTGAAAATAAAATCCGATAACCTGATTAGGATCCGAATCCGATAATCCGATTTCTTAACAAATTGGATTTGAATTTATGTCAATCCGATCTGATAATAACCCGATCCGATATATAATATATTTATATATATAAATATATATTTGATATTTTTATGTGTATATATTTAATATTGTACATGTATATAAATCTTAGTTGTTAATTATTTTATTATTCATTAATAATTATTGATCATAAATACAATTATTAAAAATGTGAATAATTTTAATGTTTCAGTATTTCTTGATTTTTGTATTTTTTAATTAGATAATCGGATCGGATATCCTATAATGAAGAAATTCGAATATGAATTAACTAAGTAAAAATTCGTCGAATTATAGGATTCGGATCGCGGATCGGGAGTTTTTGTCATCCTTATCAATAGACCTATCAATAATCCGATTATGATTCGAATCCGATATTAACCGGATATTGATTGAAAATAAAATCCGATAACCCGATTAGGATCCGAATCCGGTTTCTTAACAAATTGAATTTGAATTTAATTGATTCGATCCGAATCCGAATCCGAATCCGATCCATTGCCAGGTCTACTAAATAGTAATTGGACTGCCACATCAAGGAGAATTTAACTAATTGAGATCACCTATATAAAAGGAGGAGAGATATATATACATCATGTCCATATGTAGGGGTGGCAATTCGTGTCAACGGGTCGTGTTCGGGTCGAACCCGAAATGACACGAACACGAAATGACTATACACAAACACAACACGATTAATAATCGTGTTGAAATTATTAAACACTAACACGACCTGTTTAAATAACAGGTAACACGACACGACCCGTGTAACCCATTTAAAAAATTGGGTCGTGTCGGGTTCGACCCGACACGAAATTTTTGACCTGTTTTAAAAAAAAACTAATTAACCTTAAGTAAAATAGAAAAATAGAAATCAGTTTCCTGATTTATACATCAATATCTTCAACGTCAATTTGGATTTGATTAGCTTTAACACAATACAATCAACAATTTAGATAAACTTAAAATATAAATATAAATGTAACATTACAAATTACTTCAATAAAATATAAATCAAGTTTACAATGTTCCATTCTTTTGATTATACAAAAAATTGATTATAAATCAGTTTCCTTCTCCAAGCTTATCACCCGACAAAATCAACTGGCACTGCTTCGTACTTTTTACACTTGAAACCTAGATAAAAAAGAAGATAAATGCTTTCAGTCATTAACTTAAACCAAAAAATTAGAAAAATTATAAAAAGAATTAACTAAACATATAATTTGTCTCATTCAAAGTTAATAGAGCATACCGGAGTTAGTTGAAGAAATATCTATTGAACACGTCTTCATTACTGAAAACGGACTGAAAGACTTCACGTACCTAACAATCATGTACAAATCCATCCCAAGAACTACATAAGGTTGAAGCCAAAAAAATACAACAAAGGATTTGAAGTGCCCATATTTAATTTAAGTACCGTTTGGAGTACGTAAGTGATGATCTGAGCAACGATACTTCTGCTAGCTCCGACAAGCCCAGTTAAAGTATTGACTTCTTTCATACAGGGGTATTCCAAGCCAAATGTTACCTCACTTCCACCAGACAGAATCTTATGCTATAGGAAAATGAACACAGAATTATCTAGAGAACAAATTAGACATCTAAATTTTAAAGTAGTGTTACAATCAAATCTCTTTTTTTCTGATAGGAAGCATTAACCACATTCATGCACAGGACAAATTTTTTTTATATTACTCACAAGGATGATTACCTTTTGTGTGGCACACATGACAAGCATTGAAGCAGAAGAAAGATAAATAAATTCAGAATTAAAGAAGCAATCGCTAATGTAAATTGCAAACCAACTTTTAATTCTAATGAGATGTGCATTTGTAGACACTAATATAGACGCTATTAAATATGTGACTGGTATGATTGCAATTGACAACGGTGCAACTTCCAAATCCTACATGGAAGAAGATTGCAGTTCAGAAAGTTATAAATTATATCAGACTTTAAAATGTGAAGATAACTTCCAAAACACAACATAAAAATATCCAACCGTAATAAGTGCAGAAATATAGGCAAAATGCTTAAACTAACAGTTAAAAATCTTCAGGATTGTAAGCTTACCACAGAAGATTTCCCCTTAAAAAGCCTAAGCATTGTCGGTGCAGGTGAATTTACAGGAATAGCAATTGTGACATCATAAATGGCTGGAACAAAGGAACGCATGTGACTTACTGCTGTAACAAACCCCTGAAAGCAAAGTGTTAGTATAATCAGATTTTTTAGGCCAAGCTCGATAATATATGCTTGTGAATTTGAGGCACAAACAATTGATTACCATGCAGTCAAAGAACTACAGAATTACAATTCCCAACTAACAAGGATCCCATCTTACAAGACAGCTGAATGGAGGCATGGCTCCATTCTCCTGTCTGACTTACTGCAAACACTTGTGGATAAACAATTCCACTTTAAGCTAAATCGATAGCTGTGTTGTGCATGAACTGCAACTGACAACTAGCTCTGTCAAGGCAACCTGTATTCAGATTCAGAAAAGAAAGAAAAAAAATTAGTTCGGATAAAACAAGCTTTATTCAAGATATGAGCACCACAAATTTCCTTAAAATTGAGTAAATTTATACCTCCTGATCAAGCATTTGCCACACATTTGACATCAGAGTATGATTTTGAGCAAGCAGGGCAAGAATACATGCATCCTCAACAGCTTAATATAAAAAATATACATCAGAGTATGATTTTGAGAAAACAGGGTAACACAAGCTTTTTGATATGGATCAATGAAGAAGGCATAATCAAAAGAAACACTGTCTCATGATAGCACCAAAAAGTAGTTCCAAAAAGGGTTTCACTTGAGCAAGAGCTAAAAAAACTCAAACAATATAAGTTATATAACGAATTAAGCATATTTTATTTAGTACAACATTAACTATATATTACCATTATTAATACCTTATTAATCCTTAACAGCACAAGGTCACTTGTGCTGAAGGAGTGTTCTCTTCATTACGCAAAGTTAGATCATCAAACTCAACAAGAAGTTCATCCAATTGAAGTTGCGCGCTCTCTTCATTTAAAATGCACAAAAACAAATTAATATAAAAAATAACAAAATCAAATTTATTTTAAACAGTGATAAATTTTGTTGACTACCTTTCAAATTAAACAGCCAATCTTTAGTGCATACCAAAGCCTCCACATTCTCAGGTTTAAGAGATTTACGAAATTGATCGAGAATTCGGCCACCAATACTAAAAGCAGCCTCGGAAGTAACTGTAGACACCGGAACACTTAATACATCGCGAGCAATGCGAGAAAGTATGGGATACCTGAATTGATTAGACTTCCAATAGGCAAGCACATCAAGATCCACTTTCCTGTCAACCTTTGGTTCATCCAAATACAATTCCAATTCTGATTTTTGACCACTACTAAACTTATCACTTTCAAAACTATCAAATTCCTATATAAAAAGTAAATAAAAAAAGTAAGCAAATAGTTCAAATAGTTAGAATAAATAAATTATAAAATAAATTTTAAATTACCTGCATGATATCTCGACTTTCTTTTGAGAAAAGAACATCTTCTCTTTCATGAGAATCATTTCCAACTTGTTGTGGAGAGAATATATTCATATACTCATGAAAAAAATTATACAAGTTGTCCCGCACTTTTTGGCTCTCTATAGAGTTATCACCATAAACCTTAGAATAACTAAAAGCCACAAATCCAAGTTTGTAACGAGGGTCTAAAATTACAGCAATAACAAGTATCATGCTGAATTCTGACCAATACTTTGCAAACTTTGAGTACATTTGTTTGGTCATTGTAGACAAGAACAAATCTGGGCTGTTCTTTTCAGTTAGCAATTTTCGTTGAACTAAGAACACTGCTGGAAAATACAGATTTGTTGTAGCATATTTTGTTCTAGAAAAAACTTTGGTAACATTATAAAACTCTCCCAAGAAGTTGTTGATCTTCTATACTTTGTTCCATTCCGCAATAGAGGGACAAAACTTATAGTTTTAGTCACTTAGTGCCATGTGACAAAATGCACGACGATAATAAATTACACACTCAACCATCATAAAGGTAGAATTCCATCTTGTAGAAACATCTTGCCTCAAACCTTTTTTAGAATCTAAAGAGACATGAGAGACGCATTCAAAGAACTTTTGTTTTCTCCCCGGAGAACCTTTAACATACTTAACACTTTCACGAATCTTAATGATTGATCCATCAATTTCTTTCAACCCATCTTGCACAATTAAGTTTATTATGTGAGCACAACACCGAATATGGAAGTATATACCACCACTAAACAATGCATCATTTAAATTTAATTGACACTTCAACATGTCAACAAATGAAGTATTTGAGGAAGCATTGTCCAATGTGATTGAAAACAGTTTACTCTCAATCCCCCACTCGGTTAACAGTGTGTAGACTTTTTCATTAATGGTCACATTATTGTGCGGTGATGGCATGTAGCAAAAGTTTAAAATTATTTTCTGTAAATTCCAATCATCATCTATAAAATGGGCAGTGAGACACAAATAACCTTCAGTGGTTAAAGAAGTCCACAAATCAGATGTCAAGCATATTCTACTATGAACTGATCCTAACAAGTCTCACAGCCGACCCTTTTCATTTTTATACATCCTTAAGACATCAGCCTTGGCAGTATTTCTACTAATAGACTGAAAATCGGAACATAAGTACCGGAATACAGCTCTAATGCCCTCATACTCAACAAATTGAAATGGCAGTTCATGCATGACAAGAGCAACAATTAATAGTTCACGAAATTTAACAGGATCAAATTTGGATGACTTGATGGCTAAATCATGAGATATAAGAATCTGACCTACATCACGTGAGTCCCTTCTAACACACTTATCCATATGCCGCTTCAAATTTCCAGTTCCATACGTACTACTAGCCAAATACACCCTCCCACAAAGCTTGCATTTACATCTTGGCTTGTTGTCAGGTTGAAGAGGAATCATCTAAAAAAAGCCCCAAACATTTGAGGTAAATCGCCTTTTTTGCTTCTTTGCTGCCTTTTTCCCTTTGGAATCTTCATAATCTCCAACAACCTCTTCAACTTCATCATCACTTTCATCAATATCTTCAACGTCAATTTGGATTTGAGCAGCTTCCATCTAAAAATTTAGCAAAATAGCAAAAAAATTAAAAAAAATAAGAACTAAGAACACTGCTGGAAAATACAGATTTAATGCAAAATGAAAGGAGTTTACTAATAATAGCATCTGATGAAAGATAAGGTTCCTGTATTACAATAGATGTATCATTTGTTTAAGCAAGTTCACTGGATCTCCTTGAGCATGATGGCGACCTCATGAGGATTAATAGACCAAACCACATGATCCAAATAATTGTGTTATTTTATTTTAAATTTTACTTGCAAGTTAAGTGGTAATTTATTTTAGTTTATAGTAATATTTAATTATATAGCTATTTAATTTTGGCTACCTAAAACATAATAATTTCCATTCCAATTTTTGACACTTATTTCTCAAAACAATCATTTGAGAAAAAGTCCAAGAAAAACATTAATAAAACTAGTACTTTATATTTAATTTCTTAAATAATATTTTCTTCGCCCTCTACCAATAGTTGATTTTATCACTTTTGGTTGTGGTTTCAAAAATCAATATCATATAATTTTTAACTTCTTCAAATTATGCTTATTGCATTAAAAACACTCTTCTGTTATATGTAAATGTCTATTATTATTTTTCATATTTTTATTATAATATACTTGTTTACATATGTTCTTCATTATATATATATTTTCATTGTAAACTCTCATTTTATATAATCACACCTCTAAATCAATATCTACATTTGGGATTTTTATTTTTGAAAAACAAGCAGACTATATAGTCTGTCCAATGCGTGTTATTTAACTTATTTCTAAGGTTAGCTTACCAAATATCATTATTTTAATTTTAATATAAGTTATCCATTGACACTGCCATATTAAAATTGATATCGAGTTGAAACATCAATGAATAAAAATCATTGAACGTAATCAGGGACCCTTATATTTGATTAAATAATTAACATAAATAAATAAACATTAAACTTTACAAACAAAACAAAGAACCTAAATAATTAACATAAATAAATAAACATTAAACCATAAATAAAGAAGAGCGAACCCAGATGAAGGAGACAAGACGCTTCCACCGAGAGCTTCAAGTGTTGCGAACAAAACCAATAGTGAACGACTTCAAATCTATGAGCGATGTTGAGAGAAATGACGCGAGAGTGATGTTTAGATCTAGGGTTTGAGAGCGAGGTTGAGAGAACGGCGCACGATCTAGGGTTTGAGAGCGAGGTTGAGAGAACGGCGCATGATCTAGGGTTTGAGAATGAGCGAGGTTAAGAGAACGGCGCACGATCTAGGGTTTGAGAAGGAGCGAGGTTGAGAGAACGGCGCACGATCTAGGGTTTGAGAAAGAGCGAGGTTGAGAGAACGGCGCACGATCTAGGGTTTGAGAAGGAGCGAGGTTGAGAGAACGGCGCAAGATCTAGGGTTTGAGAAGGAGCGAGGTTGAGAGAACGGCGCAAGATCTAGGGTTTGAGAAGGAGCGAGGTTGAGAGAATGACGCACGATCTAGGGTTTGAGAAGGAGATCTAGGGTTTGAGAATGAGTGAGGTTGAGAGAATCTAAGAACGGCGCATAAGTCTAATTTGAGAGTCTAAGAGTGTGTATGACTATATGTCATATGTGTGTTAGTAACTTAGTGTGTATGTGTGAGCCTGTGAGGGACTCGAGGGAGTAATAATTGAGTATATCATATTAGGGTTTAGACTTTAGTTAGTGGGATTTGTTTGGGTATAGGGTTAGGAGTGTCCACTAGAGGGTTATGATTGTTTGGGTAAAAGTTTAGACTATCTTAGGATTTATAAAATTTTGAAATTTTGTCTTTATTGATATTTTAGATTTATAAAATTAATTAAATATATAAAAATCAAATTACCCTAATATTTAAACTATATATATATAATTTAATTGAGTGAAATTGATAAAATCTCCAATTCAAAGTAGTTTAATTGAATTAAATTAAGTGGAATTGATAAAATCTCCAATTCAAAGTAGTGAAATTGACTTCAATTGAGTGAAATTCAGTAAATCTCAAAGTCAAAGTAGTTTAATTGAGTATAATTGATAAAATCCTCTATTTAAGATAGTGAAATTAAGTTCAATTGAATAAACCCCCGATTCAAAATAGTTTAATTCAATTAGATTAAGTGAAATTGACAAAATTCACAATTCAAAGTAATTAAATTAATAAAATCCTCAATTCAAAATAGTATTATATAATTTAAATATCGTTAAGTAATTTATCTATTTTAAAAAAAAAATTATTATTATTCTATTTTTAAAAAAAGAGATAATTAAGTAATTTATCGATTATATCCTAAATTTAAAAATATTAAATATCATTAGTATTTCGATACTTGAAATCTAATATAATTGCTTTTAAATTCTTTTTAATAGTCATATAATACTTAAATATATCATTCAAAATATTTTTATATTTCATATTTATTTTTATACTATATACTACTTTTAAAGCAATTCTGCTTAATTTTAATTATTAAGATTGAGACAAATCCATAATCAATAATATTAGTGAATTCGATAACATCTATTATATAAACTCTTTAATAGAGGATTAAGAAATTCGAGTAATTAGTTATGAGATCAATTAGACAATATACCGAATAATTGTAACTATATTCAAAGTAGTTTAATTCAATTGAGTGGAATTGAGTAAATTCTCAATTCAAAGTAGTGATTTTGACATCAATTGAGTGAAATTCAATAAATCCTCAATTCAAAGTAGTTTAATTGAATTCAATTGAGTAGAATGGATAAAATTCCCAATTAAAGATAGTGAAATTGAGTTCAATTGAATAAATCATTAATTCAAAGGAGTTTAATTGAATTAAATTAAGTGAAATTGATAAAATCCCCAATTCAAATTAGTTCAATTGACTTTAATCGAGTAAATTAAGTAAATCCCCAATTGAAAGTAGTTTAATTGAATTCAATTGAATGGAATTGATAAATTCTACATTCAAAGTAGTGTAATTAATTGAGTAAATCTCCAATTCAAAGTAGTGATTTTGACTTCAATTGAGTGAAATTCAGTTGTAGATACAATATTTGCACAACACAAAAGATACTTTCTCATTACTCTTCATTGGATTATATACATTTTCCCTATGGGTTTTTGGCCTATTAGGACAACATTTTCTACTTTGGACTTTTGTCCTTACTTTCCACGTCAGCTATTTTGTCCCTATTCTATGACATTATCTTGAGCTACAAGTCTATTCTAGAATCTTCGAGTTACTTCTAGAATGTTCTTCGGGTCGGGCCACAAGATGGGCCTGGCGGTAGAATCTCGGGACGGAGCACAAGGCTGACGTGTTGGTCGGGTTGTGGTGTTGGAAAAGTGGCCGGATCATCGTCTCGGGTCTTTCATGGATCGATCTGGTCGGGATGAGGCTTTTATATGGGCCGGAAAAACTCACATGTACACAGGCCCTCTTTTAGCTCATGGGCCTTCTTTTCTATAGGCCCATTAGATGAAAGAATCTTAAGGCTCATCACAAAAAGCCTTTGAAGTTGGTGTGCGGGACGCGTGCCTGATGACGCGGAGGCGCATTTAATGCTACAGCTGTCGCCATCATTGCAAATTTGAACTTGTGGCTGAGATGGCATAGGTATGCGTGAAATGGGCCGGGTTATGTCGGTCCGGTACCCTGACCCGGGTAGATGAAACGTCATGCCTATATAACCTGCATACCATTCACATGCACCACACTTGCACTATTTTTTGTTCTTCTATTTTCATTTTCTCTCTGCCATTCACTCAAGCTCTTCGTGCAACCTCAAATCTATTCCCAAATCCACGTACCCTCCAGTTTGTCTCGTCAATCCCTGCAAATTCCAGCGACTGTGTTTGAGCATTTCATTGTGTGGAGAGTTTTGTGCCTTGCAGCGAAGTGTTTGACCAGACGCACCCATCTTTGCCTGTTGGTGCAGCCGCCGGCTTCTGCAAATAATTCGCCGGAGAAAAACTCAACGGGGGGATTGCCGGAATCCTCCTTACCTTTTTGTAAGTTTATTCTTCTCACTTTTATACCTTTCATCAAATATGTCGGGGAGTGATGACACTAGGTCGGTTAGTGACCTGCAACTGACAGACACTGACCTGACCATTACCGATCCCGAAGCCTCAGTAAGCACCCCCTCCGTAGAGATTACCCGAGTCATTAGGTCTAGTCCACCAGAAGTTACTCAGGACGCAGGGGGTCGAGTTGTAGAGGGTGATGCTGGGATTGATCAGGATCAGGATGTTGAGGAAGAGGAGAATTTTTGCACCGACCCCCTCCCGGCCAAATACAGGAAGGACGCTCAACTTAAGAGCCTCGGGGTTCCCGAAGGGGTGAAGGTTAGGCATTATCCTCGAGACAAAGACTTTAGGATTGGTGAGGGGTTGAAGGACGGGGAGATCTTGCTCTCCTCATTCTACCTAGCCATACTAAAGTTCCCCATACATCCTTTCTTCCTCTTGGCACTGGCGACTTTGGGTATGTCCCCCCTTCAAGTCGGTCCCAATTTTTATAGGATCCTGGCCATGATCTTACTGATCAACAAAGAATTGCACCTAGACCTAGGTTTGGACGAGCTTCTGTTTTCATATAAACTTCAAGAACATAAGGATAATAGGGGTCGGTACAACCTAACATTGTATGCTAAGAGGAAATTGTATGACAACGTCCCAACCTCCAACAAAGGATGGAAAGAAACGATAATAGTAGTGAGTGGTTAGTGGAGGCATCCCGACGCTATGAACATACCTGTCAGCCATGTTTTCCAACCGACCCGACTTCCTGAGTTTAAGAACTTTCATACCCGAACCTCTTGCCATTGTGACCTGTGCAACGATAAGTTGGGCATGCTAGTGATGGGCTTTCTTCAGGCTCCTCGGGAGAAAAGGAAAGTCGGGTATATAAGATCCCGATTTGAGTTGTTGCATGCCAGAATATGGAGTCAGGATTTATGGGATAGCCAGGTTTGCCTGACCAGGTATGTATTACAGGAGCTTGCATCGAGATCATCTGCACCGACGATCACCTCGGGTTCTGCAGCGACTACGTCAGGGGCGAAAAAACTGAAGTCCAAGTCATCAGGAACCGAAAAGCTCAAGAGAAAAATGTCTGGGGGCTAGCAGAAAAGGAAAGTGGTTACCATGCCCAAACTTTCAATCAAGAGGGCCAGAAAGGCTGACACTGGCTCTATATCCTTTGTTTGTGGGGTTGATGTCCCCCCAGTCTCTGAGAATCCTGTAAACAGTCAATCAGCGGGACCGACTGGAGGCCTTGCTGCCACGCCCCCTCCTCCTCCTCCGGTAGAGCATCCTCCGGTCACGCCCCCGTCCCCGCCTTCCCATGATCCACAAACGGGTGCATCAGATGCGATCGAGGTCGGGGACGATCATGCTCTGGTTCCGAGCTCAGCAGGTTTGGATCATAATCCTTCTCGGTCCGATCTTTAAGTCAGACCCAGCTCTAACCGAAGTGTAGCACTGGGTGTTCCTGCCTCAGTGTCGGATGCCAGGGATTTAGGCTTGGATGACGAGGATTAAGGTCAATCCCGACCTTCCAAGCTACGCACTGCTATCTCTCAAAATGTCAGGAAACAAGATCATAGGGAGATTGAGAAAGCTGCTGAGAATGGGAGAGAGGTTCCCCATGGCCCTGGGTTCAAGCTGGATACTAGGAAGGGCCATCCATATCTGTTTGTGGGGGACCAGACGATCGGGAATTCAGAAGCTCTGCGGGAGATGGCCCTGGGGGTATGGACCCCGGCCGATAGGTTGGCCATGGGTCGGTACGACAAGATGAGCCTAGCCTTGAACGGGCCCTGCAATGAGGGTAATATATTATTCATACATTTTGTACTTAGCTTCTATTTTACCCCTTATCTTTTGTGCTAACATTTTTTTTCTTTCAGATGCTTCACACTACTCAGGCGTACAATTACAAGCTTGAGGATGATGCTCGGGTCATAAACGCCCTGAATCGGGATGTTCAAGTCCACAAAGCTGGGTGTGCCAAAGCCTTGGAGCAGGTCGAGAAGACCAATGACAAGATCTAGTCCCTGACATGCAGGGTTGTTGCAGCTGAAGAAGGGCTCGCATCCGCCAAGGCGACGATCTCAGAGCTCGAGGGAAAGGCTCGGGAGGCTAAACAGATGGCTAATCGGGAAGCCCAGGCTCGGGAGGCCCTAACTCTCCAAGTGCAGGCCCTAACCGAAGAAGTTGAGAAGTTAAAGACTTCGGGGCTGCAGTTGCTTGAGGAGAAGGTCGAGGTCGAGAATGCATTAGGCGTGGAGAGATCTGGGGTAGAGATGTGCCACAAGGGTGGTAAACAGATGATCTCCCGCTTTGAGCTGACCTGCAAGTATCGTTACGAGCAGGGTTGGCGGGAATGCATATTAGAGCTTCAAAAGCCTGAGGGGGACAGATATATCCCGACTATAGAGGATCTCGATCTCAGTATAGGAGTGGGGCCTCCGTATGATGATCCCGAGCCTGAACCTGAGGACCTGGCGTTTGGCGAATTCCTTCAGGATCCCTTGCCAGCTCAGCCTTCTCATTCTGGCCTGGATGAGCCTCAAGCCACAGAAGGACAGCCCCTCGGGACCAAAGGCTCAGGCGGGAATGGAGGTCCTGAAGCGGTGGAATAGGGCTCTTTACTTAGTTTTTTGTCCCTTTTGATGTTTTTCCTTTTGTCTTTGTATCAGCCTTGGCCACTGGGGCCTTAATATAAACGAATTTACTCATTCACATTTTGTTGGAGGATATGTGTGATCCATACTTGTTTCTTTTGATAGGATGATAAGAATTGGGATTTTGAATTGTGACTTGGTAAAAAATAACAATTAAACCAGATAATAACCGTTGGGATTCAGAATTCGTATTAACAATAAAGAATGACAGTTATCGGGTCTGTGAAGATCTCTCGGGCACTTTGGGCCCATGGAGAGGATTCAACACTTAGGTTTTGTAAATGATATTTTGCAAAACCCGACCACTAGTGGGTCTGTGAAGATCCCTCGGGCGCTTTGGGCCCATGGAGAGGATTCAACACCTAGGTTTTCAAAACGATATTTTGCAAAACCCGACCATTGGTGGGTCTGTGAAGATCCCTCGGGCGCTTTGGGCCCATGGAGAGGATTCAACACCTAAGTTTTCAAAATGATATTTTGCAAAACCCGACCACTGATGGGTCTGTGAAGATCTATCGGGTGTTTTGGGCCCATGGAGAGGATTCAACACTTAGGTTTTCAAAACGATATTTTGCAAAACCCGACCACTGGTGGGTCTGTGAAGATCTCTCGGGCATTTTGGGCCCATGGAGAGGATTCAACACTTAGGTTTTGTAAATGATATTTTGCAAAACCCGACCACTGATAGGTCTGTGAAGATCCCTCGGGCGCTTTGGGCCCATGGAGAGGATTCAACACTTAGGTTTTCTAAACGATATTTTGCAAAACCCGACCACTAGTGGGTCTGTGAAGATCTCTCGGGCGCTTTGGGCCCATGAAGAGGATTCAACACTTAGGTTTTCAAAATGATATTTTGCAAAACCCGACCACTGGTGGGTCTGTGAAGATCTCTCAGGCGTTTTGGGCCCATGGAGAGGATTCAGCACTTAGGTTTTGTAAATGATATTTTGCAAAACCCGACCACTGGTGGGTCTGTGAAGATCTCTCGGGCGCTTTGGGCCCATGGAGAGGATTCAACACCTGGGTTTTCAAAACGATATTTTGCAAAACCCGACCACTGGTGGGTCTGTGAAGATCTCTCGGGCGCTTTGGGCCCATGGAGAGGATTCAACACTTAGGTTTTGGAAACGATATTATCATGGTGATTTCGATATTCGTGGAGATGATCGGGGAAAAATGGAACTTCTATTGCAGTCTTTTGGGCTCTAGTGTCCTTTCTTTACAGCAGCCAAATCAAAGTATTTCTAGGGATAATACCTCTTAAGTCGGGATGCATTCTGTGTATTAGGCTCCCTTCTGTTATCAGAATTCCTGAGTAATCTGTAGGCCCCGCGCCCAATCACTTCAGTGATGGTGTAAGGTCCTTCCCATGGCTCTTCGAGCTTATCCACGTGTCCGATCTTTTGTCTAAAAACCATGTCCCCGACTTGGAATCCCCTTGTTTTTACTCTCTTATTGAAGTGATTCCTGACCCGTTGTTGGTAAGCTGCCAGTCTTATCCCGGCAATTTCTCTCTTCTCTTCCACTAGGTCGAGCTCGTGAGCCAAGAGTTGATTATTTGATCTTTCGTCCCAGGCCAGTGACCTCAATATCGGGATGGCATACTCCATCGGGATAACGGCCCCCGCCCTATACGCCATAGCGAAGGGTGTTTCTCCGGTCGGTTGTCGAGGTGTGGTCCTATATGACCACAATACCTCTAGCAATTTGTCCAACCATGCTCCTTTGGCCTTCTCATGTTTCTTTGCCAGGGTGGTGAAAATGGAACGGTTGGTCCTTTCTGCTTGTCCATTGGCTTGCGGGTACCCTACCGAGGAGGTATTCTGATTGATTCCATGCTCGGCCAGAAACGACATGACCGGTTCACAGTCTAAATTTGTGCCGTTGTCCATCATGATGGTCCGAGGCACCCCAAACCTGCAGATAATGTGATTCCATATGAACTTGACTATGTGGCTGCCCTTTATAGAAGGATAGGCCTCGACTTCAACCCATTTGGTGAAATAGTCGGTAGCCAGGAGCACATGGGTATTTGACCTGATGGCTTTTGGGAGTGGTCCGACTATATCCATTCCCCATCGGGCAAAAGGATGTGGAACGATTGTCGGGTTCAAGAATTCTGGTGGTTGGAGTATAGCGTCACCGTGCATTTGACAGGCCTTGCATTTACGCACATATTCCTCTGTATCCCTGGACAGGTAAGGCCAAAAGTAACCCTAGGATAGGATTTTATGGGCAAGAGACCGGGCACCCGAGTGATTTCCACAAGCCCCAACATGTATCTCTTGCATCACTGTCTCTGCCTCGGAAGGAGTTACGCATCTCAGATACGGACCCGAGAAAGATCTTTTGTAGAGTTGTCCCTGGATGATCGAGTACCGGGCTGATTTCATTCTAATTTTTCTTGCCTCTGCCTTATCATTGGGTAGCGTCCCGACACTAAGGTAGTCGATTATGGGATCCATCCAACTCGGCTCTCGGGGAACTAGACATATCAGTTCATCGAGCTCTCGAATGCTTGGTGTAGTGATGAAGTCGGTCAGTACTACTCAGGTCATATCCTCACCAGCTGCAGACGCCTGATTAACTAAGTGGTCAGCAGAGGTGTTCTCTTCCCGGGGGATTTGGCTGAATGTTAGCTTTTGAAAACCTTCAGACTCTTTGAGCACTACTGTTCTATACGATTCCATTTTGGGGTCTCTGGTTTCGTACTCACTGGTTATTTGCCTGACTACTAGCTGGGAGTCACTGTATACGGATAGGGATTGTATTTGCAAGCTCTTGGCCAATCTCAAGCCTGATATAATCGCCTCGTACTCTGCCTCGTTGTTAGTGGCTGAGAATTGCAACTGTATCGAGGCCTGCAACTTAGTCCCGTCGGGAGTATGGATTTCCAGCCCGACGCCTGCTCCATTGGCGCTCACTGAGCCGTCCATAAATACTTTCCAGATTTCTAATTCAACGGGTTGATCATCTTCCTCGGTTTCTCCTTCTAATAGGAAATCGGCCACAGCCTGTCCCTTGATAGAGATTCTGGGAACGTAGGTTATATCATAAATCCCCAGCTCAATGGCCCATTTGGAGATCCTTCCGAAGAGATCGGGCTTCGCCATAAGTACACGAATGGGAGTGGTAGTGGGGACAACGATCTGGTGAGCTTCAAAGTAATGCCTGAGATGTCGTTTGACATTGATCAAGGATAGAACCAATTTTTCTTGTTTGTTGTATCGCGTCTCGGGATCGGCCAGTGCCTTACTGGTATAGAAGATGGGCATTTGGAGGTTCATGTCCTCTTTGATGAGTACGACACTAGTGGATACTGATGATACTGCCAGATACAAGAGTAGTACATCATCGGGCTCAGGGGTTGCAAAAATGGGAGGCTCGAGCATGTACTCTTTTAATCGGGATAGGGCTTTAGTTTGCTCGGGCCCCCACACTTCTCCCTTCTTTGCTCTGATCGCCTGGAAGATGGGTCGGCATCGGTCGGTCAGCCTTGCGATGAATCTGCTCAAGGCTACAACCCTTCCGGTCAGGACTTGGACTTCCTTGTGCGTGGCTGGCTCTTTTGTGTCGAGCAGAGCCTTCACTTGGGTCGGACTGGCTTGTATGCCCGACCGATCAACTATGTGTCCCAGGAACTGCCCCGATGACACCCCGAATGAGCACTTGGCCGGATTGAGTTTCATCCCATGTTTCCTCAGGGTATCAAATACTTTCCGGAGGTGTCCCAGGTGGTCAGTTTTATTCCTGCTCTTGACAATTGTATCATCAATGTAAGCCTCGACCACTGTGCCCATCATTCCTTTGAATATCTTGTTCACCAGTCGTTGAAATATGGCTCCTGCATTTTTTAGTCTGAAAGGCATAACTTTAAAGCAATATGTACCTGTTTCGGTAATGAAGGAGGTTTTCTCCTCATCAGTCGGGTCCATTGGGATTTGATTGTATCCCGAGTAGGAATCCAGGAAAGTTAATCTTTCATAGCCTGCGGTAGCGTCGACCATTTGGTCTATTTTGGGTAGGGGGAAACTGTCTTTTGGGCAGGCTTTGTTTAGGTCGGTGAAGTCGACGCAGACTCGCCACTTCCCGTTCTTTTTCTGCACAACCACCACATTGGCTAACCATTCGGGATAATGAACTTCTCTGATGAACCCGGCTTCCAGCAATTTTGACACTTCGTCAACTATGATCTGGTTCATTTGGCCCCCCATTCGCCTCTGCTTCTGTCGGACAGGTCGTACATTTGGATCAACATGTAATGTGTGTCGAGCTATGGAGGGATCGATGCCTGACATATCAGTATGCTCCCATGCGAAGACGTCATGACTATCCTGTAAGAATGTTGTCAGTTCATTCAATTCACAAGTGGTGAGACTTGTACCTATGTAGGTGATCTTGTTGGGTTGGCCGGACATTACAGATATCGGCTGTAGAGGCTCTGCAACCATCGGGGGACCCGACTCCCCGTCCTGTAGTTGCTATTTGGACTGCGGGTCTCCATCCTGATCCTCTTCTCGGGACCTTTTTCGATAGGGCTTATCCTTCATCCCCTTAATAGTGACGGCGTAACACTGTTTGGCTGCCACTTGATCCCCTCTGATATCAATTATGTCATAACCATTCGGCCCGACGCACCTCATCATTTGGTGGAGAGTTGATGGAACGCCTTGCATCCTGTGTATCCATCATCTTCCCATAAGTAGATTGTATGAGGGCTTCACGTCCACCACCACAAAGGTTTTGGAAAGAGTCCTCTGGGACGCTGACACAGGTAGTTTGATCTCCCCGAGACGCTCGACTTGCTTTCCATCGAACCCGGCGATTGGATTTCGGGAAGCTACAATGTCCCTCGGGTCGATCTCCAATTTATCAAAAGCCCACTTGGTCATGATATTGGCACTACTTCCCGGATCAACCATAACCCTCTTGACAAGACATCCCGAGACCATCAAAGTGATGACCAGTGGGTCGTCGTGCGAGACCTGGATGTCCCGGAGATCCTCATGGGAGAAGAGTATCTGAGACTGCCCCGTTCGATGGTGGACTTCGTTTATTCCGGCTATCCTGCTAACTTGATGTGTTCTTCTCATCTGTGAGCGTCTCGATCCTTCGCCACTTCGTGGGTCGGGACCCCCATGGATCATATTGATGATTCTGACCGGGTGAGCTGGACCCTGATTTCATTGGTTGTACGGTGTCGGTTGATTGGTTCTTGGACCATCCCTCTGGACATAGTCCCTTAATTTTCCTCGGGCTATCATTGCCTCGACCTAGCATCTCAGGTTCCTGCAATCATTTGTTGTATGGCCGAAATCACCATGGAGGGCACAGTGCTTGGTTCTATCCCTTTGGTCGAGGGGTTGTCTGATTAGGGGAGGAGTCTGGAATATTCCTCGAGCTTTGTTTTCCTGGAAGAGTTTGGCAAGTGTCACTTTCAGCGGAGTGATCTTATCTTCGAGCTTGGCACGCCTCTCGGGTTGTGGAGAGAACTGAGATGAAGCGGGGGTCGGGGGATTCGAGCGTTTGCGATTAATAGACTGTCGGGATGTGTCCGAAGCTTTATCATTTGACATGACTTCCACACTGACCAACGCCGCTCTCTTCCATCGGGTCGTTTCCTCCTCTTCGATCCTTAGGTGGCCCTGGGCTCTAGAATTGAGTTCTCCAATTCCCGAGGGGGTCGCTTCACAAGTGATTGGTGAAACTTGGTCCCCGGGATCAGTGTCATCCTAAAGGCCTCCACTGCTGAGTGCTAATTGCAATTGTCGATAGAGAACGACTCGACGTTGAATCTGGACAGGAAACTCTTGAGGGACTCGCCCTTTTCTTGAGTCATGTTAAAGAGGCTCGAGATGGTCTTCTTTTGCCTTTTGTTCCCGAAGTACTGGGCCACAAAGAGGTCGGACAGTTGCTGCCAGCTGCCAATGGATCTCGGCGGTTGCTTCCTGAACCAGAGGAGTGGTGCATCGATGAGACTGGTCGAGAATACTTTGCATAGCAGGGCCTCGTTCTCCGCATACATGGTCATTTTTTGGTGGATCTGGTAAATGTGTTCCTCGGGATCCTTCGTTTCGTCGTAGGGAGTGAATCTGGGCATGACGAACTTCCTGGGGAAGGGTTCCTGGGTGATCTCTAAAGTGAATGGTGATTGAACCGAGTCAGCAGAGGCTTAGAGGGCCTGGCCATCGGTAGATCGGGCCCTCAGATCCTTCATGACCTTCTTTTGGAACTCAGCCATCATCTCCTGAAGCTTCTGTGACGTTAGAGGTTCGTCGGTGACGGGAACTTCTCCTGTGGCTGGGGCCTTGCCTGGTCGGTGAGAGGTTTCATCGTGCTCTTCCCGTGGTTTGGCTTGGCCTTGGATCTGCGATTGATCGGGCACTACCGGTGGGATAGTTGCATGATTCAATCTCGCCAAGAGTTCCTCGCTCCTTCTCTCCGCCACCAGGCTTCTTGCTTCGGCGGCCTGGCTACGTTTTTCAGCCTCGACGAGCTGCCGTAGGAGCTGCTCAATCGTAGGTGGAGCACTCGGTTGTCTGTCGCCGGGGATCTGTATTTCTGAATGGGATCTGGTTACCGGTATGGTTAGACTAGGACGGAGAAGATGATATCGGAAGATTTGGTGGTGATATCTGGATTTTGCTCAGCTTTTTGAGGTAAGAAGATGGTCGGCGAAATGACCTAATTTCCCATAGACGGCGTCATTGTGTAGATACAATATTTGCACAACACAAAAAGATACTTTCTCATTACTCTTCATTGGATTATATACATTTTCCCTATAGGCTTTTGGCCCATTATGGCAACATTTTCTACTTTGGACTTTTGTCCTTACTTTACACGTCAGCTATTTTGTCCATATTCTATGACATTATCTTGAGCTGCAAGTCTATTCTAGAATCTTCGAGTTACTTCTAGAATGTTCTTCGGGTCGAGCCACAAAATGGGCCTGGCGGTAGAATCTCGGGACGGAGCACAAGGCTGACGTGTTGGTCGGGTTGTGGTGTTGGAAAAGTGGCCGGATCATCGTCTCGGGTCTTTCATGGATCGATCTGGTCGGGATGAGGCTTTTATATGGGCCGGGAAAACTCACATGTACATCAGTAAATCCTCAATTCAAAGAGTTAGGTACTAAATGATAGAGCTGGAACAAACTTCAAAGAGTCAAAATAAAGACTAGTCATATATATATATATATATATATATATATATATATATTTGATATTGAAAATTTACCCTAAGCCTAAATAATTAATGGGTCACATTCAAGTAAACAGGTCAACCCGACCCATTTGACCCGATTAATCATACGGGTCGTGTTCGTGTTAAACAGGTCAACCCAACCCGTTTGACCTAATTAATTATACGGGTCGTGTTCGTGTTAAACAGGTCACCCGACCTGTTTGACCCGATTAATTATACGAGTCGTGTTAGGGTTATACGGGTTTGACCCGAACAGGACCCGAAAATTTTTGTGTCGTGTTCGGATCAACCATTTTAACGTCTCGACCCTTTTATGCTCGACCCTAACCCTTTTATATAGGATCGTGTTCGTGTCGGGTTATCGTGTCGTGTTCAATTTTGCCAGCTCTATCCATATGCCACTGACACCTTAAAAACAATTTTGGCACCAAAACATATCAGAAGGCGGAATACAATAAAAGAAATAGTAATAACAATAATATAATGACATTCTTCATTAACCTATATGTATATCCTAGGTAAAAGGATATGTTAGATAAATTTACACTTGATAGTCTTAAATAACAAAGAGGTCTATATTATATATATTTCATTTGGTTGATGCAATGCCCTATAGAAGGGTTGAGGATTAAGGCATGAAGCAAACAAATCATCTTCAGCGAATCTGTTGAATGTAAGACAATAAACACTCATGAAAATCATCAAATATAAGTAAGAGCATATGAATTATTGGTTCCTGCAAATTTGCAATAGCCTTTTAAACACTGATTAACATTTAACATGCTTCTGAAATTAGTTCATTTAAGAACGATAATTTGTATTTGGTAATTAGAGTTTGGTGGTCATTTTGGACATGAACAATGCTACTCATGTAACTATTTTGCTTAATTCAACCAAAATGAAAAACTGACCATAAAGGATTTTTTTATGCTCTCTAATTTGTGTGCAGATTTAGCAGCACTGTTGGGTTCAAAAGGATAATGTCAGATATTTTTAGCTGGAGGCTGGAGCTGTGCAAAAAATCTACCCCTCCAGAAGTATTACTATCATTCATTTTAGATATTTTTCTGTGTGATTAGGGAATTTTTTTTTTCCTTACCTTCACATGACTCGGAGATTTTATTAATTCCTCAAATAATTTGGGTTGTTCATAAATTGTTTGGTAATAGTTTATGTTTAAAGTTTATTATTCAAATTAACAGATTTAGGAAAAACAAGTTTCTTAAATTACTGTTTTGATTATAAATTTTTTATAAATGTTAGAAATTTAAATTGTTACCAAACATTATGCTTTTTTATCCCTAAACAAAAATAACACCATGGTTACGAAACGAATCCAAATTGAACTCGGTTTGTTAAGGACTCTTTCGACATGAGCTTTTTGTTTTGTGATTTTTACTTATGTTTGATAATGTAGCAATCTATGAAGCACGGACACGGGACACGGACATGACACAACATGGACACGTCGACATTACAAATTTTTTAAAAATAAAACACGATACGCCTACGACACATTTATAAAAACATAATTTTTTTATATATATATACATATTATATTACACAAATACTTCATTTATCACTTAAACAATGCGAACCAAATAAATTTATAAACAAAAAGAAACAAATAGGTTAAATGAAATATCTGACATGTTCAAAATTCTTCATTTCACTATCATCCAAGTAATCAAATACATCTCCCCCTAACATTCGACATCTTAGTCTCTTTCTCGTTATATTGTAGAATTTTTTTGATTGAAGACAAAGATTGGAATGTACACTTACCAAATTTTTGGCTCTTTGTGGTGTTATGTTGTTCTTGTTCATATAGTGGATAAATGAATAGGCGATCCAATTCCTCTCACAAGATAAGAAGGAACAAAGTATCTTCAAAACCAAAGATTGGATTAGGGGTGTTGAAGTTCCATAAATGATCTATCCAATTAATGGTTTCATAAGTCATATATCTTTCATGGAATCAACCGACCAGCCGCGTGTTCAATACGTGGGACATGCGCATGTCCTCTGTATTTTTGGCGTGTAAAAAAAAATCCAGGACACGTTTTTGTCGTGTCGGACACGTATTTTTGGCGTGTCCGTATGTCCGACATAGACACGTGTGTCGGACACGAGTATGGCGATCTTAAACGAAGTGTCCGTGCTTCATAGGTAGCAATACATTTAGGTACAACATATTTGGCAAAAAATATTTTGTTTATAACGTATTTAAACATTTCGAGAATAATTGTCAAAATTGAAATAATTATTTTCTATATTTACATACGTCTATATTGTAACAATGGGTATTAGATTCATGAATAATATCGAATACTTTTTTTTTCCTTAAAAATCCTTTTTTAATTGGCAATTATATCTTTTAAACTTGCCATCTTTTACCAAACTTGTTTTCATATTTTTGCTTTCAAAATCTTACAATAAATTTGATGTTAATCAAGCACAATTGAACACACTTAATTCACATCAACGGCTTTGGGGCAAGTATGGGGTAACCAAAATACAAATGGGAATTCAAGTTATGATCTTCAACCCATCTCCGTCCCATTGCCCAGGGGTAAATTATGGTTAGCCATATCGGTCTGTTACGGAGTATCGTCTTGTTCGTAATATTTTTAGAAAATGCTGATACCGTTATTTAATACTGATACTTATTTTTAAGATTGATATTGTCCGAGTCTGTTACATTGATACCGGTACCGTAACCGCGACCGAATCCGATACCTAGACCGTGAACCATGGGGTAAATAGATTGTCTCATTCTTCTTTAACAACTGCTTAATAACTTGGATGATATTGTGAATACCATCTAAGGAATGTACCTTTTCAGAGAAAAAAAAAAACACAAAGGAATGTACCATATTTTGTAAAGAACAACATGAGGATGGGAAAGTCACTGGGATTGGTCATCTTGAGCAAATCAACTCTATCATTTTTGGATCTTACTCCATGTGTAGTTGTTGCATATCTTATGGACAAATTGCTAGAAGAGCAACATCTATTTGACATCCCTTTCCCTTCACGAGCGCGAAGATGTGAGCAAAATTTGATGCTTTTAGCGAAACAACTAATCGAGATGGCTCACAGAAACATCAACCTAAAACAACTACATGCTCTCAAAAATGTAAAAATATATTTAGAAAAATCAAGATTTATGTTTTTATAGCCTAGAGAGTTAAAAAAAAATTGGTTTAACATTTTAGTTGATAAGAATTTTGGTGAAAATAAGTTGAAATAGAATCTAAAAGGTTAAAATATGGTGTAATCCTATTGGTAGAAAACATGCACAAAACTGATTAACGTCCCGTTTAACACATTTTTTGTTTCTGACTTTTTGCAGAAGAAAAAAAGAAGCAAAAATCATTTTTAGAATCCGGTACCATAGTTTCTTCTAAACGCTCTTTCAAAGTCCAGAAATTTTATCAAACACATTTCAGAACTGTTTTTTTCTTTAGGAAGGAAGTCAATCCAAACATGCCTAAATAACCTATTTTTAAGTATAATATTGTTAAAATTCTCAATCAGTTGGGACGCACACCAATACACCATAAAGCTACTTTCCAACAGAGAGTATGCTACTTAGGAATTCATAATTTTTCTTAATTCTTAATTGAAGGATTGAATAAGAAAAAAAAGTATTTATTTGTGTTTACATTGAGTTGGTAGTGTGTTCTCTCAACTACCACAAACATATACAAATTCAATATGAAGGGAGAGAAATACTTCTTTTAAGCATTATTTAAATTTTATTTAACAGTATCAAATTATTTACCCGAGTCTTACAATCGAGAAACTTGAAGTTAATTGTGTTTAAAAAAGCACTTGTACTCCAGTTAGAATATCGCATTTGAATTCCTAACGAATTATTTAATGCAAAATTTTAGTGACCGAATCATTCCAGTTAGAATTATTGGAAGAAATGGTGACCATATGGCGGCTGGGGTCAAATTTGTCCTTTTCCGCACTTCCAATAAAAATAAAAGGCTAATTTGCAGTGACACCCCTGAGGTTTGGGTCAATTGCATTTAGTGATCGGTCAAAATTATTTTAGCAGAGACACCCCTAAAGTTTGTAAAATATTACAATAACACCCCTTTGAGGCATGAAATGACTTAAGTTCCATTAATTATGTTAATTTACATGAAAAATATTTAACTTACCCCATTCTTTACACCTTACACTTCACCCACTACACCATCTTCAATTTACTCTTGTTATTTAAGTTTTAGATAATTTTTTATATAATTTTTATTTTTATTTATTAAATAAATATAATTATTCATTTACTTGACATTTACACTAGATGTTATAGACAAAACGTATTAAATATTACTAAATTCAATTAAATTATACCAACTACCAAAAAAAAATTTCAATTTCTCACAAAATACATTAATTATTACAAAATCTCACTAAACTATTAAAATATTAAAGCCATATTTATTTTTTCTATACACTATTTAAGTGTATATTTATATACACTTTTTTTGTGTGTTTAATCTCGTTACTTACTTAAATTCTACAGCTAATCAACAATTTTAGTGAAATTTCACAATATAATTATATCTATTATTAAATATGAATAATAGCTACTAGTTTTAGTGGGAACGTCGAAAGAGTTTTGTAACATTTAAGTATAAATATAAATAAATAAATAGATATAATTATTTAAATAAGTAACAAGACTAAACAAAACAAAAACTTTATAGAAAAAATAAATATGGCTTGGTAATTTAAGTAGCATATTGTTTAGTGAAATTTTGTAATAATTAATGTATCTTGTGGAAAATTGAATTTTGTTTTTGTATTATTAGTTTAGTGAGATATAATAATAATTAATGTATTTTGTGGGAAGTTGATTTTTTTTTTTTTGTATTGATGGGTGTAAATATATTTTAATTAAATTTAGTAATATTTAATATATTTCGTGTGTAACATTTAGTATAAATGTTAAATTAATGGATAATTATAACTATTTAATAAATAAAAATAAATAATTGTATAAATAATTAATACATAAATAATAAGAGTAAATTATGGTTGGTTTAGACATTTTGCTTGCAAATTAATATAATCAAGGGTATTCAAGTCATTTCATGTATCTAAGGGGTGTTATTGCAACACTTTACATACCTCAGGGGTGTCTCTATTAAAAAGGTTTTGACCGACCACTAGATGTAATTAACTCAAACCTCAGGAGTGTCACTACAAATTACCCAAAATAAAATATAGATTTGTGGGCATTGTTCATCTCTCCACCATCTCTCCGCAGTATCGTTGACCAATACAATGTGACGAACATTTCTCTCTTCAAACTTTCAAACCCCAACGACTGAATTTGCTTTTGAAATTCAAACCCATCTCAAACTTTGACCACACCACCATATTCAACTCTTCTCTCTCTCTCTCTCTGTCTATGTAAGTTCTTATATAGTAAGTTCAATCTTCATCATTTCTCACTTCCATATTCTTACTCTAGATTTTGGGTGTTTCTTTGGACTCTATATTGTTTCAATTATTGTTCAATTGGGTTGATTTTGCTAACTTCATTTTGTTTGACTTGGAGTTGCAATTGAGTTGAAATTGTTTTTTTGGATCATCAATTTAGGAACTGGGTTTTACTGTTTCAATCTTGAAGGGCTTGAATTGGGTTTATCTTATAATTTGTTTTTGTTGGTTTAGTTACTTGTTAAATTTTGAATTTTCCCTGATAACTTTTTGATCTCTTGGTTTGGAAACTTGGGATTTTTGAATTTAGATACCCTTTATATTAGCAAATGATCTCACTTGGGGTTTGAATTCTGAAGCTCACAACCCTTTTGCCTTTTGGGCTTATTTTATTCTTTGTTAGGGTATTAAGAACTCCCACTAATATCCATTATTATTGACTTGGTTTTGGCGTGACCTAAGAATCTAACTTGTGTGTGTTTGTTGAAATTCCACTAAAGATAGAGTTTAACTTATCTGTGTTTGTTGAAATTCAACTGAAAAAAGAGAGTACTACAAATTCTGGGTATTTATTGAAATTTATTTTGTTTGCCAAATTTGCTGCAAGTTTGAGGTAGTTTCAATAAAGGGGAATTAAGATAGTGAATGTTGAGTTGTATAGAGAGGGCCTAAACCCTGAACCCTGAACCCTAAACCCTGTTTGGTGATGGATGCATCTAATGGTAGTTCTAATGCGCCGGCGCCTTTTCTTACCAAGACTTATGAGGTGGTGGATGATCCAGTGACCAACAGTATCATTTCTTGGGGTCGAAGTGGCCAAAGCTTCATTGTGTGGAATCCGCCTGAATTCGCTCGAATTTTGCTTCCCAAGTACTTCAAGCACAATAATTTCTCCAGCTTCATTAGGCAACTCAACACATATGTAAGCGCAATGTTGTTTTATTTGAAATTTGATGTCATTTGTTTCTTCTGGTTTAATTTGATGCCTTGCTTAGTATTAAGTATTCATACCATGAAATTATAGCCCATTCAATACTGAGAAAATGGTCGGTGATCCGAAACCTACAGAGGAAAAGAATAATATTAATGAGATTTAATATGAAAAAAACATCTATTCCACAACAATACATTAGTTTATATTGGGTAGGATGGACTTGGTGTTTTAGAATTGAAGTTGGAGAAAATTTTAATTCCAGCTATGGTTTATCCAATTGCAATTCCAAGGCATTAATTCCATGCTATAGAGTTTGGCATTGGGGTTATTGTTTGCTCAATTGAGTTATTTTCATTCTTTCTTTCCATTTTTGGTGTTTTCCTCCCTTTATAATTTTAATCTATGATTTTTTTTGCTCATGCTTTGCAATATTATTTTGTGTTCTACAGGGTTTTAGAAAGATTGATCCTGATCAATGGGAGTTTGGGAATGAAGAGTTTATGAGAGGACATGAACATCTTCTAAAGAACATTCACCGACGCAAGCCAATCCATAGCCATTCTCTTCAGAATCAAGGGCCTTCAGTTCCATTAACTGATTCAGAAAGACAGGAGTTTCAAGAGGAGATTCAGAGGTTGAAACATGAAAACGGTTTGCTCCAGTTGGAACTGCAGAGGTGTACACATGAGAAGCAGGAATTTGAACTTCAAGTACGGTCGTTGGGAGAACGATTGTTGATCATGGACCATCGACAGAGGAAGACGATCAGCTTCGTGTCTCAAGAACTGCAGAAACCCAAATTTACTGCCACTTGCATGCAACGGTCAGAAAGTCCTAACAAAAAGAGAAGGTTGTTGATATCTAATTGCTTATATGATGAGGTTAATACCGGAGAGATACAGAATGCGACTCTGGAGAGAAAACAACCAGATGCTACATCAGTTCTAGCACTCAATTTGAATTTGATTGAGAAGTTGGAATCATCCTTGAGTGTTTGGGAGAATTATCTACATGGAGTTGATCGAATTTCGAGCGAAGAAATTTGTGATTTTGGTGTGCTTCCCCAAACATCACCTGCCATTAGAACAGAAATGCATGAATTGTCTAGAAACTCCGAAGTGAATGTCCAGCAATTCTCACCTGCATTATATCATTCATCATCTGATTCGACGGACTTTGGTTCATCCCTGGAGTTAGCTGGCTCTTCTAGTCATGTGGGCAGCCCCGGCATTTCATTGTCACAAATTGATGTGAATTCGAATCCTGCTGATGTTTTCGATGACAATGTTCTGAAAGAAAGGGTAGACGGTGTAACAACTCGAGTTATGCCAACTGCAGCGAATGACGGCTTCTGGGAACAGTTTCTGACTGAGACTCCTGGTTCTGCTGAAATGCAGGATGCTCGTTCAGAAATGAGACACTGATGGCGGGAAAAGTGAGAGTAAGGTAGATCATCATAGATATTGGTGAAGCATGAATAGTGTAGATTACCGTACGATACCTAGATCATCATAGATATTGCTGAACATGACAATGTAGATAACCTTACAGCACTGATGAGGCAATCACTCCAGCTGAAAGGACTTGATGTTGGCTGACGATTGCTTTCGACATTAACATCCTAATTGCGGGTTATACAAGAACATAACCAAAGAGGTATGAGTGCCTAGATCACTTTAGGCCTTTGGCCTTTTGATTTCATTGTAATGGTGTATTTTGTGCAGCCTTTCAGATTTTGATATTGTAAATGTTTTACCTGTCTTTATAGCTTTTACTAGATGCATGCCATCAGATTAGAGGTTTTGCGCATTTGTTCATTTGTTTTCCGTTTCTCTGTATCTTCACTGTCTTCTCTTCCATTTAGGGGCAATGCATTTTCATTTAGTCAATTGGTTCAGTTCATTTAACCACTAACTCGTGAACTGAAGTGATCATAACGGCTTCACTAGTTAAGGATACGAATCAAACCATTTATACCTTACGTAAAATATATAGGACAAGGAAGCTAAAAGTAAAACATGTTTTGTGGTAGTACAATGGCGGGGACAAAAGGGTATTCATGAATAGGGATTAAAATGAGGACGTGTAAGCTGATTAGAGGTTTATGTCACGGTTCTAGAACATTATTACAATTATTTAACTGTTTAATAATCTAGCGAACGGCTGCTAACTCCATTCTACAGCCTATTTTTCGTTCTTGCTCGATTGCTGGTTTTGTTTGAATTTTTTGTACATCTATGCAGTTGGCTAGCTGATTGATTGTTTATGTGTAGGTTATGCAGCAATGTATTTGTATGTTGTTCTACTATTCTTCTATTGCATTGCCTTCAAACATTTGCGATTCTACTATGGTGTTTGGGAGTTCAGGGTGTATATGGTATAATGCTGTGTGAATCTGTGTTAGAGGTCTCTAGTTGTGCTCTTGTATATTTTTTAAGTTGGTTTTTGGTTTGTGTTGTATTTTGCTTTGAGAAAATGACCTCTAAACATGTACTAAGTTATCAGTTTTTTTGGATAAATTATAGTTTGATCCCCTTGAGATATAATATATTACACCTGCACTTCCTGTCATTTGGTAAATTACAATTTGACCCCCTCTAATTGATCGGCGTTCAATTCAGGTGACCGGAGCTGTGAAATTATTCATATACCCATGCATATTTTTCATTTAAAAGATGTTTTTACAAATAAGTGAGGGTATAGTCAGTTCATTCATGGTAGACCATGCCGGAGGCTCATCGGAAGGTTTTTTTTGTTATTACTAATAAGTTAGAAGGGGTCAAATTGTAATTTATCAAATGATAGGAGGTGCATGTGTAATATATCATATTTAGAAGAGGTCAAATTATAATTTATCCTTTTTTTTTTTGGTTTTGTGTGTGTGAATAAAGTTTCCTTACCCTTAATAGCTCAAGCTTTAGAACACATGACTTCATGTTCTCATACTATGTTAACACCTAACTATTCTAAAAGATTAAGTTACTAGACGGTGTAACTTAAATATTTATATCCTTCAACACATACTGAAACAAACAAACAATCTATTTCAGCATAACAAAATGAATGCTGGTTTTTGAATTGAGAGTTTTATTCAAATCTGATAGCGAAAAGGTTTACGATCTTTTAGTTTGAAGATAAGAAAGTACCATTGGACTACAAATCTTTTTCCCCCTTAACCTTTGCTTGCTGAATAATTTGTGTGTTATGTCCTTAAATACATCTGTATCATGATAAATTAATAGCATGATTATATAGTATAACTTGCACATTGTTTGACTAATTTATTTACTAATTAAAGGTTTTGGGAGGTTTGTACTCCATCCTCTGGAAAGGGAAGTTGTGAGTTGGAGACTCTCTCTCTTCAAATGGAAGAAAGGGTTTTTTTTCTAGACTCTACCAGCTAGTGAAGGGTAGCTCTCTTCTGAAAGGGAAGATGTGAGTTTTTTCACAATTTTTATTTCATGTTATTTTTTCATAGCAAATGTAAAGAGATACTATAAAGACATAAATATACAAAATTCGGTGTGAAAACTTCGTCTGTCTTGTCCAAGAAAAATATGATAAATACATAATAACACAATATTTCTCTATATTTTATTTATTTGGAAAAATGGGAAAAGAAAATTGGAAATAAAATGGGGAGGGAGGGATGGAGCATCCTAGAGAAGGGATATTAGGAAGAAAACATATCAAAAAGAAATAAACCAATGTCACGGGATACAATAATAACTTCAATCTCAATGAGGGAATGTGTAACTCTCTCATATTTTTTTCTTTCGTTGAATTGAATGAATAATTAATGGAGCAACAATTTTTCTTATTCACATGAAAGGAAGAAAAAGATAATTTTTTAATCGTTTATCATATATGCTCATTATGTGCTGCTGCATGGTTCATAAGCAAAGCATTACTAAATATAAAATGGAATGATTATTTAAATTTGGTTCGGGGATGAAATGCCGATTCTATGAATTTAGACATGGAGTGGATTTTCATTCTCTCGGATGAATTCTCATTCGAAGAGAATGTCATTCCTTGTTTAAAATTTGTATATAAAAAAAGAATGGTGGGATGAACATTCAATTTCATTATATTTTTGCGTACCAAATGTAACAAAAATGTTATAACCTTACATGAAAATTAGTTCGCATGAAAGTTAATCCGTTAATTTATATAAGTTTTATCTAATTAAAAATGTCCTCATTAGATTTTTAAATATTTTTTTAAATTAAATATCTTAATTTTATTGACCAGTTATTGTGTTTTTTTTTTTTATTATTATGAATTTTGCCATCGTAATAAAAAAGTTGTTGATGATATGGAGTTTTAAAAGGATGAAGTTGTTGAAGTGAAAAACTAATGAAATTATTGTTTATAACCCCAAAATAAAATAACTGTTGTGAAAATAATACAAGTGTGATTGATTTGTAACTGCATTTTTTTTTTTTTTTTATAAAAATAAAAAAATGTACAATCTGATTTAGTTTTTTAACTGTTTTTATAAAACTCAATTATAAAAAGACTTGTTTTAAGATAATTGTCTTTTGTAACATCTAAAACCAGTTTCCAGTCATTTTCCTTTTTATAAAATATAAAAATGACTTAACTTTTTAAAAATACTGCTTGATATGTATTTTTAAAAACTATTTTCGAAAATTTTGAAAATATGAAACTGTTTTATGAGAATAATAAAAATGAATTATCTGAAATCTGATATTTTTATAACTGATTTTCAGAAAATCCAACCAAGTAAATTTTTTATTTTTTATTTTTCAATTCCCAGAAAAGAGTTGACTAAAACAAAGACAATCAGCCCTTTTATTTTATTATCATCAGACAACTATTTTCTATTTTAAAAATTTTTGAAAACAATTTTAATTGATACAAACCAAATAACCCTTTATCCTCTGCGTTATAATTTTTTTTAGGTTAATTTCACAAAACCCCCTATACCATTTAATTTAGTCAACTAACCTCCACTGTGTCCACTTTGCCCCCTATACTATTCAATTTCATCACTATGCTCCATCCTCTCACATTTTGAGTCATAATACCTAAACTACTAAGTATAGGGGAGTTTAGTGAAATCAAACCTTTAAAAAAAATTATTTTTCAAAAATCAATTATATTTTTCGTAAAAACTATAAATTTCAAAAAAATATACATATTTCGAAAAAAAATATTTTTCAAAAATAATATATATTTTGGAAAATATATATATTTCAGGAAATATATATTGGAAAATGATATATATTTCGGAATATATATAGAATTCGTCAAAAATATATATATTTACGAATTGTTTTAAAAAAATATGAATTTTTTCTTTAAAATATTTGTTTTAGGAAAAATATATATTATGATCCAAAATACGATTTTTTCCGAAAAAATAATTTTTTTGAGAACAATATATATTATTTTCCAAAATATGAATTTTTTCCCTAAAAATATTTTTTTTGGGAAAAATATACATTATTTTTTCTGAAATTAATACACTATTTTTCCGAAATATATATTTTTTATATTTTGGAAAATAATGTATATTTTCCACAAAAAAATTATATTTTTTAAAAATAATTCGAAAATTGTATATTTTTGTCAAATTATATATATATTTATTCTGAAATATATATATATTTCGTCCAAAATATATATCTATATATTTCAGAAAATATATATACTACCTTTGTCCCATATTAGTTGTCCACTATTGCAACTTTACTTGTTCCAAAATACTTGTTCAGTTCGAATTCTAATACAATTTAATTTTCTTGCAGTGACACTCCTTGAAGGTTTTTTGAACAAATATATATAAAATTCGGGAAAAAATATAAAATTCGAAAAAATATATATTAAATTTCGGAAAAAAATATAAAATTTGAAAATATATATTAAAATTTGAAAAGTATATATAAATTTTAAAAATATATATAAAATTCATAAAAAATATATATAAATTCGAAAGCAAACTTGTATTTTGACTATTTGAAGTTTTAATTAATGTATATTTGTATAGTGTTCTAGCTTATGTTCATGTTCAAATTTATATTTTTTTTTCTCAAATTTATATATTGTTTTGAAATTTATATATGTTTTTCGAAATTTAATATATATTTTTCAAAATATATATTTTTCTCCGAACTTTATATATTTTTTCAAAAATTTATACATGTTTTCAAATTTTAAATTTTTTACAAAATTTAATATATATATTTTTTCTAATTTTAAATTTTTTCCCGAATTTTATATATATTTCCAAAATTTATATATGTTTTGAAATATATATATATTTGAATTTATTTATGTCTTTCCAAATTTTATATAATTTTTCTTTTCGAATTTTATATTTTTATATTTTTTTCAAAATTTAATATATATTTGTTGAATTTTATATTTTTTTTTGGAATTTTACATATATATTTTTGTAATTTTTATATGTTTTTTTTTCATATTTTATATATATTTTCGAATATATATATATTTTTAGAAATTTTATATATTTGTTTCGAATTATATATATATATATTTTTAAAAATTATATATAACTGCAAGAAATTAAAAGTTAATGGTGTTGTTGCACCGAAATTGGATTGACCAACTTGTGATGCAATTCAACTAAAGTTGAGAGATCTCACTTGCAAATTACCCTATAATTAACAGTTGCTTTTATAACGACAAATCAACGCACACCAACCCATAATAACACTCGCACCAAAACCAAACCCACCTCCGAATCTTTCCCCAAACCTATATACATTAGCTCAGATCTTCCTCTCTCTCTCACACACACACATCGATCAAAACGCTTCTGGATTACCAATCTCGTCACGCTCAGGTTAGTTTGATTTCTGGTGGACTCACTAATCTACCTATTCCATAGCTCTGACAGTTTCATCTTCCTTTCACTATTGTGATCCTCTAATTCTTTATCATGTTGATTTCGCTTTACTTTGATCCTAAGAGTAGTTTTAATCACTGTAATTAGGGTTTTGATTACAAAAACGTATTGTGATATTTTTGGTTGATTTTAACTGTTGAGTACAACGCAAAATCTGTAGTTTTCTCAATCGTTCTATAAAACCCAAATTTACTTGCATCCTTTTAGTGTTGCTTTGGTAGAATTTGGAGTAATTGGTGTTTTTTCTCCTTAACTTCAAATTTTGGGTTCACTAGTGGGAATTTGTTTCCCGTGTATTATATTAGGCTCCAAGATTTTGCATTTTTCAATTAGTCCAGTTTCCAATAAATTTTCACACACACACACACATATATATATATATATGGCAAAGGGCATAAAACACTCCTATAGTTTGCAATATGATCAAATAACCCATACAAGTTTAAACAAACCCTTATGGTTCACTTTTGGCTCAAAGAGACCCTTCTAAAGGGTTAAAAGACTATGTTACCCCTGACTATATTGTACTCCCTCCGTCCCAATTTAAGTGTCCATATTCATTATTCAATCCATCCCAAAATAAGTAAAGTCAATGCCACTTTATTTGATCAATTTACCAATTTACCCTTCAATCATCTAAGTTATAAAATATCTAAACTACAAACATCACATCACTTGGTGGGACCACCGATTCAGTAAATAACTATCAGGAACGAAGTAATCTTTTATTTCTATTTTTTTTTTAAGTCGCCTTTTCTGAGAAAGGAGAATAGGAATGAAAAATAGAAAGAATTTCATTGCAATAGAAAATAAAAAATTTTATTTTTTGTTATTCTTTCCTTCCTATATTTATTTCCTATATACATATTTAGAGAGTCGGGCTTTTTGTCATGATTCATGAATTAATGTAATGTATAATTATTTTTCGTAATTGAAAATGATAGGTTGAAATATTTATTGATATTGCTACAAAAAGTATTTTATCGAAAGATTAAGTTAAGAGTAAAATTGGTTTTTCATTTACTATCACACCAATAAAAGTCATCATCTAAAAAAGATGGATTCCCCAAAATGGACTTATAATTTGGGACAGAGGGAGTATAAAAATCAAATAAGAAAGGGTTAATACCACCTAGACCCCCTGAACTTTGCCTATATTCCACATAAACCTCCTTTCTTTTCAAATATTCAAATGCATGTGTAATCATATGTGTCATAACTAGTAGTTAAATTTAAAAAGTGAATTATAAACAAAAAATATATATTTCGGACTCAAATTTTTTATATTTTACCCTAAAAAAAAAGAAATAATTTATTTTTTCTCAACAAATACATCAAAGTCTCAAACAAAAAACAAAAAATGTTCAATTTAACTACTAATTAGATTTTTTGTTTTTTGTTTGAGACTTTCTTGATGTATTGGTTGAGAAAAAATAAATATTTTATATAACTAGATAATAATGTTAAAAGTGCAAAATTGTTGGATAGAGATAAATAGACACTTAGAAGGCCTAGGTGAAATATTTGAAAAAAGAGGGGTTTATGTGGAATAGCAATATATAGAGTCAAGGGCAAAATGGGTATATGGAAGGGATAGGGGTGCGTTTGCACCATTTTTGAATATTTAATGCATTTTATTGCCCTTAATGAAGTAGAGGGGTGTTATTTGTCCAAAATGCAAAGTATAGGGGTGTATTTCGCGTCTTGCCCTTATATATATAATATGTATTTCTGCAAAGTCACTGGGTATATTGTGATTGTTTTGGTAACTTGAATTTGTCTTCACTAGTGGGAAATTAGGTGGATTTTTTTTTTCGTTTATTATATTTTGCTGCAAGAATGCACATACTGAAATTAGTTCATTTTTCAATTCAGTTCTATTTTTTTTTTCTCTTGTTGTTGTTGTTATTGATGAATTAAAAATGTTTTTTTAATTCGATGTGTGGTGGGCCTCTAACTTTTGATGTGCTTGTTTTATTAAGGACTTTCGGCAATATAAAAAGAAATCTGAGTTTAGTCTAACGGGAAGTCGTCGCCACTGGGTAGATTTGGTTGGTCGGAATTTAGCTGCTTTTTGGATACAGAGTAGGTTGTGTACACGAGAGTTTACATTCAAATCGGAAACAAAAGATTAGGTGTCTGGAGGGAACCATTATTCTTTCGCTGCATGAGGAAGATAGACTAATATAGTTTGATTATCAATTCCAAAATGCTGATGCAACTACAGAAAACTTCATTTTAAAATTACCTTTGCTTCAAGATAGTGATCCGGGAAAGGGGGTTGTAGAACAGGGCATACACCAATATAGTAAGTTTGAGCAGTTAAGTATACGGATGGATGATGGTGACATTACAGATGGTGGTTCTACCCCTAGTGCGAGAAATAGTACTGAGACTTATGTGCCATTTAATATTGAAAATGGATATGTGAGGGAGCAAGATTTCTCGAGGATTGAAGATAATGGCTACAGTTCTGTAGATAACCATGACACATCATCACCAATTTCCAAGGGCTCCATCCCTGTTGCTGATGTACTGAAGACATTGTTTTTTATACTTGTCTGGTACACTTTCAGCACATTTTTAACAGTGTAAGGTTCTACCCTTTATCAGTCATTGGCTGCGTCTATTTACTTTTTCTCATCATTGCTATACAAAATTGCTGTTCTTATTATGTTTTGGTGGGTGTAGGTACAATAAAACTCTATTAGGAAATGATTTGGGGAAATTCCCTGCTCCTTTATTGATGAACACCTTACACTTTGCAATGCAAGCTGTTTTGTCAAAAGCAATCACATGGTTTTGGTCTCAAAGATTTCAACCTACTGTAACTATGTCTTGGAGAGATTACTTCCTGAGAGGTAGCTCTATCATCTCAATTTATTTCATAAATTTCGTGCATAAAAAATTATATCACAAAATTTTGTTATTTCTTTTATTAACATTTCTAAAAACTAATGCTACAGATAGAATTTGCCTTTCACAGTTGTACCCACGGCTCTCGGAACAGCACTGGATGTAGACTTGAGCAATGCTTCCCTTGTTTTCATCTCTGTTACATTTGCCACTATGGTTGGTCAACCCCTTCTGTTTAAATTATTTTGTCATCACTGTGGCATTTGAACGAAATTTAATTCTGTTATCTAGAATTCATTTTTTACTTACCAGCGGATAAGTGGATTGTTCTCATTTCTTTACTGCCACAAAGTTTCCCTCTAGTTTCAATACATTTTCTCCCTTTATTTTGCAGTGCAAATCGGCTTCTCCTATATTTCTCCTACTATTTGCTTTTGCATTCAGGTGAATATCTGTGAATTGACCTTAACTTTAGTTTCACTGATTCTATTGAATTGCCATGTACAGTTTATTTTTGAAAGTAATCTTGGTTTCTTGAATTTATATGAGACTTTGTTACAGTTTGTTTCTTGAAAAAATAGTCTTTGTAAAAGTAAAGTTGATTAGTTCTATGTTAGAGATGTGTAACGTAGAATAAGACTATTTGGCCATTCAAATATTCGAACACGAGGCTGAAACTTCATCCTTTATAAGCAAGGAAGACAAAAGGGACTTTTTGAGACACGGCAAAGCAACTGCTACCGAAAACACTGGCAGCCCAAAAAGGAAAAAAAAAATGCCGGAGACACGGCAAAGGTGATAAACTATGCTACCAAACACAGGCAGCCTAAGAAAGTCACAACTGTTGGTGATACGGTGAAGGTGAATAAAAATGCTACCAAACAAACAATAGCCCAAACAAGTCACTAAAAACTGTTGGAGATGCGGGTAAGGCAGAGAATAATGCTACCGGACACATCGGTAGTCCAAACATGTCATATATGGGACAAGAAAACCCTTATCACATTTCAGATGCTGAGGGAATACCCCAAATAAGAATCCTATCCGCTCTACATTGGGGCGCAGAGAGGCTACTGCCCTAGAGTTTTCTTGTACCTTGGCAGTCGCAGCAAGAGAAAAAATGAGGAGTAATTAGGTTCTGATCATGTTGTAAATAAAATAATATAATTGAAAGAGAAGTGAAACAAGAGGGAAAACAAAGATATTACATGGTTCAGCCACTAGGGCCTACATCTTTGGCATGAGGAACACAAAGGGAACATCACTATTAGAAAATTCTCTCTTAATTTCATCAAAATGTATTCCCTTTATGTATAGGTGAACAATACCCATATGAAGAATCTGAAAATAATATTGATAGAGGATTCCTTAATTAATCCGTGATCACTCCCGTCAATATATATATGTATTTCCATTAGTCTCTATTTATACCTTCTTGTTCTAGAATATCAGAAAACTGGTGTGATGGATAATTCCATGCTCAGTTGAGTAGAAACTGTCCAGTACAGTACTTGTGTTCGAACTGAGTGGTCACCATCTTGTGCAATGTTCAAAAACAGGTAAACACTTCACTCTCGTACCATCACAAGTACACCAGAGTCACACGAGAGTAGCACTCAACAAATGTAACAAATCAATGATGTCTACAAATGGAAGAAACACGAGATGGTCCCCCAACATCGTAATTGACAACTTCAAAAGGAGAAGATTTTTTATTGTTTCTATTGTGATACTTCTTCGTTTGTGCCTGGAAAACTCACAAGCACCACAAACAAGTATCAGTTGTATCACACTGCTTAACTAACACTGGGAAATAAATTTGATTTCAGAATAGAGATGTTATCATAAGCTTGCAAAGCTACGCCCCATTTAAAAGAGATTGAGGCATGGATGATGATGATCATGTATAAGATGGATCCTCTGGAGAGTTGGGAGATGCAGTCTCTATCAAATAGAGTGTGTTGCACAGTATATGAAAGAAGCTATTCGCTAAATTAGATTGTTTGTACATTGACCTAGGGGGAGGTAAGGGGGGTGTGGAGTTAATTGGTCTTGTTTATTCAACTGCACGCCCTGCCTTGCAAGGTGATGCCATGCAGGCGCCAGCACACAACAGGATCTTATGTGGCAACTGCATGAACTGGGATGCTTCATGTTTCTATATTTAGGTTTAAATCATAACCAATTAGCCAAGTGAACAAGCAAACGACCAATAGCATGGGAGAAAATTATAAAGCAGAGTGAGAAAGAGTGATACTACAACATGGAAAACCTTGATGGAGAAAACCACTGAGATTATATCTTCTGAAGGTAAATAAATCCATTACCTTTGAGAAAGAGTAAAACAGAGTTCAGCCCCATATTTCAAGCTTCACAGTTCAGTTGTCACTCTTGAATCCGGAAACTCAAGACCCATGGTGTGATTAAGGGTTTAAAATAAATCGAGGTGATTCTAATTATTTAATTAAGAACTATACTTGGGTCCTCATCAGAGAGGATGAAGTTCGTCTTCCTCATTTATGTGGCCCAATAAAATTAGACGTGGTTAAAATGTTTTAAGAAAGGAAAATGGACATAGAATCTATAGAAAGAGGAATTCACATCAATTCCTTTATTTAAAAAGTTGTAACCATGTCTTAATTTTATTGGGCCACATCAGCAGGGAAGACAAACTTCAGCCTCCCTGGTGAGGACCCAAGAATTGTTCTATTTCGTCGAATTCTTTTTTCTGAGACTTTTAAGGGTCTCAAGTTGAAACCCCACCGTCATCCCCGATTGATTCAAAACACATGATGGGCCACTAAAGAGGTCACGAGTGAGGGCACGTGTAGCATATAAAAGCTAAAGTAACACTCTCTCTCACAACTTATGGTTCGGAGTAGATGGTTGTTAACATCAATCTTTTCTTCCCTTTTTATAAAGATACACCTGAGAAGCTGCATGCATCTTTTTGAAAAATGGCATTGCCCCACTCTCTATGGCAGGAGCTTTCTTTCGTACCAAGAGTGTGTTGGGGAGGCCAGGGAAGGCGGATTGGATCGAGAGGCGATGCCTATGCCTCTTCTGTATTGATAGGATTCCCGTCATATGCAGTCTCCGGCAAAGGAGACAACAAGGTACCAAATATGTTCTATCCTCAACCTCCATCCCCGCAATTGGTGCGAGTTGTAAGGAGTCTTGGTCTCGAGTCGAGCTGGGCGTCATTTCATTCTTGTAACGGGAATGGATGCACCGCAAGAACAGACAAGTTGCTCCCTGCCTCGCAGCGACGGCATCTGTCTTTAAAGCGAAGTTCCTTTTACCTTCCATCAACACTTGAATTGCCTCTACATACGATGATAACCGGAATAGACGTAATGAATCTGCCAATGGGAACACCCCAGAGACCCTCCATGCTTTAGCTTACCAATCTGTGGAGAGGGAGAGAGAGTACAAAACTCACTTTACTAGTTGAATGACATAAGATACTTTACTCTGATAAGCATGGAGTACCTGAGCTACACTTTCTCTTTCAATTGAAGTTTTAACAAGGCGATTGATCTCGTTCGTTACTGTGATTCTCTCACAGCCATAGAAATTTTATTTGCAGATCTTGTATCCCAAGTGGAAATTAATTTTTTTAAGGTACTTTAACATTTTTTTGAATCACCTGATATTCTGGATTTTAATGTTGAAACTTTCTTGGGAAGGTTGGAGTCTCCAAGTGTTAAACTTCTAGGGATCATCTTAATTATCTCGATTGGCATATTATTAACAGGTACGAAGCTTCATAATTTGCTTTGTTCCAATCATTTATTTCTGCAACGTATTTATTTCTTCTTTTTGTTCTTCTTCATGTAGCAAGGACAATTGCTGCCTCATTTTTTCTGTATTTATTCATTTTATTTGTTGAGAATTCATGGAGCTGGTGGAGTTTTAACAAGATTGAATGTCTACAAAGGGACACCTAATACTTGCATATTTGAGTGGTTTACTTGTGGTGATTGAGAATGAGAAATGTTATTAAGCAATAGCAGAACTGTTGTTTGGCCTCTCTTGAGGGGAGTAAAATGTAATTATCACATTTTCAAATGAATCTAAAGCATGCTACAAATCAAATGAACCATATTGATATAACTTGAGAAGTAAGAACAAGAAGATCAAAACACTCCTACCTTAAGAGAACACACCTTAGAAGACCTCACGATAGAAAGATGCTTTAAATCTTAACCAGGAGCCCAGACACTCCGAGAATGGTGAGGACTACGCCCTGTCCTCCGACAATTCTTTCAAAATCTCAATCTGAGAAAAATTCTATGTTGAACTCAGTCCAGATCCAAATATAAGACCATGAATTCTTAGAGGACATGAAGGATTTGATCTTTTTGTGCAATGGTGCCCCCAAAATTCTACTCCAAGGTGATCAAAAGAAAGAGAATAAATGGATCTTAAAATCCTTTACCTAAATGAAACTACTTCAAACCCAAACCAAAGACCATAGACTCGTAGAGAATGATAGGAGCTTCTAGGACGGTAGAAATCTAGATAAGAGAGCTCGGATTGAATTGGTATATCAAGTAGGTGGAGAGTATTGGCGAAGCATTGTTTCTTTTTAGCGGGAAAAATAACTAAATGGGAAAACTGGGAGTATTTTGTGGTCTGTAGCAAAGAAGATGAGAAAAAGGATGATGAAGTATTAGTTAGACTGGAGGGAGGATAGATGTATTATGGTTCAGTAAGCACACAACATTTATGACTCTTATTTATCGATTATGTTAACTAGCCATCTATTCTAGAAACTTAAGCTATATGGCTGTAACTTAAATATTTGAATCCTTTAACACGTCTCCTTACGTGTGACTTTCTGTCGGTCCAACAAATGCAACAATTTTGAACATGGGTGATGAGGAGGTTTAAACACCAGACCTTTGGCTCTGATATTATATTAACTATCCCTCTACTCTAAAAGCTTAAGCTGTCAGACAAGCAGAGAGGTTCAGTCTGTGATTCATTGTGGCTCAGTTTTTGGACTTCCTTCTTTCATCCTCTGCTCAGAATGACCTCTTTCTTTAGCAATTTCACCAAAATTAACTCAGGTCCCTGAAACACACTAAACACAACAAACCGCATAATGGCATCCAAGTAATGAAATAATTAGACTAACAATGCTAAGTTAGGGGCCTAGAATACGTCATATTCGGCACCTAACAATACGGTGAGTCTATATCACGGCCTTGCACTCCACTTTATCTGACCCTAAGATCTAAACTCTTGAGCAAGTTTAATCTCTAATTTTTTATCTATCTGATGTTGCTCTCGTGCTGTTCACAATGTAACAGTTATTTATATATTTTACATCTTATTGCTTTTTAGCATTTCAAGGTTTAACAGTAGACTAGACTCAATAAAGTGATATGATTCTCTTAACTAGCTTTCTTTTCACGGATTCTCTTTCTTTCCAGTGGTCCAAATTTAATGGCTACCAGACTCCCTTTTGTTGGTACATATGATAAAATTAATGATGTGCACCTACTCTTCTTTCCTTCATATCCAATCCTTTTTTTTTTGTGTGTGTGTGTATGCTGAACCCAAAGTAACATTTTGTCTTACAGTTGCAAAGGAGACAGAATTTGAGTTGTGGGGTTTCATTTTTGTTATGCTTGCTTCTGTTATGTCTGGGTTTCGCTGGACCATGACTCAGATTCTTCTTCAGGTATGACTTGTCTCTGTTTCTGATTACATCCTTTCGGCATGATTGCTGGTGTTTGAATTGTATATATTGAATCTATTTCATAACATGTGTGCCTAATTTATTTCTGTGGTTTTTCATTCCGTTCGTGTGTGCTGATCCCAAACCAACTTCAAGAAAGAAACGTATGGTAAGTGATACCCTCTGCTCTTCTAATTAAAATTGTAGCACTGCAAAGCAATGAGAAGAATTTATATTAATAAACCCAATCTTGGATAACCCTGGTTTGGCTTGATGTTTGCAAGAGTCACTCTTTGGTAAGTTCTTTGTGCCAGACTACTGGCTATCCTTTTATTCTTGAGTGAAAAATACTTTGATGGAGTTCAGTAGGTATTATAGAACTTTATTTGACTGAGGGAAGATGGAAGGTTTCTGTTCATAAATACACAAAAATTATGCCAAATATATCTTGGGGGAATTATTTCCTGGAGATACACACCTGATGGCTTACGCAATTCCTACTAAATCACATTGTGAGTTAGGTGGGTGGAAAATGTTGTTGATACGCAGTTAATTATTCTTGACTGCTGGAGTCACATGTAACACTGTTGCAGGGGTCAATCCTCTTATGGGTGTGTATGCATGTGTCCTTTTGTGTGCTTCCGTGCGTGACAAAGATGTGGTACTAAAGGGTTCAGAGCATGGCATCTGCTTTGCACCCAAAAGCTGGCATAGGATCAGATTTGTTTCAGTTTATCGAGTTGAAAATGTTGTTCTTATAAATTCAAATTATTAGTGTTGTCAATATTTTGTTAGATCGGTCATTCTTAACATTTGTTCTATTGTCAAAATCTGTTCCAAAGAATTTTCATCATTCCTAGGTGCTTATGTCACCTCAATCTAATCAGGCTTTATAAACCAAGTAAAAAACAACCTTTGAAGCTTGGTCTTAAGACTTTATTTTATTATAATGTAGCTATCTGATATCTTCTTCTGAACTTTGAGTTAAGTTTCTACATCAAACACAACTTCTAACATTCTTTTAATTTGGTTATTCTCAGGTCTGAAGAATCCACTTACCTTGATGAGCTATGTGGCGCCAGTAATGACAGTGGTAACTGCTATACTCTCTCTTCTAATGGATCCATGGCACGAATTTAAAAATAATGATTACTTCAATAGCTCATGGCATTTAATGCGCACTAGCTTGCTGTTGCTTTTTGGTGGAACTCTGGCTTTCCTAATGGTAAGTATCTGGGATTGAACTCTTCCACACTTGCTATTATTAACAATTTTATATTTCCCTTTCTTTTCTGTCCTTTCTTTTCTTTTCCCTTGTTCCTTTTTTTACCCCTTCTGGTTGATGGGTGGGGGTATATGTCGAGTCACTCATTATTTGAGATGAGTACTCAGATGTTACATTCTTCTCAGGTTTCTGTATTATGGTCTTCACATATCTGATGGGCCCTTGGACTGTGTTTCTGCTTAAAGAAATTAACCTGTTCCTCTAATTGCAGGTATTGACAGAGTACATTCTTGTCTCTGTAACTAGTGCAGTAACAGTGACTATAGCAGGAGTTGTCAAGGAAGCTGTCACTATTTTGGTATGAACTATTCTTTAGAATTTTATTCATTCCTCAAATTATGAGCAATGTGTTGGCTGTACACAACTTTATGTTCCTATTTTCTTCAGTGGGTATAGCTTCTTTGTTCCATTCTGACCTTTCATGCAGAGAATTCATGATAGTTGTTTCTACAGAAATTAATGCCTGATAGTAAATTATAAAAGTGCCGAAGATTATAAGTTAAATGGCAATTACTTATTATGCATGGGGTTTAATGGGGATGGGAGTTAGGGAGCTCTATTTTATAATTCTTGCACATAATTCTGTATAGGAAAGCAATGTTCGCACTCCACTTCCCGACCATTGCACTCCATTTTTTTTGTGCAAAAAAATGACTACTCTCCAGGGAATGGCTATTTTCTTATGTATCCCACAAGTGCCCTACGATTGAATGGTTTCATGAAAAAGTCAATAACCTACCAAATATACACACGGTCGCACAATAAAACTTTAACACATGAAGTTTTTGTTTTTTATTATTTTATCTCAGGCACTGCCAATAACAGAATAAAAAAGGAAAGAAATAGAGAAATCCGACTTCTGTGATCTTCATAAATCAGAAGCTGCTGATCAAAGTGAAATATATGCAAATTAATTTGACATTCTAGAAAACTAACTCAACCTTTACAACCAGTAGATGGAAAATCCATTTATTGTTCTTGTTGAAGGATATAAATATTTAGGGTTAATTACAACAACACCCCCTGAGGTTTGGGTATATTACACCTAGATGCAACCTTTGAATATTTTGAACACTAACACCCCCTTGTCAGCAAAAGTGGTTTTAGAACCCCGTGAAATGACGCATGTGCCCTTCAATTAAGAAATGAGTATAATAAAATAAATATCTGGATGGTGAATTGACACATGTACCCCCGGATCCTCTCCTAAGCTTCTTCTTGACACATGTACCCCCGGATCCTCTCCTAAGCTTCTTCTCTCCAACCCTCATCCAAAGGCTAAAAGTTTAGCACGTGTCCTCCATCTATGGTTCAAGATTTTTGTCCACCATGTACAACTTTTTATTATTCTATTATATAAATTGGTGGTCGAAGTCCAAACTTTTGTGCATTATTCTATTCAATAAATTGGTGGCCCGGTCCAAATTTTTGTGCATAGTTTTTGTAATATACCCAAACCTCAGGGGGTGTCGTTGTAAATATGCACAAAAATTTGGACCCGCCACCAATTTATTGAATAGAATAATGCACAAAAGTTTGGACCTTGAAGGGACCACCAATTTATATAATAGAATAATAAAAAGTTGTATATGGTGGACAAAAATCTTGAACCATAGATGGATGACACGCGCTAAACTTTTAGCCTTTGGATGAGGGTTGGAGAGAGGAAGCTCAGGAGAGGATCCGGGGGTACATGTGTCAATTCACCATCCAGATATTTATTTTATTATACTCATTTCTTAATTGAAGGGCACATGCGTCATTTCACGGGATTCTAAAACCACTTTTGCTGACAAGGGGGTGTTAGTGTTCAAAATATTCAAAGGCTGCATCTGGGTGTAATATACACAAACCTCAGGGGGTGTCGTTGTAGTTACACCCTCTCTAACAATTTAAGTTTTTAGAGTAGTTGGGTAGTTAACATGGTATCAGAGCCAAATGCCTCGTATTCAACCCTCACCGTCACCCATGTTGAAGATTGTTGTTTCACGTTTTGGACCAAATAGAAGGCCACATGTGAGGGGGCGTGTTGAAGGAAATAAATATTTAAGTTACACCCTCTCTACCAGCTTAAGTTTTTAGAATAGTTGGGTAGTTAACAGTTCTTAAACTAAGTAATATTATAATAGAAGATCAAAACTTTCTAAAACATCTTTGCCCCTTTTTATATATGAAAATACCTAGAAATGAGGTAAAAGCATAACTTGCAAAACAATATTTTTAAATTCTTTGACTCATTTCAAATATATAGAAAAAAATGAACAATTTTAATATAGAAAGAAGTTGAAACTATATGAAGATTTCATTACATCGTGTGACAAAAACAAATCAAAGCATCCTAGAAGAATCGAAAAGGGTAAAAAGAAAAGAGTTAATGTTTATAGGGGAAAGAGTAGTTACGGTACTATGGAATGAAGAATGATACATTATTGAATTTAGGGATAGTATTGTTATTTTCCTTAAAAGAAGAGGAAAAGGGGTGGTGCAATTGATTAATGAGGACTTTGAATCTTGCCTCCCTTCTGTATATATGTGCATTGTAATCTAAGTCAAACATCAAAGCCAAAGTAAGAGTTGGAGGTTCCAAAAGTTGTGTTAGTGCCTTGTAACTTGACTTTGTCGTGGCTTGTGCACTATATGAGTGCACCACTGTTAGTTCTGTCTAAAACTGAGTTTGTCTTCTTGGTCATTTACTTTAAGGCTCTAAAAGGATTCCTAAGCCCTAAAAGTGCATTTTAAGAAAACCTGAATGTGTATTTTGGCCAAGCAAAATGGCAGGAGATGTGCACTTCTTCAAAAGTCTTTTTAATTGAAGCTTCTGAGAGTTTCTCCTAAATTAAGATCTCCGGAAGTAGATGGATTGTCTAAGTGATAGATTTCATGAAAATTTGATCATAGTTTGATGGATGGTCATGCTGTAATACATGTGTGTGTGTGTGTTGGGACTTGTGTTTCGAATTCCTAGTTTAATTAGGTTTCTATTTTTGGGTTTTATATTGGTAGGTAATGTCTTGTTAGGCAAGTCTTGGACCTCAAGGCATTGTGATCCTTGATGGGTACCTTAGCTTATGGTTGGGATTTTTGAGATTGTAAATAATGTAGTTTCACGAGGTACTTGATAGGGTAGAGGTAGTTTATGGATTCATAGAGTAGGAAAAACACTGTTGAATTATGAGGAGATAGGCCCGTGAAGTGGTCTTACATAGTGTTGGTACTCTAGTATTGTAATACACCAATGGGATGATGTTGAATCTCTTCTCATCCGTAGATGTAGACAGGTTTTGGCCTGACCATTTTATAGCTTGGGTTTGTGTATGATTGATTTCCCTCTCTTTCTGGATCTCGATGTTCACACACTTCCTTTGTCCCAATAATTCATAAATATCCAGCTGGTCTTAGTGGTATGTGAATGTTGGTGATGGGTATTGGGACAGAGAGAGTTGGTGGTGTAATCACCAGCTCTGACGGTCTGATTCGTTGCTGTTGGATCTCACTCTCTCACAATGTTGTAATAGTTTATTTCCATGCTGCACTTGGTGGTGAGGGATTGAGGAATTCCAACTCATCTTTTGTCAATGACAAGCTGTCATTGACTCATTGCTGGTGCTACATCTGAGACTCATTGACAGAGAGAATTGGTGGTGGACCCAACTGATTCGCTTCCTGGCTTTGCAATTTGCATCCAGAATCATTCTGATTGGCAACTCCTTGTATTATTCTTAGTCCGTAATTTTAACTGATGGTCAAATTTTACTTTTGTCATTAGGAAAATACTGATGTTATGCAATGTGTTCAGGTTGCAGTGTTTTACTTCCATGATCACTTTACATGGTTGAAAGGGGTTGGTCTCATCACAATCATGTTTGGTGTCAGTTTATTCAATTTGTACAAGTAAGTTGTCAGTTAACATGGTTATCAAGCACTTATTTTGGTATATTGATTTCTTATTCCTGTTGCTATAGTTGAAATAAGTCCAGAACTACAACCACTTATATGATTTTAGATTTCATAAATAATATCTTATTTATGAACACTCGTGACTGGAAAATCTTGGATGTTGATATGTAATTTTGTTTACATGGAAATAAAGTAGAACTTTAAGGAGAGATCTGATAAAAGTTTGCATAAAAAAGAAGAATCCTTATTTAGGATGGGATTCCGACTCAGCACTTGTAGACTGAATTTTTGAGAAGTCAGGAAGGCTACCAAGAGGTATTTTTCCTGACATGAGTCATTAGTTCTCACTATTAACCATAAAATTGAGGATGGATTCAAGGTACATGGAGGAGAAGACAAGGCAAAATATTTTGATGATAATAGTTTTTATCCAATGGCTGACAAAGATAAGTTATGACTTTTGTCAGGAGTGAGACCTCTTTATAGTAGTTTTTGAAAATTTGTTAAAGAGTTTGATTTAATTAGACAACAATTAACATGAGTTGAACATCAAAAGGGTTTATTGAAGGAGTAGTAATGGGAGGAGAAAAGTCATCATATTTAAATAACAACTAACATAAGTTGAATATTAGGCTTTATCAAAGGAGCAGACATGGGAGGACAATATATTCATCATAATTGTCTCAAGTATGCACAAGGATATCTACATATGGACAGCAAATAATAAGAAGCGTGAATGATGTGCCTTGTCATAAGATAAAGCTTTAACAGTAAATCAATTGTATTCTTTATGATGAGTAATATTTCTTACCAAGACTTATTTACGAAAGTATCTCTCTATAATTGTGTTGTTGCTCTGTTAGATAAGATGTGCATGTCTTGGGAAATCGTTTGCACCTTATAATGGAAAGTTGTAGGAATAGAGCAGTCAATGTGGGGATGGTCCTTTATCTTTTTTTAAAAACAATTCTTAGTTTGAAGGCAGCCTCTTTCTTTTTTATTGTTGTTGGAAATGCAAATTGCAGACTTCAGGTGAAATATGATTCAATGGTGTAAAAGATGCAATTTGTTTAAGCTTTTAGAGCAGTTGGGTAGTTAACATGGTCTCAGAGCCAAATGTCTCGTGTTCAAACCTCACCGTCACCCATATTAAAAATTGTTGTTTCACATGTTGGGCCAAAAGAAGGCCACACGTGAGGGGGTGTGTTGAAGGATTAAATATTTAAATTATACCATTTCTAACATCTTAAGCTTTTAGAGTAGATGGGTGGTTAACATTAGGCAACCACAGTTCTAAGGGTGGTGGCAGCAGTTTCTAATAATGACATCACTTTATTTTTCATTTATTTTTTATGAATATAATCGCTTGAAATTTTTAGCCAAGGGATTTCCTATTTGTTAGGTCCCATAGTTATGTTGTATATCATTATTATTGACTTGTTCTTCCTAATAATTGATCATCGGGTATTGCTCCCTCTTTAACATAAACATATACAGACATGTATATCACATTGACATAGTATTAGTTATTTTCATTTAAATTGTTCAAAATTATTGAGTTTTTTGGTGAAGTTCCAGCTCCATAAAAAATAATACTAGTCTCACCCAACGTTATGTTTTCATAAAACATTAAAGCACTTATAATATAAGAATGTAGAAATAAAAGATAATAATAAACAAGTAGAGGACAAACTTAAAAAACACGGAGGATAATAAAGCAGTAAAGCTTGGCAAAACACCTATAGTTGTATGAAGAACTTTAGAAAGAGTAGGAATTGAAGACTAATGATTTAATAGTAGAATGTAGTCTTGGTCCCACCGTGTCATGTGAAGGGAGGATATGGAACATGTTGAAGAATATTATTGATGAGCAATTGAAGCTTTGACTTGATTGATTTGGTTGATTTGATAACATAATTAGTGTGATATGATTTCTAATTACTTACTTGTAATTGCCTATTTTATTATGACTTGTTTACCGCTCCTTCTCTCCTATCTATCATATATATAGGTGGTGGTTCTATTGTAAGAGCGATACTGAGCAATATTAAAATTTTATATCCTCTCCGTTTTTACTCTCTCATATATTCTGACATGGTATCAGAGTCTACCGATTCTTGATAGTTCTTTCCGCTTATCGTCGTCTCTGCCGGGGATGGTACTCCATCTCCCATCCTGGCGGCGATCTTCAATTAAAATAGTTATTTATATATGGAATATATATTATATTCTCGATGGGATATGTCTTTCACCACACCATTACTCGTTTCGGATTTTCGGATCAACTTGTCTTGAATTTTCGAATCATCTTGTTTTGAATATTCGGATGAACTTGTCTTGGATCTTCGGATCAACTCATTTCAGATATTCGGATCAACTTGTCTTGGATCTTTGGATCAACGCGTTTCGATTTTTCGAATCAACTTGTGTTGGATCTTTGGATCAACTTGTCTTGAATCTTCGGATTTACTCGTCTCGTACTCCAGACAACTTCGTTTTCGATTTCAAGTTGGACAAGCTAAGATCTCCGTATCCAACTTGGGGGAGGGGGTTGTTGAAGAATATTATTGAGGAACGATTGAAGTTTTGACTTGATTGATTTGGTTAATTTGATTGATTTGATAACATAATTAGTGGAATATGATTTCTAATTCCTTACTTGTAATTGCCTATTTTATTATGACTTGTATACCACTCCTTCTCTCATATCTATCCTATATATGGGTGGTGGTCCTATTGTAAGAGCGATACTGAGCAATATAGAATTTTTATGTCCTCTCTGTTTTTACTATCTCATATATTCTGACTGGACAGATATAACCTTTGATATTTCATAAAGTAGATGGTTTGAGGCTTGAGCTAGTTGCAGTGGTGCTGTTGCTTACACATTTTACCATTGAACAAGACAACGACCTTCAATGACCCAATTATTATACCAAATTCTGAATAAGCTATATTACAAAAGAGATGATAGAAAGTTATGCCAGCTATATAGGAATTAAATTCATGATTTATGCGATAGAATTCTGGTAATGGGTTACTGTGATAAGTTTAAGGAAAGTATCCATAGTGACCGATGACTGATTGGCTTTTTGTCCGGAAAATCCACTTTTATGAAGGTCATTTGCTAAATAAGACAGTTAGTAGAAACTCATATAAAAAAAACGTGTACTAGCAGATGCTCTTCAGATAGTTAGAGAAGCATATGATTGAGTACCAGGGGATACAGTTTTGTGGGTCTAAAGTGTATATGTAGTGAGACTAGTGATTTTTTTTTTTTTTAAGATAAGATTACAGAAGTAGTAGTACTAAACACATATATGAATACATAATACTTAACATCAAACAACAATAGATATGTGTTCAATGTGCATGATGCTTGCTTATGATATACTCCGTCCGTCCCATATAATAGTCCACTTTCTCAACTTTAGTTGTCTCAAAATACTTGCCCAGTTTCAACTCCCACTACTAAACTTTTCGCTTTCCCAAACTACCCTTCTACCACTAACTTCAAACAAGCACCGGACACCACTAACTTTTGTCTTTTCTTCATTTCACAAGGGTAAAGAAGGAAAGTTCATTAATATCACTACAATAAAATATACTCTCTTATCAAAAAAATAAAATATGCTCTCTTAAAAAGTCAAAAAGTCCATCTTGGACTATTGTTTTGGGACAGAGGGAGTAGTGCCTTTGGCTATTATGATGTAGGCTTTATTGACAATATTAAAAAAAGTCTAGGAATACGTCAAAGCTAAAAAATTTAGAGATTCGTAGGACTAAAGTAGGATTTGAGTTGTAGATTAAATAAACTTCCAACAAATCTACAAAGTAATGTTAACAAACGAAGGCCAAATGATTACTCAAACTAAGCCATTGTCACTATTATAGATCAATACTACAAGGGCCAAGAAAAGAGACTATAATGTAACCATAGTAAGTGGAGAAGGTTGGCAAAAATTGAGGTTATTGGTGTCTTGTGTGATAGAAGAATACCAAAACATAATGGCTTAGGCTGGCTGTTTTAAATGGAATATGCTATTGGGTGTTGAGAAACAAACAAAAACAATGTTCTTATGTTACTAAAATCCTAAAGTTGAGATGATGATGGGACTTACTGGAAACTACGGGATTAATAGTCATAGCGAGTGAGAAATGAGGAATAGTGCCCTATTAGTGTAATAAGAGAAAACTGGTTTAAGTGGTATGGAAATATATGTCAGACCTGTAGATACTTTTTATTTGGGCTGAAGTAAATGAGAAATAACTTGTAATAACCTGTAGATAATAAGAGAATAGCTTGTAATACAAAAGCAATGGAAAAAGAAAGTTCATGCACTTGACCCTCTTTGTATGGGAGAAGGTTGGCAAAAATTGAGGTTATTGGTGTCTTGTGTGATAGAAGAATACCAAAACATAATGGCTTAGGCTGGCTGTTTTAAATGGAATATGCTATTGGGTGTTGAGAAACAAACAAAAACAATGTTCTTATGATACTGAAATCCTAAAGTTGAGATGATGATGGGAGTTACTGGAAACTACGGGATTAATAGTCAGAGCGAGTGAGAAATGAGGAATAGTGCCCTATTAGTGTAATAAGAGAAAACTGGTTTAAGTGGTATGGAAATATATGTCAGACCTGTAGATACTTTTTATTTGGGCTGAAGTAAATGAGAAATAACTGGTAATAACCTGTAGACAATAAGAGAATAGCTTGTAATACAAAAGCAATGGAAAAAGAAAGTTCATGCACTTGACCCTCTTTGTATGGGAGAAGGTTGGCAAAAATTGAGGTTATTGGTGTCTTGTGTGATAGAAGAATACCAAAACATAATGGCTTAGGCTGGCTGTTTTAAATGGAATATGCTATTGGGTGTTGAGAAACAAACAAAAACAATGTTCTTATGTTACTGAAATCCTAAAGTTGAGATGATGATAGGAGTTACTGGAAACTACGGGATTAATAGTCAAAGCGAGTGAGAAATGAGGAATAGTGCCCTATTAGTGTAATAAGAGAAAACTGGTTTAAGTGGTATGGACATATATGTCAGACCTGTAGATACTTTTTATTTGAGCTGAAGTAAATGAGAAATAACTTGTAATAACCTGTAGATAATAAGAGAATAGCTTGTAATACAAAAGCAATAGAAAAAGAAAGTTCATGCACTTGACCCTCTTTGTATGGGATAGAGACAGTAATGATAATGTTATTGTTGATGATGATGATACAACTAAAGAATGACTTTAGCTTTCATAAGACCTGCAACAGATTCACATCCATACTTTATTATGAAACACGTGATTTTTAATCTAGTAATTGAAGTCTATGACATGTTTATCTGACTTGGTCTTTTTATATATTAAAAAAAAAAAAATCCGCAGATACCAGAAGCTACAGAAGGGGGAAACAACTGATGATATGGCAGGGTCACAAGTAACCCAAGCTGCTGCAAAATATGTCATTCTTGAGGAGATGGATGATGAAGATGTTGGCCCTTGAAATTTCGGATATCATGTTATTTGAATCTTTAACGCTTGTGTAAGCCTCTCTCCACCACCTCTTAAAATATTCTTGTTCTGGATTAGTCTATCCCTTGCTTTCAAAGTTTGTTGGTTCATGTGGCTCGCAAGGGAGGAGCTAGGATTTCATATGTATATGTATTTGGGGGGGGGGGGGGGGGGGGGGGGGGTCTAAACTAAAGGACTTGCGATGGTAGTAAAATATCAAGTAAAAGATTGGTGTGGTGGTTAAAATTGGGCACGATCATATTTATGGCCACAGAAATCTACCTAGGTTGTTTCTTTCTTTTTCTTACAGAAAATATGTATAACTCATTTCTAATTACCTCAAACTGGAGTTTGTTCGAAGATTATACATTTAAATTTAAACTCAGAAGACTATCTTTATGCGTAGATGGACAGGGTAATCTTTCCAAACAAATTGGGGTTTGATTGAAGAAAGGAATAAAAAAATTATTTTTACAGGAAGAAACAATTGACAAGGAAGAAGAAGAGTAAGAAGGGGGGAAATGTATTATGGAGATTTTTAGAAAAAGACAATTTTAGGGAGGTGCATTGTGTTGTATCTTACAAATTATAAGCACATATAAAGGGGTCTGGGTGTGGAGGCTCTGTCCTTGGTAGCTTGTCTTGGGCGGCCATGATACTTATTTTATTACAAGTCCAAAGACAGACAAAGTACAACACTTTATGCAAGGATTTTGAATGTCTACCAGTGAAGCTTGCTTTTGGTTTCGTCTGTGTTCAAAAAAGGTGCTTCACTCTCAAAAAGGGCTTGGATTGATCCAGCCCTTTTTTCACCTAAAAATGGCCTTCAGATAGCGGACAGTTACTAAATTGTTTTCTACTCCTCGCCCCTCCTCTGTCAAGGAATATATTCAAGCTTCTAAGTATGATCAGTGCTTTGTCCCAGCTACCCAAACAGAGCAATTGTTTCCTCTTGAATTCCCTCCAGATCTACCCAGTCAATGGCAACGCCAAGGCTTTACCCATCGCTCATGCTTATTGCTCGGCATGAATTCTTGGTAGCCAGCATACACTCGTGCAAGTTGTATGGTAGACTTTAATATCAGACATTCGTTGACTTTGCATGCAAACACACAGATATGGAATTCGCCAATTCTCTACCCCTGATAATATTGCTATGACCTGGTGCAGGAAGTTACCATGCACTCGGTTGATTTAGTAGGCATGTGCAGGGCCCTGCCCACTCACCCTGCGAAACTGTATCGGCTGAGCTCTTGATTTTCTTGTATAATTTGCAAATTGCACCCCACTCCACCCAGTTTTTTATTTCTATTTTTTTTGGGTCTCAATTCTTTGTTAAAAAACGAATTTCACTCTTCTTTTTATTTTCTTTTTTATGTTCTCTTTTCTTCTTAATTTACAAAATGCACCCGTGTATGATTATATGTTTTTGAATTTTCCTTGCTGCAATTCTTTTTGAATTATGCCATGCTATTTAAATCTTGATTATTAAACTTCAAGTTTTGGCTTCTTGTTGCATGTTAGTTTTCATGTATTAGGTACAAAAAAATAAAAAAAGTTATGTTCAATATGCCCCACAAAATAAATTCCTGGTTCCGTTACTGATACTCAGGTCTGTGGGAAGGAAAGGGCTGCTGTAAGTGGCTATGGTCGGAGTGGCAGCATTCAGTGATTGCATAGTTTCTCAGTCCTTGCCCTTTCTGTTTCAATGGTGTTATTTTTTGCTTGGGTGGGGGAAAAAGAAAAGTTGTTACCAATCAGTAGTCAGCCAAGCAACAGTAACATCTACTAGGTCAATTGGCAGAAGAGCCCATTTTTGGGGAATCCTTTTATATATAATTTTGCTGTATATATATGTCACTCATGCATCAGAATGCATGCCTCTGGATGTAAAAATTGACGTTGATTCATTTTTTATGATTATTTTTCCACGGTTAAAATAGAGGGAGTGTAAATGAGCAAGGCAATCTGTAAACACTAAACAGATTTGAGTGCACATTTTGTTTCTATTCTTCGTCTAAGTTCTAATATACATGGTTTTAGATGACAATCTTGGGGTATATTATTTTCCAGTGAAATTCGTTTTGATGTTCAATTGCTACTCAATATACAATACATATGTAAATAAACAAAGTTTCCTACTATACACATTTTTTAGCAGTTTGAGTCACTTTGTTGCTACTTATATTCTGCATTGTTGAGCTTACTCCACATGTGAGTTTTTGTTCATGAAATTATATTAAGATGTATCGATGGTGCCTATTCCAGAATTCGGTGGAACGTACTCAGAGAGAAACACTATTCACAACAGTTTTTCAATCCAAAATGTGAAAAGCAGCTTCTATCGCGCTCGAAGACATATTGAAACCATGGTTCGTTGTTGCGGTATCCGTTTCAGTAGCAGTTGTGGTACCGATGTAACGGATTCGGACAATATCAGTCTTAAAAATGAGTATCGAATGAGTATCAGTACTAAATAAGGTGGCACTTTCCAAAAGCGTTGTGTATCGGTATTGACACTACCGTTACAAACCAGGCGATACGTTGCAGTATCGATACTAAATAAGGCGGCACTTTCCAGTTACGAACTAGGCGATACGTTACAGTATCGGTACTAAATAAGGTGGCACTTTTCAAAAGCGTTGTGTATCGGTATTGGCACTAGCCAAAAGCAGGTATTAGCACTAGTCAAAAGCGTTGTGTATTGGTATTAGCAGTAGCGTTTCAAACCAGGCGATACGCAACGTAATGGACGGACGCAACGTAATGGACGGACGGACGGACGGATACAGCCAAATGAGCTAGACGCCCTCAGTTTAATGACTAGATGGGTGGCAATGAAATTTTTCATGATGTCAATTTGATTGGTCTTTGTTGGGTGCTACTTCAAGATGCAAAATATGTGGTCCACCTCTGAATTTACCACATGATTTGTGATTGAATTTGGAGGTTAATAAGACACTGAATGTCACAATTGCAAGTCACAAAGACACACCTACATACTTACAACAATATGAAGATGGTCCCATCCCTTGGTTGAATTCATCTGCTTACCACAATTATTGTGAAGGTGCCCAAAAAATTAAGTGTACCTAACTCCGGCTTTTCTTGACGTTTGGACAAATTAAGAGTAACCAAAAAATGAAGTGCTCACCACCTTCCATAAGAGAATTAGGAAGTCTCCAAGAAACTGCTATATCTCTAGCCTTACGACTATTTGTAAGTTACGTCTAATCTTTTCTAGAAAGTATTAATATATTTTTGTCTATTTGTAGTTAAAAATAGGGTTAATTTCATTTACACCCCCTGAAGTATGTTTTATTTCAATTACACCCCCCATATTTGAGTATCTTCAATTACACCCCTTGTGGTTTGAGATTATCATCATTTACACCCCTTAATGATGACATCATCCTAAATTTTTTTATAAATACCTAAATTACCATCAATCAGGTGTGTTTGGAAACTTGTTTAACAGATAATCCAAAAAATTTATTCACACCTCCAAACACCCCCACCCCCCACCACCGTCGCCCGCCCTCGGCCACCGGCCACCACCGGCGCCGCCACCCCCACCCCGCCGCCCACTTCCACCCCACCCATACCCATACCCATCTGCACACACACACATATATATATATATATATATATATATATATAAATCACAACAATGGGTTTTTATAGTTGTGTGTTTGGAGAAGTATCACAGCATATACACAAGCACATACTCATATTTTGGCCTAATTTGTGAATGTGCAGGTGTGTGTATATATACATATATAAATCCTATTTTTGTATGTGTAGGTGTGTACATATTTGAATATAAATATGTGTGTGTGTGTGTGGCGGGCTGTGGTGGCATGGTGGTGGGGTGGGGAGTGTTTGGATATAGGATTTAGGGTTTGGATATTGGATTAATATTATTTTAGGATTAAATTGATTTAAGGGGTGTTTGGATCAAGGGTATTTTAGACATTTCATATCATGAGAGGGTGCACATGAAAATATTCAAACCTAAGGGGGTGTAAATGAAATTAATCCAAAAATATAATATATATATTTTTATTTGTGGCAAGATATACTATTTTTATATAAAAAAATAATTTAAACAAAATAATAATAAAGTAGGGAATAAAAGTTGGAACCCCGAACTATATCATATAGTGTAGACCAAAATTGCAAAATCCCTTCCTCTCAAATTATACCTGTGCATACTCCACCAGTATATTCTCTAAAATATAATCAACAGTGATTATATTTCGCACCCTCTCCTGTCAAGGGAGTAGTGGGACGGAACAATTATTTCAGTTTTAAATATATATATATATATATATATATATTCATAATATATTTAAAAAGCAATCCAGAATTTGAAATTTCAGTTTTAAACCAGAAATTGAAATCCCAATTTTTTTTTTCTCCGGACATAAAGTCAACAGAAGCTACCCGATCCAGGGACCTAAAAATGAGCAATTTGCAGAGTGTTATTTGGTTCAGAAAAATAAACAAGAATAAATCCAAGAGAGAAATGTCAAATTTTTATGTGTTGAAAAGTAGTGATTTATTGGGGGAACTAGAAGAAAACAATAACTTTTATAGATGTGGGTTTCTTTTGAATGTTCTAAGAAAATGACCGAAAATTAGAGTCAATGTTAGGGTGCTGTAAGAACGAGTTCGTAACAACGGTAATAACATGTCATTATGTTTAGTGTAATATTACAATCTAATAAAAAAAATAAAAATTTGACACGTATAATATATAATATTATTGTAAGTGTCAAATTTCACTCACATCAAAAAATATCTTATTTAGGCTCAAATGGCCATATTTATACATTTTTATGCTCTTGGGTCATGGCCTAAGTTCATGGGGTCATGACCCACTTTCTTAATAACTACCCACTCTCTTTTTGGTAGTGGGTTGTTGATCCATTTTTCAAGGGAATGGACCCACGTTGATGGTCCCACGTATATTTGGTGGGTACAATATATGGGCTATTTATTATTCACATACTACATGGGCTCAATATTCTTTGGGCCTAATACATGGACCTGGGCCTGTAATTTTCACTATTTACACTAGCCCCATTCGGGTCGGGCATACGGTTCGTGGGCTTGGCCCGAATTTATTTGAATTGATTGATGCCAGCCGTTTTGTTGATGACGTCAGTGTCATTATTGTGGAGAGACGTGTGCTTTCGAAGTTCATGATGGCAGCCGCCGGTTCGCTGTACTCGAGGCATAGGGAATCGACGCATCTCTTCAGCCTTAATGGTGTCTGTTGATATGCAGTGCGTATATAAACCCTTGTGTGATCTCATTTTCACTCTTCATCGCTTTCAAATCTTGCAAGCAATCTTTAGCAGTGTTCAAGCTTTGACCGCCGATTGTACTTTGATTACCGGAGGTTCTTCTTTCTTCTCGCCGGTTATCTGTGTAAGTTTGTCATTCTCATCATGTCTGATAGTAGCGCCACAAGATCTACCGAAGAGACGACCCATCAAGAATATGGGGGATTGAGGTTCCGAGCCCCCCTTCTGCAAATCCATCTTCTTCATCTTCTCCTCCTTCTTTGTCCATACCAAGTCGTCCGGACCTATCTGGCTTGGGAGCAACTGTTTCGGAGATAAACAACCAGGCAGATATTGCTGATGTAATTCCGATTGGAATTCCTGTAATATCCGACCCGGTTGGGACCGATGCTCCTGGAGGTGCTCCCGTTGGACCCTCCACCGAACCAGCTCCCTTCGTGGCAGAACCACTTGAAGCTCACAAAAGAAAATCTGTGAACCTTAAAAGTCTGAGGAGGGATTGTAGGATCCCAAAAGAGGTGATCTTGATGGAGTACGATCCTTCTTTCGACTTCAGATTGGGCGACGGAGTGGGTCCGGACGAGGTGTTGTTGTCGGCCCTTCAGATAAAAATGCTTCGATTTCCTCTCCATCCTCTTTTTCATTTTATTTTCTTCACCCTAGGAATAGCCCCTCTGCAAGTCAACCCAAACTTCTTCAGGATAATTTCCATGTTAATCCTGATCAACAGAAAGAAAAGGCTATCCTTGGGTCTGGCAGATCTTCTGCTCAGCTACAAGATTGTGGGTCTGAAAGACTGTGAAGGGAGGTACAACTTCTACCCATTCAAGGGTCGGGCGATCTGCCAGGGGACTGAGAAAACAGAGAAGTACTGGAAGGAGAAGATGGTTTTGGTGAAGGGGGCTTGGTTTTACCCCTATTCTAGGAGATGGCCGATCCCATGTGTTTTCAAGCATTTAGCCCTTCTTCCCTTTTCTTTTATCCATAAGGAATCCTGCCTCTGTTCCGGATGCGACCAGCTCAGGGCGGATTTTGTTTATAAGTCTTTAGGTTATAGGGATACAGAGATAGTGGCTCAGGATGTAGAAGCCCGTATTTCTTTGTTAAAATCCAAGGTCTGGTCGGACCGTTTATCATGCACTGACCTGCTTACTCCTGCCAATTTGCAGGGTATATCCAGGTTAGGAGCCAAGTACAAGATCATTATGGATCCGATCAGACCAGTGATTGAGGATGATGATGATGACATGGAGGAGATGGCTGCTCCTTCGACCGATCAAGGGCAAGTGCCTCTGGATTCTAGTCTTCAGGCTGCGAATGTCAACCCGGCGGGCGATGCTTCCGGGTCTGCACTTGTGCAGACCACCATCCCTGAGCTGCTTCAACCTTCTTCCGCCCGAACCAGACCGACGGGGGAAGAAAGGCCCAGTAAGAAGAGGAAGCATAAGGGTAAGGAGAAGAGTTCTGCTTCTTCTGACCAATCCACCTCCAGCCTTACTTCTATGTCTGCCATGATAACACGGGCGCAGGCGCTCTGGACGTCGGAGGAGCTCGAGGCACAGAGGCATGCTGACCCTGACCGCCTTGTGCGCAAAACTCCGGGGTTGTTATTGGGGGTACGTATTTGCTTGATTCCATGTTATTCCTACTTTTGTATACATTACTGACCCACATTGCTGACCCATTTTGCCTTGAATTTTTCTTCTCAGGCTCTCTTCAGCGTCAATGCGTTATGTCTTTCCCACGAGGAGGGCGTGAAGGAGCTTGAACGCCTGAGAGCTGACCTAGCTGAGAAGGACGATCAGGAGAAAAAACTGAAAGCTCAGCTAGGGGACCTCCCATCCAGGGTTGCCCAATTGGAAGAGGAACTGGCTCAAACAAAAGAGCAAAATGCCAGGTTGACCAGTGAGAAGGAGAAGCTGGCATCTGACCATGAGGCTCTTCAACACCGATTCGGCATCTCTCAGTCAGCCCTAGAGATGTGTAAGAAAGGAGGGCTTGACATGCACCAGCACTATTCCCAGATGAACAGGATTGTAGCTGGTGAATTCTGGAGGAAGGGCTTTGTTGTTGGAGAGAAGGATCCAGCAAGGAGGAAGATCAAAGATCCTGATGCCATGGATAAGGTGTTAGGGGTGCAGAGGCCATATTCCAGCCCCGAGCCTAGTCATGCTCAGAATCTTTTCACAGAATTCCTTCAGGGATATCTCCCTGCTGACCCTCTCAACCCCTCCATAGAATTCTTCCCTCCGACCACACATGTGGATACCTTAGGAAAAGATTTTAGTGGTTCAGGCCAAGCTTAGGTCACTCCGTATTCCTTTTGTAGTGCTGTATTTTGTAACATGCCTTTCAGGCAATTTTGTAATACAAAACGGCAATTTTTTGCTTTATTTAATGGAAACTGCACTTTCCTATGGTACGAGTCAGGCAATTTTTATCGTGAATCAGGCTTATGAGCCTCTGTCATCTCATTACTTGAAATTATTTTAATTTTATTCCTCTGGGAGTGAATCAGGCTTGTAAGCCTCTGTCATTTCGCCACTTAGGAAATATTTTAATTTTATTCCTCTGGGAGTGAGTCAGGCATATGAGCCTCTGTCACCTTCTAGAATTTATTCCTCTGAAAGAGTGAGTCAGGCATATAAGCCTTTGGCACCTCACTAATTAGGAATTATTTTGTAAACTTATTCCTCTGAAAGAGTGAGTCAGGCATATGAGCCTCTGTCACCTTCTAGAATTTATTCCTCTGAAAGAGTGAGTCAGGCATATAAACCTCTGGCACCTCACTAATTAGGAATTATTTTGTAAACTTATTCCTCTGAAAGAGTGAGTCAGGCATATGAGCCTCTGTCATCTCACTACTTAGGATTATGATTAATTTTTGGCTATCTGTTTGCAAGAAGGATGACCATCTTTTTATTATAACCGTGAAATTACAAAGATAACAATATCTGACTGAGTCAGGACAACAAAAATGGAAATTTTAGAGAGATAAAGCTGGGCTCAGATGCCTCTGTTTTATTATTCTGAGAACGAAATAAATATCAGGGATAATACCTCTTCAGTCGTGAGGCATTCTGTGAATTGGGTTCCATATTGCCGTCACTTTTCCTGAGGCGGTAAGCCCCACGTCCTATGACCTCTGTGACTGTGTATGGTCCTTCCCAATTTTCCCTGAGTTTTCCGATTAGCCCGATCTTCTTTCGTAGTACCATATCGCCCACCTGGAATTCTCGTCTTTTGACTTTTTTGTTGAAGGTGTTCCTGACCCTCTGATGGTAGGCTGCTAGCCTGATGGCAGCTTGTTCTCGCTTCTCTTCGAGCAGATCGAGTCCATCAACCAGCTGTTGGTCGTTCAGTTCTTCCTGATACAGCTCTGTCCTGGCTGTTGGCACTATTTGTTCTGTTGGAATGACTGCTTCTGTCCCATACGCCATTGAGAATGGTGTTTCTCCTGTAGGGATTCTTGATGTTGTTCTGTAAGACCACAGTACCTCTGGAAGTTTGTCTGGCCACACTCCCTTATGCTCTTCTAGCTTCTTCTTTAGGGTATTCAATATGGTTCTGTTGGATCTTTCGGCCTGGCCATTTCCTTGAGGGTATGCGACCGATGACGTTCTCAACTGGATCCCATGTTCGTTACAGAATTGTCTGGTCCACTGATTATCCAGATTTAATCCGTTGTCAATCACTATCGCCCTCGGTACTCCGAACCTGCAGATGATATTGGTCCATATGAATTTGATCATGTGCCTATGAGTGATGCTAGAATAAGCTTCTGCCTCGACCCACTTGGTGAAATAATCAGTTGCTATCAGTGCTTGATTCACTGATCTGAGGGCCATGGGAAGTGGTCCAACTGCATCAATCCCCCATTGTGCAAATGGGTGTGGGCTGAATATGGGGTTAAGCAGTTCTGGTGGCGGATGGATGAAATCCCCATGGAACTGACACTTTCGGCACCTTCTGACAAAGGCTTCAGTATCGTGGGAAAGATAAGGCCAGAAATATCCTTGGCTTAGTACTTTATGGGCCAAAGCTCGTCCCCCTGAGTGATTTCCGCATGACCCTTCATGGATTTCTTTCATTACGGCCGATGCCTCTGAAGGTGTGAGGCATCGAAGGTAGGGTCCACCAAAAGATCTTCTATACAGCTGGCCGTGTAGCAAGGCATACCTGGCCGACTTCATGCGGATTTTCCGAGCCTCTGTTTTATCATCAGGGAGTGTACCATTTCTGAGGTATTCTGCTATGGGTCCATCCAGCTCGGCTCCCAAGGTATTGCGCACACCACATCTGACTGATGGATGCTTGGGACATCAAGATAGTCGATCGGGGCGATTCTGGTCAGGTCTTGATCGTTGATTGAAGCCATGTTGGCCAATCGATCCGCATTTTCATTTTCCTCCCTTGGGATCTGACTGAGGGAATACTGCTCCAGTCTGTCTAGCTCCATCTGAGCCAACTTCTTATAGGGCTGCAGCTTTTCTCCTGCGTCGTACTCGTCTTGAACTTGTTTCACCACCAGCTGTGAGTCACTGAAAATACGGAGCTTCTTAATACGGAGGCTCTGAGCTAGTCGCAGCCCAGCTAGGAGTGCCTCGTACTCTGCTTCGTTATTGGTGGCGGGGAACTCCAGACGCACTGACTGCTGGATTCGGGTCCCATCTGGTGTTATAATTTCGAGCCCAATTCCCGAGCCAGCTGAACCAACTGATCCGTCTACATAGAGAGTCCATTCGGGTTCATCTGGATCTTGGAGGATGGACTCTGGCTCTGCTTCTAGGAGAAAATCAGCTAAGGCTTGACCTTTGATAGCTGTTCGTTGCACATACGTAATGTCAAATGTCCCGAGTTCCAACGCCCATCTGGTTATTCTTCCAGTCAGATCGGGTTTGGACATGATAGATCTCATCGGCATGGTGGTTGGCACCACGATTGGATGAGTTTCGAAATAGTGCCTCAGTCGTCTCTTTGCGTTGATTAGAGAAAGAACAGCTCGCTCCGCCATGGTGTATCTGGTTTCCGCATCAGATAGGGACTTGCTGCTGAAGAAGACTGGTTTCTGGCACTTTCTGTCATCTTTTATTAGCGCTGCGCTGGTTGAGGTTGTTGACATGGCGAGGTACAGATGCAATGGTTCTCCTGGATTTGGTGAGGCGAGGATCGGTAGACTTTGGAGATACTGTTTCAACTTCTGGAGGGCCTCTGCCTGTTCTGGCCCCCATATGTTTCCTTTTCCGCCTTTAATTGCCTGGAAAAATGGTCTGCATCGGTCTGTCAGTCGGGATACGAACCTGCTCAGGGCGGCTACCCTTCCTGTCAGAATTTGGACCTCCTTTTGCGTTTTTGGCTCTTCGCAGCTTACCAGAGTCTTGACTTGCGATGGGCTGGCTTCGATTCCTCTTCGGTTGACTATATGTCCGAGGAACTGTCCGGATGAGACTCCGAAAGAACACTTGGCTGGATTGAGCTTCATCTTGTACCTTCGGAGTGCATCGAACACTTCTTCCAAGTGCTTGAGATGATCGCCTTTCCTCCTGCTTTTCACCACCGTGTCATCTATGTAGGCTTCAACTGTTTTGCCCATCTGACCTTTGAATATTCCTCTGACAAGCCTTTGATAGGTGGCACCTGCATTTTTAAGTCCGAAAGGCACTACTTTATAACAGTACGTACCTTCTTCGGTAATGAAGGCTGTTTTCTCCTCATCAGCCTGGCTCATCGGAATCTGGTTATAGCCGGAGTATGCATCAAGAAAAGAGAGCCTTTCATATCCCGAGGTGGCATCTACCATCTGATCAATTTTCGGCAGAGGGAAGCAATCCTTCGGGCAGGCCTTGTTTAAGTTTGTGAAGTCAACGCAGACTCTCCATTTCCCATTCTTCTTTCTGACTACCACCACGTTTGATAACCATGATGGGTACTTCACTTCCCTTATGAATCCAGCTTCTAGCAGCTTTCCCATTTCTTCGGATATGATCTGGTTCCTTTCTATCCCGAACCTCCTCTGCTTCTGCCTTACCGGTCTGACATTTGGATCAACATTCAGGTTATGCTGAGCGATCAAAGGATCGATGCCCGGCATGTCGAGATGAGACCAGGCGAACACGTCTGAATTTGTTTTGAGGAAATGAATCAGCCTGTCCTTTTCTTCTTTCTGGAGATATGATCCGATGAACGTGACCCTGGTGTGATCCGTCTGACAAATTTCCACCTCTTCCAGTGGTTCCGTTGTTGACTGAGTCTCCTGACCCTCTGAGGTAGGGTCTGACTGTAATTGCTATTTCTCGTTGTACAGGGACTCTTCTGGTGCTTCCAACGCTTGTTTATTTCTCTGGTTCAGGTCCTTCATGCATACTGAGTAGCATTCCTTCGCTGCTACTTGGTCTCCAGGAATATCTGTCACGTCCACTCCATTCGGGTCAAGACAACGCATGACCTGATGGAATGTCGAAGGAACACCTTGCATCCGATGGATCCACCCTCGTCCCATCAGCAGATTGTACGATGGCTTGACGTCCACCACGATGAAGGCTTCTCTCAGGGTTCGGCGTGCTGCTGATACCGACAAATGGACTACGCCTATTGGCTCTACGCGTCGTCCGTCAAAGCCGGCCAAAGGAATCCGAGCCGGGTGAAGCTGTGATACATCAATTCCGATTTTGTCGAAGGCCCATTTTGTCATGATATTGGTGCTGCTTCCTGGGTCAATCATTACGCGTTTGATCAGACAATTAGCTACCAGAAGAGTGATTACCAGAGGGTCTTCGTGAGGCATCTGAATATTCTGCATGTCAGCTTTTGAGAACATGATCTTCGATTCTCCCTGTAGGAGGGTTGTCTGGCAGACTTCCCCGACTCGCCTGAGTTTGTGTGTTTTTCTTAGCTTTGACCTTCTGCTTCCTTCGGCCTCCAACGCCTCTTCACCCCCTTGGATCATGTGGATAACCCTCACCGGTTGCCCTGATGTGGTGCTGTTCGGCTGTGTCGTGTGCGGTTTGTCTGGTCTCGGTTGATCCCTTATTACGTAATCTGCAAGCTCTCCTTTGGCGATCATTGCCTCCACCTGCCTTCGGAGGTTTCTGCAGTCATTTGTATGATGACCATACTCGCTGTGAAAGGCACAGTGCTTGGTCATATCCCTCTGCTCCATCGGTTGTCTCATCGGTGGAGGCGGTCTGAAAATACCTTTGTTTTTGTTTTCTTGGAAGAGCTTTCCCAGGCTGGTTTTGAGCGGAGTAGTTCTTTCTTCAGTCCGTTGACGCTTGTCTGAATTTCTGGATGATGAGGTTTGTCGAGGTGGATCTTGTCGTTGAGGCCTCTGATCCCTCATCCTTTCTTTGGATTTTGCCTCTACCGTTACCAGAGAGGCTCTTCTGTATCTGACAGCTTCCTCCTCTTCTATTCTGAGATACCCTTGTGCTCTGGAGTTGAGTTCACCAATGTTGACAGGGGGTCTTTTCACTAGTGAAGAATGGAATTTCGTGCCAGGGATGACCGCCATACGGAATGCTTCTACCGCTGACAACTGATCGCAGTCGTCGATAGAAGACATTTCGACGTTGAATCTGGATAAGAAGTTCTTGAGGCTTTCTCCTTTTTCTTGGGTCATGGTGAAAAGGCTTGATATCGTTTTCCTCTGCCTCCGGTTGCTGAAGTATTGACCGATAAAGCGTCTGCAGAGGTCATTCCAACTGCTGATGGATCCAGGCGTCTGCTTCCTGAACCACAGAAGTGGTGCCTCCGTTAGACTGGTTGAAAAGACTTTGCACAAGAGCGCTTGGTTTCTCCCGTAAACAGTCATTTTGGTCTGCACCTGGTAGATGTGATCAAGTGGGTCTTTCGTACCATCATACAGCATAAAAGTTGGCAGTACAAACTTCTTCGGGAATTCTACTGCTTCAATTTCTTCTGTGAATGGAGACTGAGTCATATCCGTTGTCGCGTGGATCGCCAGATCGTCAGGGGTCTGCAATTTCAAATCTTTCATTACTTCTCTCTGGATTTTGGCAGCCATTTCGTGCAGGTCGTTCTGGGTCGGGACCTGCGTCCTTGGCATTCCTCCTGTAGTGGGGTGAGAGGATTCTTCTTCTTCCCTCGGGACTTTATCTCCTCTGGCAGCATATGCATCTTCCTCGTGACGAGAGTTGAAGTGCTCTGGCTCATCTGCGCATTCTGCTGGGTCGGAATTTTGGAGAGGAAATGGGCCCCGAGTCACTCGATGGAGCAGTTCGGCATTCTGCTGCTCGAGGGCCGCGTTCCTCTGTTCTACAGCCTCCAACCTCCTCATGACTTCTTCAAATCTGCTTTCATTGTTTGTTGACCGTGTGGACACCATTTTTTTTTGTAAAAATAAAACTTGCCAGTGGAAAAATATATAATCGTTTCCCACAGACGGCGCCAAATGTAAGTGTCAAATTTCACTCACATCAAAGAATATCTTATTTAGGCTCAAATGGCCATATTTATACATTTTTATGCTCTTGGGTCATGGCCTAAGTTCATGGGGTCATGACCCACTTTCTTAATAACTACTCACTCTCTTTTTGGTAGTGGGTTGTTGATCCATTTTTCAAGGGAATGGACCCACGTTAATGGTCCCACGTATATTTGGTGGGTACAATATATGGGCTATTTATTATTCACATACTACATGGGCTCAATATTCTTTGGGCATAATACATGGATCTGGGCCTGTAATTTTCACTATTTACAATTATATTATTATTCAATCAGATATGGATAGAGTCAAGTGCGGACCACACCTTCATCCAAAGATCAAATTATATGAGGATGTAATCATAATTATCTTGGAATTCCAATATCATAGATATGTGATTCAGATTTGACCACCGTTACAAGTGGGCCCTCATCGGCAACAAGTGCAGCAGACTATTTTTTCCCTTACTGTTCAGGTTCACTTGTCATGCTTCTTGTGGGACCATGATTGAAAAATTAGGCAGAAAGAAATATAGAAGGAACAGTAGACGTATCCCATGGGCAAGAAGAGTCTTTCTCACAGTATTTTGTTGAATTGGAAATGAAAAGGAGAAAATGAAATGAAGTGAAGTTATTTCATCAGAATACTGGGTGACAAGAACCTCCCTTCCTTCCTTCTCTTTACCTTCTTATTTCCTCCTTCCCTTTCCATTGTTCTTCATCCACTTCACATTTTGAAGATGTTTCCATTCAGCTTTATTCAAGTCTAAAGCATTCTGATTATAAAAATGGCCCAAAGTCTATGCTTCTCTATCTTTATCTTTCTTGCTCTTTCAGTGTCATCTTTAAACTGGATGATCAATGCCCAACTTGATGAGAATCTAGTGGCCAACCTTTCCAGTTCATGGATCAACAGTGGCTCCTCTATGAGAATCAACAACACTGAAATCATGAGACTCCAACCAATCCTTCTTAGAGGAAGCTCTGGTCCAAGATTTGCGTGTGGCTTCTACTGCTACCTGAATAACACTGCATGCCTCTTTGGTGTCCTCATCTACCAAAACAGTGTCGACGAATTTCCACAGCTTGTCTGGTCTTCTAATCCGAACGCTGCTGTTAGAATCGGTGCAACTTTGAATCTCACTCAAGCTGGAGATTTGATCTTGAGAGATGAAAATGGCACTTTGGTTTGGTCGACAGACACGGCGGGTAGTTCCGTTGCAGGGCTAAACTTGACTGAAACGGGGAACCTCGTGCTCTTTGACATAAACAACGCGCCAGTGTGGCAGTCTTTTGATCACCCAACAGACTCTTTATTACCGGGGCAGATGTTGGTTTCGGGGCAAAAGCTAACAGCCAGCATTTCTTCAGCAGATTGGCGTCTGGGTCAGTATTCTCTCACTCTTAATGATGACGAATTGGCGGCATACATCGAGTCCAATCCATCCCAGTTCTACTACAAAGTCCAGCAAAACTTGCCAGTAACAGAAACAGGAACAACCTATATTCAGTTCCTGAAAAATGGAAGCTTGGGTGATTTTATATTTCCTAACTCATCAGCAGCGCAGTTTATAAGGTTGGAACCTGATGGGCATTTGAGAGTTTATGAATGGGGAGAATTAAACTGGCTAGTAGTGGCTGACCTTCTCACAACACCCTTAATTGGAGATTGCGGGTATCCTATGGTGTGTGGGAAATATGGTGTATGTTCAGATCCAGACAAAGTACAATGCAGCTGTCCTGAAGCAGCCAGTAGTACAAAAACCTATTTCAACCAAAATTCTTACAGGCTACCGAATCTTGGATGCAACATAACCAAACCAGTTTCTTGCAGCCATTCTCAGCATCATGATCTTTTGGAGATCCCAAACACTGATTATTTTGGTTTTGCCGCAGTCCCATACACCGAAGAATCAGACTTGGAAGATTGCAAGAACACTTGTTTGATGAACTGTTCATGCCAAGCTGCTGTATTTCGACATCATTATGGCTCTCAGAAGGGGAATTGCTTGTTACTGCAGGAGGTTTTTTCCCTCATGAATAACGTCCAGGACGTAACCCTTGCTTCTGCATTTCTCAAAGTGCAGAATTCTCCTAAAAAGAAAGGGTGGCATGTCATAGTAATGGTGTCGGTTGCTGGAGGTTTAGCGGGTATTTTGGTTATAATTGGCACATGGATTTTCCTTTCCAGAAAGAAAAACAAATCAGCGGAAGTGGAGGAGGAGTACCTTGATCAATTACCGGGCATGGCCACTAGATTTTCTTACGAAAAGTTGAAATCCATGACCAAGAATTTCAGTTGCAAGCTTGGGGAAGGAGGATTTGGTTCAGTCTACGAAGGGATGTTCAGCAATGGCACAAAAGTTGCAGTGAAGCATCTTGATGGCATAGGTCTAGTAGAGAAATCATTCTTAGCTGAAGTTGAGACAATAGGCAGCATTCACCATATCAATTTGGTTAGGCTGATTGGATTTTGTGCTGAGAAATCCTATCGGCTTCTGGTTTACGAGTACATGAGTAACAGTTCCTTAAACAAATGGATTTTCCCCAGAAACCGGGTGGTTTCTCTTCGTTGGCAATGCAGGAGGAAGATTATCTTACAGATAGCCAAGGGACTAGCCTATCTCCATGAAGAATGCAGGCAGAAGATATATCACCTGGATATCAAGCCCCAAAACATCCTTTTGGATGAGAATTTCAACGCAAAGGTTTCCGATTTTGGGCTGTCAAAGCTGATTGACAAGGACCAGAGCCAAGTCGTTACTACACTGAGGGGAACACCGGGCTACATGGCTCCTGAATGGTTAAGCTCCAGTATCACGGAGAAAGTAGACGTTTACAGTTTTGGGGTTGTGATTCTTGAAATCTTATGCGGGAGGAAAAATTTGGATAGATCTCAGCATGAGGAAGAGATGCATCTGCTAAGTCTTTTCAAGAGAAAAGCAGAAGAGGAAAATCTTACATACATTATCGATAAGTACAGCGAGAATATGCAGTTACACCGAGAAGAAGTTGTGGAGGTGATGAGGCTTGCTGCATGGTGTCTTCAAAGTGATTTCACCAAGAGGCCTTCCATGTCAGTGGTGGTAAAGGTCTTGGAGGGTGTGGTGGATGTTCAAAGCAACTTAGATTATAACTTCATGATTTTGCCCGTACGAGGAACAGAAGCAGCTGTTTATCAGAAGGAAGACACGGTTCGTGCTTCTACTCAATTGTTACCATCAACTTTATCAGGACCAAGATAATGAAGGGAGACGGCCAGTAATCCTTGTTTCAGTAAGCTTTTTTATTTGAATATTACAGAATACATTTTAGTTTGTCATTGTCATTGGAAATGGAAGAAAAAAGTGATCCTTGTTTCAATCAATGGTAAATCATTATTAGAAGCTTTTCAGTACAGAAGGCATTTTGATATTCAGAGAAATGCACCTTTTGAATCAACAAAATTTCTAGCCATATGATGGTTGTATTGTTTAGAAACAAGGGAGCTTCACTTTAAAGATAGCTTGGAATAAATGTAGAGAATTGCAGTTAAAGCTGCTTTGTATAATCTTAGTTTTTGTTCATGAAATTATATTCAGAAGTATCAATGGTGCCTATTCCAGAATACATTTTAGTTCAATGACCTAGATGGGTGGCAATGGTACTTTTCATGATTTCAATATGGTTGGTCTTTGTTAAGATGCTGGACCATCTCTGAATTTACATGATTTGGAGATTAATTAATACGACACAGAATTTCACTTTGTACTGATTAGGATTTTCAGTCACAAAAGACACACCTACATGCTTACAACAAGATGGAGATTGGTGTCTCAAGAAGCATGAGGTCTCAGGTTCAATTCCTATTATGTACAAACAATTCGTTAGGGCTACAACCGCAGACATATATTCCGAGTCTTACCCGATCCGTGTGGGGGGGTTGCCTTGCATGGGTACCATGAATTAATCGAAGTGTGCGTAAGCTGGTCAGGACACCAAGGTTGTCAAATAAATAAAAAATACAAGATGAAGATGATCTCATCCTTTGGAGGAATAATTTGATCATGTTGATCATCCTTCCGAGTCTTAGTTGTGCTGCTCATTTGTTGCCTTACAAGATGTAAGGTGTAAGGCAACAAATGAGCAGTTACAGACAGTTGTGGTGTGATCCACAAAATGGTTTTGTTATGTCTTTATTGGGATCAAGTAGAGTTCATTCCACTTGGGTTGCCGCACAACTAAGTACCAAAGCAAGAGCTCAGCATAAAACCAATTTACCTACTGTTTGAGTAAATTCTTGCACACATACAAACTATAACATGAATAAACATCATTAAATGCAGGATCAACAAGGGAAAGAACTAGAAGATGTTTGCAAGAGAAATTTTGATTAAACACCCACTGATACAATACACATAAACACACAGAACATAATGTGCTTAACAAACTTAATAAACTAAAGTTAACTGTTCATAATCAGACCAAGGCTCTGTTACATACATTACAACATAGAGGAAAAGTCACAATACCTCTTCTTCTCCTTCTTCTCTTTTTTTCCTTCAGAAATTGTTTCAGTTTTCCACCTTCTTCATTGCTACACCACTAATATCATGGTATGAGTAGTAGCACTCACCAAAGGTGAAAGTTTTCAAACAACAACTGGCCATATTAAATTTCTGACCCCAGAAAGATGTGGTAAGCTTTAACCCATCTCCGGATCCTAAAACAACTAGAAGATTCAAACATCCCTCCCGTAAAACAGAACCGAACCAAGCAGCCACAAAAGATTGACAAGTGAAGCAGCTTTCTTATGCGTACTCCGTACTCCGATGTTCTGCTAATAAGCTTAAAAGATGCAATTATCATTCCAGCACCAAATCAATATCCCTAACAAAGTAAAGGTCTGGAACAACACTACTCAAATTACTCTCTTCCACAGCCTTTCCTCCTTTGATTGGAAGCAGGCTTTCCATGTGACTAAAAACTTCCAAATTGTACGGAACATCACTAACCGGAACAGCTTTATACTCTCGCGTAACCAAATCATACAACACCAGCTCCCCATTATGCTTATTATGCAGAAGTACCTCATCATTCTTCCCACACCCTAATGGCGTACCAACACTAGGAAAAGGTCCCAACGAAGTAAATTTAGTCCAAGAGCTCTCAACACCATATTCATTCATAACCCATATGTCCATTTTATTACTTGGCACCCCATTCGGATAAACAATCACAACAAGCGAATCCCTCATAGCCGCAAGATGCCGCCCATATTTACCATCATCATCATCCTCACTACCCACATTCTCATCACCTAAATAATTGGGCAGCAATATACGACCAAAAACCTCACCCGCCATGTCAAACGAAACAACAAGCTCGCGCCCACTAAAATCCCCGACTCCAAGAGCTGTCCAATGCAACCTCCCCTTCACAAGCACCCTAGACGACGACTCGAATATAATGAATGGCAATTCAGCCTTGACCTCCCTCCAAGAATTGGTACTCAATGAGTAAACCTCAACTTGCTTAAGTGGGTAAGAGAAGTACACAATCCTCACAACCTTGTAATCATTCGTATCGGGATCAAACCCGAAACCCAGAACAACCTTAATCGGCCCGGGTTGGGGGTGGACAACAGGGGAAACGGGGAGGTCCTTAAACTGTCTAGTTGCAGGGTTCCACAATAATATGATGGACCCAATTGGCATAACACTGAGACAGACCAACCCATTACAGGAACCAGAGATTCGAAGAGGTTTAGAAATGCTGAGGAATGGTATATCGAAATTTAGGGGAATTTGGAGTATGTGGTTGCTGGAGAGCAGCAACGAGACGGATCGATTGGGGTTGTCGTGATCGGTTGGGCGGCGACGCATGAAGAGAAACGAGGAGGTGATGGTGGTGGTGGGAGTGGTGATTTGGTGGAAGTGTTTGGCGGTAAAATTAGGGTTTTGGAGAAGGGCGTACCAGGATTTGCAGACGGATTTGAAACGGAGGAGAGAGCGGACAGGGACTCTGGAGAGGATGTCGACGATGGCGTCTCTAGGGAGATCTCTCGCCGCAGGCGATGATGACAGATCGGTCGACATGTCCACCGCTATGTGTCTTTCTTCGTCTCACTTAGGAAGTTGGGACTGAACACTGCAAATGAAGTCATCTAAGTGTGTATGTATATATATATATACACACATATATTCGGAACATATAGAAAGTTAGAAACACATAGACCTTAATTGCATTAAACTCCTCAACTTCTATTTTTAGTTTTTAGAGAAAAAATAAAGTAAAAGTTATTTTCAGAAGCTGATACCTTTACGTTTTTAATTAAATAAAGAAATTCAAGAAAGACCATTAGTTTTTGACTTTTTAATTTAAGTTGGGTTTTTTTTCAATAATATTTTTTCTTATTATTTTTTTATATGTGAGAAATTTTTGATTCCTTTTTCTTTTTTTTTTATCGTTGGTTATAAGAAGGTATATAATGTGTTTTGTATTTAAATATGTAATAATCATTTTAAAATTTTAGAAGAAGACCCGTACTTTTTGAATTTTTAATCTAAGTTGGTTTATTTATTTTTCAATAATAATTACTCTTCTTATTTTTTCGTATGTGAGAAGTTATTGATTATTTTTTTTATCTTTAGTTATAAGAGGGTATATAATGTGTTAAGAATATATGTATGTAATAATCATTTTAAAAAAATTAGAAAAACTGAAAACCTACTAAAATAAATGAAAAATAGTGACCGAGAAAACAACAAACAAAATTGGAAAAAGATATCACTTTTTAGGAAACTATTTATTCATCCCCACAATGAAAAAGGTAACACGCAAAAATAAAAATGTGTTTGGTCGACATAATTTAAAATTTTATTTAAGAATTTAAATATTTTTGAATTTAAAATGTTAGAAAGTTGTTAAATCTTTCTGAAAGAGAAAGAGTCATTTCTATGTAATAGGATGACAATAGTGAGAAAAACAAGATTAATTAAAAATACATTTGAGGTTAGTATTGAAAATATAAAATATTATATGAGATTAAAGTAATAAATCAAATATAATTATAGATAAACTTTCCGAAAATAACTCAAAAAAATAAGTTTTACTTGCTTTCATTGAACGAACTTTTGAATGGGTTGGCTTCTACTAGAAGTCCATTTCATTAAATTCACCAAACAATCTTATTTTGTGAAAAATGAATTATGGGTTCTAAAAGTCTGTTTCGAGGGGCTCAAAAGCCCTCCCAAATTTATTTTAAAGTCTTTTTTATTTTAATTACTTTTAACAATTCATATTTTAAAAAAAACTTTACCTATCACGAAACCTCCCAAACTGGCACAAAGTATGTCCATCCCCACAATTTTATTAACCTCATCACCACATTTTTCTCTCATGATTACATATTCTCCTTTTGTTCTCACATCACTCACCATCCTTTGGATCTTAAATCTCTCTACACTTTTTCTTCTCTTCAATACCTCTAAATCAATTTCCAATAATTTGTGTTTCTGAAAACAGTTTTCTGTTTTCTAAAAAATTTTTTAAAAAAAATACTTGTTTCAATTTTTTGAAAACTCAATTATAAAAATGACTGTTTTCAGATAATTCATTTTTATTGTTCTCAAAAAATTATTTTATATTCTCAAAATTCTCAAAAACAGTTTTCAAATATACAAACCAAGCATATGTATTTTTGATGCAACATAACTTCCACCTAATTTTTCAGTCTAACTCAAATCTTCATATTTTGAAAATGAAAAATTAAACTGCTTTTGCACATGCCAGAAAAAAAGTACAACCAATTCCTTTTAAAGTGCAACTGGGATAAAATTTGAGTGGTATGCATATTGAGACTAGAGAGTTACCTTTATAAAAATGACAATGATGTTATCATTCCACAGTCTCAATAAGAAATCTTGTGGAGGACAATTATGAATGTATATGAAGTAAATTACTAGCTTAGACACTAGCTGTAACATGTAGATTGAAATTAGTTCAAATTTCAGAGCAAGTATTATTTGACTGTCTATATAGGCTCAAAATTATATTTTTTTCTCATAATTCTTGAAACAAACATATCTGATATATCCATAATCCCCCAACAGAATTTTAAATTGGTAATCTCTTCACCCCTGTGGAAGTGAGGTGGAACCCTTTTAATGCCTGCAGCATCAAGAGATTGAAAGTCGCAGCTAAAACAATCAGAGCAAGTATAATTTGACTGTCTATATAGGCCGAAGATTATATTTTTTATCATCTACTGTTGTAAACCAGGACTGAATTCGCTTGAAGAAAATATGTGACAATGTCATGTATTTCAACTTTGATAAGCAAGTGCCCAGTTCAAAAGAAAAAGTGCTACACACCTACCCTGACTAAAACCGCTATCAACAATTCTCAATAGTAGAAAAATCACGGATATAATCATTCCATATCTCAGCTGCAATAGAATCCCGCGTATGAGAAGCATTTTCCAGTTCTTCGGGTTCAAAAGGAATGTCAGAAACTTGACTTTCAGGATGCATCAATGGCTGTTCAATTTCTAAAGGAGGCATGGGATCTTCTAATTGTAGGTCTGTTTCCTGTTCGTACAATTTAAAAATCCAATCATCTGATTTCTCCCCACGAATGTAATTGTGTAGGGCACAAGCTGCTACAACCAACTTCACTTGAGTGGGTAATGGGTAGGGAGGAGCAGACATCAAGATTGGGAATCGTGCCTTCAAGGCGCCAAAAGTACGATGGGTAACACCACACAATAACGAGTGACGATGATTAAATAGCCCTTTAGCATCTTGTGGATGGAAACCATTAATTAAGCCATAGGAAACACCATGATATGGAGCAATGAAGCCGGGGATATTTGCATACTTGCCATCCACTAGGTAATATTTCCCTGTATCAGAATTGAAATTTCTTTTTATCAATACGCTGACATGCCCGACTTCATAACACAGGGGGAGTTTAACATCACATGATACAAATTAAATTCTCTCTCTCCCATACAAATATGATTCCAAATAAATTCCAACCAGGCCCTGCCAAGTCTTCCCACCCTTCTGCTTTTCAAAAATAAAAATATAAAAAGAAAGGAAAATAAAATCCTTTCTGAAAATATTGATGAAACAGTAATGAGTCCAATGAAAAGCAGAGCTCTTTCACCTTGAGACCAAGTGGGATGTCGAGATTTCTAAAACCTATACAACGAATCACGAGGTTTTTGAAAAAGATAAATGATACCTTCAGGGACCTGCAGTTTGTTGCGCCTAGTGAGAGCTGAATTTAGAACTCGCATATCTGCTGCTGAGCCTTCCCAGCCAGCTAAAACATAATGGAATTTCATATCAAATGAGCAGGATGCCATAACATTTTGCGATAGAAAACCATTTTTATTACGGAAAGGCCCTTGTTCATCTACACCGACCATCACTGGGAAATGTATGCCATCAACTGCTCCCACACAATCCTGAAGAGAAAAAGAAAAGATGTTAGTTAAATTTCATTCCAGAAGGATAGTAATTTTTTTATAAAAAAAATAAGATTATGGGTGTTTGATTACTTTAAAATAAGGATAAAATCTTGGATCTTCTCGGATTTCTGGTGGAATTTCAGACCCTGGAGGCTGAAAGAAATCTAATGAAATAGCCATAATTGCATTCAGAACGTTGTTGAAATGACGACTAATGGTTTCGCCTGAGTATCTGAATAACTCTTGGACTGCTCGAGTTCGAAGATTATGGCCTACAATGAACATGAATATTGCTAATTGCTCCTCAATCTTGATTCGATTTGTGTGACGTAGCAAGCCCCTGGCTTGTAAAATGTCACACAACTTATAAAACACATGCTTATCCATGCGAAAGTTCTCCAAACATCGTTCATTCTGGCCATTGAGAACCTCATCCACAAATTTTGTTCCATTAGATGCTAAAGTATGACTCATTTCTTTAGGTCTATAGTTTTCAAAAACACCATCCTTTTCATCATCAGAGCTCTCCATAGCAAAGCAATTCCCTGCACTCACTGTATGCATAAACAGAATATCAAGGCACATAAAGACATAGTACATAAGCATAATTGCTTTTACATAATCCCAAGAAAAAAATTCCACGAAGCAAAAATGGATCAGCTATTACACGAAACGAACATAGTGGATATGGTAATTCTCAACCACAGAGGAAAAAAAAAAAAAAAAAAAAGGAAAACGACATGGCTAAAATAGAACAAAATTACACCACCACTAAGTCTTCTTCCAATATCGACTACATGAATCCCATGTTTCCATTATGGTCTATATAAGGCCATATAGCTTCACTCAATCCACATGCAACCATAACTTTCTTTACTAACTCTGCCCCATGTTTCTTTGGTGTTTCTATTCCCCCAGTATCACCCTCAATATGGACTATGTCACTTCTCCTAACTGGCACACTTAAAGGTCTTCTTTGCACATGTCCAAACCATCTTAAGCCTCTCGTGCATACTTTCTTCAGTTGCAACACTTGTCCTATCCTCATGTCAGTCGTGGTATTTAAATTGGTTTATCTTGACCATCAAACTGATCCACAGTGTTAGCATTATCCCTCTTCTGATATCACACGGAGTACAGATGAGTATTGCCATATAGATCTGAGAATTTTAGAGCAGTACTTTCCACTTTACTCTTCCGGAAGTGCTTTTCTAAGCAGAGGAGAATTGATTCAGGACAAAAAATCTTCTCGAATGAGCGGCACGTGTTCTGCCTCTAGTTGTGGAAAAGGAGCCAAGATAAATGAACTTGAGGATTCATTATTGTTGGGGTTCATTTTAGTTTTTTTAGAATTTTGGCATTGTTTTAGTTTTATGGGTATTTTGATATTTTCATGCTTTAGGATTTATTAACTTTTTGCCTAATAAAGGCTTCTTTCTGAACAACTAATTCAGTTTTACAGAAGTTGTGGGCTTGTGATCTCTCTTATCTCTGAATCTCTTTTCCCTCCAGTCTTTGCTTTCTCTCCTCAGTCTATCAAGTTTCTCTATTTCACTCTATTTCTCATCTCCTTCATCTATCTTCTCGACCCCATCTTCTAGCCTCATCTCATCTTCTGTCGTCTCACCCTCTGCTTTCATTTGGTTACTCTTGGCCCTACATCAATCTATATATCAACACTCTATTTGTTCTTCATCAGAGAGAGAGAGAGAAAGCAGTGTTTTCTTCTTGATGGATATTTTTTTATTCCATCAAAATATCACATTTCATTTACAATTTCAGAGAGAAGAAAAGAATACTACAATTTTTTTTATACCAAGTAATAGCATATAATGTGGAGGCCTCGTTTGGACGTCCTATAATTTCAAGGGTAATTTACCAGATCAAGGAGATTTAAGGTAGAAATTAGCCGAGGGTAGACAGCAAAGTCATTTATGGATCTGCAATGCTAATTCACACAGAGGGGATTATTTGCATTTATTTAGACAAGTAGGGCCTTCACTGTACCTAAATATTCTTGGACTTTAGGTTCGAATTATTTAATGGCCTTCTGTTTTAAATGTAATCAATTTTTTGAAATTTAATCTACTAGTGATCATAACTTACTTGCATTAAGAGTATAAGTTGGTGACTAATTTAAAAGTTTTTTTATTGTTATATACTAATAGTTAGAGGAATACATTATTAAATTAACTAGAGTTATCAAATTAGTAGCATCTTGATGTTATATACAAATTAGTAACATTTTTATGTTATTATTAATACGAAGAAGGCTTGCCAATCGGCCTCAACCAGGTTTAGAAGCAGAGCAAATAATAGCATCTTAGATATACTTCCTTTTGAAAAATGAAATCAGATAGCCTTTCTATAATGAAATTCAAATATCAGAGGATGGTGAGCAGGACAGGAAGAAGCATCTTGATGATTTGTTGAATCTTATAAGGTGAGGGGCTCCAAAACATCTTCCCCAATGAGGATGAGAAATATCGTCCTGAATAATGAATACCTAAAAGCCTTATGCCCCGCTGACTCCCTCTTGGTTAGAAGGTGTGGATTTAAAACAAGGGGAATCTCTAAATGGAACTAGTTCCTTAGATTACGGATGCAAGAGATCGAGAATTTCCAGCTAAGACTGCAATAGCAAAGACTATGGCACAACATCTACCCGGAATCACAGATCTAGAACCCGGAAAATGAGACATCGCCATACACTATTAAATCATGAGCTTTTTGATAAAGGGTAATTTTAATATCAAAATTATTTAGCATATCCCTCACATGGCTTTCTTTTCACCCAACATGTGAGATTATAAGAGTGGCGGTGAGGTTTGAACACATGACCTTCCCTTTTCTAATTCCAAGTTAACCACCATCACTCTAAAAGCTTAAGCTATTAAAAAGAGTTTGCATCTTAACCGTACGTGTGGCCTGCTTTTCAAACACATATATTTCAATTTTAACTATCACGGTAACGATGAGGTTTGGACATAAGACCTTGCCTATTCTAACATCATATTAATCACTATCTACTCTAAAAGCTTGAACTGTTAGAGATGATATAACTTGCAAATATTAAATCCTTTAGCACACCACTCACTTGACTTTCTTTAATCGATTCGGTCGGGTTTAGACGCATGATGTTGTCTACTTTGACACTATGTTAACAACCAGATACTTTATAAGCTTAACCTTTACAAAGGGTGTGACTTTGATATTTAAATTCTGTAACAGAGACCACGAAGAGCTAGATTTGATTTTTACTATGGCTCAAAATCATGTTTAATATATCATTTGTTAAAACTATGGTCTCGAATTGAAGTTTTTGAAATAAATTTTGAAAACTAAAATTTCTAAAAAAACGATGCGTCTCAATCAGTTGAAGATATCTAGATTCACCCTATTTATGGGCGAATGAGTCAAAAGTTTTTCAATCAAGTCGGCTTATAATCCAGTACACCTTGACCAATTGAGAAAACTTTGGCCTGTCTATCAAAGACTCGATCGGTCAAACCTTGTAAACTTTAATTTCAGGTAATTATCACAAATATCTAATGCAACTCACTCTATTGTCAAAGGCGCTCCATCCTTGTACAGGCTCAAGACATACTACTGTTGTGTCCTCAAGCGCCTTTGATAACATTTTGAACCTTTAAGATTGAATATAACACTTTTAACAATATTGCGTGTCTCACTTCACTCAAACACGCGCCTCGCCTTGTACATTGCGCCTCAACTCTATAGGACCTCTAGCGCAGGCCTTTAATTACATTAGTTCTAATTAACATATAGTATGTGTATGCTATTTGGTTATATAAAAAAAAAAAGAATGCTAGAGAGAGAATCACTTTTTAGAGTAAGAAAATCCATGTTGCTCAATCCTAAAGTGTCTAATAAACTGAACCATATATGTGCTTGAGTGATCAACACAAGGAAATCATCTTATAACAATTGGAGAGCAATTCAACCAATCAATATCAGAGTAAAAAGGATAACAACATCTGGAAAAGCAGATCAAGAGAATATCAGAATATGTTGATGAAGTGAACTAAAGGCCTACTCAGTCAAGTGGAGAATTAGTCATATTCTGTGTCAAAAGGTAACTCGAGGTTCAAGGATGTGGGATGTAATTTTATTTTATTTTTCCCTGTATGATGGATTGTCCATGACTGGATCAAATCCCTTAATTATTCCTTGTTCAGGCTAAGGGATTTCATCAGGTAAAAATTCTTGTCTATCTATGGTTGCATGATTGTGGATAACAACGTTGCTACAAGATAACTAGAACATCTAAATGTTCAATCACAACCGCTAACAGCTAAGTATTTGAGATTTTAATAAATATCCATCATAAGTATTCACTATCTAGGTTTAAATCACTCCTCGTTCACTTGATTAATTAATTCATGAAGCATCTAGAATGTCTGGTCCAGCATTTTGCACTCATAGACATCCACCATTTGACTTTAGAATGGTTGTACACTATGCAACAGTCAATTTCTGTGTTTTTCCTCAATCTAGGTTTCATCAAATACATTCACACCCGCTAATACATATATATACACCATTTCCATAGCCTGAGATTGAAGTCCAAAAGAGGACAATAATATCCTAGAACAAGAATTAAAATTGTGGTCCATCCAACAAGCTTGAAAACCCATTGTGCTCCTCACACACTGCCTATTTCAATTTTTCGTACCTGTGGCAAATTGAACCATTCAGGAACTTGTTACAACCTTCAATCCTTCTCTGGAAAAAGGCTTATCCAAACCTGGCTTTTGTCATGGGGAAAAATTATAACTCTTTAGCATCAAAAAATATATATATTATAACTCTTTAGAGGAGATTGTTGATTTTTGGGCTCCTTGAGTACTTGTTATTTTGCTTCGCCTTTGTGCAGTTCTTGAGACGCATTGCCCTTTTGAATCCCTTTTGATACATATTATTTTATCAGGAAAAAAAAAAAAGCCTAAATTCTCCCTTCAAAGTCGAACCATAATTCTTGTAAACTTAACGATTATATATATATATATATATATATATATATTGCCAGATTACTATAGTTACAGAGTTGACAGGTTACACACCCTTATATTATGCTTACCTTCTCTTTCTATAGCATGTGCTCTTCAACCAACAACTAGATTAATGAGCCCTACACCATCATTTACATTGCCTAACTTAACTTACTAGGTTTATCTCCATACCTAAATCTCTCACATTCCTTCATAGCCCAACTCCAAAGAACCATAAAATTAGTGGAAATCCTCAACAAGGTAACATATACATATATATATATATACATACACATATACATGTATCAGTCAGTTGTGGTTCAATTTGTTATTGATTTAATAATTTGATTCTGTGCAGTGATTAGTAAAAATAAACATAAAATTCACTATAACACAAAAACATTAATACATTGAGAAATATGCAAGACGGAGGGTTAAGCATTAGCTTATGATGACAATATATATATATATGAAGAAAACACAATAAATAATAAATAAAACACAGACACGAAATGGACTGAAAAAGCACATACCAGAGCAGCGAATTGCATCAAAAGAACTGGCAATAACAATGGGTCATCGACTCACTACTAAAAAATCAAGGCCCAATCAGAACCCAGCCAAACAATGAATTGTCATTCTGAAATAATAAAAAAATAAATAAAAAATAAAAGACCCAAATTAGAATTTGTAAGGAAAAATCAAATGGGTGGGTGTGAAAAGAAGGAAAAAATTATTAACTAAGAGAACCCAGGACATCATTCATAAAGAGCATATACATACATATATTAGCATGTTTAGAATTTGTATTGATAATTGTATATACTCGCCTGGAGATTCGCCGAGATTCGCTTTGTGTGGAGTAAGAGAGAGAATCAGAACAACATCAAAAGACAAAAGAAAAGGGTTTTGAGAGAGAGAGAGAGGCAATAGAGACAGAGACCTAGAGTGTTATTAGGGATGGCAAAAAAACAAACCATGACGGGACCTGTCCGTCCCGGCCGTTAAATTAATCGGACGGGTATGAGGTAAAAATAATTATCCAATTATAAATGGGGCGGGCATGGGTCACTCCCATCCCGCCCTGATTAACCCGCCTCGCCTTGTCTTATTTAATTAATTATTTATTAAATTAATTTTATATATTTAACATATTATAAACATAATTCATATATATATATATATATCTTATTTATTGTTTTTGCTATAAATGAAGTTTATAAACTGTTTTTTATATGTCAAAGTTAATGATTTTAATTTTTTATATTTTATCTATTATTTTTGCAAAACGAATTTTAAAAATTATTTTTTATAAAAAACAATTATATAAAAAAGGGGAAAAAATTATATATAACCGGATCGCGGGGAGGAGCGGGGCGCGGGGCAAGGATAACCGGGTACGTGGCGAGGCGGGACGAAAAATAAAAAAAATTAATCGAGAATAGGGCGGGGAATACCCGCCTCGACCCGCCCCATTGCCATCCCTAAGTATTATGCGTGTAAAATGGTAGGATCCATACATTACAAATCCAATAAACAAACAAGAGAGGGTTAATTTCACCTAGACCCCTTGAGGTTTATTTTAATTTCATATAGAACCCTTCAATTTTAATATTTCAAAAAACTCTCTTTACGTGACATCATAAGTAGGGATGACAATTTGTACCGCCCCGTTGGAGTCCCGCCCTTTATTTAAGGGTTTGAGAGTGCTTTTAATTTCATAGGGGCGGGTATGGTAAAAAAAATCGAACTCGTCTTGGGTTATAGGACGGGTACGAATTTTAATAGATACCCGTTGGAGCCCTGCCTCGCCTCACCTCATTTATATAAATTTACCTTATTTGTTTGTTAATGTATATATTAATATATATATTTATATATAAGACTGTGTATTATGTATTGCTTATCTGCTTGAATCAGTTTTGTGAATAAGATATTGTCAAATTGGGTGTTATGTATTATGTATTGCTTATTTGTTTTATCTTCTAATCAATAATAACTTTACTGACTGCATAGGCGTAGCATAAACATTTAATTAAATTGTGGCGGTGTATTATGTCTAAGACAAAGAGGTGGAAACAAATGTTATCAAATGAAAATAAAGAATGGATCATCATCATACTAAAGTTTAACCTTTTGAAATATTAGTATAGTTTGTGTTCAAACTACATATTGTTCATGCACCGTGTTGACTTGTATTGGCACTATTTGAATTTCTAAATTTAAATTTCTTGGTTGATATTATTTTATAATTTATTTTAGTTTGTATGTTCTATTACTTAGATAAAAGAAAATTATATTTATGTTATGCCATCAATAAATTTGTTTATTGATTCGAAATAGATACTGAAAAAAATTACGTATTGCGTTAATGGGGGCGAGGCGGGGCAGGTAAGCGTTTAGTAAAGTTTTAATGGAACGAGTATAGTTTAGAAAAAGGCAATCTGTGAAGGGTATGGTATTTAAAAAAAATTAATGGGACGGGTATGAAAATAGGCAAGCCCGTTTCCCACCCGCTCTATTGTCATCCCTACTCTTAAGTAGAAGATGTCGCCAATTTATCAGGAAGAGCATGTAAACAATTATATGTAATGGACGTGTGAGATGTCATATAAAGTTATATTAAAAAGTGTTATTAACATAAAAATTTCTATGGTTTCAGTTTTTTAACAAATATAATCCCGATATGTCATATTGCCCCATCCACTTTAAAATCTTTCATATACCCTTTTTAATATGAAAACGGCGTAGTTTTAGGGCCAAACAAGGATTTATGTTAAAATATTGAAACTATAAATGATTTTATGTTAAAACGTTAAAATCATAGAGTTTTTCTGAGCTTAAAAGAGGGGCTTTGTGCAACCTATAAAAAGTGCAGGGGGTAATATGGCAATTCCGGGGAGCATTTGTTAAGATTTTAAAAGTATAGAGAATTTTTATATTAATAACCCTATTAAAAATTGTAATTGGAGTTCAAATCTAATATTGAGTTCTAGTATAGTAGATCACCTCAAAGACATACAAGTCTGGAAGACTAGAACCTATTTTGAAGTTAAAAGCTAAAAAAACTCATTGAATTATACAACATCGTTAATCGTTAATCGTTTTAGAGCTTTTAATAAAGCTAATTGTTCTCAAACAAGGATTTTGAGACATATTCCAAGCAATCCATGACCGCCTTCAAACATCCTTGGTCAAGGAATCTTTAAAAACTCATATCTTGAAAGCGCCCTCCACCATGGTCGTCGGACTGAGTGACGGTGAGGGAGAATTCTTAATATATTTGCCCTTAGAAAGGTTACGTAGATCATGTTTGGTTCGCGGTCCGATCCCATGTGATCCGGTCTCATAATAGTTTTTTTGGGATCGGACATTGTTTGGCAAGACGGTTCTAAAAAAACGATTCCAAAAAAACAAAGACCACTTGGGACCAAAATGGGTAATTTGAGACAACAAAAAATGATGGTCGCAAGTGGTCTCAAGTGGTATTATATATAATTGTCTTAACACATGGGACCATAAAATTTGAAAAATATATATAATTTGAAAATAATATATAAAATTAAAAAAATAATATAAAAAATTTGAAATAATGTATAAAATTGAAATATATATATAAAATTTAAAATTAATATATAAAATGCAAAAAATATATTTAAAATTTGGGAAAATAAAAAAATTCAAAAATAATAGAAAAAATCAAAAATAATGTATAAAATTCGAAAAAAATATATAAAATTTGAAAAATAATATAATTTTTTTAAAATAATGTATTAAATTCGAAAAAAATATATAAAAATCAAAATTAATATATAAAATTTTAAATATATATATAATTTAAAAAATAATATATAAGTTTTGAAAAATAATATAAAAAATTTGAAATAATCTATAAAATTTGAAAAAAATATAAAATTCAAAAAGAATATACAAAATTAGATATATATATATATATATTTGAGAAAATATAAAAAATTGAAAATAATATAAAAAATAAAAAATAATATATAATATATAAAATTCAAAAAATAATATAAAAATTTGAAATAATTTATAAAATTTGAAATATATATTATTTTTGAATTTCTTATATTATTTTCAAATTTTTTATATTTTTTCAAATTTTATATATTTTTCATACTTATTATATTTTTTGAATTTTATATATTATTTTTTTATTTTTTGTATTATTTTCCAAACATAAGACCAAACAGTTTTACCAAATAGACTTTCAGAACACCACTCAGATAAGACCAGACCAGACCAGGCCGCCTACCAAACGGGCCCGTAGTGATTAACTTCTATACCAAAAGTTATACTACCTCAGTCTCAAATTATAAGTTCTTTTTCGGAAATTCAACTTTGTAAGATGATGACTTTTATTGTAGTGTTAGCGAATAAAATATCAACTTTACGCATGGTCTTATCATAGCGATGTGATGGTTTATAGTATATATATTTTATAACTTTAATGCTTGAATGTTAAATTGGTAAATTGACCTAATAAAATGCTTTGAGTTTTCAAAAGTGAATACTTATTTTGGGATAAGAAAAAGAAAAAAAATGAAGAAGGGAGTATTCACGTTTAGTAGGCCATTCACTATTTCTTTATAATTTTGTAATTATTTTCTTTTACATTACACATCACGTTTTTGAAAAAAAAAAATTAGGATACTATTTGTAAATTGCAATTAATTTTCAATATTTAGTTCTAACTAATTTATGAGTTAAGTGTATTAAACTCCCCTCTTCTTTCTTCTCTTTCTCAACTAACCCCCCTAAACTAAGCATTGCCCCCTATATTATTTTTCAAAAATAATATATACTTTTTGCAAAAAAAAAAAATATTCGAAAAAAAATCATATTTTGTTCAAAAATATGAATTTTTTTTTCGAAAAATATTTTTTTTGCGAAAAACTATATACTATGTTTCAAAATATGATTTTTTTGCTCAAAAATAAGTTTTTGCGAAAAATATATATTATGTTCCAAAATATTTTTTTCCGAAAAATATATTTTTTGCGAAAAAGTATATATTATGTTCCAAACTATGAATTTTTTTTTCGAAAAATAATGTTTTGCAAAAAATATATATTATGTTCCAAAATATGATTTTTTTTGCGAACAAATATTTATTATGTTCCAAAATATGAATTTTTTTTCGAAAAATAATTTTTTTCCAAAAAATATATACTATTATGTTCCAAAATATAATTTTCGGAAAAAAAAATCATATTTTGGAACATAATATATATTTTTTGCAAAAAAATATTTTTCAGAAAAAAAATCATATTTTGGAACATAATATATATTTTTTGCAAAAAATTATTTTTTAAAAAAAAATTCATATTTTGGAACATAATATATACATTTTCGCAAAAAAAATATTTTTCGAAATTGTTTTTCATATTTTGGAACATAATATATACTTTTTCACAAAAAAAAATATTTTTCGAAAAACAAATTCATATTTTGGAACAAAATATGATTTTTTTTCGATTTTTTTTTTTGCAAAAAGTATATATTATTTTTTCCGAAATAATTCACTAAACCCCCTTATACTATTGATGGTAGTTTAGGCATTTTGAGAGGTGAGGGGACATATTGATGAAATTGAATAGTATATGGGGCAATATGGACACAGTAGGAGTTAGTTGATTAAATTGAATAGTATAGGGAGGTTTACTGAAATTAACCCTTCTTTAAATTATTTTTTTAAAATGATCATTTTTGTAATATAGGCCCCAAAAGTTTTCATTTTTTAATTTTTCCCTAAAACTAATACTGTGACCTTTTACATTAAATAATAATAATACACTTTATTTATGATTTTTTTTTTGTATTTTAGAAGGTGATACATGTATAAAATATTTGTGAGCTCATATAATTTAATTTATTTTGTAAATAAATAATATACAACTCCTATAATTTAAACAAGTAGTACTCCCTCTGTCCCGTTTTATAGGTCCATCTTTGGGAAATGAGGGAGTTGGTTTTATGTTATTTTATACCAACTTTGCCCTTGTAGTGTAGGAGTATATTGTAGGCCCACATGTTTTGAAAAATATAAGAAGGGTAATATGAGAATATTGGAAGAAATGTTGTATTGAGATTCTAACTTGGACATTTATTTTGGGACAACTAAAAAGAGCAAAGTGGACCTATAATTTGGGACGGAGGGAGTAATACATTTTAATTATAATTTTTGTTGTATTGTAAGAGGTGATAAATGTATAAAAATGTTACAAATGACTTATAATTTATTATTCTTTGTGTAAAATTAATTTAAGTCCTTACACTGTAAAATAATAACAAACTTTACTTATTGTAATTTTTATATTTTTATAAAGTTAATTTAAGCCCTTACACTTTAAATAATGTCAAGCTTTACTTATTATAATTTTTTATATTGTAAAAGTTGATAATGAATCGAAATATTAGACAATCCTTGTGTTTTTATTAATAGTATATAGATAGATAGATAAATATACAGATTTTTGTATTTTAAGTTATATTATTTTTCATTGCCGAAATATATTTGTCTTATATATTTACTATATATCTTATGAAATATCCATTAGAGTTACATTTCAGTTAATGTATATTAATTAATTAACTAATTATTTTTTAAAAAATATGAAAAATTTATAACTCCTTGTCGTATATCTTTACTCTATATCTTTTGAAATATTAATTAGAGTTACACTTCAAGTAATGCATATTAATTAATTATTATTATTTTTAAAAGCATTGAAATATTTCCAACCCCTTTTCTTTTACTCTATATCTTTTTGACATACTTCTTAAAGTTGCACTTCAATTAATACATATTAATTCATTAATTTTTATTTTGAAGAAAATATTTGGAAATATTCTCAAGCCCTCACATTTTAGAATAGTTGTTATAGATATATATACATTATAGGGTTTTCGTCTTGGGGCATGGAGGTAATTTCACCACCTAGATATTTGTCTCATGAAATAAGGGAGACAACACAAGGGCATTCCAGACATTTCTCCCCTTTAGGGGGTGTCATTGCAAGGAAAATGAAATATCAAGGGGCGAGTACAATTGATCGAAACCTTAGGGGATCTGAGTGCAAATTATCCTAATTTAACTAATAGTGTTATAACGGAATGGAGTGAATTGTAAAAGTTGAGATAGTTTAGAGAGTTTTGTGTAAAAAATATAGTTCAGAGGGGTTAGTTGAGACAGAGAAAATAGTCCAGGGGGTTTAAAGCACTTTACTCCTAATTTATTAATGAAAGATATATAAATATTAAGAAATTCCAAAAGTATTATGAATTGAAATGACATAAAATGGGTTTTGACAAGTCAATTGAAATTAAAATCAAACCAAGCAAAATTGAGGAAAATAATTCAATTTAATTGAGATTATTTTGGAGATGAAGTGAAAGGACATAAATGTGGTTTTTTCTACGTGTTTCACACAATTTTTGGTCTGAAAAAGGAGATGTCATGCGCAAGTGCGAGGCATGTAATCCGAACCCCAATCTCCACAACAACTTCTACTGATTACATTCAACTTCTTGATGCTTGCATTTCATCGAAATCACTCAAGAAAGGCAAGACACTCCATCAACATCTCCTCAAAAATGGCGCCACCACCACCGCCGCCGCCACAACCACCACCATCACCACCATCACCACCACTATCAACCAAAGTGACAATGCCTTCATATTATTACACAAACTCACTCGTTTATACATTACATGTAACCAACCCGAACTCGCTCGTCGCGTGTTCGATACAATTCCACAACCACAAAAGAAAAACAATGTCATTTTGTGGAACCTCTTGATCAGAGCCTATGCTTGGGACGGACCCTTTCACCGAGCCATTGATTTGTACTACCAAATGCTCGAATTCGGGGTCACGCCAACGAATTACACGTACCCATTTGTGCTCAAGGCTTGTTCAGCTCTACAGGCAGAAGAAGAGGGCAGGGAGATCCATGATCATGCTAAAAGACATGAGTTTGAGTCCGATGTTTATATTTGCACTGCTTTGCTTGACTTCTATGTTAAATGTGGGTCTTTAGTAGAAGCACGGAAGGTGTTTGATAATATGCCTAGCAGAGACGTTGTGGCATGGAATGCGATGATTGCTGGGTTGTCTCTTCATGGGATTTATGGTGACATGGTAGAATTGGTTGTGAAAATGCAGGAAGCGGGGTTGTGTCCCAACTCGTCGACTGTGGTGGGGGTTCTTCCCGCGATTGGTGAGGCAAATGCATTGAGCCAAGGGAAGGCTGTGCATGGTTACTGCGTGAGGAGGCTTTTTCATAGTGATGTAGTGGTCGGAACTGGGCTTTTGGATATGTACTCTAAATGTCAGTGTATGGAGTACACGAGGAGGATTTTCAACTTGATGGGTGTCAAGAATGAGGTAACTTGGAGTGCTATGGTTGGAGCTTATGTTACATGTGGTTTTATGACCGAGGCGTTGGAATTATATGACCAAATAATGCTTGAAGGTGATACAAGACCGTCATCAGTTACAATTGGAACAGTCCTTCGTGCTTGCGCTAAGCTTACTGATTCAAGCAGAGGGAGACAGATACATGGGTATACAATAAAATCGGGGTTCGTTTTGGACATAATGGTTGGAAACACGATTCTTTCAATGTATGCAAAGTGTGGAATTATAGATGATGCGATGAGATTCTTTGATGAAATGGATTCAAAAGATGCTGTTTCTTATAGTGCTGTTATCTCAGGGTGCATGCAGAGTGGTAATGCAGAGGAGGCTTTGCATACTTTCCACAAGATGCAATTGTCCGGGATAAACCCAGATATGGAAACTTTGGTTGGTTTCTTGCCAGCTTGTTCACATTTGGCTGCTCTACAACATGGAATTTGTGGTCACAGTTGCTCAATTGTACGTGGATTTACGGCACAGACCTCAGTTTGTAATGCTCTCATTGACATGTACTCTAAGTGTGGTAAGATTGATATGGCCAGGGCAGTTTTTGATAGAATGCATAAAAGGGATGTCATCTCTTGGAATGCCATGATTGTCAGTTACGGAATTCACGGGTTCGGGATGGAAGCACTTTCAATGTTCCATGATATGCAGACTTCAGGTATAAAGCCAGATGATGTGACTTTTATTTCTCTCTTATCTGCTTGCAGTCACTCCGGACTTGTTGATGAAGGGAAACGCTTGTTCTATGCCATGAATGAAGATTTTAACATTGTCCCAAGAATGGAACACTACATGTGTATAGTTGATCTTTTGGGCCGTGCTGGACTACTGGATGAGGCCCACAATATTATTTTGAGAATGCCATTTAAACCCCACGTTCACGTATGGAGTGCCCTGCTTGCTGCCTGTAGGATCCATAAGAATATTGAACTGGGAGAGGAAGTATCAAATAAGATCCATAGCATAGGACCAGAAGGAACTGGAAATTTTGTTCTCCTCTCTAATATATACAGTGCTGCTGGGAGATGGGATGATGCAGCAAATGTCAGAATTGTGCAGAAAGAGCAGGGTTTTAAGAAAAGTCCAGGATGCAGTTGGGTGGAGATAAAGGGTGTTGTGCATGCATTTGTTGGTGGGGATCAATCACACCCGGAGTTTGTAAAGATAAACAAGAAATTAGAGGAATTGCTACTGGAGATGAAGAAGTTGGGCTATAGTGCAGAATCTAGTTTTGTTTTCCAAGATGTTGAAGAGGAGGAGAAAGAACGGGTTCTCCTTTATCACAGTGAGAAACTAGCTGTTGCTTTTGGAATTCTGAGTTTGAGCCCCAGCAAACCTATTATTGTTACTAAGAATTTGCGCATTTGTGGTGACTGCCACATTGCCATAAAATATATAACTAAAATTACTAAGAGAGAGATAACTGTTAGAGATTCAAGTCGATTTCATCATTTCAGAGATGGAATTTGCAATTGTGGGGATTTCTGGTGAGGGAAGTGGTTGTGTGAGTGATCACCGAATTCTGCGGTGCATGCACTGAAAGTTGCGTGCTGTGTTTCTCCTGGGAACTGTATTAAAGCTTTGAGCAAGGTAATTTTTGTCCTCATTACAAGAGCTGCTACCTTTAAGTCATCTTGCTAAAGTTCAATAACATGCAATTGTGTAATAATTTTAGTAATCTGTGTTTTTTTTTTCATATGGATTGTATGTTTCTGACAGTGTTCCTTCCATATTTTCAGCTATGTTTCGTTAGTTGTACTGCAAAATACAAATGGCATTGCTATGCTGTAAACAACATTAATACATTGTAACGCTTAATTTTTTGTAGGTGTTTCATCATATAAAGCAGGCCAAGCCCCTTCTACTGAGCATGATAGAGAACGGAAAATATGGGAACCTTGTGGGTTCAAGCTGGGTGAAGCATCGCAAATAACGATTATTCTTACAGATGCTGTTCTGAGGTTTGGTATGATGATTTGACGCCAATTTTTTGCTGATAACTTGCTCATAGTCGCAAGCGTTAATCTGGGCACTGTTGCGACCTTAAAGGGAATTTTGAAGCACTTTGAAATTCTCTCTTGCTTAGCTGTTAGAGCAGAGAAGGCTGAAAACTGAAAAGTCTAGGACAGTTAGAAGAAGAAATGCTATTCTCCGATTCTAAGGGTGCTAACTTGGGAAATCTCCTATTACCACTATGCGAGCCTTCATCTTAATTATTGAGGTAAGTTCTGATTGCTCCAAGTATTGGATCAAGTGTGCTACGGACACTATTTGGCATGGTGTGAGTTTGTCATTAGCTGGTGGAGTTCAGGTTTTGACATTTGTTTAACATCCTTTGCTTACTGTTGCGCCCATGTTTTTGTCATTCCTGTAATAGAAAGGACAAGGGTGAACTTTATTTGAGGTAGTACACATGATACCAAGAGGATGCATACTTGGATTGGAAGAAGTTACCTGTCCTAAGATAAAAAAGGTGGTTTTGGGATCCGAAGAACTGAAGAGGTTGATAAAGCTTATGAGTAACCACTGGTTTGGGACTACATTCAGAGCAAAGACGGGTTTAGTTAACAGAAGTGTCGGAACTGCAAATCTCTGGAATTGCTCACACCCTTCGTCCTCCTCAATAATTTGGAAGAGTTTGGCGGAAGAAGAGAGAAGTTTATGTACCAGCAGTTTGAAATGGCGATCGTTAAAGCTGTAACATGTTTTCGTATCCTTGGTATGTTTTCATAGAATTGCGAAACTTCTCTTGCAAGCAATGTAACTCGTGATTGGTTGAATTCTTTCTTTGTTTGGTGAGGATATAGCTAGCTCATGTGCTGCAGAGTATTAGGAGAGATTCTGGTCCTCATGCAGAATGTGCAAGCTTAAGCTTTTGTGGTATAATTTTTGCTGAATGGTGGTAGGCCTCGGTGGTCACTATTTATATACTTGGCTGTACAGAATCAGCCCTTGACTGGCGTTAACATGCGCGTGTGGCTGGACGGAATTGTATGCATGGTAGAGATGATGCTGAATTGCTGATTAATTATTCTTGAACTGCAGATATGCTGAAGAAATTTGGTCATGGATGGACCAGTTTTGCAATGGAAATTGACAGTTCAGAACTCTTTCATTGATTCTACTTATTGGGTTGCTTCAACTGTTGTTAGAAATACATAATCAAAACATTGTAAGCATATGATTAGCTATCTAAGCTTCAATTTCTACATGTAAAGTATCAACACTGAAAGCAAATAATGGGGATATGGATATGGTTGAGATTAATCTTGGTGGATGACAGAGACCAAATTTGATTCAATCTTCATAGCTGCAAAACTCATGCTTTGTATCTTTACTTAGATCCCATTTCAGTAATTGATAGTAGTGATTGCTTGATGTTAAAATGAAATGGAACTTTGAGGAAATTGAAAGTGGAGAGATCCCTAGGCCATAGAGAAAAGACTTGTACACAGTATACGCTTTTTTTTTTTTTCGGAATTTTATGCTAATTAACTTAACAAGGAAGAAGAAGGTATGAGACAAAAAAAATTAAATGATCCAATTGTTATATTTTAAAAGTAATTTGCAAGAAAAGACTTGAATATGTCAACCAAGCACAATCTTCATAATATTGTGTAATATATTTTCATGATGGTTTATTATTTACTATGAATCTGTTTTTGCAATGGAAGAATTTGTTGTAAAGTGAACTAAAGTTTGTTGTCTTCAACCAGTTAATAATTTTGAGACAAATAAGAAGATAATGAAGAGTGGAAATGAGTATCAGAAGGTATGTTGAAATTGAGAGAGACTCAAGGCAGTGGAGATAAAAATATTTTTAAAAAAGTGCAGTTTGAACGTTTTAATTTTAAAAGAGGAAAGAGGGATTAAAAAGTTCCGTTGCCGGGAATCGAACCCGGGTCTCCTGGGTGAAAGCCAGATATCCTAACCGCTGGACGACAACGGATCATTTGCCCGTTATATTCAGATAGTTAAATAAGTATAAAGCTTATTCTTCGTTAATATTTAGTTCACACACTCTTCTCATTGGGGTAGTAGACTAAAAATGTATTTATCACTCTCTTAAATAATTAAGAGATCCATTTTGACTCGAACTTCTCACATTCCCTTATGGAAGGAGAGTTATACCATTGGGCCAAATGAACTACAAATATTAAATGCACGATTTAATCAATGATAGTCGATCCTAGGAAATTATAGTATAACTTGAAATCACATTAGGCCCTTGCAAATTTTTTGGCTCCATATAGATGTTAATATTGTCATTGTGGATGATTGTCTTAACATGTTTTATAGCTCGTTTTTTTTTTTTTGCTCTCGCGAGCGTAGCACAGTTGGCATGGACAGACTTTCAAAATACCACTATTCTTATTGGGTAATACACTCAAAATGTATTGATGACTCTCTCAAATAATTAATTGATTGTTGAAAGAAAAAAATTAGTATATTTAGATGCCCTCTTTTAATGTAACAAATATGTTTTTCACACATGCACACATTTTGTCTCCAAAGAGACTCGAATCACTCACTTTCTCTATTGGAATGAGAGGTTATACCGTTGTGCCAAATGAACTACAGATACTAAATGCACGATTTAATCAATGATAGTCGATCCTAGGAAATTATAGTAGAACTTCAAATCACATTAGGCCCTTGCAAATGTTTTTGGTTCCATATAGATGTTAATATTGTCATCATGGATGATTGCCTTAACATATTTTATAGCTCTTTTTGACCCTCATAGCCTTTCTACCCTTGGTCTCCATTATTCCAAATTTGTCAATAGTGTTTGATTATGATTCAATGGTGTAATATGGATTAGGGGTGCATATAGGAGTGTTGGTTCTATCCAATCTAAATAAAAATTAACTCGATTCTACCATTGGAACTAGGGTTGGCAATTTCGGGTTACGGGTTGTGTTCGTGTCGGGTCGAAATCGTGTCGTGTTGAAATCGTGTCGTTAATATACATGTCATGTCCGTATCGTTCATGTGTTGACCCATGTAATCCATTTAACCTATTTATTATAATATTTTAAATTAAATTTGACATAATCCAACACAAAATAAACTATTTAACTTATTATTAACAAAATTAAATTGATTTTGACACGATCCAGTACTATTTTATTGATATATTTCAATTCATGACCAATTAGAGAAGAGAAAAATATAAATATAATCGTATCAAACGTGTTGTATTCAGGTTATCCGTGTCGTGTTCGGGTTGACCCTTATATTCTCGTGTCGTGTTCTGGTTGACCCTTTTTAGGCCTCAACCCTTTTATACTCAACCCTAACCTTTTTAAATAGCCCCGTATTCGTATCGTGTCCAATTTTACCAGCCCTAATTGGAACTGATAAATTTAAAATCGAACCAAACCATGAAAGTCCCGTTTGATTTTTTTTTTTTTAACCTTGTCTCAACACCTTAGATTAACTCATTTGCTAAATTTTATTTTTGATTTTGACAATTGTAAATTAATCTATTAGTTATTATCATATCCCTGAAAGCAATCAATATTTTAAAAGAAAATAATCCTAATGTGTATTAATTCGATCCGACCACTAAAATACCTAATGGGCAAAAAAATTTGATTCAGATTTTAACAAACAGTATTGTTTATACCCTATTGGGTTAACTACATAAAACACCCCTGTAGTATAAAAACGGTACGAATAACACCCTATACTTTGAAAATGTGTGTATTGATATCAGCACTTTTGAAAAACGTGCGAACACCCCCTGCAAGTTTGGAAAACGTGTGAATATCCCCTGCAAGTTTCAAAAACGTGCGAAAACCCCCATTCTTTGACTTTTATACTCTTTTAAATACCCATTTTACCCTTACCCTTATTCTTCAAAATATATATATAAATTTTGAAAAATAAATTTCAAAGCCAATATATAAAATTCAAATTCGAAATTTATATATATAAAATTCGAAACCAATATATATATATATAAAATAAAATTTTCAAAATTTATATATATAAAATTCGAAACCTATATATATATATATATATATATATATAATAAAATTTTCGAAATATATATATAATTACTAAAAAATTATATAAATTTCAAAAAATAAATATTAAATTTCGAAAAATATATATAAAATTTGAAATATATATATAAAATTCGAAACAAATATATAAAATTCAAAAAACAAATATAAAATTCAAATAGTTGTGCAAATAGAAGTATAAAAAACACAAGTGACCAAAGTACAATACACAAAAACAAAATTTAAAGTCAAAGAAAGTAGAATATATGAGTATATTTTCCCCGAACTTTATATATATTTTTCCGAAATTTATATATGTTTTTGAATTCTATATTTTATTTTCGAAATTTAATATTTTTTTTTGAATTTAATATTTTCCCGAATTTTATATATATTTTTCAAAATTTATATATGTTTTCGAAATTTATAAATATTTTTTGAATTTATATATATTTTTTCCAATTTTATATAATTATTTTAATTTTATATTTTTCTTTTCAAAATTTATATTTTTTCGAATTTTTATATTTTTTTGAAATTTAATATATATAATTTTGAATTATATATATATTGTTTCAAATTTTATATATATTTTTCGTATTTTATATATATATATATATATATATTTTATAATTTTATATATATATTTTTGAAATTTATATATGTTTTCGAAATTTATATATTTGTTTCGAATTTTATATATATGTTTTTGAATTTTATATATTTTTTTCGAATTTTATATATTTTTTTCGAATTTTATATATATTTTTTGAATTTTATATATTTTTTTCGTATTTTATATGTTTTTTTAGAAATTTATATATATTTCAAAATATATATATATATTTTTCATTTTTTTGAAATTTATATACTAAGGGCATATATATCATTTTACACGAATGGGTCAATTCGCACATATTTAAAAGGTTTGGTGTCAATTCAAATTATAGGGGGTTATACGCACTATATTTATACTATAAAGGGTTTAACGCACCCTAACCTATTCTTTTATTCACTGTTTTAATTATTTTTCAATCATTATTAAATATTTTTATTTGGGCATTAAATTTAAAAAAAAAATTGGGCCCGCTGGGCTGGCCCTGGTTCAACCCCAAAAATCAGACCGTTAGATTGAGTCAGGGTTTTATTTCTCACTCGACCATCTCACTCTGCCTCTCTCACTGTTAGACCAAAGCTAGGGTTTAACACTCTCGTCTTCCCTCCCTCTGAACAAACTCAAAAACCCTAGAAAAATGTCAGACTACTTCCCGCCCGAAGTGTGGGTCGAAATACTCTCGAGGCTTCCCGCCAAATCTCTGTTAACCTTCAGGTGCGTGTCTAAATCTTGGCTGTCTCTCATCACCAGCCCTAATTTTTGATCACCACCCACCTCAACCACTCCAACACCCACAACTCTCACCTCCTCATCAGGCTCTTCTCTCTCAACCCCAACCCTAACCCTAACCCTAGCAATCCGCATGCATCACATAGATTGTTGAAGCCCCAAAAATCTGACAACAATTCGTTACGATTTTATTACGTTTTTATAATGATGTGACTGTTTCGTTCTTCATATGAAATGTCTAAAAATTTTATGATTTATTTCAATATTTCAATATATAGCCTAAATTTATGAAAAAATATTTAAAGGACCAATATATTAGAAAATTTTAAAAATTCTAATATAATTTAAAATTTAAAATTAAATATTTAATTATTTAAAAAAAATTAATACGAGTTACTAGAATTTTTCAATTCCAATTCTACATACAAAACCATTATACCCTTACATTGAGTTGGGTTTCATAATATCGGATCTCTGCCTCTTTCACTTTGTGCTTGTTTGGCAACCGGTGTGGTGTTGATTTTGGTTTTGGTTTGGGTTGATTGGGTTTGGTGTGGTTTTATTCTGAACTGAAATCATGTTTGGTAGAGTTTGTATGAACTGAAATTTTGAAACCAAATCATGTTTGGTAACTTGGAATGGTTTGACATTTTATTTATTTATAATAACATTTTGTAAATATATATGTTTTAAAAAATAAAATATATAAATAAAAATACATATAAGGATGAATTGTTTTTACAAAAAATATTAATATTTGATAATAATATTTCACCATATTGCAAGAAATATTTAATTGCTTCATATATGTAGTTTAAAATTTTATAATCTTATTTCATTTGAAATTTCAATGTTTTTTATAATTTAAATGAGACATAATACAACACCCAATGGAATTTCAACTTGTTAGTGTAGAAGCATAGATAAAAGATTTTGTATAAGATTTTACAAAAAAATAAAATATTTTTGGAAAATAAAAGATTCTAGTAAAAACATATATATATTGTATATTTTTTAAAAAATAATAAATATTTTATTTTTTCAGAAATATTTATTTTCCCAAATATTTTATTTTTTTTGAAATATTTTATTTTCCCCGAAATATATATTTTTGAAATATTTTATTTTTTCAAAATATTTTTATTTTTTGAATATATATATATATATTAAAAAATGGATTGATTTGGATTAAAGAATAATTTTAATTTTTATCACACAAAACCAAACCACACAAATTACCTATTGATGATATGAAAAATGGAATATTTGATACACCATGATTTATCATTATTAATTCAAACCATACTAGCCAAACATGAATCGTGTATTTTATAACCCAAAACCAAAATTTTCACCCAAACTCCATGGGCCAAACAAACACTTTTAGAGCAAAGCTAGGGTTTAACACTCAGTCTTCCATCTCTCTGAACAAATTCAAAAACCCTAGAAAAATGTCAGACTACTTCCCTCACGAAGTGTTGGTCGAAATACTCTCGAGACTTCCCGCCAAATCTCTGTTAACCTTCAGGTGCGTGTCTAAATCTTGGCTGTCTCTCATCACCAGCCCTAATTTCATCACAACCCACCTCAACCACTCCAACACCCACAACTCTCACCTCCTCATCAGGCACTTCTCTCTCAACCCTAACCCTAACCCTAACCCTAATCCTAGCCCTAGCCAAAATCAAAGCCAAGACCGCTATTCCCTCCATTTCGACACCCCAACAGCCCTCAATCCCCATACCCATTTCACCTGTCCAATAAGAACTCGCTCCAACACCTTTTTCCGACTGGTGGGTGTCTGCAACGGCTTGATTTGCCTCTCCGACGACCACTTCGGCTACACCGACACCATCATCATCTGGAACCCAGCCATTCGGAGGTATGTGAAGCTTCCCATGCCTCGGGTTTTGTTTGAAGTGTATGGTCCATACATGTCTGCTCTTGGGTTCGGGTTCGATTCTCGAACCCATGACCACAAGGTGGTGAGGCTCGCGTGGCTCCAGAACAAAATGGGTTCGTGGGACACCAGCAGAGGTGTGATGCCACTGTTGTATGGCGGGAAAGAGGGGTATCTAGCTCCTCCGGAAGTGGAGGTGTATTCTCTGAGTACTGGGTGTTGGAAGACGGTTGATTATGCGAATGTTGGTTCGTATAACATGATTGATCATTTCTGTTCTGCTGTTTTTCTCAATGGGTCTCTGCATTGGCTCGGTCACAGGCACTCGAATGGAACGTATCACAGTGCTATTGTGGTTTTTGATGTGGGTCGCGAGGTGTTTGATGAAATGCCTCTGCCAGAGCGATTGGCCAGCAAGTTTCCAATGAATTTGACAATTGGGATGGTTGGGGATACACTTGCTGTTTTTCATTGTGATAACTGGAGTTCTACCAAACGCTGTGCTGTGTGGGTGATGGAGCGATTCGGAGTGCACGAGTCGTGGAGGAGGCAATTCACTGTTCTGATTGAAGAAGGAATAGGGGCGGCGATTGGGTTCAGGAAGAATGGGGAAATGATACTGGTGAAGGGTAATGATGAGGTGGTTATGTATGACCCGGGTTGTAAGGCTTTTCGCAGTGTTGGAATTCGGGGCAATAGAGACTCTGTTTATGTGGGTACCTATGCAGAGAGCTTGATCCTGCTTGATGGAGGGGATGGAGTCATTGGGGCACATATGGAATCTTGTTCCACTGTTGATTCGGATTCTGAGGAAGAAGCTGTCTCGGATGGAAGAAATGAAGGAAATCTGGAGGATGCACTCGAGAAGTTTTCCATGATGAATCGCCTTTTGTCAGTGCAATTTATTAGTAAATAGTATTATCTCTTTATTACATATAATTTTGACTAAGGCAACTATGACTGCCAAATCTAAACATTGCATTACTGCACCACTTGTAGTTGCATATAGGTTGGCATTACTTAAGTTGTTTGGGCTTTAGCTTAACCTTCCTATCTGCACATCAGTCAACGTTTAGATATTGTTTTGACTCCAAAGCTGACAGATGCAAAGGATATTGCAATACTTGTTTGATTATTAGTGTAATAGTTATGGCGTTGGTTTGACGGTATTCAATGGCTTGAAGTCGGGGGATTATGTTTATGGCTGTGTAGCTATCCAATGTTTTTCCTGTTTTATTTCACTTTATCTGTATTGTTTCATCGTCAATGAAGTTCGGTTTCTTTAAAAGTGTTTTGTTGAGTTGGGTTGGTTAGTCCAAAGCTTTGCATTGAGAGATACATTATCAAGACCCTTAATCAAATTAGTGACTTCTATTTTCATTAACAAGTAAAGATGTGTTTTCAATTCCTCAAATCTTTTTGTCTCTATTGTCACTATGGGGGCTTGCGTTGAAGGGTTTATGAAATACCCTCAGGGTATGGTTGAAGGTCAAGAGAGGAACCTTTTCTGTTGAGACTGGGATTGCTTTTTGAAACATGATTTCAAGAATGCTTCAACCTAAAGCGAAGTATGGATTTCGCACAACTAAATTGTGATGCATATGCTTTTTACCATTTTAATTGATACTCTCTCCTTTGGTATTAGGTTGTGTGTAATGTTATTATCCTTGCATACAGGAGACTTTATTTAGCATGACATTGTGGAATTCTCTAAACATAATCAAGTGATGTTCAATATCACTGTCCTTTTAATGTTTATTAATGGATCTTGTTAGACATGTTACAACGAAGTGATAGAATACTTCATTCTGAAGATAAACAAAGTTGGTGCGATAGGGTACTGCCAGCTATTGTCTCAGTTAGCTTCTTTAGTAGTGTTGGTCCTATTTTTGTTTCTTGTGTTTTAAACTTTTTATTTTTTATTATATATATATATTGGCTTCTCTTTTCACATTGACCAAGCTGCCATTGTTTAGACTAAAGTGTTGGTCCATTGTTCAGTTTCGTGGCAAAGACAGACTCGGATTGTTCATTTCAGTTTCTATGAGCCATCAACATCTGATGTGGTAGATACTGAGGGGTAATATAAGATTCGTCTTCAAGTAGTGGGGTGATCTTCTCGCAGCCATTTGATCTTCTACCTTGGTAATGCCGTCTACTTTTATACGTCTACTTGTTTGTTACTGAATTAGTTTTAACTGTATCATTATGTGTAGGAAATTTTAGAACTAGCACTTTCTTTGGCATAAATACTTAGTTTTGCGTAATGTTGGCAATTATTTTGGTATTTATCATCTACAATTGTCTCCTTATGCGCCATGGCAAACTTTATCTGCTGCCTCTTTTTGTTTGTAATTGCTGGCACCGATTGACCTTGGCAATCAGACATGGAGGGAAAGAGGCCTCAATGGGGGCAACTGCCTCCAATAAAAAAAAAAAAAAATTGATTTTTTTTAATGCTAATTTAAGAATTTTAAAGAAAATATAGGCAAAAATTCAGATTTGACCCCCATAAATTTTGAAAAATTTATGCCTATTGCCCTAATTATTCCTAATGTCATGGATTGATCCTATTGAAAAAAATTCCAGGCTCAGTCCGGGTTGGCAATTGTTGTTTTTTCACTTAAAATACCATTGAATTTTTCCTGTATGCATATGTTCTCTGTAGACTATTTGACAGTAATTGGACCTCTCAGATCTAGATTCTATTATTGTGTTGTGCCTACCACTTGTTCTTCCAAAGCTTGTCGCCTACAGGTAGACCTGTTAATGGATTGGATTTTGATCCGAATCCAATCCGATTAGTCGGATTTGGATTACAAAAAAAATCCGATAACCCGAATATGATCCTCCGAATCCGATAATCCGATTTCTTAACAAATTGGATTTGGATTAACCTAATCCGATCCGATAAAATATACATATATATATTTATATATATGTGTATATATTTAATATTATACATGTATATAAATGTTAGTTGTTGATTATTTTATTATTTATTAATAATGATTGATCATAAATACAATTATTAAAAGTGTGAATAATTTTAGTGTTTCAGTTTTTATTGATTTTTGTATTTTTTTAATTAAATATTCGGATTAGATATTCTATAATGAAGAAATTCGAATATGAATTAATTAAGTGAAAATCTGTCAAATTATCGGATTCGGATCGCGGATTGGGAATTTTTGTCATCCTTATCAATAGACTTATCAATAATCCGATTATGATCCGAATCCGATCCGAATCCGATATTAACTGGATATGGATTGAAAATAAAATCCGATAACCCGATTAGGATCCGAATCCGATAATCCGATTTCTTAACAAATTGAATTTGAATTTAACTGATCCGATCTGAATCCGATCCATTGACAGGTCTATCTACATGCGACAAGGTGTTTATTTGGGTTTTTGGTCTCAATACTCTTGCTTTTTGAAGGGAAGGCCTTTATAGAATAATTTTTTTTTTTTTTTTGGATGCATTATTGCTATTAAAGTCCTCCTTATTTGTGCAGCGCCGGCAAGGATACTGTTCAAGTGATTCCAATTATTTTATTCATTCAACAAGTTTGACCCCTTCCCCCTTATAATTTTTTCTTCTTTATTTGTAATATAACCTAGATGATCGTTAAAACAATTTAGAGTTGGTAAATAGGTTTTTTGTTAAATTTATGATCAATTAAAATTATTTAACAAAAAATTAATATTAATTAGTCACAAATCCTAATTCTTAATTCAATTATCAAAACAGATCAATCAATCAAATATGAATATAAATGCAGAAATTTAAATCATGAGAAAATACAGAGATTTTTACGTGGAAACCATTGGAAATACTCCAAGTAAAAATTATGGATACACTCGGGTATCGATGCACTATGAATCAGAGAAATTGTACAGACTCTATGAAAACAGAATTTACAACCTCTGTAATTTGTTGTTCTTCACTCGATGTCTGAAACTCTATATTCATTTGCACTCTACGAAGCTCTCGCTCCGATCTCCGTACTCAAACGGCTCTGTTTCTCAACAGATCGAATAACCACGAAGCCTCATTGTAACGTCCGGTATTTTTACGTGCTAATTTAAAATTTTATTTATTTATTTATTATTATTTATTTATTAAACAATTAAGTGCGTATGTGCTTATGTGCCTAACATGTTTATATGCTTACGTGAAAAAAATTGAAAATATTGAAATGTTGGGAAAAATAAATAAGCGACAAATGGTAAATTAGAAAATTTACATGTATTAAGTTAGTGGGTTTTGTAGAGATTTAATTTCTAAGTGTTGGGAAGATGATGAGTGACAATATTGTAATTGTGTAGAAGACTTGGACAAATTTGTAAATTTGGTTCATAATGGCAAGGGTTGTGAATAAGTGATAAAGGGGTGGACAACTTGGACATTTCACCACTACCTTTAATGTTGTCATCATTATAGCCCTTGGATCAAAGCTATCTTGCCATATTCATTTCTAGCCCTTGGATGAGATTCTCTACACACCAACCCTATCTCTAACTCTATCATTGTCTTCTTCTCTCTCATTTCTCACCAAGAACACACACTCTTTACACACACAGTTCTCTATACCCTAAATTTCGGCCATCATGTCATCCTTGAAAATTTGGCTTCAAGTTTTGCTCTCTCCTACTCTTTATGCTTGATGGATGGTGAGCACTTGGGGTGGTCTCTTGGTGTGGTGTTCTTGAGCTTATAGTGGTGAGTTTTCTCTCATTTTCTAAGGTTTTGTTGTAGGAAATCCTAACTTCCAAATTCTAGAAATTCATGTGCTAGTATTGAATTTTTGCTCTTCCATTGTTCATTCTTGTGGAAGGTTATGAATTGTCTCAAACCATCAAGTGAATTGGCTTGTGGTGAACTCTAATTTCGTTTGGGAAGAACTCATTGGTGAGTTCACAAATTTCTACTCCCTTGAATTATTTTCCATGAAACCTAGTTTAACCATTATTGGGTTTTTAGCTTTACTTTGAATTCTTGATTTTTAATCGGTTGTTGCTATTAAAAATCACTAGTTAAGAATCCATATTTGTTTTAATGTTGCTTGAAGGCTTGGGAGACCTTTTACTCAAATTTCCGAAAAATCACTCCTTGAAGCTCTCTTGGTCATTCTTGGCTCGGTTGTTGTTGGCGTCATTTGGACGGATTGCTTGCACCCTTTTTGCTCATTAGCTTTGCTTGGAATTGAGGTAGGGGAAAAACGAGTTACTTTAGTTTGTGTACGAGGGTGTGTGCGTCTATGTGTATATATGCCGAATATATATATACGAGTGAGTCTTGACAACTTAGACGAAGAACTAGGCCCCTTGAAAAGCATGAGTATGTGATTTTTATGCTTATTGTGTTTATTGCTTAAAATTGTGAAATATGAGCATGATGTTAAATTGATTACAATATATATTGCATGAAGCAATGAGTATGTATTGTGATGGAAATTGTGAACCTTGATTTCCGTTGAGTGTGCCACGTAGTGTGAAAACGTGGGTATTGGTTCCTACATTTTGCGTAAATTTTGTGGGAGTCGTCTTGTGTTTGGATCGTCGAAACAACTGGCCAGGGGGTGCTTCTTGCTCCCACATAACTAAAAAGCTGAGAAACGCAGACGATAGGGGGAGGACATATCGTCCAAGGCCCTATGTGCGCGACTAGGTCGTGGAACACGTCTTCCCATTAAAAGTGTAAGTGTCAAAAGCACTTGGGAATGACGGTTCGATGAGTCTACTATTCCCTAGTGAGCTTGTATCCTCAGGGGAATGGTGGAGAATGATCCGTTCATCCTTGGGAAGGGTGTGTTTTTGTGTGCGTGTAATGGGGGTGTCGGTCACCTTCCATCTTAATTATTATACATATGTGATTGTGATTTTAATAATGAAAGCACGTTATAATTGTGATAAATTATGTTGTGAGCATGTTGGGGAGCTTGATTGTTGGGGTTTGATGGGGTTCCGGATTGGCGTGAGAGCCATGTGGAACAAGAGACCGGCCTAAGACTAGTTGCATGCACCTTGGGTGGGTTGTACCACTCGGACTACAGAGATTGAGGCAATGACGCTTCCTCTACTGGGCTAGTGAGCTCACCCCACGTTATATACATTTTTTTCAGGTGATGATTCCCATTTGGGAGGCCCGTAGTCTTCCGGTAGAGACTCGGTGTTGGTTCCGTCCTTTTTGCGCATATGGAGGCGGAGTACTTTTGTAGAGCCTTGATAGACATTGTAGACATGTGCTTATTTTGTTTAATGCTTAAATTAAGTTAAACCTACTCCTTTGCCGGCTAGTATGTTAGTCGGGTAGCTTAAATTGATGTACATCCCTTGGAACGCTATGCGCGGGGACTTTATTCTTTTGGGAGCACTCCGGTGCTTGAAATGTAAAACTATAACATGTTTCGCCTTAGAGCGCTTTAAATGTATTTATTGAATCTCCTCCTTGGATTTGTGAATGTGAAATGAATTACTTGCCATGAAATATGTGTATTAGGTATTTGGCCGAAAACGGCGTTTTTCTAGGTTTTCAAACCAACCCTTTTCGATTTAAATGGAAAAACCCGTTTTCGCCTACCCCCGTGGTCCCGATGAAATTTCTTGTTTTAAAAATGATTTTAAACTCATATTAAGAATATTTTGATCTTTACAAATCGGTGGTCGTTAAAACGGAGACTGGGGGCAAGACGGTTATTTTTACGAATTTTTATGAAGCATCTTGATAAAAATAACCATTTTTCTTCTCATTCCTAAGTTAGGGGACTTTTCCTCATTTCTAGAGTCTCAGGAACAAGTTTAGATCTTTCTTGTATGTTCCTAAGGGTTTAGAGCTGTATGGGAGTCAATTTTGAGGTTTTCTAGTCTAGGCAGTCGACTGGCCCCATTCGGGCAGTCGACTGGGTGAAACGGAGGAAAATTTTTCTTCAAAACTTGAGGTCACTGGTTCAGCCAATCGACTGGGTCCTTAGCCAGTCGACTGAGTCCTCATTTTTCTTCAAAACTTGAGGTCACTGGTTCAGCCAGTCGACTGGGTCCTTAGCCAGTCGACTAGGTCCTCATTTTTCTTCAAAACTTGAGGTCACTGGTTCAGCCAGTCGACTGGGTCCTTAGCCAGTCGACTGGGTCCTCATTTTTCTTCAAAACTGGAGGTCTCGGGTTCAGCCAGTCGACTGGGTCCTCAGCCAGTCGACTGGGTCATCAGCCAGTCGACTGGGTAGTTCAGCCTTACTCTGACCTGTTCCACTATTTCGCTCATATCTCGAGCTACGGGTGTCGGATTGAGGTGTTCTTTATCTTTTTAGAAAGCTGACTTAAGGATATTGATGTTAGGCTTTTGAATCGCCTCATTTGAGTCGTTTTTGAGGGCGCAATGGTCGATTGAAGTTAACAGTAGATTTTTGGCTCTAAACGTAGGAATACCGATTCCAAAATGTTGTAGTTTCCATTTCGTACCTTCAAATTCGGTTTCGTTTGTTCCTATAACTTCTTTTAGGTCCAAACCTTGTATTTATACCTTGGAATCACTACTTTAGCCATGTGATGACCATTTTACCCTTTTGTGGGTGTTTAATGATTGAAGGTCATTTGTTCTCATCTCTTATTTCTTCCGCATTCACTCCCTTAGCTCTTAGGCTCGGATTTTGGAGTCCTAGGAAATTTGGGGTGTGACACTCATGTTTATATCTCCGCACTCAGACGACTCTACTTCTCAAAACGGATCAACGCTACCAAGTTGCAATCAACGGTGTGTAGATTTTTCAGTATCTAGATGATTCAATCATGCATGAGATCGCCGATGTAGAAGCACGATATAATCAACTTCAAAACAAGATAGAACTAGAAGAATCACTCAATTATATTTTCTCTCTCTATATCAATAATTCTGTAGAAGAAGATGAATGATATAATACTGTAGAAAATCTCTCTTCAAAGCTTAGCCTCTTCTCTTGTAGTCCTTGGTATTTATAGATAATGATGAAGCAAACCCTAAGTTCTCCCTTTCTCGCAAATTCACATATCACAAAGTTAAAACTTATATTCTGATAAATATAATGTATATTGCACCTACTTTAATGTGTGAGAGTCGTGGACGCATCATATAACCAAAACACAGGGCACAATCCATATTGCAACAGGAAACAAAATTTCCTACCACAGCTACGCTTGAGGCGTAGGTTCCTTACGCTTGAAGTGTAGGTCCAAGCATAGCTTGGAGCGTACCTTCAAGCGTAAAACTTCACTTTCCAATCACATTTTTTATTCTGAAAGCGTAGGTATTTTTGTCCAAACCACATTTCTCTGCAATTGTGCCAAAATAATTCTCTTAACTTCCCGAGACTTTTTGCTTGAATTGATAGTTTCAGAAAATGTCGTTTTTGTCAATGTCGTTTTTGTCCTTCAGGAGACATTTTTCCTCAATACGCTTTCTTTTGCGCTTCACTTGTATTCTTCACTACTTCAATGTTTGATTTCGCCTTTATCAAAACTTGTAGATATCGTTGAAACCAAAATAATTTATTTAACACTCAACATGATTATTGTCTAAAAGATGCCATAAATAAACAATGCTAAAAAATGCTCTTACAATTTGCATTTTGGGGACTTATATTGAATTTTAAGATGAATGTTGGGATTGAACCGTTAAAATATAGTCCATATAGAAATCTTGCTCCGAATCTTGGTCTTTTAAATAGGAAGAGACAAGGGTGAAACGATTACTTTGAATTTGAATATTACAGAGCTAGCTCAGGAAAAAGATGTACTCCAATAATGTTGTCTATGAAAATGACTTTGATTTTCGAACAATTAAATGATGAATGCGCACACACTGTTTTGCACCACTTCTAATTTTTATTTATTTTTACTAGTAAAAAACATGTGTTCTTCTTTCCATCTATTGAAAGACTTTATTGTGAATAAATGAAGTACAAAAATAGTCTCCATTATTCCAAATTTGTCAATAGAGTTTAATTATAATCGAATGGTGTGCTATTACCTAGGGTGCGCACAAGCAGGTTTGATTCAAATTGGAACTGAGTGCATGATTGGTACGCATGAATGAAATGATCATTTAAGTAGGAATGGAATAGGAAAGAGAATGGAATGGAATGGAATGATTCTTCACTGGATCTGTTAGTACATCTTCGTTGCCCCCAAACATGTATATTTATTGTATATATGATATATATAGTTATGTAAAATATGCAATAGGACATATATACAAAGACACATGTTTTTTAGAGTTAACTTTTGTGGATAGGTAATCATTAGGAAAGAGATGGAGTCCTTTTCCAATTAAACTTCAAAAGGAAATGGCTACATAACTCAACTAATTAGTCTCCAAACCCAACTCACCAACCTCCCTTTCTCACCTACATGACATAAGAGCACAAAAATGAACATGTGACCAAAATCCATAATCAAATTGCAATAATATCCACTAAACTCCTTACCACCAAACTGGGAGACACTAGTGGTTTTCCTCAGCAATTCAGCACCGAATGACAAACTTACTATGTCAGTAGTGAAGGATGCCATATTCAGCGAAAAAGTCAGAAGAAAAGAAGCAAGCACAAATCAGTCACATACTTGCGTCACAGAAAGTCGATGTAACGTCCGGTATTTTTACGTCCTAATAAATAAAAAATTGTTAATGATTATGTGTTTAACGTGATTACTTGCTTAACATGACTTACGTGAATTATGTGTAATTATAATTTGTAAGTTACATGTTGTACTTTCATTCGTAAATAATGAAAAATATTGAAAATGATTTCGGAGGATAAATGGCCAAAGGATAAATTAGTATTTTTATACTTGGGTGACTTAGTGAAAATTGTAGAGATTTGATTAAGTGTTGGTGTGTGAGTGACATTATGGTGTATATGATAAGAAGACATGGGTAGATGGGTAAATTAAGAGTCAAAGAACACTCTTGTAATTGGGTGGTGACCTTAAGGGCATATTTGGAAAGTGGAGGTTTATTGTTGGTACAAGCTTGTGTTGTCAAGATTGTAGCCCTTGGATTAGCTCTATCATGCCATCTTCATTCCTAGCCCTTGGATTGGATTCTCTACAAGACCTTGCCTCTAACTCTATCTCTACACTTTTGTCTACCACTTCATTTTCTTATTCTCTTCCACACCAAAAACACACACTCTCTCTCTAGATTTTTGGCCAAGCTTCCTCTCTCATGGGTTTTGGCTTCAAAAGTTGTTCTCTCCTCTACTCCATGCTCACTTGTTGATGGAGGCTTGAGTGGTGTCGGTTGGAGAAGTGTTCTTTGTATTCTTCCACTTCATTTGGATAGGCTTTCTCTCCCTCTATGGTTTTGTCTACAAGAACCCTAGCTTGTAATTTATTGAAATTCCATAACCATGTATTAATTAAGCTCTCTCTCCATGGTTGAATGCTTGTGAAAGGTTGAGCTTGTCTCTAACCATCAAGTGAGTTGCTTGTGGTGGTTCTAGATTTCGTTTGTGAAGAATTCATTAGTAAGTTTCGCCATCCTCAATTAAATTCTTTTTCATGAAACCCTAGTTAGCTATCATTAGGGTTTAGTGTAATTCATGTGGGTGGAGCCACTTTTGATAATTTGGACTTATGGTAACACCATTGTAATATTGCTTTCATTAAATGGTGTATTGCTAGTTTTGGAGGAATTGTGGATTGAACCTTGAGTCTTTTAGAAGCTGTCTTGAACACTTGGAATTGGTGGTCTTGCTTGGACTCTCTTATTCACCTTCTTGCTCCTTGATTGGACTCGAGGTAGGGGAAAAACAAGTTGCTTTAATTTTTGTACAAGGGTGTGTACGTCTATGTGTATATATGTCGTATATATTTATATATATGCGAGTTAAGTCTTGACAACTTAGACGATGAACTACGCCCCTTGAAAGCATGTTTGTGTGATATAAAAGCTTGTTGTGATTTATTGCTTATAAATGTGAGATTTTGAGCATATTGTTAAAGTTGAACATAATATATTGCCTAAAGAGATAAAGTATGTACTATGATGAAATGTGACTAAATTGAGAATTTTGTATATTGAGTACACCTTGTCACATGAGTACATTGGTGTTGGTCTATGCCGGTCACGTAATTATGTGTGAGTTGCCTTGTGTCGGATCGTCGTAACAACTGGTCAGGGGGTGTTTCTCGCTCCTACAAAACTAGTCTTCTGAGAAACAGAGATGTTAGGGGGAGGACTTGTTCCAAACTCTATGTTCACGACCGTAGTTTGTGTGTTCGATATTCCTTATTGAGTCTCAAGGAATGATCGGTACGACACTCTACATTCCTTTATGAGCTTGTATTCTCAAAAGTGAATGGTTAAAAAATAATCATGTTACCCCTTCGAGTTAAGGTGTGTGTTCGTGTGCGTACCCCAGGTGTGTTATGTCGCATTACATTTAAACTGCTATATATGTGTTTATGATTTTAATGTTGAAGTATGCTATAATTGAATAACTATAATGTGAGCATGTTGGGGGAATTGCTTGTTGGGTTCGATGGGGTCCCGGATTGGCGTGAAAGCCATGTGGGGCAAGAGACCGGCCTAAGATTAGTAGCATGAACCTTGGGTGAGTGGTACCACTCGAACTACCAAGATTGAGGTGATGACGCTTCCTCTACTGGGCTAGTGAGCTCACCCCACGACTTATATATTTTTCAGGTGATGGTTCCACTTTGGGAGGGCCATAGTCTCCGGGCGGAGATACGGTGTCGGTTCCGCACTTTTGTGTATATGGATGGCGGATTACTTCATTTTTTAGAGCATACTTGATGATTGTATAAATGTGCTTATTTTGTTAAGTATTACAATAACTAAACTTATTCTTTTGACGGCTAGCGTGCTGGTCGAATAACTTATATTGATGTATGTCCCTTGGAGGGCTATGCGCTGAAAATGTAAAACTATGACATGTTTCTCCTTAGGGCACTTTGAATGATAATCCATGAATCCTTTCGTTTAGTGTTGTGTAATGGATTTTTGATATTGATGTGGTTATTAGGAGTTTGATCGAAAACAAAATTTTTCTAGGCTTTTAAACAAACCTTTTCGTTTTGAAAGAAAAAAACCCGTTTTCGCTCACCCTCGTGACCTCAACTAAAATTTTGAATTTAGAAATGACGTTGGTTTGTTTTTTTTTAAAGGATTCGACACTTTAAACGTTGGTGGTATACCAAAATGGAGACCGGGGGCAATACGAATCTTTTATGAGACCTTAAATTAATGTTTTTGATTTAAAACTTACGTTTGAAGAAACTAATTTGGAGTATGAATCTAATTATGGGTATATGCACATATGGGAATGCATGCGAGGTTGTTTCGGTGATTTTTGGATTATTTGGAGTATTTTTCGGGTCCGTAAGTCGACTGATGGAATTACGTCAGTCGACTGGAAAAGGGCCCAAACTTTCTAGTGCGGTTAGTCGATTGATGTCCCCCATCAGCCGACTGATGGTCCACGTCAGTCGACTGATTTCCCCAGGGTGTCCCAATGTAGTCCTGTTTCGACGCTGCTTTACTATTTCGACTATATCTGGAGCTACGGAGCTCCGATGGATGCGTTCTTTAACTTTTTGGAAATCTGACTACGAGATCTTGTATTTAGGCTTTTGAATCACCTCATTCGAGTTAGTTTTAAGTGAGAAATGGTCATTTGAAAGTGACAGTCTTTTTCGATCCTTTTGTTGACTTGTCGATTTTAGGGGATTCTTCGGGGATCCTTCCGAAACGACTTAGAAACCTTATTGAGATGTATTATAGGGTTATTTAAGATATCATTAAGGTTATTTTGGTTCCTTGTACCTTGTTTTCTCCTTTTTCGTTTTGTTTTCCGCATTACATTACTCTCCTTGATTTATTAAACTCGTTCTTGGGTTTATAAATTTTGGGGCATGACAGTCGAGGTAACTCTTACAGAATTGATAGAGGTAGAGGCAGAAGTAGAGACAAAAATAGAAGAAGGTCTCGAACTCGTGGAAGGTTGGTGATAATAAACAAAGGGGTAAAATTGTCTGTTTTCATTGTGGCATCGCTGGACATATGAAAAAGGATTGCCGAAAATTGCAAAGTGAGCAACGACAAAGCAGCAACCAACCACAGAAGGAAAATGGTGACACCATGGTCACTATTTCAGGAGACATCACTATTTGCTCATCCGATGAAGAAACATGCCTATACGTTGGAAGCAATGAAACTGAGTGGGTGGTTAACACAGTAGCATCTTACCATGCCACTTCCCACAGTGATTTCTTCACTTCATATAAAGCTGGAGATTTTGGTACAGTAAGGATGGGCAACTCCAGTTTCTCAAAGATCATAGGAATTGGTGATGTTTTGATCAAGACCCATATTGGCTGCACTATGGTATTGAAGGATGTCAGACATGTACCAGACCTTCGACACAATCTCATTTCCGAGACAGCCTTAGATCGAGAAGGCTATGAAAATAATTTCGGCAATGGCACCTGGAAACTGAAAAAGGGAGCTATGATTATCGCCCGAGGACAAATAAACGGCACATTGTACAAGACCCATGTGAAAGTAATTACAGACAGTCTCAATGCAATCGAAGACGAGACTTCACTGAATTTGTGGCACAAGAGACTAGGTCACATGGGGGAAAAAGGATTGCTTACACTGATAAGGAAGAAACACATTGCAATATCCAAAGGTATTCAGATTAATCCTTGTGATCACTACCTATTTGGAAAACAACAAAAAGTCTCTTTCAACTCAACTTCCAGAAGAAGAACATAATTGTTGAGTTTAATGCATACTGATGTTTGCGGTCCCCTAGAAGTGGAATCAATAGGCGGGAATGGATATTTTCTCACTTTTATTGACGATGTTTCACGGAAGGTGTGGGTATATTTTCTGAAAACAAAGGACCAGTTGTTCGACCACTTCAAGATTTTTCATGCCATGGTAGAGCGAGAAATAGGAAAGAAACTGAAATGTCTCCGATCAGATAACGGAGGAGAGTACACATCCAATGAGTTTCATGCATACTGCTCTGAACGTGGTATTCGACATGAGAAGACGGTCCCACGTACCCCACATCATAATGGTGTAGCTGAGAGAATGAACCGGACCATTATGGATAAAGTTAGAAGTATTGTCAATTTGGCTAAGTTGTCTAAGCCCTTTTGGGGTGAAGCAGTTAAAGTCGCCGTTTACCTGATAAATAGATCACCATTAGTGTCGCTGCAGTTCGAAGTGGCAGAGAAGCTATGGACTGGAAGAGATCCCTTTTACTTTCATCTAAGAGTATTCGGGTGCAAGGCGTTTTCACACGTATCCAAGGAGCTCAGGAAGAAGCTCAACCAGAAGTCATATTCATGTATCGGTTATGGAAATAAAGAATTCAGATATAGGTTATGGGATCTAGAATCAAAGGAAGATATCAGAATGAGGGATGTTGTGTTCGAGGAAAGCCACAATAATGAAGACACTGCAAATACCATGAGATCCAATGGTTTCAGTCCCAGTGTTTTAGACATCATCCCAGACCCTGCACCAGTACAACTAACCTCATATGATTAAGAAATGCAGGATGTAATGCCAGAAGTAGAGGAGAAAAAAGAACCAGAGGGTGTTGAGCAGGGGGAGCCACAAACCCCTCCACCAGAAGTTACGGAACAAAATGTAGCACCTCCAGTTTAAGAGCCCCAGACTAAAAGATCTGAGCAAGGCCGACCGTTGATTCCATCGAGGAGATATTCGGAGTCCGATTATATTCTGCTTATTGATAAGGGGGAGCCAGAAAGTTTTCATGAAGCGAAAACTTATTCATATAAAGACAAATGGATGTTCAAGTTGAAGACAGACACCAACAGAAATCCTATGAAGTGATTGTGTTCCTCTTCAAAGAAAAAGATGGAAGAGATAGAAAAAGATCCCTACTCTTCAGCAGTTGGTAGTTAGATGAATGCAATAGTTTGTTCGAGACCGGATAGTGCTCACGCAGTAGACGTTGGGAGCAAATTGTTTATAAATCCAGGTAAAGACCATTGGGCAGCTAGAGTTATGCGAATACATAGCCATGATGAACATCAAGTGAAGCGCATCAGAAGACGTTATCCTCCGATGGTATGGAAAGGGAGAATTGAAGGATCCATACCATACCATACCATTCTCACACTATCCAGAAGCTTCAAGAAGCATGGAGCAACAAGAGGATTTGTGAAGGTTCAAGAAGAAACCAGAGAGTTGTAGCTGGAGATTGAAGCCATCGGCCTTCGGTTAACGGTCGTAGGTCAAAACCGTGCAAGAGCAAGACACGGCTAAGCTTTCTCCTATCTAGTTTCTTCTTCTTCAATCTATAAATAAAGATGTAGATGGTGTTGTATATGGATTCCAGATTCAAGATAGAAATCTGTTGAGTGGTGTCAAAACCAAGTGAGTTTTGAGGGATACCAAGACCAAGATAGAGTCTTGAGGTGAGGTTGAGAGTTTATGAGGTTGAGTCGAGTGGATTGTAATCCTCCTCCCATTTTTATCAATTGAAGTTGATATTACTCTCTCAAATATATTGTGTGTGTTTCTAATTTGAGTTTGGGGTTGGTTCAAAGTACAACACTATACTTATTTGCATGTTTTCAATTTGATGATGTATAGTTGGGGATCAAATCAGCGTTTTGGATCTAGTAACTACTGATCAAAGGCAGAACAATATGCCTCTCTAATCATCAGGTAAATTTTTATTTTTATTGTTATTCACCACCTCACATAATCTCGTTGCTTTCAGGTTTAGAATAACATATTTGTTTCTCTTTCATTTTTTTATTTATTTATAAATTAAAATCAAATCCAGTATATTCTCATTTTTTACATCTTAAAAAAAATACTTCAGCTACAAAGATCTCTATGTGGATAATATTATATTTTTTTTGTAATTTATAGGGTTTTTTATTGGGAAGAAGGAAAAACTTACAGGAATGAGTTGTGACGGAAAAAATAGGTATGTTTTTTGCACCAAATTTGTTTTGTTAGTTAATGATAGAGTGACGTATCATGTTTTAAGTACATAAATAAATTAGTTATGAGCATGACCTGGGTTTAAAAAATTTTGGTTCAAACATTTGTTATTATTTTTTGTCATGAGGATAAAGAACTTTTGAGATAATGATTCTTATATTAATATTTTGGATAATTTGAAGCCAGACCCCCTGAGGTTTGGGTCAATGGCAGTCAGTGGCTGGTCAACGATTTTTCGGTCCCATAGCCCCCTGAACTTTCACTTTCCTTGCAATGACACCCCTGAATGGGTTTGAAATTACTTTAGTGCCCTTACTTTATTGTAAAAAACATATGCATATATTATATGACCAAAGAGCCCTTGTCTGATATAAGCAATTGGCGCCACTGAACAGTGCAATTCACCAACCCTTTGAACAGTTCTAATGAACAGTAAAATAAATAAATTCTCGCAGCTAACAAAAAAAAAAAGCTGTTAGGAAATGCCTATATATACATTCCAACATAAATTCAGACACAAATCATCATAGAAATCATATTATAACAAAGTTGAAGTGATCAAGCACTAAAATTGGAAGAAATCCTAGATAAGGTAAATCATCATATATGTACAAGCATTGCCACAACATGTAAACCAAAAATATATTACATTGAAGTTCAAGTACCCTACTAGCAAAGTAGTGCAATGATAGTAATACAAGTGACATTGTTGTAGTAGCCAAGTGAAATATATTACATATTAAAAACCTAAAAAATGCGGCTTGTAAGTAGACTGCTACCCTAAGATATCACCATAATAAACATATTAGGCTCAATTATGTGTGTCTAAGTGTGACATATACAAAAAGAATAAAAAAACTGTCACTGCCACTGTCCATGTATGCAAAAACAGTCCAAAAAGAGTCATATTACTGTCCATGAATGCAAAAACTATCCAAAAAGAGTCATATCACTGTCAATGAATGAAAAAAACTGTTCAAAAAGAGCCATATGCTGTCCAACTTCAGAAGATTCAAAAAGACTTCAAAAGATTCAAAAAACATATGATAAAGCTTGGTTTACCATTGTGACCAAGGTGAAGAAGTGGAGCCACCTTTCCCAGAAAGAACCTATAAATAAAAGAATTAAAAACACATTATAAAACTGAAAAAAATTTATCAATAACATTTCAGGGCAGAATTATACATTGGACAAGGTGGCTTGAGCAGGGGTTGGTGTTTGTGTTGATGACCTTTGTTGTGAACCACCTTCAGCACCACCAACCTACATTATTAGCATATTAAGTTTTAAAATATAAACTAAAAATTAATGTTTAAGTTAATTTGAAAACTAAACTCAAAAGATTACACTTATAGAAGATCTTTGTGATGAAACTCCTTGTGTTGCTGCTGTTGCTCGTCTTGTTCTTGGCCCTTTGTCCTTCCTTGCCACTTTGGCCTTCTTTTTTGGAGGTGCTCCTGCTGCTAGTGTTGATGAAGTCCCTACAGATGTGTTTGGGTGACTTTTTTGCCTTTGCTTGTTCTTTGGAAACCTTTTACACCCTATTTTGTTATGGCCAACATATTTGCACATACTACAAGTGATCACTGTAGACCTTCTACTAGCTGGTCGTTCATTCTCATCTCTCCTCCTAACCACCCTAGGTCTGCCTGCTGGCCTTCTCAGTTCTGGATGATCTAAAGTCAACTTATCAATTTGATCCCATAAAGTCTCATGATGCATATGACGAATCATGTGCCTATAAGTCTGTCCATACACATACTTGGTGAAAGACTCATCACAATACTCCTCTACAATTTCCCTTCTCCAAGTAATGCATGCACATGCATGCCTACAAGGAACACCAGTTAATTGAAACTCCCTACAACAACATGTGTGATTCGTAAGGTCAACGATGTACTTCATGTCCAACTCCTCTGTCACCTCATACATGTCCTCTCCAGGCCATATCAGAAGACAAGAACCAGATTTGCTAAGGTTTAGGTTGAGTTTGTCTCTTATTTTTGGAACCACATAGTTCTCCCACTCAACTGACTTGTGAAACCTTTTTTGGAACTTTGTCATCAACTTAGTTCATATCCCATCTAAACAATGTGTGATTGGGCTTCCTCTCACATGCTTAAGCCAAGAGTTAAAAGATTCAACAACATTGTTAGTAACAAAGTCACATTTTTCATTAGTTTCAAATTTGTGTCTTGCCCATGTTTCAATTGGATGATCCATTAACCATTTATATACGGGTTGACTTGTGTTTTCAATCTTTTTCATAGCTGTTTTAAAATTCAACTCATTATAGCTTTGTGTAGCTTCCCAGAACAGTCTCCTAAATCTCAACCCATGGTATAATGACCTAAAGTTAGCATAGATGTGCCTGCAACACCTCCTCTTATATGCATTAGGGTACAATTCATCAAGTGCGGGTATAATGCCCTTTTGACCATTACTCATGATTGTCCAAGGCACCCCCCTGTTGGACTCATGACCAGTTATCTTTAGGAGATGGTCTAAGAACCATTTCCAACTGTCTTTATTTTCAGATTCAACCATAGCCACAACAAATGGATACAATCCGTTATTCCCATCAAGTCCCACAACACTAATGAGTATTCCCCCAAAAGGACCCTTTAAGAAACAACCATCCACACCAATGAATGGTCTGCAGCCATCTCTAAACCCATTAATAACAGCTACAAATGACATAAATACCCTTTTAAATTTTGGTGGCTCATATGTTGAAGGTTTAATGAAGATTAGGGACCTGGGGTTTGTCTTAATTACCTCTGCTGCATACTGCCACAGCTTACCATAAAACTCAGCATGTGTCCCTTGATTTCGATGTAAAGCTTTGTTTCTTGCCCTCCTTAAACATGTCTCACTACAATTGACCTTAAAATGCTCCCTAACTTCAGCCCCCAAAGCTTCTAAAGTTATCTTTGGTTGATTTTTAAATGTCTTGAGAAGCTTTTTAGCAATAAAAGTTGATGTGACAACTTTGTTTTTAGTGGTTCTGATGCATGTGTGCTGAGGGCCCAATGATTTTACTTTGAATGTTACTTGATCTTTCAAGACACTAGCATGTATTCTCCATTTACAGCCTGGATTGCCACAACGGGTTGTCACTCTAGACCTCTCATTCTTCTCCATGTCAAGTTTAAACCCCTTTTGGACTGAATATTCTTTTAGAATTGTTCTGAACTGTATTACATCATCAAAAAGTTGACTAACTTCAAATTGTATCTCACCCCCTTGAGAATATGCAAACAATTTACCTTTAAAGTTTTTGTGATTTGTGGTTTTAGGTAAATCTTCATCCCCACTGTTTTCAGCAATTTCAATGTCATCATTATAATAAGATAGGACACTCTCACTGTCAACTTCTTCATTAATTGGTTCATCATTAAGGTTCTCAAACCCTAAGCCCCCATCCTCACTATTTGACTCATCATCACTATCCTCAAAACTGTAATCAGTTTCCACTTCATAGTCACTATCCTCTGATTCTGCCCCAACATCACCTTCAGTTTGTAAAGTGGTTGGAGCATCAACAGAAGATGAAGCATTTTCAGACCCATCAAGTTCAACTACGATATTTATGACCTTTTCATCTGCTTTTATCTGGAACATTATTATAATGTCTTCTTCATTAGTTAGCTTCATTTTATAGTTTGAACCATGTATTGTACAAAATAATTGAAGCATGACCCCTTTTGTACATTGAGTAGTTATGTCATTTGTTATAAGGTCATATGCAACAACATACAGTTCCATAAAGCCAAAGGATTCACGGTTTATATCAGTCAATAAGTATGTGTGCCATTCAAAGTGAAACACTAGGTTATGCAATCTGCCCATTTTAGCTAGGAGGAACAGACATAAAAACACAAGACAACAAACATAACTAAATGTTAATATAGGAATTAGACAAGTAACGAACATAACCTAATTAATTTAATTTAATTAGGGTTTAAGTTAATTATTTAATTACAATTTAAGTTAATTATTTAATTAGGGTTTAAGTTAATTAAGTTAATTAGGGTTAATTATGGTTTATTAAGTTAATTAGGGCTTATTAAGTATTAAGTTAATTAGGGTTTATTAAGTTAATTATTTAATTAGGGTTTAAGTTAATTATTTAATTATGGTTTAAGTTAATTAAGTTAATTAGGGTTTAAGTTAATTAAGTTAATTAGGGTTTAAGTTAATTAAGTTAATTAGGATTTTAGTTAATTATTTAATTAGGGTTTTAGTTAATTATTTAATTAGGGTTTTAGTTAATTATTTAATTAGGATTTAAGTTAATTAGGATTTAGGGTAATTTAGGGTTTAGGGATTAGGGTAATTTAGGGTTTAGGGATTAGGTTAATTTAGGTTTAGGGATTAGGTTAATTTAGGGTTTAGGGTTTAGGGTAATTTAGGGTGGGTTTAGGTTAATTTAGGGTTTAGGGATTAGGGTAATTTAGGGTTTAGGAATTAGGTTAATTTAGTGTTTAGGGATTATGTTAATTTAGGGTTTAGGGATTAGGTTAATTTAGTGTTTAGGGAATAGGTTAATTTAGGGTTTAGGGATTAGGGTAATTTAGGGTTTAGGGTTAATTTAGTGTTTAGGGAATTAAGTTAATTTCTCTAAATTAACCAAAAATTAACACAGTTTTAACACTGAAATTATTTTCAATTTAGGTAATTAAGTTAATTTCCTAAACAAAGAAAAAATACTAAAATTATTCTAAAGTTAAACCAACACATGCAAGGCTATTCAACACAATTTTAACAAAGGAAAAACACAAATTATTCTAAAATGAAACCAATACATGCAAAGCCAGATTCAACACAGTTTAAACATAGAGAAAACACTAAAATTCTTCTAAATTTAAAACAACGCATGCAAGGCCATAGGTGGTTGTGTTTGATGATGGTTTTGAATGATATTAGAACAAGTACTTGTGGTATGTATTTATGGTGTAATGCATGCACATGGGTTTGGATCAATAAGGGTGGCTTGGGGAGTTGGTGAGACTTTGGAGTAGTTGTGGTGCGCGCGCTGAACTAAAGTTTTTCAATGTGCCAATTAAGTTCCATTTGTTTTGAATATGTCGCTAGGCTAATATTCCAAAACTGACTATCTTTTTCAATTCATTCTTATGTGCTATGCTTGTGATGCATTATTACTATCAGGGGTATTTGAGTATCCCTCTTGTGCATAAACTATTTAATTTTTTACATGAATATAGGATATGTACCATTTTGGTGAAGTATATTTTGAAGGCATGTGAATTAAAATTAGATAGGGGCCTGCAAAATATTTTATATCAATCTTTCATTTTCAGAAAAAATAAAAAATAAAAAATTAACAGTTTTAACAAAGGGAAACCCAAAATTCATACAATTTTCAGAAACCAACATATTATTATTATTTTTATAGAAATCCCCAAAAAAAATTTCAAAAAACCCCAAATTTTTTTCCGACAAATCCCCAAATTTTTTTTCCAGAAACCCAATACATGCAACCACATATACAAACCCTAGTGATACATATATTAAAGGTGTTAGAACCGTACCACTTTTCTCCCATCCATATTCTGATTCTTCAAAAAGTTGAAACTAGTGGATCAATATATATATATACATTATTATTACAACCTACTGTTATTGTAGCTACGTACCATAATAATTAATATATATACTATGGTAAATAATATATATAGGTAGGCATATGTCAAAAATTCTACCAAAATAAATAGGGTAAATTATACAAACCACCTCTCAACTTTGACCTAATAACAGGCACTACCCCTAACGTTTTATTAATATCAGTTACCCCCCTGAACTGAATCGAAACAGTGATTCAGTTGTTAGAAGTAGGGAAATGACTGATATACCCTCATATATGTAGAAATATTTCAAGACTTTTCTAGAGCCACGTGAATTTACACAATTACCCTCAAATTATAAAACAAAAATAATGTATAAAAATATATATTTATAATTCGGAAAAAAACTTTTTATATACTTTTTATAAAAATATATAATTTCAGAAAAAAATATAAAAGTATTTTTATATATTCGGAAAAAAATATTCGGAATATTTCCGAATATTTTTTTTCCCAAATATATAAATTCCGGAAATTTCCAAATATTTTTTTCCGAATATATAAAAATATATAATTTTGGAAAAAAATATAAAAATATATATAAATTCAGAAAAAAAATATTCGGAAAATATATAATTTTGGAAAATATATATAAATTCGAAAACAAATATAAAATTATAAAAAGTATATAAAATTCGGAAAAATATATAAATTCAAAAAATAATTTTATATTTTTATAATTTTATATTTTTTTCCGGAATTTATATATTTTTTCCGAAATTATATATTTTTATATATTCGGGAAAAAATATTCGTAAATTTCCGGAATTTATATATTCGGAAAAAAAAATATTCGGAAATATTCCGAATATTTTTTTCCGAATATATAAAAATATTATTTTCCGAAATTATATATTTTTATAAAAAGTATATAAAAAATATTTTTTCCGAATTATAAATATATAATTTTATACATTAATTTTGTTTTATCAAATTAACAAATTAAGTAGGGGTATTCTAGTAATTATCATTACAAAGGTATTTGTTAAAATGTAAATGTATGGGTAGTAAGGGTAAAATAGGGTTTTCAGTTCCAAAATATTCAACTTTGACCAATATTTGAAATTTCTGGCGTTGACTTCTACCGGAGGGGGGGAAATGTTACAACGGGCAAAAGTTAAGGGTGGTAACTGATATTAATGAAACATTAGGGGTAATGTCTGTTATTAGGTCAAAGTTGAGGGGTGGTTTGTGTAATTTACCTAAATAAATAAGAGAATTGAGTATCTATTTCATACCAAAATCAACGAAATTACAAGCTTCAGAAGCACGAAGATACCAAAAATCCAAGCTTCGAGATTAGATCTACAAACACAACGAAAAATGAAATATTAGGCTTTTGTACCAAACAAAGCTTGAAACTTTTTACCTAAATCAAAAGAAATAATCGACTACTTACACTCAGAGATCAAATCGGACATAGAGCATGTTTGGATGAGATCAGACCCACCCCCAAATCATGGAATCGAACTCAAATATGTGAAAACCCATGAACATAACAACAAAATCGAGAGTTTCAAGATGAGATTCGAACGATTTCATACAAGATCAGAACAAATACAAGATGAAAACCAAACGATTTGGTTTTTGAAGTGATTCGAACACACCTAAACCCTAGAATCCATGGACTTTACGAACAAAGATCAATAAATTAGGGCTAGTTTTTTGCTTGACAGAGATCGAGTGAGAGAGGAACGAAGAGTGAGTGTTTGTAGGTGAAAGAGGCAGAAATCACCATTTCTAGAGAGAGAGAAGAGAAAATGTAATGAGAGGCTGTGAATGAGTGGATGAGGCGATAAGGTAGTTAGGTAGAGATATTTTAGGGTTAAGGGTGGTTTTGTAACTTCATAATAAAATAAAGAGTAAGATGTAATTAGTGAGATAAGTCAAGGACATTCTGGACTTTTCACCCCTCTAGGGGGTGTCACTGCAAGAAAAGTGAAAGTTCAGGGGACTGAGGGACCAAAAAATCGTTGACCAGCCACTGATTGACATTGACCCAACCTCAGGAGGTCTGGCTACAAATTACCCAAATATTTTCCACAATTTATCTGATATATGTGATGGTACTGGTGTGTGTTGTCACTATAATATCACTCAGTATTAGGGAAACAGAATGATAAAAGATCAAAGAGGACAAACAAAGATAAAAAAATTAAAGACCACAAGATGATTTTAAAAAATAATATAAATCGTATCAATCCTATAACTTAAGCCTCATTTTCCATTAATGACATTCAAAGAAAGATAAAAATCAGTAAATATCACTTAGACCCTTAGGTTTGCCCATATCACACCCAGACCCCTTCCTTTTTCATATTTCCACATTGATCTCTTGACTTCAAGATCCGTCTGTTACAGAATACTGTGAATTTACCCTACTACCCTTATTATTAAACATAAAAATACGTACTTTTTTAATATATTGAATGACAATATTACCATTATGCCTCTAAAAACCCTAACCTGACTACTCAACAATAAACGCAGAAAGGTGCACTGGAAAGTCAGCCCTAAGCTCCCTATTCCCATCAAGTACTATCCTATTTATAGGTAAGTCGCAAACCTACTCATAAGTACTTCTTCCGGCCCAATTTAAGTGTTCACTTTAATCTTTTTGTTCGTTATAAAATAAGTATCGAATTTTGAAAAGTCAAAGCACTTTATGTTATCAATTTACCAATTTAACTTTCATGCATCAAAATAATAAAAGCTTACACTACAAACCATCAAATTATCATGGACCCCACTATGGGTAAAATTGACAATTCATATACTACCCATACAATAAAAAATAGGATTAAGTGCATTAAACCCCCCTATCCTTTCTTCTCTCTCTCAACTAACCCCCCTGAACTAAGCATTGCCCCCCTAAACTATTTAAGTGTTGCATTTAACTTCATTCCGTCATAACACCGTTAGTTAAAATTAGAATAATTTGCACTCAATCTCCTGAAGTTTTGGTCAATTGCACTTGCCTTCTAAGATTTTATTTTTCTTACAATAACACCCCCTGAAAGGGTGAAGACCCCATGAAATGACTCTTGTACCCTTACTTTAGTGTAAAAGATATGTTGGCTAAATTAATAGACCAAACAACCCTTGTGTCTTAAGCTCAATTTGAAAAACTTTTCAAGTACTTTGGATACAATGATTTTTGAAATATTATCACCTTTCTTTAAATTATTTTTCTTAAATTGTCATTTTTGGTAATATAGGCCCCAAAAGTTATCGTTTTTTTAATTTTTCCATAAAACTAATACTGTGACCTTTTACATTAAATAATAATAATATATTTTATTTATGATAATTTTTTTTTGTTTTTTAGAAGGTGATACATGGATAAAATTAATTTAATATTTATTATTATTCTTTGTTTATAATTTATTATTCTTTGTGTAAAATTAATTTAAGTCCTTACACTGTAAAATAATAACAAACTTTACTTTTGTAATTTTTTTATATTTTTATAAAAATATGACAAATGGTTTATTATTATTATTATTATTTTGTAAAGTTAATTTAAGCCCTTACACTTTAAATAATGACAATTTTTACTTATTATAATTTTTTATATTATAAAATGTGATAATGAATCAAAATATTAGAGAGTCTTTGTGTTTTTATTAGTAGTATATAGATAGATAGATAGATAAATATATACAAATTTTTGTATTTTAAGTTATATTATTTTTTCTTGCCGAAATATATTTGTCTTATATCTTTACTCTATATCTTATGAAATATCCATTAGAATTATATTTCAATTAATGTATATTAATTAAATAATATTTTTTTAAAAAAATATGAAAATATTTATAACCCCTTGTCTTATATATTTAGTACTCTATATCTTTTGAAATATTTATTAGAGTTACACTTCAAGTAATGCATATTAATTAATTATTATTATTTTTTAAAAGTATTGAAATATTTTCAACCCATGTTATTTTACTCTATTTCGTTTTGACATACTCCATAGTGTTGCACTTCACTAATACATATTAATTCATTAATTTTTATATTGAAAAAAATATTTGAAAATATTTCCAACCACACATTTTAGAATAGTTGTTATAGATATATATACATTATAGGATTTTCATCTTGGGGTATGAAGGTAATTTCACCACCTAAATATTTGTCTCATGAAATAAGGGAGACAACACAAGGGCATTCCGGTCATTTCTCCCCTTCAGGGGGTGTCATTGCAAGAAAAATGAAATCTCAGGGGGTGAGTGCAATTGACCGAAACTTCAGGGGATCTGAGTGCAAATTATCTTAATTTAACTAACGGTGTTATAACGAAATGGAATGGAGTGAATTGTAAAATTTGTGATAATTTAGAAAATTTTGTGTAAAAAATATAATTCAGGGGGTTAATTGAAAGAGAGAAAATAATTCAAGGGAGTTTAATACACTTTATCCTAAAAAATATTAAAAATCATCCACTTAAAAAATTGAATTCCCCAAAACTGAACATTTAAAATGAGACAGTGGGGTATTAGTTAGCGAAAACAAATTTTTGACCTTGAAACTAATTTTCTTTTACTCTGCAGCCAAGGCTAAAAGACCTTACTATATTGCCGAACTAATTAATAATAACGCTGATGAAGCCATCGAGGAAGGCATGAAGACGGGAGTGAGTTTTGTTGGAAATAGTTTAGAAATAACAATAATTAAATTCAACTTTGAGCTTAAATAATTATGGGATCCGAACTCCGAATTTAACGGGACCAAACACTAATGTGTTTTCCTTGGTGAGGAGATCAAGTTGGTATAATTACATGTTCAAAACTATTAATTATTGAATGAGAAATTATCTCTCAAAGTGACCCACTTGAACTTGGGTAAGAATGTTTATCCCACATTGGAAATAAAGTAAAGTGTAAATGTGTTTATATATGGGAATGAGAAATTATCTCTCAAAGTGACCCACTTGAACTTGGGTAAGAATGTTTATCCCACATTGGAAATAAAGTAAAGTGTAAATGTGTTTATATATGGTTGCATTGAATGAGTGACTTGAATATCTAGAGGCATGGGAGGAGAGCTAGACCATGCATGAACCATGCTAGTCTTAGCCTAACCACACACGCGCTATGCCTGTTGGAGTGGAATGGATGCTTACACGGTTGAAGTGTCTCTCCATTCTCTATAATAGGCTTGCATTTCATTCGGACAAAAACTCAACATTTTTCGTATATTCCAGAAATCATATTCTCTCTCTTCTCTACATATACATATACATATACATATACATATACATATACATAGGTCTGGTCTGGTTCTGTTTTGAGTACAAAACACAAAGCTTGAGTTTGTCGGTCTTCATCATTGCAGTGCTGCAACAGTGAAGGCGAAATCCGTTCTATCTTGGGAGGCATCTGTTCAGAATCCTTGAGCACCGTAGAGGGAGCAATATTGCCTTAAGGAAACTGTAGTATCACACAGGGCTCGGATTCTCTCTGTTCATTATTGCATTCTTTTATTTCAGGTCATTTTCCTGGTTATTGCACTACTTATATATACAGTCGTATGTATGATATATTTATATATATAACAGGAGCATGTTATTTCTACAATCTTAAGGCAATTTTTTAATGTTTCATGTTCTGTTATAGTTGTATATATTTTTATTTCATACTCTGTTATATTATATATATATATTTCGTACATATATATATAAATTAATACAGTACATAATATATACATATTATGTTCACGGATTGTATCGTATAGGTTTATAATTATACAGTGTATATACTTATTTACATATATACGTATTACAATGTCTTTATATATGTATGTTTCTGTTTTAATGTATATCTAATTTGTAGTATTGTATACATTCGGGACTGTCAATTATACATACCACAGATTTATTACAGAATTATATAAAACACATTTGTATCCATATAGGCGTGTCTTTTCAGTCTTGTTAAAGATTTGTTTGTTTCAGAATTGTATAAACCACAGACTTCTATATTATTCTGTTAGTATATAGATATTTACATTATGAAATTCTGTTAGTATATATACATTCTGAAATTCTGATATTTACATTCTGCAAATTGTGTTAGTATTTGCATTCTGGATTTCTGTTCTGAATTACACATTCTGTTAGCTTATTCTGATTATATATACAAACTGCATTCTGAATTATATATATATATTTTGTATTTGTATATGTTCTGATTATATATAAACTAGATTATATATAATATATTCTGTTAAATAGTATTCTGATATATATATATATATATATATATTCTTGTAATTTATATTATGTTATTTAGAATACATTACTTTCTGATATACATTACATTTTTTATATACATTATAATTCTGTTATCTACATTTTGGTATATATATATAGATAAATACTTTCTGATATTCTGTTATATATTTATATATATATTTTGTTTTCAGTATTCTGATTTATATATATTCTGTGTATATATTATATATTCGGTTTTATACATATATATATATATATATATATATTATATTCTGAAAATTGTACATATATATATTTATTTATATTAACTGTTAATATAATTATATATATATGTTTTGAATCAAGTCCATTATATATTGGGTATCTATATATTTTACTGGATTTTTTATTTCGGAATTATATATATATACATCCTGTTTGTTTTATGAACTGTAATTTTGTGTTATTATATTATTGTGCGGGAAACAGTACATAAAGAAGATTTCTGTTTTTGTAACAGAAATGGCTACTGGTAATCCAACCACAATCTCTGTCCCACATGGGGAGAAGCCTGAAAAATTCAATGGCTCTTATTTTAAGCGTTGGCAACAAAAGATGTTGTTTTATCTCACTACTTTGAATCTGGCCAAATTTTTAATGGAAGCAATTCTAACAGTGGCCGATGGTGAAACTGATAAAGATAAACTGGCTGCAGTGGATGCATGGAAGCATTCTGATTTCTTGTACAAGAACTATATCCTTAATGGATTATATAACACACTGTATAATGTATACAGTGGTGTGAAAACTGCATAGGAATTATGGAATTATTGGATAAAAAGTATAAATATGAGGATGCTGGCATGAAGAAATTCATTGTTGACAAATTCTTAGATTTTAAAATGTTAGATTCCAATAATGTACTCAGCTAAGTGCAACAGATTCAAGTGCTTCTTCATGACATTCATGCAAAAGGTATGTCTCTTAGTGAGTCATTCCAAGTGACGGCTATAGTTGAAAAACTACTACCACTTTGGAAAGATTTTAAGAACTACCTGAAACATAAACGGAAGGAGATGACTCTTGAAGAGTTGATAGTTCGCCTGAGGATTGAAGAGGACAATCGTAAATCTGAAAAGAAAAGTAGTGTATGGCATCCGATGGAGTCAAAAACAAATATTGTGGAAGACGGATCATCTTCAAAGACTAAAAAAGAGAAAGTTCAGTGATGAAGGTCCAAGTAAAGGATCTAAGAAGTTCAAAGGCAAGTGCTTCAATTGTGGAAAGCTGGGACATCTCTCTAAAGACTGTCGAAAGCCAAGAAACTTCAGGAACACTAGATCCCAAACGAATGTGACTGAGGCAGATCGACTTGCAAATGATGTAGGCGATATGAACCTTACTGCCGTGGTTTCAGAGTGCAATTTGGTGGGCAATAACAAAGAGTGGTGGGTGGACACTGGTGCTACTCGTCACATCTGTACTAATAGGTGGATATTCACTACTTATCAACCTATGAAAGATGGAGAACAACTCTTTATGGGTAATTCTTCATCTTCTAAGGTAGAAGGTAGTGGAAAAGTGATCCTGAAAATGACTTCTGGAAAAGAGGTGACTATGAATAATGTGCTACATGTGCCGGATATTCGCAAGAACCTGGTGTCTGGATCTCTGCTAAGAAAAAATGGCTTTAAATTATTCTTTGTATCTGATAAGTTTGTACTTACAAAGAATGAAATGTATGTAGGGAAAGAATATCTCAGTGATGGGCTGTTTAAGCTAAATGTAATGACTATTGTACCCACAACTAATAAGATTAATAACACAATTTATTCTACTTATATGCTTGACTCTTTTGATATTTGACATTCTAGATTAGGCCATGTTAATTATGACACTTTACGTAGATTAATTAACTTAAATGATTTGCCTAAGTATAAAATTGACCCAAATCATAAATGCGAGACTTGTGTAGAATTGAAATTAACAAGGAAATCCTTTCAAAAAGTTGAAAAAAGTAGTGAGCCTCTAGAACTAGTGCATACTGATATATGTGATCTAAAGTTCTTGGAAACTAGAGGAGGAAAAAAAATATTTTATTACTTTTATAGATGATTGCACTCGATATTGCTATGTTTATTTGCTAAGAAGCAAGGATGAGGCTATTGATATTTTCAAACAATATAAAACTGAAGTTGAGAACCAACTTAACAAAAAAATCAAACCTATAAGAAGTGATGGGTGGTGAGTATGAATTTCCTTTTAAGAAGTTCTGTAAAGAACATGAAATTATTCACCAAACTACAGCTCCCTACTCACCTCAATCGAATGGTGTAGCTGAAAGGAAAAACCGAACTTTAAAATAAATGATGAATGCATTTCTGTTAAGTTCGGGAGTACCACAAAATTTGTGGGGGGAAGCTATACTTTCTGCTAATTACATTCTTAATAAACTGCCTCAAAAGAAACTTTAAAAACCCCATATGAGTTATGGTAAGGCTATAAGTCTTCCTATAAATACTTAAAAGTGTGGGGGTGCTTAGCAAATGTGGCAATTCCTAAACCTAAAAAGGTGAAAATAGGACCTAAAACCGTGGATTGTGTATTCATTGGTTATGCCCACAATAGCAGTGCATATCGATTTTTTGTTAATAAATCTGAGATTTCTGATGTACATGTCAATATGATAATTGAATCAAGGAATACTACATTCTTTGAAAATGTATTTCCATATAAAAGGACATCAGATTCAAGCTCACAGAAAAGGTCATTTGGTGATATGACTCAAGATCGTCAGGAACCTATAGATGAAGAATCTATAGAACCTAGACGAAGCAAAATAGCAAGCTTCACTAAGTCTTTTGGGCCAGATTTTGTTATCAATATGGTAGAGAATAAACCTCAAACATATAAGGAGGCCATGTCTTCACCTGAAGCAGTTTATTAGAAAGAAGCTGTGAATAGTGAAATTGAGTCCATTATGCAAAATCATACATGGGAACAGGTAGATCTTCCATCAGGCAATAAACCATTGGGATGTAAGTGGATCTTCAAGAAGAAGATGAAGGCTGCTAGATCAATTGACAAGTATAAGGCAAGACTTGTAGCTAAAGGCTATAGGCAAAAGGAAGGGTTGGATTATTTTGACACTTATTCACCAGTTACTAGAATAACATCCATTCGCATGCTAATTGCAATAGCAGCGTTAAATGGTTTAGAAATACATCAAATGGATGTAAAAACAACATTTCTAAATGGTGAATTAGATGAAAAAATATACATGGAACAACCCGAGGGGTTCATTTCTCCTGGCCAAGAAAGAAAAGTGTGTAGACTTGTAAAGTCATTGTATGGACTAAAGCAAGCTCCAAAACAATGGCATGAGAAATTTGACAGTGTCATGATGTCAAATGGGTTCAAAATAAATGAATGTGACAAGTGTGTTTATGTCAAAAGTTATCATAATACGTATGTCATTTTATGTCTATATGTAGATGACATGCTCATTATATGCAGTAATAATGATGTAATCAATTCTACTAAGCAAATGCTAAAAAGTAGATTTGACATGAAAGATCTTGGCATAACTGATGTTATTTTAGGAATTAAAATTTCTAGAACATCAGAAGGACTTGTATTATCCCAATCTCACTATATAGAGAAAATGTGTGACAAGTTTAAGGAGTATGTGATAAGTCCAACACGAACACCTATGGATGTAAACGTTAAACTTTCTACGAACAAAGATGAAGTTATTTCACAATTGGAATATGCTCGGATCATAGGAAGTTTAATGTATGTTATGAATTATACTCGACCTGACATAGCATACTCTGTTAGTAAGCTAAGTCGATACACAAGCAACCCAGGTAAATGTCACTGTAATGCAATATTAAGAGTTTTGGGATACTTGAAGTATACTCAAAATTATGGTTTGCATTATACTAGATATCCAGCTGTACTCGAAGGATATAGTGATGCTAATTGGATATCTGATTCCAACGATTCAAAATCCACTAGTGGATATATTTTTATTCTTGGAAGTGCAGCCGTGTCTTGGAAATCCTCAAAGAAAACATGTATTGCTCGGTCCACAATGGAATCTAAATTCATTACATTAGACAAAGTTGAAGAAGGAGCAGAATGGCTTCGTAACTTTCTAGAGGACATTCTAAACTGGCAGAAACCAGTGCTAACTATTTGTATACATTGTGATAGTCAATCTACGACTGGAAGGGCTCAAAATCACATGTATAATGGAAAGTCTAGACATATCCATCGTAGACATAATACCGTAAAACAATTGCTCTCAAATGCTATAATATCCATTGACTATGTAAAGTCTAAAGATAATATAGCGGATCCGTTAACTAAAGGTTTGGCAAGAGAGCAAGTTGAAAGATCATCGAGGGGAATGAGCTTGAAGCCTCTGGGTTAAAAGACACCATAATGGCAACCCAACCTAGTTGACTGGAGATCCCAAGATCTAGGTTTAAAGGGACAACCGAATTGTGCATGACTTAGTTAAAAGCACTGTGGAGATTAAAACAAAACTCCTTCCCATTCCTATGATGAGACAGTGCATATTTTAGGGTAAGCTATGCTTTTAATGATGTCTATGACTTGGACAAATCCAAGTGAGGAAGAACTCATCTATGTGAGTAGAAGGGGCCGCTTCTAGGATAATTTTTTAAGGCGGAATTCTCTGACAAATACTCATGAAACCAAGTGGTGTCCAAGGCCAAAATGGACACAAACGTGAGAACCAACTGTGTTCGAAGGGGAACTGTGTGAATTCTATTGTCTTGGTTTACACAAACAGCTGACAGTTCAAGGCATCACGTCCACTGATTAACCAGTAAATCCGATAGTCTTTCATAAGGGAAAGTTCAAGGCTCTAAGGCTATTTATCCTGATACAATAACCTTTCATTGTACTCGAACTAGTGTCAGCATATTCATCTGCATTATGAAATGCTAATTTCCATTCATGTGGGGGATTATTGGAAATAGTTTAGAAATAATAGTAATTAAACCCAACTTTGAGCTTAAATAATTATGGGACCCAAACTCCGAATTTAACGGGACCAATCACTAATGTGTTCTCCTTGGTGAGGAGATCAAGTTGGTATAATTATATGTTCAAAACTATTAATTATTGAATGAGAAATTATCTCTCAAAGTGACCCACTTGAACTTGGGTAAGAATGTTTGTCCCACATTAGAAATAAAGTAAAGTGTAAAGGTGTTTATATTTGGTTGCATTGAATGGGTGACTTGAATATCTAGAAGCATGGGAGGAGAGCTAGACCATGCATGAACCATGCTAGTCTTAGCCTAACCACACGCGTGCGCGCGCCGCCCGCCCGCCCGGTGCGGGTGGGTGGGTGCGTCATCGTTTCTACCCATTTTTTTTTCTTTTTTTGAACAAAACTGCAATGACTCTTCTGAAGATTTGCGTATACAGTTTGTTGTATCAACCATCACCTGGACAGTTTATATGCCTGTTGGAGTGGAATGGATGCTTACACAGTTGAAGTGTCTCTCCATTCTCTATAATAGGCTTGCATTTCATTCAGACAAAAACTCAACATTTTTCGTATATTCTAGAAATCATACTCTCTCTCTGCTCTGCATCTGCATATACATATACATGTAGATAGGTCTGGTCTGGTTCTGTTTTGAGTACAAAACACAAAGCTTGAGCTCGCCGGTCTTCACCATTGCAATGTTGCAACAGTGAAGGCGAAATCCGTTCTATCTTGGGAGGCATTTGTTCAGAATCCTTGAGCACCGTAGAGAAAACAATATTGCCTTAAAGAAACTGTGGTATCACACAGAGCTCGGATTCTCTCTGTTCATTATTGCATTCTTCTATTTCAGGTTAGTTTCCTGGTTATTGCACTACTTATATATACAGTCATATGTATGATATATTTATATATATAACATGAGCATGTTATTTCTACAAGTTTCCCTGAAGAACTACTAGAAGAAAAACTCTTAGCAAAAGAGTTGGTAGAGAGGGCCAGGAAAGAAAATGAAGGGACATTCTATGATTCAAAAGATGAATTTATTTGAAATCTGATTTGCAGTTGGGTTTTTTTGCTATTGAAGTAGAGTACATTTGAGAAGATTGATGAAATGTAATGATGAAACTTTTGGTTATGAATGTCTGAACTTTTTAATTTTTGCAAAATACAGTGTAGAATTCTTACCTTTTTTTCCCCCACAAAATCCATGGCAATAATCCACTGGTCTACAACCTTGGACTTAACCAACTGAAGACTTCATGCTATATATCACAGGCAGAAGCTTTTGCCTTTCCCAAAAATCTCTGGAATTGGTAAAAATTGGAAAAGAACATATATGAACCATGAGCTAATCTCCATGTCATTCAAATTGATCTGAAATTCTAAATAAATATAGGTCAGGTTACACTTGAGAATAGGAAGATCACAACCAACAAGAACTAGAAGCAAAGATTATATAATCTCTCTTCAAACAAAATGAAGGTCCTAATCAAAATAAATAAAAACAAACAGAAAAAGGACCTTGGCTTATTCTTCATCTAAATTCTTCTCTTTGTGGCCAGTAGATCAATTTCTGATCAGATCAAAATAGGACCCATACAATTATTTGACTAAAAGAATGGCAATTAAAATCACAGGTATGAAAGGTGATTTTTTTTGTTCAAAGAAATGGAGAGAGATGAGGAATTACTAGATCCCTCATCAAAGAGAGATATTATATAGACGAGAAAGAGAGTGAGAGAAAAAGCGATAAAAGCAAAAGGAAGGGGATAAAGCTGTGTGTGAGGCTGCTTTAGAAATTCATTAGATATTGTGTCGGGGAAGGGAAAATTATATATATATATATATATATATAAAGCATGGACACGAACACGGTGACACGATAAAATTTTTAAAAATAGGACACGACAAATCTAAGACATGTCTATAAAAAAACATAATTTATTTATATATATATTATTGTACAAATACTTCATTTATCACTTAAATAATGATAATCAGATAAACTTACAAATAAAAATAAACAAATTGGTTAAAAGGAAATATCTGACATGTTCAAAATTCTTTATTTCACTATCATCCAAGGAATTAAATGCATCTCCCCCAACATCCCACATTTTAGTCTTTCTCTTGTTCTATTGTGAATTTATTTTATTTTATAGAAGACGAAGATTGGAATGTATAAATAACAAATGTGCGGCTCTTTGTGGTGTTATCTTGTTCTTCTTCAAAGAGTGGATAAATGAATAGGTGATCCAATTTCTCTCACAAGATGAGGAGGAACATAAATGTCCAAGTATCTTCAAATCCAAATATTGGAGCAAGGGCGTTAAAGTTTCATAAGTGACCTACCAAATTACTGGCTCCATAAATCCTCCATCTTTCATGGAATCAACCTATCCAGCGCATATCCCTCGAGTGTCCACCGCGTGTCCCCAAATAGGAGCTGAATATAGTACATTTTAGGCCTTTTACTCGGTATTGTTAGTCTATATATTCTACTATCTTGGAATTTTTGTCCGGTTTGTATGTTTAAAGTGTGTTTCAAGTTCAATGCATGTAAAGTGAACTAATTTCAGTGAATTAACTGGAATGCTGGCTTGAGACCATTCGAGAACCAAGACCGACCAAAATAGAGTTAATTTGAGTCACAAAGTGTGTGAAGGCAAGTAAAAATGAGGAGGAAAAACTATCCAGACTGCACAAGAAAAGGGAAGTGAAAGCTGAAAAACCCAAAAAACTGAAACAAATGATCAATTTCAAGGGCCCATAACTTGGTCAAAATAACTTCAAATTGAGTCATTCAAGAGCCTAAACTCAAGTCCTTGAAGTCAGCTTTCGAACGAACTAAAGAATGTCAAAAATGGACACTCTTAGCTCAAGTTATAAGTTAAACAGGGCAACATGATCATGCAGGAATTTATATGCGGGAATAGACGAATTTTAGTAATTTTGTGGACCCCGTCTGGTGTATTGAACAGTCAAGGACATTTTGGAAAGTCTTCTAAGCATATTTTTATTAGTATTGAAGAATGTGGACCAATTTACAGGATATATATTCTACCTAAAGAGTCCAACTAAAATGAGGCAACATGTTCTGTCACGCCCCTAATTCCTAGGACTCCGAAACCCGAGCCTAAGAGTTAAGGGAGTGATTGCGGAAGTAAAAAGAAACGAAAACCAAAAGACATTCAATCATCAAACACCCATAAAGGGTTGCAATGAATGCCTAGATACCATGTTGTCACACCCCTAAAGGGTGACGCAAACCAAGCGACTACTAGAGTCAACAATAACAAAGAAGTACATGGAATAACAATAAGAATATACTCCATGCCAACACGAATACTAAAAATACAAGAGTATCCTCAGACACCAACAGACACGCTCCTAAATCCCTAAAACTCCCGAACTGGGACATCCAAGGAATCCAAGATGTGATCCTTAATACGAATGACCAACTAAGACATCATTAACCAAGAAAACATACGGGTTAATGATAGAAATGGTATATTTAATACCCAAATGACTAATAAAACTAAGCAGCGGAATCTAACGAAAATTCGGCAGAGTTCCGTTTGTAAATGGAACATTCGGACAACCAAACACAACACAATAACCTGCCCAAAGCAATTCAATAATCACAATGGCTTCCAAGCCCCACATTCATCAATCCTAATAGGGCCGAGGTAGTGGAAAGAAACCAAAACCCCTTCAAACCCTCTAACATCAACAGAGCCACAAATGCTCGAATAAAAATACAGAAGAGCACCTAACTGTGCGGAATAGATACAATACATCCTGAAAGAATAAATACAGGAAATAAAAGATACATCAACAGGGATATGCCAACAGACTGGCTCCCAAAAGAAAATACATAACAATCCCATAACAATGGGTAGAGAAACTGAAAGCGGATACCTATCGTCCCCAAACCCAGTCGTGCTGCAACCGTAACCGCATCACCCAATGCAACTCCAAAACCTGTAACAAGGAAACAAAAGAAAGCTGCCGTTGCACTGCATCCTGCCCATAGCCGTATAATTCCTGCAACCTGACGTGGAATACCAGGGGGCGAATGAAATTCCCCTGTGAGCAAATAAGCTCAGTGGAAAAAGATACTCTAACTACCACATCCTCTGGCAGTTTAGGTAATGCTAAACTATCTAGCAAGATATATATATAGCCCAACTAATCCCATCCACGCAAAACTCAAGGCACGCTCATATACTACCGTACGTAAGTATATAACGGAAATATATATATATATATATACAAGTATACATGTATAAGTATGCCACCTGAATCTACAAGGTACAACTAAGGCTCATACTCCAAGTACCAACACAGGTAGTCTACACTTCTCTCACCAACGTACACTAAGTACATGACACCCAAGTCCAATCCTGACAAGTCATCAAATACTCACCACGCTAACCACAAAACCCAATAGAGGGAGCACACTCACCTCTAATATCCACAAGGATCAAATCCACCACTAGTACCAAGGAATACTCAAATCCCACACCCCGATAACACAGGAAGGTAAACACCCACGTCCTTGCACACTAACACAACCATCCTCAATATATGTATATATACAATATATATATATATATATATATACAATAAATCTCATCCCAGTCCTAGAGAAAGTCTACCTCTCAAGGGCTAGATCACCTTGATCATATCTCCACATAAACACCTCAATTGCTATCTCCAACAATGTCAATAAATCACCAACACTCTCACTAAGGATAAGAAAAACCCCGTAAGAGTCAAGAACCCAATCAAAGGAAAAGAAATACCAATGCTAACCAACAGATAACCGAGACAACAATGTCAAGGTTAAAACACCACAAGTGAACAAGGAAAGAACACCAAGAGGGAACAAGGAAAGAACACCAAAAGTGAACAAGGAAACCAAAAACGAATGGCCGAAAGTGAAAGTAATGAAAAGATGAATCCCAGAGATTCAATAGTTTTTAAGAAAAATGTTTCTAAACTCGAACCAATCCATTCGGTATCCATGCACCTAACTTAAGAAAAACTCCTATCACCTAGGTGGTGAAACCAACAACCCAGAAAAGAGAAAAGCAACACTATATGTGTGCACTGAACAACGACAAGCCTCAAAACCGAGACTTAAAAATGATCGGAAGCAAAGGTGAAACAATGGAACACCTTTTAAAACTCTACAAGTCAAGGTTTTGAGAAAGAAGTCTCGTAACCTCAGAATCCCAAGAAAAGTAATAAAATAGTTTTCTTTTAGAAAATCACACAGTAGAAATGACCGTCTTGCCCCCGGTCTCCGTCAGTTGCCATCACTGGCTTTTACAAGTTGAAAATCATTTCAATGAAGATCTCAAGATCATTTTATAAGTATTAAAACTTTTCATTTATACGGGGGTAGGCGAAAACGGGTTTTTTCTTTTAAATACAAGAGTTTACTTCAAAACTTAGGAAACACCGTTTTTGAAATGACAGCCAATAAGAGAAAACACAACTCTATGGATTCCTATAATGTCCGAGAGGATAGTAAAGGAAGAGTACTACATTGGGTTCACGGAACACAACTATCCGTTCCCAACCTCACGAAACCAAACGACAACACATGGAAGAGGTTCGGCACCACGCCGTAACCAACGAGTCAAGGAATGACATGTAAGCCAAAGGCCACGTACTAGTGTACAAACACTGTACAAGAAATGCTTAGGGGAATGAAGTAAGCACTATAAACCACGCTACAGTACCCTAAGTACTTAATACAACTCACCTCAACCATAACCTCTTATCTCCCAATCAAAATCTCAGTTACAATTGATAACATATTCCTCAAAAGTGAAAGGCACCTAAAGGTCCATACTACAACTCACAATCTCATCACCCGCCTTCTCGAAGGCCCCAAATCATAACTGATACTAAAATCAATCTCGGATCTCAAATCTCTAACAAGTCATACAGCCAACCAAAATCACCAAACTACTAACCACAATCACAAGACTACTAACCACAGTCACAAGACTGCTAACCACGATCACAAGGCTACTAACCATAATCACAAGGCTACTAACCACAATTACAAAACTATTAACCACATTCTCTAAGGCATTACTCCACATCAACTCAACCTCAATTCTACAATCCATCTCTAACTTCAACTAACCACAGAAGTCGCCAGACCAATATACTTAACCTCCCCTACGGGCACAAAAGTATACAACACAAGTATAAGGATATACGCCTCGTTTATACTTTAATAATTACTGCTTTTAATTCCCGTTTTCACATTTATCACTTTCAACTGAGCATTTTATAAAATGAATTCATTTTGCATATTCATAAATAATCATGCTCCAACATATATATATACATATCAATAAATCACATGATGATATGCAACGCATCGTACTCACAGACTGCCTGTGGTACACACACACAAAAACACACCCTACCAAAGGGTCCTGGATCATTCTCCACCATTCCCCTAAGTCTGCAGGCTCACTAGGGAATGTGGACTCATCGAACCGTACATCCCAAGTGCTTTTGACACTTACACTTTTATCCGGGAAGACGTGCTCCACGACCTAGTCGCGCACTAGGGCCTTGGACGATATGTCCTCCCCCTATCGTCTGCATTTCTCAGCTTTTTAGTTCTGTGGGAGCAAGAAGCACCCCATGGCCAGTTGTTTCGACGATCCAAACACAAACGTCTACTCGTGCCCCACGCACAAAGGAAGTAGACCACACCAAATGAATCTCTCTGCAAATGGTGAAATCATGCAATACATGCACCAACACCCATGTCTCATAATACATGGTGTACACAAATAAATCATGTCCAACATAAATATGTAATGCACCATATTTATGAAAATACCCACATGGTAATATCAACATAAATCTCAAATCTCTGTATATGCTTTTTAAAAATATATTAAAGCATTTAAATCATATGAAAATAATTTCATATACCATTCATGTTCTCCAAAAATATATTTTCTTTAATTCTTTAGAAAATATTTCATTTTCAATTAACATGCCTTTTTTAAATAATTTAAACAATTATTTCACGTATACCAGAAGGATCCTAGCATATCGTCTAAGCTTTTCGAATCTCTAATAACCCATTTAAATTCGTAAGGATTTCTAAGCCGCCCAAGAATATTATTTAATCATATAGGAATAATTTAATAAATTTTCTTAAATTAATTCCTAAGTCTCATTCTGATCCTAAATGATTTATAGATATTTAAACTAGCAATTTAATATATCTATAATAAATTAAATAAGGGTTTTGCACCCCTAAACTACTTCAATAATGCGGAGTAAGAAATATAATTTCCCACCTAATTATACGTTACCGAACAGCCCAAAACAGCACAGTACCGGCGCCCGAATATGAAGCCCGCTGACCAAAATCGTCCAAAAACTATTTCGAATATATCGAAATGTCCGTCACGACAACCTATACGATATATACGAAGCCCATTAATAATCGGTTAATTAATTGGGTTAAATATAAAATACCCCAAACGAAATCTATAACCTATAAATGCGATTTCCGGGCAAACCATTCATCCTAAATTCACGAAATTAATATATGATGAATACTACGTAGGTACGAAAATACTCACCGAAAATCGGCTCAAACCGATCACCGGAAGGTCGCCGAAAAATTAGCCGAAGCTCAGCCGACTCGCCCATGTCCACGCGCTGCTACGCGAACCAGTGCGCCTCCCGTTCCGGCGACTCACGCCGCTCGCGCCGCCGCCTCTCACCACCAGCGCCGCCGCTGTCCACAGCCCAGCAGCCCCTCGCCGTCGCTGCTCCCGACCAGCTGCAACCGCTGGTCATTCCTCAGCCGACTCCGCTCTTTATCCCTCGCCATGACCGGCGCTCTCTCTCTCAGCCGACCCTCTTGCTCTCTCTCTCTCTCTCTGCAAATGGTCGACCATGGTGAAGAAGAGGAGCTATGGCGTGTGAAGGAGATGAAGCGTGAAGATGGAGCAAACGGTTGCGTGTAGAGAATGTGAGAGCAGGTCGTCCGTCTTTCACACTATACATATATACATATATGTGCAGAAATTGCGAAAGTAACTCCCCAAACATCCGAAATTACGAAATAACCCCACTTAAATATATATATATATATATAATTAAATATATATATATATATATATATAATAGGTCCCAACAATTACCGGAAGCCTCCAATTAATATTGCGTCAACCCGTAAGTCCACAGGACGCCAAATAACCAAATTAGTCCGAAAGAAATATACCGGTTTAGGAATCCAACAACCGAAACACTGAGAAGGTAAATTAATACGCTTCACACCGGATTCGTAAAAGTACTAATACCGTAACCGAAATAATCAAAACGGTACCGTGTAGTCGATAACGATAATTCACGAACTCGTCAAAGAGAAACCGGAATGTCGTCCAGTCGACTTTAAAACTAAACGCGAAAAATTTACAGGTACCAAATACCAAGAATAAACAATACGTCATAACAAGTGACGTCATTATTGAAATTAAATTAAAATTAATTTCAGGAAAAAAGAATATAACACGGGGTGTTACATGTTCACTTAAAAGAGGACTCTACGTCTATAAATAAGGGTTTACAATAAGAATTAAGGGGGCTTATTCTCTGCAATTAATTAGTACGTGAAAACATATCTTTGGAGCAACAAAATTAGAAGACTAGGAGAAGAAACAAGAATATGGTTTCTACATCAACGATGTGAATTCCATCAACCATGAGCGGATAAACCGGCCTAGCCAAGTAATGTAGACTGTATTTTATTCATTTTTATTGTAAAAAGGGAAGCTAAAGAACACTTTTGTGATAATTATGTAGATGAGAGAACAAGATATCATTCTTATATAAGATTTTGCATTTATTCTATTCTTGTCTTAGATTAATGTGATGTTTGATCTTGCACAATTATGTTTAATCACTACGAGCTGGAACTCCGAAGGTTAAAATGTTAGTTTTCTACATAATGATTCTTAACACATGAAATTGAGATTTGGATAGGCCATGTTAAGGAGATGTCAAATAGACATGTTTTAATTTATCGCACCGTAGGAGTAGAGTAGAGTAATCACATTCACTAATCACACTCATTCCGAAAATGGGTTGTAGTCGAATTAGATGGAATGTATTTCTTTGGAGACTAAGAAGTCGTTTGTAACAATACTAGTCTAATTCACGAAAGTTGTATCTCCCTTTTATAATTGAATGAATAGATATCTATATTATAAGGTTAGTGGTAGAGTTAAAGTACCCTATAATTTATTTCTATTGTTTCTGTCTCAATCTATCTTTACTTGATTTAATTAGTTTAATATCAAAACCCAAATCAAGATATCTTAGCAATTCAAGAGTATTAATTTGATAAAGTTTAGAGTACGACTTAGTCATTTGGGTTCGATAACCTGTCTCAAGCCATATTATTCTATAATACGATTTGTGCCCTTGCAATAGGTTAAAATAGGTCAACATAATCTTATTCTTAATTATTATTTTAACCGACCTAAGACATCGATCATCCCCCGAGTGTCCACCAAGTGTCCCTCGAGTATCCATCGCATGTCCAATTTTTTTTAAATCCAGAACACGTTTTTGGCGTGTCAGACACGTATTTTTTGCGTGTTCGCATGTCGGACACGAATACGCGTGTTCGACACGGACATGACAACCCTAGATGAAGTATATGTGCTTTATAGTATTTATATAAATTACAGGCCCGTGAAATTTCACCATAACCCTAAAATCATTAGGTTTGGTTAGGTTATGTATGCATACATATACACATACATATACATATACATATACATATATACTACCCCCTCCATCCCATATTAGTTGTCCACTTTCATAATTTTATTCGTCCCAAAATAATTATCCAGTTTCAAATCACAATACAATATACTCTTATACTTTCTCAATTTACCCTTCTTCATTAACTTCAAAAAATAGTAGACCCCACAAAAAAGTAAAATCATACTTTATGTTTAAGGATAAAAATGACAACACAAAAATTCTAAAATAATGTAAAAAAATCAACATTGGACAACTATTGTGGGACATGGATAGTATCTAATATTAGGGATGGAAACGAGTGTGGTTTTTGGCAGGGTGTACCCTCCCTTACAATCATTAAGAAAATCCACCCCGTCCCCGCCCAAAATCGACTGAATGGGGTGGGAGGTCACCCCGTCCCCATCCCCTTTGGATTTTTTAAATCACGCGAGTACCCATTAATAGTTAAGTTTTTTAAAGTATGACACTATAAATTCAACAATCTGACAAAATTATATGCTTAAATCACCAAATTCAAATTAAACAATCCAAATTATAATACATTCTTCCAAAAAGAAGTGTTGGTTGAGCGGCTAAGGAGAAAAACGACAGAAATAAGATTTCAAAATTCACTTACTTAATATATATATACAAATATATTATAATTTCTAAACGGGGTAAGGCGGGGCAACCTAAAATCACCCTGCCCGGTTTAAGCGCGGATTTTTCCCCTTAACGCAGGCGCTTACTTATCACAGATTTGTTTTAGTCTTTTTCGGCACACTTGTGGAGTTCACTCGAAGTCGTCACGAGCTCTACGTTTGAAGCTTCAACATAATCACTCCTTAGTAGCTCGTTGCTACAACTTCTCTTTGTCTTGTCCCTATCTCGTGAAGGTAGGAAAGTGCTCGACTGAAGAAGGGTGATAAGATAAATGAGGCACCCAAAATTGCTATAAATGGGTCGAGGTAGGGCAAATTGTCATCCCTAGCTAATATGATAATATAAGATAAAAAAAAATTCGATAGTCAATTAAACAACTAGATAGCTTACTAGAGGTGACAAATTTTACCCAAATCTACCAATCCGCCTACACCCGCCCTCAAATTTTGGATTATTGGGTGAGTGGTTTGAGACGCGGATCACTAACGGGTTGGGTTATTAGCACTCCACAATTTTACGGGTTGTTAACGAGTTGGGTTGAGGGTACTCGTGTTTACCCATCTCCTATCATTTTAGAAACCCTAAAGCCTCTCTCTCTCTCTCTCTCTCTCTCTCTCTCTCTCTCTCTCACACACACACACACACACACACACACACACACACACACACACACACAAAAGTGTTAGATCACACACACACACATATATATATATATATATATACTAGTAAAAAGTAAGTAAATCTTAATATATAAATATTTAATTTTAATATAGCAAATAAAAACTCATTCAAAATTTAGATTTAACCATAAAAAACTATCAAAAATAGAGGAGAAATTCAAAATATAAATATTAAATGCAAAGATACCGTAAGAAAAATGAACCTATATAATTTTTTTAGTAAATAATTCCTTGATAAAAATTATATAATTGAGACATTATAAATAAAAAAATTAAACTTGATCAAAAGTATAGTACTTATCAAATTAAATTTAGTTACAAGAGTATAAAAACAAAGACAAAAACGTAAAAAAGGAAAAAAAAAAAGTTTATATCAAAATCGTGTATTGTCAAATATAAAAAATGTGAGATATTTAAAAAAAACTAAAAGGTAATAAAAAAAATACCAAATAGAAAGACAAATATTGAAAATACAATAATCTATATGCTGAAACTAAAAGAAAAGTAAACAGATACATAAAGATAATAAAATTTAGAAACATGAATAAGAAGATGCTGTATATTTGTTAAATAAATGACCAATATTGTTAAATAAATAACAAATATAAGAATTACGATGTATTTATTCAAATTATAAGAAAAGGGATTGCATATATAATAACTAACCGGAAAAGAAATTAAGAGAATATAGTATGACTATAGAAATTAGGATGAATAGAATAAAACAAAGTAGTGATGCTTTATGTAAAAATGAAATAGAATAAAACAATTAAGATAATTCAATCTTCATAGCTGCAAAAGCCATGCTTTGTATCTTTACTTTGATCCCATTTCAGTAATTAATAGTAGTTATGCTTTATGTTAAAATGAAATGGAACTTTTAGGAAATTGAAAGTGGAGAGATCCCTAGGCCATAGAGAAAAGACTTGTACACAGTGTAGTTTATTTTTTGCAATTTTATGCTAATTAACTTATCAAGGAACAACAAGATATGAATAATACAAAATAAATTGTTCAATTGTAATGTTTTAAAAGCAATATATTTAGATATGAATAATAAAAAATAAATTATTCAACTGTAATGTTTTAAAAGCAATATATTTTCATTATTTAATATGAATATGTTTTTAAATGGTAGAATTTGGAGTAAAGTGAACTATAGTTGATCGTCTCAGAAATAAAGATAGAAAAAAAGTGATACTCCCTTTGTCCCAAATTATAAGTTCATTTTGGAGAATCCAACTTTTAAGTGATGACTTTTATTGGTATGATAATGAATGAAAAACCAATTTTACTCTTGGTCCCACCAAGTAATGTGATGTTTGTATGTTGGATATTTTATTACTTAAAAGCTTGAAGGGTAAATTGGTAAATTGACAAAAAAATTTATTGAATTTTTAATTGGAATACTTATTTTGGCATGGATTAAATAGTGAATGTGAACACTTAAATTGGGACGGAGGGAATATATAATACTCCTTAATTTTCCCAAAAAAAATATAAAAATAAAATAAAAAAATCAGATAGTTATATATATACGCACAACTCTTCTTATTGGTTAATATTTGGTTGATACACTCAAATAAAACTCTTCTTATAACTTAATACACTCAAAATGTATTGAGGACTCTCTTAAATAATTAACCGATCGTTAAAGAAAAAATAAGTCAATTTAGATGCCCTCTTTTAATATAAGTTATAACAAATGAACTAGAGATAGTAAATGCACAATTAAAAACTAAGACCCCATTTGACATAATTTTTGCTTCCGGCTTTCTACAAAAGAAGAAGAGAAACAGAAGTCGTTTTGAGAAGCTGGTACCCCCTAACTTATTTAAAATGTTATTCCAATACCCAAAAACTCTTTTAAAATTTTTGCCAAACACTGCCCAAAATAGCTTTTACCTTCAGGAAGCCAAAAACGACTTCTGAAAAGTCAATCCAAACAGGGCCTAAGTACACGAGATCAATAATAATCGGTTCTAGGAAATTATAAGTATAATTCGAAATCACATTAGTCCCCTGCATTTTCTTTTGGTTCCATGTAGACAGTGACGGATCTAGGGATCCAATTTAGTGGGGACTAAAAACATTTATAGTGGGTTTTTGGGTATAAATGACATATATTTTATTTCAGTGGGGCTTAAAATAAATTTTCAGTGGGGGCTTAGTTGTAAATAAATTTAAATTATGTGGTATTTAAGGTAAAAATAAAATTTCAGTGGGGGCTTAGCTGATAAAATCTCTAACTTCTGGGATATCTAAGCTAAAAAAATAAAAATTCAGTGAGGGCGGCTCCTTAATGTATCTGTGTCTGCATGTAGATGTTAATATTGTCATTGTGGATGATTGTCTTAACATGTTTTATAGCTCTTCTTGACGTTCATAGCGGTAGTGGTTCGCAAAAACGGTTTCGATTGGTGTATTGGTTATGACATCGGTGTAACGGTATCGGTGGTTGTGTAACAATTTCGGTTATCACAATCGTGACTTTTTTAAAAACTTGCACATGGTGACCAAAATGTACTGATTGGTTACTTTTGACAACATAACTGAAGTTTTATGATTTTTTGATAATTTTAAGTGAATATTTTTTTAAAGACATTTAGTACAATAAATGATTTATTAATGAATTTAAATGTGTCGTCGATTGTAAGTACCAAAATTTCACCACACAAAAAGATCTTTTTTCATTACTCTTCACTAGATTATATACATTTTCCCTATGGGCCTCTGGCCCATTAGGGCAACATTTTTCCTTTTGGAATATTATTCTTACTTTATACGTCAGCTATTTTGTCCCTATATTACGCCACTAACTTGAGTTGCAAGTCTCTTCTAGAATCTTCCAGTTCCTTCCAGACTGGTCTTCGGGTCGGGCCATAAGGTGGGCATGATGGTCGAACCTCCCGACTGATATGTTAGTCGGGTTATGGGGTTGGCGCAGTGGTTGGAATTTCATCTCGGGCCTTTCTTTGGATCGATCAGGTCGGGACGAGGCTTTTTATTTGGGCTGGGAAAACTCACATGTACACAAGCCCTTTTTTAGCTCATGGGCCTTTCTTTCAATAGGCCCATTAGATGAAAGAATCGAGGCCCATCAAAAAGCCTTTGCAGTTGGTGTGCGGGACGCGTGCCTGATGATGTGGAGGTGTATTTAATGTTGCGGCTGTCGCCATTATTGCAATTTTGAACTTGTGGATGATATGGCATTGGAATGCGTGAAATGGGTAGGGTCTTGTAGGTCCGGTGCCCTGACCCGGGTAGACGAAACGTCATGCCTATATAACCTGTATATTATTCATATACGCCACACTTGCACTATATTCAGACTGCTCTTCCTTCATCACTTTCTCTCTGCCATATACTCAAGCATTCTGTGCAAATTCAAATCCACCCTCAAATCCACATAATCTCCAGTTTGTTTCACCAATTTTACAAATCCCAGTGATCGTGGTTGAGTATTTCACTGTGTGGAGTGTTTTGAGCCCCGCTGGAAGTGTTTGACCGGACAAACTCATCTTCGCCTGTTGGTACAGTTACCGGTTTCTGCAAATCATTCGCCGGAGAAAAACACAAAGGGAGGGGCTGCCGGAATCTTCTTTACCTTTTGTAAGTTATTCTTCTCACTTTTTTACCTTTCATCAAATATGTCGGGGAGTGATGACATTAGGTCGGTTAGTGACCTGCAACTGACAGACACAGATTTGACAATCACCGATCCTAAGGCTTCAGTAAGCACCCCGTCCTTAGAGATTACCCGAGTCACTAGGACCAACCCACCAAAGGTTAGTCAGGATGTTGGGGGTCGAGTTGTAGAGGGTGATGATGGGAATGATCAGGGTCAGGGTGTTGAGGAATAGGAGAATTTTTGTACTGACCCTCTCCCGGCTAAGTACAGGAAGGACGCTCAACTTAAGAGCCTCGGGGTTCCCGAAGGGGTGAAGGTTAGACATTATCCTCGGGACAAAGACTTTAGGATTGGTGAGGGGCTGAAGGACGGAGAGATATTGCTCTCCTCATTCCACCTTTCCATACTAAAGTTTCCAATTCACCTTTTCTTCCTCTTGGCATTGGTGACTTTGGGTCTGGCCCCCCTTCAAGTCGGTCCCAATTTTTATAGGATCCTGACCATGATTCTACTGATCAACAAAGAGTTGAACTTGAACTTAGGTTTGGCCGAGCTTTTGTTCTCGTACAAACTTCAGGAACAGAAGGATAATAGGGGTCGGTACAATCTAACCTCGTATGTTAAGAGGAAAATGTGTGACAACGTCCCGACTTCCAATAAGGGATGGAAGGAAAGGATGATAGTAGTGAGTGGTCAGTGGTCAGTGGAGGCATCTCGACGCGATCAACATACCCGTCAATCATATTTTCCAACCGACCCAACTTCCCGAGTTTAAGAGTTTCCACACCCGAGCTTCATGCCATTGCGATCTTTGTAATGATAAGTTGGGTATGCTAGTGATGGATTTCCTTCAGACTCCTCGGGAGAAAAGGGAGGTCGGGTATATAAGATCCCGATTTGAGTTGTTGCAAGCCAGAATATGGTGTCAAGATTTAAGGGATAACTAGGGTAGCCTAACCAAATATGTATTGTAGGAGCTTGCGTCTGTAGCGTCTGCGCCAGCGATTGCCTCGGGTTCTGCTGCGACTACGTCTGGATCGAAGAGATTGAAGTCCAAGTCACCAGCAACCAAAAAACTCAAGAAAAATATGTCGGGGGGCCAGCAAAAAAGGAAATCCGTTACCATGCCTAAACTTTCAATCAAGAAGGCTAGAAAAGCTGACACTGGGTCCACATCCTTCTTTTGTAGGGTTGATGTTCCATCAGTCCCCGAGAACCCTGTAATCGGTTCATCAGTGGGACCGAGTGGTGCCTGAGCTGCCACGCCCCCACCTCTTCCACCGGCAGAACACCCCCCGATCACACCTCCGCCTCATCATAATCCGTAATCGGCTGTATCGGTGGAGGTCGAGGTCGGGAATTATCACGCTATAATCCCGAGCTCTGCAAGTTTGGATCAGAACTCGCCTTAGGCTCAACTTTAAGCCAGGCATGGTCCCAACCTCGGTATGGCATTAGAGGTTCCTGCCTCGACGTCGTAGGCTAGGGAGTTAGATTCTGATGAAGAGGGTCAGGGCCTATCTCGACCTACCAATCTGCGCACTGCTATCTCTCAGATGGTCAAGAAGCAAGACCATAGGGAGATTGACAAAGCTGCTGAAAGTGGGAAAGAGGCTCCCCACGTGCCTCGGTTCAAGCTGGACACTAGGAAGGGCAGCCCATATCTGTCTGTGGGGGATCAGACGATTGGGAATTCGAAAGCCCTGAGGGAGATGGCCCTGGGAGTATGGACCCCCGCCGATAGGCTGGCCATGGGGCGATACGACAGGATGAGCCTAGCTTTGAATGGGCCCGAGCTTGCAATGAGGGTAATATATTCTTTTATACTCAGTTCTCTTTCTTCCTTTTTGAGCCTTTATCTTCTGTGCTAACACTCTCTTTTCAGATGCTACATATTACTCAGGCGTATAATTGCAAGCTTGAGGATGATGCCCGGGTCATAAATGCCCTCACCCGGGATTTTCAGGTCCATAAAGCCGGATGTGCCAAGGCTTTGGAGCAGGCCAAGAAGGCTAATGACAAGATTCAGTTCCTAACATATAGGGTTGTTTCAGTTGAGGAAGAGCTCGCAGCAGCCAAGGCAACGATCACAGAATTAGAGGGCAAGGCCCGGGAATTTGAGTAGGTGGCTAATCGGGAGGCCCTAACTCTCCAAGTGCAAGCCCTTTCTGAAGAAGTGGAGAAGTTAAAGAATTTGGGGCGGCAGTTGCTTGAGGATAAGGTCGAGGTCGAGAATGCCTTAGGGGTGAAGCCACATGCGGCAGTGGTGATCCTCCAGTGGTGGAATAAGGTTCTTCCCCCGTCCCGACTATTTTTTTTTTGGCACATGTAATGACTTAACAACGAACCATTGTATCAGCCTTGGCCACTAGGGCCCTCTCAATATATAAAAATTTATTTTATTCATATTTTGTTGTGGATCCGTATGGTCCATACTTGTTTCTTTTGGTACGCCTTTTGATACGATAATAAATTGGTATTAATGAGTAAAGAACGACGGTTGTTGGGCCTGTGAAGATCTCTCGGGCACTTTTGGGCCCCTGGAGAGGCTTTAAACACTTAGGTTTTCAAATTGATTTTTGTAAAACCCGATCTCTGGTGGGTCCGTGAGGATCTCTCGGGCACTTCGGGCCCATGGAGAGGATTCAACATTTGGGTTTTCAAGCTGATGTTTTGTAAAACCCGACCTCTGGTGGGTCTGTGATGATCTCTCGGGCACTTTGGGCCCATGGAGAGGATTCGACACTTAGGTTTTCAAACTAATGTTTTGTAAAACTTGACCACTGGTGGGTCTGTGAAGATCTCTCGGGCACTTTGGGCCCATGGAGAGGATTCGACACCTAGGTTTTCAAACTGATGTTTTGTAATACCCGACCACTGGTGGGTCTATGAAGATCTCTCGGGCACTTTGGGCCCATGGAGAGGATTCAACACTTAGGTTTTCAAACTGATATTATCATGGTGATTTCGATACTTGTGGAGATGATTGGGGAGAAATGGAACTTCTATTGCAATCTTTTGGGCTCTAATGGCCTTTCTTTACAGTGGTTCAATCAAAGTATTTCTAGGGATAATACCTCTTAAGTCGAGATGCATTCTGTGTGTTGGGCTCCCTTCTGTTATCAGAGTTCCTGAGTAGTCTGTAGGCCCCGTGCCCTATCACTTCAGTGACGGTGTAGGGTCCTTCCCATGGCTCTTGGAGCTTGCCCACGTGTCCTATCTTTCGTCTAAGGACCATGTCCCCAACTTGGAATCCTCTTCTTTTTACTCTTTTATTAAAGTGATTTCTAACCCGCTGTTGGTAAGCTGCTAGTCTTATCCCGGCAGTTTCTCTCCTCTCTTCCAGCAGGTCGAGCTCGTGAGCCAAACGCTGGCTATTTGTTCTCTCATCCCAGGCCACTGATCTTAATGTCGGGACGGCATATTCCGTCGGGATTACGGCCTCCGTCCCATATGCCATGGCGAAGGGTGTCTCACCGGTTGGTTGTCGGGGAATGGTTCTATATGACCACAGTACCTCTGGTAATTTGTCTAACCATGCCCCTTTGTCCTTCTCAAGTTTCTTTGTCAGGGTGTTGAAGATGGAACAATTGGTCCTTTCTGCTTGTCCATTGGCTTGTGGGTACCCTACCGAGGAGGTATTCTGATTGATTCCATGCTCGCCCAGAAACGACCTGACTGGTTCATAGTCTAAATTTGTGCCATTGTCCATCATGATGGTCCGAGGCACCCCGAACCTGCAGATGATGTGATTCCATATGAACTTGACTACGTGGCTGCCCTTTATAGAAGGATAGGCCTCGGCCTCAACCCATTTGGTGAAATAGTCGGTGGCCAGGAGTACATGGGTATTCGACCTGATGGCTTTTGGGAGTGGTCCGACTATGTCCATTCCCCATCGGGCAAAAGGATGCGGAACGATTGTCGGGTTCAAGAATTCCGGTGGTTGAAGTATAGCGTCACCGTGCATCTGACAGGCTTTGCATTTACGCATATACTCCTCTGTATCCCGGGACAGGTAAGGCAAAAAGTAACCCTAGGATAGGATTTTGTGGGTAAGAGACCGGGCTCCCGAGTGGTTTCCACATGCTCCAGCGTGTATCTCTTATATTACTGTCTCTGCCTCGGAAGAAGTTACACACCTTAGATATGGACCCGAGAAAGATCTTCTGTAGAGTTGTCCCTGGATGATCGAGTACATGGCTGACTTCATTATGATTTTCCTTGCCTCTGCCTTATCAGTGGGTAACGTCCCGACACTGAGGTAGTCGATTATGGGATCCATCCAGCTCGGCTCTCGGGGAACTAGACATATCAGTTTGTCGGGTTCTTGAATGCTTGGTGCAGTGATGAAGTTGGTTAGTACTACTCGGGTCATATCCTCACCAGCTGCAGATGCCTGATTAGTTAAGTGATCAGCAGAGGTGTTTTCTTCTCGAGGGATTTGGCTGAATGTTAATTTTTGAAAACCTTTGGACTCCTTGAGTACTAACGCTTTGTAAAATTCCATTTTGGGGTCTCTGGTTTCGTACTCTCCGGTTATTTGTCTGACTATCAGCTGGGAGTCACTGTATACGGATAGGGATTGTATTTACAGGCTCCTGGCCAATCTCAGGCCCGATATGATTGCTTCGTACTCTGCCTCGTTATTAGTGGCTGAGAATTTTAATTGCATTGAGGCCTGTAACTTAGTCCCGTCAGGAGTATGGATTTCCAGCCCGACGCCTGCCCCATTGGCGCTCACCGAGCCGTCTACGAATAATTTCCAAGTTTCTAACTCGATGGGTTGATCGGCTTCCTTGGTTTCTCCTTCTAATAGGAAATCGGCCACGACCTGCCCTTTGATCGAGATTCTGGGAATGTTTGTTATATCATAAATGCCCAGCTAAATGGCCCATTTGGAGATCCTTCCGGAGAGATCGGGCTTTGCCATAAGCACACGAATATGAGTGGTAGTGGGGACAATGATCTGGTGAGCTTCGAAGTAATGCCTGAGACTTTGTTTGGCATTGATCAGGGATATAACTAATTTTTCTTGTTTGCTGTACCAGGTCTCGGGATCAGCTAACGCCTTACTTGTATAGAAAATGGGCATCTGGAGGTTCCCGTCCTCTCTGATGAGTACAACACTTACTGACATTGTTGATACTGCCAGATACAAGAGTAGGACATCATCGGGCTCGGGCGTCGCAAGAATGGGAGGCTTGAGCATGTATTCTTTCAACCGGGATAGGGATTTGGTTTGTTCGGGCCCCCATACCTCTCCCTTCTTTGCTTTGATCACCTGGAAAATGGGTCGGCATCTGTCGGTCAGTCTTGCGATGAATCTGCTTAAAGCTACAACTCTTCCGGTTAGGATCTGGACTTCTTTGTGGGTGGTTGGTTCTTTTGTTTCGAGCAGAGCCTTCACTTGGGTCGGGCTGGCCTGTATGCCTGATTGATTGTCAATGTGCCCGAGGAACTGACCCGAATGAGCATTTGACCGGATTGAGTTTCATTCCATGTTTTCTCAGGGTGTCGGACACTTTTCGGAGATGCTCCAAGTGGTCAGTTCTTTTTCTGCTTTTGACAACTGTATCATCAATGTAGGCCTCGACCACTGTACCCATCATCCCTTTAAAGATCATGTTCACCAGTCTTTGAAATGTGGCTCCTGTATTTTTTAGTCCGAAAGGCATAACTTTAAAGCAATAAGTACATGTCTCGGTAATGAAGGAGTTCTTTTCCTCATCGGTCGGTTCCATTGGGATTTGGTTGTATCCCAAGTACGTATCCAGGAAAGTTAGTCTTTTGTAGCCCGCGGTAGCGTCGACCATTTGGTATATTTTGGGTAGGGGAAGCTGTCTTTCGAGCAGGCTTTGTTTAGGTCGGTGAAGTCGACACAGACTCGTCACTTCCCGTTCTTTTTCTGCACAACTACCACATTGGCTAACCACTCGGGATACTGAACTTACCCGATGAACCCGGCTTCGAGTAATTTTGACACCTCGTCAGCTATGATCTGGTTCCTTTGGCTTCCCATTCGCCTCTGTTTCTGTCGGACAGGTCTTAAAATTTGGATCAACATGTAATGTGTGTCAGGCTATGAAGGGGTGGATGTCGGGCATATCAGTATGTTCCCACGCGAAGACATCATGATTATCATGTAAGAATGTTGTCAGTTCATTTAATTCACTTGTGGTGAGGCTTGTACCTGCGTAGGTGACCTTGTCGGGTTGGTCGGGCATTACAGAAAGCGGCTGCAGAGGTTCCGCGACGATCGGGGGACCTTACTCCCCATCCTGTAGGTGCTATTTGGGCTGTGGGTCGAGATCCTGATCCTCTTCTCGGGACCTCTTTCGATCGGGCTTATCCTTCATTCCTTTAACAGTGACGGCGTAACATTGCTTGGCCGCAACCTGATCCCCTTTGATATCAATTATGTCGTAACCATTTGGCCCGACGCACCTCATCATTTGATGGTGAGTTGATGGTACGCCTTGTATTCTATGAATCCATCCCCTTCCCATAAGCAGATTGTATGAGGGCTTCACGTCCACCACCACAAAGGTCTCGGACAGAGTTCTCTAGGCTGCTGACACGGGCATGCTAATCTCCCTAAGGGGTTCAACTTGCTTTCCATCGAACCCGACAATTGGATTTCGGGAAGTCAAAATGTCCCTCGGGTTGATCTCCAATTTATCGAAAGCCCATTTGGTCATGATATTGGCACTGCTTCCGGGATCAACCATCACCCTCCAGACAAGACATCCCGAGACCATCAGAGTGATGACTAATGGATCGTCGTGTAGGACCTGGATGTCTCAGAGGTCATCCTAGGAGAAAAGTATCTGAGACTGACTCGTTCGGTGGTGGACTTCATTTATCTCGGCTATCCTGATGACATGGTGTGCCCTTCTCATTTGTGATCGTCTCGACCCTTCACCGCCTCGTGCGTCGGGACCTCCATGGATCATATTGATGATTCTGATCGGGTAAGCTGGGGCTTGATTCCGTTGGTTGTTCTGTGCGGGTTGATGGGCTCTTGGACCATCCTTCTGAACATAGTCTTTCAGCTATCCCCGGGCTATCATTCTCTTGACCTGGCGCCTCAGATTCCTGCAATCATTCGTTGTATGGCCGAAATCACTATGGAGGGCACAGTGCTTTGATCTATCCCTCTGGTCGAGTGGTTGCTTGATTGGGGGAGGAATCTGGAAGATTCCCTTGGCCTTGTTTTCCTGGAAGAGCTTGGCAAGGGTCACTTTCAAGGGAATGATCTTTTCTTCGAATCGGGCATGCCTCTCGGGCTGCTGAGGAAACTGAGATGAAGAGGGATTCGGGGGATTTGAGCGTTTGCGATTACGCATCTGTCGGGATGTATCCGAAGCCTTATCCTTGGACTTGATTTCCACATTGATCAATGCCGCTTTCTTCAGTCGGGTAGCCTCCTCCTTTTCGATCCTTAGGTGACCCTGATGTCACGGGCTTAGAGTTTTCACGCGCAGCGGCACGGCCCGTGCGGCACCATGCCCCGAATATGAGCTTGTAAGGGCATGGTAAGCCTCGCACGATGTGCCTCACTCGGCTTGCACACTGACTGGTTTCGACTTACCTTGGTCTCGTCAGGGGAACGGCTCCAGCTCCCGACCAGTTTGTGCAGGGGTGGCCCAAAGGAGGTTACCACCTTGTGTCCTGCACGCCCCTTCCCTAGAACCATTCCAGTCATTTGATGTTGAAGTACATCCACCAGCCAGCATGTTTGTCTCTCGAAAGATCGAGGTGTGTTGTCACGGGGCTCAAGAATAAGTCCGTGACACTGAGCTCTAGAATTGAGTTCTCCGATTCCAGAGGGTGGTCGTTTCACAAGTGACTGGTGGAACTTGGTCCCGGGAATCAGTGTCATCCTGAAGGCTTCCACGGCTGAGTGTTGGTCGCAGTTGTCGATGGAAGACGACTCGACGTTGAATCTGGACAGGATACTCTTGAGGGACTCGCCTTTTTCCTGAGTCATGGTAAAGAGGCTCGATATGGTCTTCTTTTGCCTCTTGTTCCCAAAATACTGGGCCACGAAGAGGTCGGACAGTTGTTGCCAGCTGCCAATGGATCTCGGCGGCTGCTTCCTGAACCAGAGGAGTGGCGTGTCAATGAGACTGGTCGAGAATACTTTGCACAACAAGGCCTCGTTCTCGGCGTACATGGTCATTTTTTGGTGGATCTGGTAAATATGCTCCTCGGGATCCTTCGTTCCATCATAAGGAGTGAATCTGGGCATGACGAACTTCTTGGGGAAGGGTTCCGGGTGATTTCTAAAGTGAATGGTGATTGAACCGAGTCGGCAGAGGCCTGGAGGGCCTGGCCATCGGTAGATCGGGTCCTCAGATCCTTCATGACCTTCTTTTGGAACTCCGCCATCATCTACTGGAGTTTTTGCGATGTCAGAGGCTCGTCGGTGACGGGAACTTCGCCTGCGGCCGGGGTTTTGCCTGGTCGGTGAGAGATTTCATCGTGCTCCTCCTGTGGTTCAGCTTGTTCTTGGATCTGAGATTAATCGGGAACTACCGGAGGGATAGTCACCTGATTCAATCGCATCAAGAGCTCCTCGCTTCTTCTCTCCGCCGCCAGGTTTCTTGCTTTGGCGGCCTGGCTTCGTTTCTCCGCTTCGACGAGCTGCTGCAAAAGGTGCTCGATCGTTGGTGGGGCACTTGGTTATCTGTCGTCAGGGATCTGTACTTCTGACTAGGATCTGGTTATCGACATGGTCAGGTTTGGACGGAGGAGATGATTTTTAAAGTCTGGTCGTGGTATTTGGGTTTTGCTCACCTTTTTGAGGTAAGAAGATGGTCGGCGAAATGACCTAATTTCCCACAGACGGCGCCATTGTGTAAGTACCAAATTTGCACCACACAAAAAGATCATTTTTCATTACTCTTCACTAGATTATATACATTTTCCCTATGGGTCTCTGGCCCATTAGGGCAACATTTTTTCCTTTTGGAATATTATCCTTACTTTACACGTTAGCTATTTTGTCCCTATATTATGCCACTAACTTGAGCTGCAAGTCTCTTCTAGAATCTTCCAGTTCCTTCCAGACTGGTCTTCAGGTCAGGCCATAAGGTGGGCATGATAGTCGAACCTCCCGACTGATATGTCGTTAGTCGGGTTATGGGGTTGGCGCAGTGGTTGGAACTTCATCTCGGGCCTTTCTTTGGATCGATCAGGTCGGGACGAGGCTTTTTATTTGGGCCGGGAAAAGTCACATGTACATCGACCTTCTTATGAGACTATTCCATAATATTAATTTTAAACAAATAAATATTCAAATCATAAAAAATATACTTTACTTTCAAATTAATACCAAAATTATTAGAATAAATACATGGTTCAACACCAAAATGAATTATGCAGTGGATCTTACACAAACTTATGCAACAAGTAAGTGAGAGAGAGACTAAAGAGGATATTTTCCCCTCCAATTATGTCTATGTTGATTAACAAGTTTCCAAGTAATTGATTTACCGAAAAAAAAAATTACAAGTAATTGTATAAGAAAATAAATTAAATTAAATATTTACCGCTGAATATAATTGAATAATATTTTATACTTAGTTCATATTAAAAAACATATCAATCTTCATTTAATTTTTAGGTTCCTTATTTATTTTCTCATTTGGGAAATTAAGATGTATTGTATATATGTGTTAAACAAATATTTATAAGAGTTTAGTCCAAAATTTTGGCTCGTATAAATATTAGGACATAATGTCTTAAGGAATATTATGTTTTATAATTTTATTCTCGTTTGATGAAAAATTATGGTGAATATTATGTTAATATCTATGTAAGTTAACAAATGTGGTGAATTCGTCGGAGTGACATAAATAATAAAATTATTTCAAATATTATCTCTTGTAAAATAGTATACATATAACTCATCCAAAATTCAAAATTCAAAATTCATTCAATAATAAAAAGTAACAATTTTTGTTGATTTGAAAGTCTTATTTACAATAGATTATTTAATTATTTCTCGAAATAAAAGACAATAATATAATCTCTCCACTCAAGGACATTTTCTGTACAATGAATTAGTTTTATTTACTTTTCAAAAAATAAATATAAAAATCTCTACGGTATAACTTCAGGGAATTTTATTTTCATAAATTTTAAAATGAAAATGATAACAAAATTGCTCCTCTCTTTAGCAAAAATGCATTTTTTTTTTAAAACTAGTGAACCGGTTTATGCAAGAATACTCCCGGTTCACGGGTATATCGACCGGTTCAAGTATAAACCGGGTGTCCCACCGATATACCAGGTTGAACCGTTACCGGTTCAGCTCTAACCCATTGTGAACCGGGTGGTTCCGTTACGAACCAGGCGGTTTTTCGAACTATGCTTCTAGCCTTGCTAAATCTGTCTCCATTATTCCAAATTTGTCAATAGAGTTTTGATTATGATTGAATGGTGTGCTATTGCATAGGGGTGCACACATATTGGTTGGTTCGGTTCCAACCTAAATAGAAACCAATTCGATTCTTGCACTTTAGAAGAAAATTTAAATCGCATTTGGAATTGATAGACTTGGAATGGAATCGAACCATGAAAGATTTGTTCCATTCTTTTTTTTTTTAACCGAGTCTCAACACGCTAGATTTAACTTATTTGCTAAATTTTATTTTTGATTTTGAAAATTATAAATTATCCCATTAGTTATTATTATATTTCTGAAAGTAATCAATATTTTAAAAGAAAATAAATCTAATGTGAATTATGATTAATATGATACAACCACAAAAATACCTTATGGGCCAAAAACATTTATTTAAATTTTAACAAACAGAATTGTTTATACCCTATTCTTTTATATTATATTTTATTCACTGTTTTAATTAGTTTTTAATTATTATTACAGTAATATTTTTATTTGGGCACTAAATTTTTTATTATTTTTTAAATAATTGGGCCCTCTGGGCCGGCCCTGTTCAAGCCCCAAAATTCCGACCGTTAGATTGAGCCAGGGTTTCATACTATCGGGTCTCACTTACACTCTTCTCTCTCACTGTTATAGCAAAGCTAGGGTTTAACACTCGTCTTCCATCTCTCCGAACAAACTGAAAAACCCTAGAAAAATGTCAGACTACTTCCCGCCCGAAGTGTTGGTCGAAATACTCTCGAGGCTTCCCGCCAAATCTCTGGTAACCTTCAGGTGCGTGTCTAAATCTTGGCTGTCTCTCATCACCAGCTCTAATTTCATCACCACCCACCTCAACCACTCCAACACCCACAACTCTCACCTCCTCATCAGGCATTTCTCTCTCAACCCTAACCCTAGCCAAATCCAAAGCCAAGACTGCTATTCCCTCCATTTCGACACCCCAACAGCGCTCAATCCCCATACCCATTTCAACTGTCCAATCAAAACTCGCTCCAACACCTTCTTCCGACTGGTGGGTGTCTCCAACGGCTTGATTTGCCTCTCCGATGACCAATTCGGCTACACCAACACCATCATCATCTGGAACCCAGCCATTCGGAGGTATGTCAAGCTTCCCATGCCTCGCGTTTGGTTCCAAGTGTATGGTCCCTACATGTTCGCTCTTGGGTTCGGGTTCGATTCTGGAACCCACGACCACAAGGTAGTGAGGCTCGCGTGGCTCCAGAACAAAATGGGTTCGTGGGACACCAGCAGAGGTGTGATGCCACTGTTGTATTCTGGCGGGAAAGAGGGTTATCTAGCTCCTCCTGAAGTGGAGGTGTTTTCTCTGATTACTGGGTCTTGGAAGACGGTTGAGTACGCGAATGTTGGTTCGTATAACATGATTGATCATTTCTGTTCTGCTGTTTTTCTCAATGGGTTTCTGCATTGGCTCGGTCACATGCACTCAAATGGGACGTATCACAGCGCAATTGTGGCTTTTGATGTGGGTCGCGAGGTGTTTGATGAAATGCCTCTGCCAGAGCGGTTGGCCAGCAAGTTTCCACTGAATTTGACAATTGGAATGGTTAGGGACACACTTGCTGTTTTTCATTATGATAACTGGAGTTCAACCAAACGCTGTGCTGTGTGGGTGATGGAACGATTTGGAGTGCAGGAGTCGTGGAGGAGGCAATTCACTGTTGGGATCGAAGAAGGAATAGGGGCGGCGATTGGATTCAGGAAGAATGGGGAAATGATACTGGTAAAGGGTAATGATGAGGTGGTTATGTATGACCCCGGTTGTAAAGCTTTTCGCAGTCTTGAAATTCGCGGCAATAGAGACTCGGTTTATGTGGGTACCTATGCAGAGAGCTTGGTTCTGCTTGATGGAGTCCTTGGGGCACTGTCTTGTTCCACTATTTGTACTGATTCTGATTCTGAGGAAGAAGCTGTCTGGGATATACGAAATGTAGGAGATCTGGAGGCTGCAGTCCAGAAGAACTCCATGATGAATCGCCTTGACGCAGTGTATTTTCTTGGTTACTAGTATGTATACTCTCTATCCTAAACATATCTTGTTTTGACACTAAGGCTAGCTATGAAAGATGCAGATATGTTGGCACTATTTAAGTTGTTTGGGCTTTAGCCTAACCTGTGCTATCTGCTTATTAGTCAACGTTTAGATATGGTTTCGACTCCAAAGCTGACAGGTGTAAGAATATTGTAATACCAGTTTGATTATTAGAGTAATAGTTATAGGTTTGGGTTGACGTTATTTGATGGCTTGAAGTATGGGCTTATGTTTATGTTTGTGTAGCTATTCAATGTTTTTCCTGTTTTATTTCACTATCTGTACTGTTTCATCGTCAATGAAGTTCGGATTCTATAAAAGTGTTTTGTTGAGTTGGTTTGGTTGGTCCAAAGCTTTGCATGGAGATATACATAATCAAGTTCCTTAATCAATTAGTGACTTCTATTTTTGTTAACAAGTAAAGATGTATTAAAAAGCCATCAAAAGGGGGAATACATCCCAAAGAAGCTACAAAGGAGTCACAAACAGTGTTGGGGCTTGCTTTGAAGGGGTTATGGAATACCCTTAGGGTGTGGTTGAAGGTCATGAGCGGATCCTTTTCCGTTGAGACTGTAATTTTTTTTGAACCAAGGTTTCAAGAATGCTTCAACCTAAAGAGAAGTATGGATTTCACATGACTAACTTGTGATGCAAATGTTTTTTACCTTTTTAATTGATTCTATCTCCTTTGATATTAGGTTATCTGTAATGTTATTATCCTTGCATACGACCTTTCAGGAGACTTTATTTAGCTTGGGGAAGTCTCTAAACATAGTCAAGTTATTTTCAATATCACTTTTCTTTTAATGTTTATTAATGGATCTTGTGACATGATCCAACTAAGTGATAGAATACTTCATTGTGAAGATAAACAGAGTTGGTGCGATTGTGTACCGCCGTAGCCTAACCGGAAGGACACAAGTTTGCAAGCTATTGCCTCACTTAGATTTTTTTTTTTATAATGTTGGTCCTATTTTTGTCTCTAGTGTTTTAAACTTTATATTTTCTATCTTATAATAAATATATATATATATATATATATATATATATATATTGGCTTCTCTTTTCACATTCACCAAGCTGCCATTGTTTAGACTAAAGTGTTGGTCCATTGTTTAGTTTCATGGCAAAGACAGACTCAGATTGTTCATTTCAGTTTTTATGGGCCATCAATATCTGTAGTGGTAGATACTGAAGGGTAATATAAGCTTCGTCTTCAAGTAGTGGAGTGATATTCTCCCAGCCATTTGATCTTTTACCTTGGCAATGCTTCCTTAGAATGTAGTTCATTAGTCTATCAAGGATTTTGGAGAAAAGGAAATTGTTCATTAGGCAAATAGATACATTACAAAGAAAAAAAAAAGCAGAAAGAAATAATTTTGTCCAACCTAAATTCTATAGACTTTTTATATGTTGTATGAATTTATTGTCTAGCTAATGCCATCTACTTTTATACGTCTCCATGTTCGTTACTGAATTAGTTTTAACTGCATCATTATCTATTGTAAATTTTAGAACTATCACTTTGGTTGGCATAATTACTTGGTTATGGTAATGTTGGCAATTATTTTAGTATTTATCATCTACTTGTTTACTTAAGCGTCATGGCAAACTGTATCTGCTGCCTCTTTTTGTTTGTTTTACATTTGTAATTGCTGGCACCTATTGATCTTGGGCAATTGCTGTTTTTTTACTTAAACTTGACCATTGAAATTTTCCTGTATGCATATTTTCCCTGTAGACTACTTGACAATAATTGGATCTAGTGCTACAATCTAGACTCAGATTTTGAGAGTCTAGATTGTATTATTAGGTTTGGCTACCACTTGTCTTCCAAAACATATCACCTACAGTGGTGTGTTTATTTGTGTTTTTGGTCTTGATACTCTTGCTTTTTGAAGGGATTACCTTTATCAATTTCTTCCTATTTTTGATGCATTATTGCTATCAAATACAGGCGCATTTTGGTTTTAGTTGTGGATGAGGACCATCTTTGAAGTAAACCTGGACACAATATTTTTTTATCATCACACTCGGAATATATTCTTCATGTAGAAAAATTAGGGCTTGCAATAAATTATCCCGTTTTATCTGTACTCTGGGCTGTTCATACAACTCCATAACACTAAATAGAAAGAGAGAAGGGTGATAACAAAAGCATATGTAATGAATATTACAGGGCTAACCAAAAAAAGATGAACAGAGAGCCTCCTCAAGATCGTATGGTGGTTGATGTGACTAATACATTGCTGTGCTAGAGTAGATAGGGTATATGCTGACTGGTAACCCTGCTAGTCTCCCTCTTGTTTCGGCATGCTTATTATGCACAGGTTCACACATTTTACAGCCATGTTACTTAAGGAATGATTTAGTTCTTACATGCTAGTGCTGTTAATATATTCTTGAAGACAACTTCCATATTTTTTTTCCACTTTATACTTGCATTTGGTATAAAGTCAATCTCTGGCTGAGACTGAGAAGGTAACTTTATAGATTCTTTTAATTGCTTTTGTTTGCATTCATTCCAGTTAAAGATAATTGATAATTCTAGAGCAATTTAATTTTGCCTCAATTCTCCTTTTCATTTGCGATTTTTCCCTTCATCGTATGATCCTTGATTTAATTTTCTACGGTGTGTTATATTTTTGTTGAGCAGCTCATATGTAATTCACTTTCATCAGATACATGTACTCAAAATGTCTGTGTTAATACATAAAATCTCTGTGTTCAAATATATGACTCAGGAAGTTTTAGATAGAAGCCAAGCATTGTGCTCAACCCCTTTGGCAATTCTTAGCATTGGAGAGCAAGTTATAATTTTGCTGAGGAAGTTTGATGGGTTCTGCTGGAGTGTACTACATGTCTTGCTGGAAGGTAATACCAGAGTAATTTTAGTATTCAATGCCATTTGTTTCTTGTTTGAATGTTTGGTCAGTTTGGTTGTCTGTTTGGTGTCATTTTCTCAATTATAATACTATCTTGCTTATCAAATATAGAAACACAAAAAAAGAAAAAAGAAATATACACCATACATTCCTCTCTCTCTCTCTCTCTCACACACACACACATCACATGGAGGATGCCATAGTTCTATATCCTTCTCCGGCCATTGGCCACCTGATCTCCATGGTGGAGCTGGGAAAGCTTATACTCAGCCACCACCCTTCCTTCTCCATCCAAATCCTCGTCGCCACTCCACCTTATAACACTGGTTCCACCACTCCTTACATCGACCGTATATCCGCCACCACTCCCATCACCTTCCACCACCTCCCCACAATCTCTCTCCCTCTCCACTCCTCCCCTAAGCAAGAAACTCTTGCCTTCGACTTCCTCCGCCTCAACAACCCTCTTGTCCACCAAGCCCTCTTATCCATCTCCCGCAGTTTCACTGTCCACGCCTTTATCATAGACAGCTTTTGTACCTCAGCTATGTCCATTGCAGCAGACCTCAAAATCCGCTCTTACTGTTTCTACACTTCCCCCGCCAGTTGCCTAGCTTTGATCTTATATCTGCCCACAATCCATCGAAACTCACCCAAAAGTTTCAAAGATCTCGAGAACACTTACATTGACATCCCAGGTTTGCCACCAATACTAGCCTCTGACTTGCCGAAAACCATCAACGACCGAACTGACAAAGCCTATGAATATGTTATGAATGTATCTTTTGACTTGCCGAAATTCGCAGGAATCATCATTAACACATTCCAGTCCCTTGAGCCCAGAGTTATCGAAGCAATATCACAAGGCCTTTGTGTTCCCGACGAACCTACACCACCAATTTATTGCATAGGACCGTTGATAACTGGCGCCGATGGTGGCGCCCACGAGTGTTTGATGTGGCTGGACTCGCAACCACGCCGAAGTGTAGTGTTCCTTTGTTTTGGTAGCTTAGGTTTGTTTTCGCAAGAGCAGCTGATGGAGATCGCAATCGGGCTGGAGAGAAGTGGACAGAGGTTTATGTGGGTGGTGCGCAGTCCTCCTTCGGAGGACGAAAGCAGGCGGTTTTTGGCGCCACGGGAGCCGGACTTGGAGTCCTTACTTCCTGATGGCTTCTTGCAGAGGACAAGGGAGAGGGGACTAGTAGTGAAGTCATGGGCTCCCCAGGTGGCCGTGCTGAGTCATGACTCGGTGGGCGGGTTCGTGACTCACTGCGGGTGGAACTCGGTGCTGGAAGCCGTGTGCGCGGGACAGCCAATGGTGGGATGGCCGCTTTACGCGGAGCAGAGGTTGAATAGGGTGGTGTTGGTGGAGGAACTGAAGGTGGCGTTGCCGCTGACGGAGTCGGACGACGAGTTTGTGACTGCGGCCGAGGTGGAGAAGAGAGTCCGGGAGTTGATGGAGTCGGAGAAAGGGAAGTTTGTTAGGGGCCAAGCGGAAGCAATAAGAGAGGAGGCCAATGCTGCCATGAACAAAGGCGGATCGTCCCTTGTTGCACTGTCTGAGTTGGTTCGGAATTGGAAGGATGTGGTGAGTAATTAATCGATAAAGTTGACATATTTGTTTGTAAGAAAAAAATTCAATCTAAGAATCCAACAAATTTGATCTTATCGGGATAGATTCTACTGCTCAGATTTGTGTGAACTCAATCTCACACCAGATTAATTCTGATCTTTATATTTTCGTTTGATACTAACGAGATTGAATTGGGATTGCTGTTTGCGTGTAATGTAGAACTATTTAATATATTTTTTACATTTCACTTTTGAATGATGGGCTATGAATATCTATGCAGACGTAGAATTATGTAATACGTAGTAATTTTTTTTTTTCAATTTCGCTTGGAGATATCAGGGAGTATTATAATACACCATTATTTGGAAACTAGTGGTATTCTTTTCTTCGATAAATAAGAAATAAATAGGATACTATTCAACAATAATTCTACATTATAAGGATATTAAATAATTTTTGGGACCATAGGTCATTTCATGCAATATTATAACATAACTAGCTTACTCAAGCTACAATAGTGATTGCAAGTGTTCCATTAGCTTTTATAGCTTTTATTTCATCAGACTTTCTTACATTTTAAAATTCTTCATCTGATTTCAAACCATCATCATTTACACTCCCTCCCTTGAAGTATGACATTATCCTAAAATTTTATTTTATTACCTAAATTACTTTTAATATTATCTAGGTTGTGTTTGAAAATAAAAATTAATTTTTTTTTTTTTTTTATCAATTTGACCTCCTTAAATCAACATTATTTAAATTATGATATATTTATTAAAATTAAAACTTAAAACTGAAAACTGAAAAATTAAAATTAGTAAATATATATTTATATATAGTGATGTATTTATTAGATATAGAAAAAATCGTACATATATTTATGAGATATTTATTGAACCTAATATACTATATTGGTGTGTATATATGTATTGATTATTAGAATGAAGTATATATGAATTATGATAGGTTTAGTTAAAGTAAGAAAAAAAAATATGTTTATATATATATGTGTGTGTGTACCGTTGCATTGTTCTTTCATCAATTTATGTGATCATAAAAGCTTTCTTTGTCCTAACTTTGTTGAAAAGAGGTTTCTAAACATGAATAGTACAAGAAATAAATGATTTGTTGATATTTCTATATATTACCCGTAGAATTTTTAATCTGACTCGATTTTATTATACTATTAAGTTACAGCAAAACCAAAAGGAAGATAAAATCAAAAAAATATCATCTAAGCATTGAAACAAATTAATCAATTACTGAAATACAATTTAAACATTGAAACAAATTAATCAATTACTGAAATACAATTTAAACATTGAAACAAATTAATCAATTACTGGGGTTGTGCTGTTTATCCAAATTAATGAAAGATTGGTAGTGATTTGTTTAATCAATGTGTATTTTATATATATATATATGCGCGCGCCGTGGCCTGTGGGTGATGGTGGGGGAGGAGGGGTTTTAGAGAGAGTTTTTAGAGAGAGAAAGTGAGTGGAGAGAGAGAGAGAGAGAGAGAGAGAGTGGGGGTTTAAAGGGGTTGACGTTGGAAGAGAAAGGTGAGTGAGGATTTAAAGGGGGTTGAATATCTATGTAGACGGAGAATTCTGTAATAATTTTTTCTTTTCAATCTATGGAGATATCAGGGAGTATTAATACACCATTATTTGGAAACCAGTGGTATTTCTTTTCTTTGATAAATAAGAAATACTGTAATAGGATACTATTCAACAATAATTCTACATTATAAGGATATTCAATAATTTTTGTGACCATGGGTCATTTCATGCAATATTATATGGCGTGGTCTATAGTATATTCATAACTAGCTTACTCATGCTACAATAGTGTTTGCAAGTGTTCCCATCTACTATCACTAATTTAATATATGAATTAAATATTTTAAATTATTAAAATTGATCAATAATTCAGTTCACTCAATATTATTAAACTATATAGTATGTTATAAGTATCATTCCATTAGTTGATGGAAATATAAGTCCAAAACGTTGTTTTCATAACCATCATTTTTCCTTTTACTCAGAATCAAACATAATTTCTGGTCCCATTTTTTTTCATTTTATTTTATGACCTCTGTCACTACTTCTCATTTTATTTATTAACTTCTGAAAGAATATAAACTGAAATGGATCTATCGGATCAAATATCTAATAAATTGTGAAAACAAATTTACTTTTCTGATAAATCATTAAAAAATTGAGTTGTTTCTGTTACGACATATTCATTATTGAATTTGGATAGGATGAAGGGGTATGTGGCCCTTTTTTAAAATTTTCAGAGTGGGTTCTCTTCACTTTGAAAATTCCTCTCTTTCAGAGTAATTGTTTTCGTTTAAAACTTTTTTCAAGTATGTTTTTTCATGTAACATTGTTGTATATATATATATATGTATATATTTTGTCTTTGACAATATTTGTATACTTTTTTTTTTTTTGAAAGACAAGTTTTTTTTTTCACGCACATACTTTGTCTCATAAAAAACTCGAACCCATCATCTTCCTAATCAGAAAGAGAGAAAATAATATTGGGCCATTTGGTCGTGTGATCTCTTGCCTACTTATTTCCCTTCAAATAAAAATAGTTATTTGACAAAAAGATATTTAAAATTCAAGTGAACTTTAACTTATTTCCCTTCAAATAAAAATAGTTATTTGACAAAAAGATATTTAAAATTCAAGTGAACTTTAAAGAAACAAGTCTGTATATCATCACATCTAATAAATAGTAATGGAGTTTTGTCTCAACAATAAAGATGTATATATATTTTTCACTTTGCATATATGTAATATCCAAAATTATGTGGCCCAATAAAGATGGGTCATAAGTAAGAACCGATGGATCTGACTCATAGTAGCTTCTAGAAAATCAATGGGTTACAAGTTAAGGATTAGTCCCATGTATGGGAAGATAGAACCCAAGATAGAAATGAGTTTATCAAATTCCATAATTTAAGGGATTGATAAGTTGGGTTGATGGGCCTGACCCATCTACAAAATTGTATATAAATACATAACAAAATTATGAATAAAGTCATTCCATTCAACCCAATTTGTTGTGTATTTTTCTACATTTACACAATTGGCCCCGTCTGTGGGAAACCGGTCTTTTAAATCTTTTTCAAAAACTTCCCACTCTCTGCTAAGAGCTTAGATTATCATCATCTATGGAAGTTATTACCCGATCATAACAGTCCGAGCTACCTCCGAACGGAGGCCAATCCTGTTAAACCGAAGATCCGATCCGGTGGGCCCTGGAAGATAAGACCGCCGAGTTGGTGGCAAAACTGGTCCTGTTACAAAACCCTCAAGAAGCCCAGAATGGCGACCAGTCCAACTGGCAGGAGCGATCCACGAGTCACCAATCGGAAGGGGACAACCACCATGCAAAGTCCAACAACGATTGGGAAGAGCATGTAGAGCCATCCCTACAGGTGCTCGGGATGCACAATCCCGAGGAAACCCTAACCATGAAAAAGTTGGAGGAGATTATAATCAGATTCGAAAGGGAGGTGCTCAAGGATCTGAAGGTTCAGACCCCCATTGATCTGGCCTCAGAGGCATCCATCGACATAGTGCAGACACCGTTCACACTGGCAATCACCTGCATGCCCTACCCGGAGAGGTTCAGGCTACCGACGTTTACCCTGTTCGACGACACACAAGATCTGACGGAACATATCTACCATAGCCATACAAAGATGAACGTCTACAACAAAAATGAAGCCTTACTCTGCAAAGTCTTTCCCACCAGCCTGATCGAAACAACCCTGCTATGATTCAGGAAGTAACCACCCCGATCCATTGGAAGCTGGCTCAGACTCTGCGAGTTGTTCATTGCTTAGTACTTCGGCAATAAAAGACAGAAAAAGACCATCTCCAGTCCATTTACCATGATCCAGGAAAAAGGTGAATCCTTGAAAAGATTTGTCTCGTGATTCAATGTCGAGATGTCCCCGATCGACAATTGTGATCAACACTCAGCCTTTGAGGTCTTCAGGATGACCTTGATTCCTGGAACCAAGTTCCACCAGTCTTTGGTCAATAGGCCACTAGCAGAAATCGTAGAACTCAATTCCAGGGCACAAGGGCATCTCTGGATAGAAGAAGAACTGGTCATACGCCAAAGAAGGGTAGCCTTTGCAAGTGTAAAAGCAAGAGCATCCAAACCAAAAGTTAAAGATCAGGCACCAGATCGGAAGCGGCCAAGCGCTCCTCCTGCACCCTCCCAAGCCCTAGAGAAACACCAGAGGTTCAAAGACAAGATCATTTCACTGAAGGTTAGCCTGGCCAAACTATATCAAGAAAGAAAACTAAGGGTAAAGGGATCTTCCGATCACCACCACCTATTAGGCAGCTAATGGAACTAAGTGACATGTCGAGGCACTGTGCCTTCCATAACAAGTATGGGCATCACGCCAACGAATGCAGAAGCCTCAGGAGGCAAGTAGAGGCCATGATAGCAAAGGGAGAATTGGTCGAATACGTTGCCAAAGAGGGCATCCGATCAAATCAAACCTCACATACGCTAGCTAAGGGGACAGCGGGTTAGCCCGTAAAAGTCATTCACTTGGTTCACTGAGGGCCAAGCCGATCAGAAGTAGAGGAAGCCCATAGATCCCAGATGTGCCAAGCTCAGAGACTGCGAAGGGTTGGGGAGATCAGCGAGTTTCAAAGCCCGAAGGAGGCTGCTCGGATAACTTTTTCTTCTGCAGATTTGCAAAACATTTAGTCACTACATGACGATCCCCTGGTGGTATCCCTCATGGTCTCAAACTGCTTGATCAAGAGAGTAATGATCGACCCAGGGAGCAGCGCCAACATAATCACTAAGTGGGCATTTGAGAAACTGGAGATTGATCCCCAAGAGATAGTCCCTTCCAAAAGCCCGATAACAAGATTCGATGGCAGAATAGTGAAACCAATGGGAGAGATCCAATTGCCATTAACAGTAGTAAGGCGCACGCTCAGAGAGACTTTTATGGTGGTAGATGTTAAACCCTCGTACAATCTCCTTATAGGAAGGGGTAGGATCCATCGGATACATGAAGTTCCTTTCACCCTGCATCAAGTCATGCTATGTGTCGACCCGAACGGAATTGATGTGATTGACATCAGGGGAGATCAGGTGGCGGCCAAAGAATGCTACGTTGTCACCCTGAAATGCCTTAGGAAAATGATGGAACCGGAGCAAGCTTTAAAAGCCAGGGCAGTACCCGATGATCAATAACAATTACAGGATGGGGGTGCGGGGTCATCTATAACAGCTGGACCTTTGTTGGAAGTTCAGATTTACCCTGATCATCCCGAAAGGACGACTTACATTGGTTCTGGCCTCAATACACAGGAGAAGGAAAAATTGGAAGCCCTTCTGCGCTCCAATATTGCTGACATATTCGCTTGGGGCCACATGGACATGCCCGACATCGATCCTTCAGTGGCCCAACATTCCCTCAATGTGGACCCCAACGTTAAACCTATCAGGCAAAAACAGAGACGCATGGGGGCCCACCGAAACCAGATCATAGCTGAAGAGGTTGATCGACTTCTCACAGACGAATTCATTAAAAAGGTACAGTACCCTTCATAGCTGGCAAACGTAGTAGTGGTCTAGAAGAAGAATGGGAAATTGAGGGTGTGCGTGGACTTCACTGATCTGAACAAAGCATGCCCGAAGGATTGTTTCCCCTTACCGAAGATCGAGCGCTTGAGTTTCCTTGACGCATACTCTGGGTATAATCAGATACGAATGAACCCAGATGATGAGGAAAAGACGACATTCATCACAGAATCAGGTACATATTGTTATATAGTTATACCTTTCGAACTAAAAAATACAGGTGCAACCTTTCAGAGGTTGGTTAGCAAAGTTTTTCAGGGCATGATGAGATCTACCATAGAAGCCTACATTGATGACACGGTGTTCAAAAACAAGGCGAAGAGTGAGCACCTGACTGATCTGCAGCAGGTGTTTGACACCCTCAGGAAGTACAAGATGAAGCTCAACCCATCTAAATACTCATTCGGAGTGTTTTCGGGCCAGTTCTTGGGACACATAGTTGATCGGACAGGAATACAGGCAAACCCAACACAAGTTAAAGCTCTCATGGAAATGGGGGAGTCAAAGTCTCTGAAGGAGATCCAAGTACTAACCGGGAAGAGTGGTAGCCCTCAGCCGTTTCATCTCTCGCCTAGCTGATCGGTGCCGACCCTTTTTCCATTCTATAAAGGCAGCAAAATGAGAGGTCTGGGGGCCGGAGTAATCAAAAGCTCTAAAGAAGCTCAAGAGCTATATGAAAATGCCTCCTATACTGGCAACCCCGGAAGTAGACGAGCCATTACAATTATATCTAGCTATATTCGTAACATCCACCAGCGCCATTCTGGTCAAGGAGGGTAAGGGGTACTAGATGTCGGTCTTCTACACTAGCAAAGCCTTTGCTGATGCTGAAACCCGCTAGTCCAAACATGAAAAGCTGGTACTATCACTGATCAATGCAAAATGACGTCTTCGACATTACTTTGAAGCACATCCGATCATGGTACCAACTACAACCCCGATCAGATCCATAATGGCGAAGCCCGAATTGTCAGGGAGAGTATCTAAATAGGCATTAAAACTGGGAATCTATGACATAACCTATATCCCCCGAACAACCATTAAAGGACAAACGGTAGCTAACTTTCTGTTAGAAACAGAATCTACAGACTCTCCCGAAGAATATGAACTAGGCTTATGGGTAATATTCGTGGATGGGTCATCAAATGTCAACGGAGCAGGGATTGGTATAAAGCTCGTGACACCCGATGACACTAAAATTCAATAGTCCATTCAATAGTCCAACAATGAAGCTGGGTATGAAGCCTTTCTAACAGGAATTTGTTTGGCCCGAAGCTTGCAAATACAAAGGGTAGAGATACGAAGTGACTCCCAATTGGTCGTACAATAGTTGAATGGGGAGTTTGGAACCCGAGAGTCTAAAATGGAAACATACAAGAATTTGGTACTGAATGAGGCTGAAAAATTCCAATAATTAACCTTTGAACAGATCCCAAGACGGGACAATGCCATGGCAGATCGTTTAGCTAATCAGGCCTTCGTAACATGGGAGTGTATGACTCGAACGACACCAGTGGATTTCATCGTCCGATCAAGCTTGGAGCCCTCTGAGTACGTGATAATCATTCCATGGAAGCTAATTTAGATGGACCCCATAGTAGACTATTTAAGGATGGGTGTGTTGCCTGAATCAAAACTAGAGGCCCGAAATATAAGAATAAAAGATGCAAGATATGCTCTATATAATGGCCAGCTTTACCGCAAGTCATTCTCTGGACCATACTTAAGATGTCTTACACCCTCCGAAGCTTCTGCGGTCATGGAATAGATACATGTCGGATCATACGGCAATCATTCCGGGGGAAGGTCTTTAGCCCATAAAGTCCTCACCCAGGGGTACTTCTGGCCTTACTTATCAAAAGACGCTGATGTATACACCCGACATTATAAAAAGTGCCAATTTCATAGTGATTTTATTCATCCACCTCCTGAACTATTGAATCCAACAATTATCCCTCACCCCTTCGCCCAGTGGGGAATGGACATTGTGGGTCCTCTCCCACAAGTCATATTTTCTACTACATATGTCCTTCTAGCTATGGACTACTTTACCAAATGGGTTGAAGCCCAGGCATACTCAACTATAAAAAATAGCCATGTTATCAAGTTCATCTAGAGTCACATCATTTGTAGATTCGGTCTACCCCGAACTATAATGATGGACAATGACACCAACCTGGACAACAGGAAAGTTCAAGCATGCCTGGCAAAACATGGGATCAATCAGAACACTTCTTCCATTGGTTACCCGTAATGTAACAGACAGGTAGAGAGAACAAACATAATGATCTTTGATACTTTCAGGAGAAAACTAGAAGCAGCAAAAGGAGCTTGGTTGGAGAAACTGCTCGAGGTCTTGTGGTTTTATCGGACCACCCCAAGGCAATCAACGGGGGAGACCTCATTCGCCATGGCCTACGGGGCTGAAGTTGTTATTCTGACCGAATTGAAGGTGCCAATGCTAAGAAATTAGGCTTGGGAAGAGGGCCCAAACAATCAGCACCTAGCCCATGATTTTGACCTACTTGAAGAAATAAAGGAAGTCACGGGAATAAGGTTGGCTTCCTACCAACAACAAGTCAGGGCCCGATTTAATTAGAAAGTCAAAAGAAGAGAGTTCCAAGTAGGCGATATGGTGATTAGAAGAAAGATTGGGATTGTTGGCAAGTTACGAGAAACATGGAAATGACCTTATACAATAGTCGAGGTCATCGGTTGTGGTGTCTATCGGGTACGAAAGAACGAGACAGGTCGCATCGAGCCCAACTCTCAAAATGCTTACCGTTTGAAGAGGTATTATCCTTAGATAGTTTTCCATTAAATAATAATATGAGTATATGTGTCCTGCATATGACACTTCTGTTGATTATAATAAAACATTTGTGTTAGATGTTCAGCACATCTGCTACATTCTTTTTAAAGTTTTGAATATTATATTTTTTTATATATGTGTGTATGATCAGACATTGCAAAGAATACAAATTTTATTAAGTGTTGAATTCAAACCTGATTTGAACTAACTAGATGACATTAAGTAAGCCTCAGGGGACAGACGTCCGAAGGCTCCCATTAAAATAAATTTTTTCCTAAGTGTTGAGTTCGAACCTGATTTGAACTAACCAGAGGATATTAAATGAGTCTCAGGGGCCAGACACCCGAAGGTTCCCATTAAAATAAATTTTCTTCCTAAGTGTTGAGTTTTAACCTGATTTGAACTAACCAGAGGACATTAAATGAGTCTCAGGGGCTGGATACCCGAAGATTCCATACTAAAATGAAAATTTTCCTAAGTGTTAAAATTCAAATCTGATTTGAACTAACCAGAGGACATCGAAAAGTCTCAGGGGCTAGATGCCCGAAGACTCCATATTGAAATGAAAAGTTTCCTAAGTGTTAAGTTCAAAAGTGTTTATTTCAGGCTAATCAATAGCTAACCGAAGTAACAAGAACAAAAATCCATAAGAAATTGGGAAAATTATTTCATTAATATAAATAAAAGATACAAAAATAATCCTCCTGAAGGGTAATACAGAGCAACGTTAAAAAAAACCCTAAGTCCTATTTATCCCAAAATTCAGGGCCAAAAATAGTTTTCTCCCTTCAGAAAGGCGGCAAACCTCTTCTCATTCTCAGAGGTTTGTGGGTCCTGACAAGGAAGAGGCACCCCTATGAAAGCATCGAACTCCTCAGCAGTCTTGAAATCCCGTTCTGCCAGGGGAATGTGCTTCATCTCGTGTCTCTTCCGCCATGCCCTGACTGATCGAACATCACAGATAGTGACGTACCATTGGTGTATGTCCAGCCCACCCAAGCGACATATCTCTACCTTATCGCTCAAGAGCCAGAAGATTATCTGACTTTATCTTCTCTGCAATAATCTTTTGGTAGGCTGTTTTTGCCTCTTCCAATTCAGCAGCCAAAGCCCTCTTCTCAGGTTCTCCGGTCTCCAGAAGACTTTTGTACCCATATATACTCTGACGAAGACCATCCGCTTCCCTGGCCAAAGTGATACGATGCTCATTATTCTGTTGTAGCTGAGCCTACATCTTGGCCATTTCTTGGACATCGACCTCCAGGACATGATTGTAGGACTAGATCGCATAAATGAGCTACACAAATAGAAAAAAAGGTATATGTTAGTACAGAACAAAACAAAAATAGTCAAAGGAATAAGCAAAATACAAAAAGATCAAAGTGAATACCTTCATGGCCATCGTGAAACCTTTCTGGAACATCTCAGTCCTGGTGATCTTCGTCTGAGCAGCCTTATTAGCAGGGGTCCAAACTCCTCTAGCCATAGCCCGAAGGGCATCTCGCTGACAGATAGTAAGATGGTTAACACAGATAGGGGAACCATCCGAAAGGAGAAACTTTGGCTCTCGGGAGATTATGGTATGGGGAGTGTCCTGAGCCTGGGGAGGGTCGCTCATTGAGGCATCGACAGTCTGGGTTCTGGGCCTTTTACTGGTCGTTTCACCACCCATACCAAATCGTGGCCTGGTGGTTGAAGTATTTGCAGAATGAGGCTGAGGAAGATCTGAAGGACTTTGTGCAGCCGGGTATACCGGAGGTGCCAGGGGCGCTGTCGAGAGTGGTATGTCATCAACCAGGTTAGATCCTTCAGGGACCTGAGTGCGTCTGGCAGAGAGGGGCCTAAGGGGCAAATCCATCATGTCAACAACAACGCCCAAATTAGATATCATCTCTAGATTGGCTTTAGTTAGAAGATAACTAACAGATTTGACATTGCTCCAGATCTTGGCCTTTAGAAGGGCAAAACGGTCTTTCACAAGGGATGGGGGGATCTCACTATCCTCATAGCCAAGAAACCTATATGCATAATCTCCCCGATGTAAATCACAAAATTCATAAAAACATGTGGCTTTGTGGAGGGGACGGAAGGCAAGAAGTCGAATAGGTCCGAAGACTCTGGGGATCGGGTATGTCAGAGAGAATGGGTAGATCCAGTTGCCACTGATGAATACCATTCTCTCCTTCCAACCCTTATCAGAATTTTCCTTATCAGAACATATGCCTTGACCCTATAAAGGAAAAATGTTATACCTACCTCTACTTTCTCTGACATTCTGAAAGAAGTAGCAAAGAAGTAGGTTAACTAAGCTTAATTTAAGGTCTAAATCTCTATTATATAGAAGGAACATGACAAATATCCTAAAGATGTTCAGGTTAAGTTGGAGAAGGTGCAACCCCAACATAAAAAGAATATAAGGAAAAAAGGGATGAAGGGGGAATCTGAGTACTTTAAAATGAACCGCCGATAGAAGGATACTACCTGGTTCAAGCCCCTCACTCTTAGTGAGGTCTAAATGATATGGGTAGGGGGATAGATATACATCACCGGGCATGCTAGCGTCGACCCGAAGGCGTTTGACATCCACTTTAGGATGAAAATTTCCCTTAAGAGGGGAAACTACGAAGGGTTTGGGTTTAGAAGGATTCGTAGGCTCCTAATCATTAGAGGAGCCTCATTCGTCAGACATTTCTGGGTTTAATGATGAGCTTGGGAGATCGGTATTAAGAGGAACGTTCTTAGGTGGGGAAGTCTCTAGGTGAATAGAAGAGGGACTACTGCTATTTAGGGTCTCCGGGTCAGTGCCAGAGGACAAGATAACCTCATCTACAGACCTGGCGTCATCATTATTGGACATCTTAGCTACAAAAAGGTAGAAGAGGATAGAAGTGCTCTGAGGTGGTAGAGAAATTGAAAATAAACAAACGACGAACTTACTCAGAAGAAAAAGGTACGACAAAAGTCTTCGAGAAGGCGAAATGATGTTTCAGTGAAGCCCTTAGAACAGACAAGTGCAAAAGCCTAACGGAAGATCAAAGTAGAAAGAGAAAAGTAATTGCAGAAAATTGGAAACTTGTGAGGATGAAATTGTGAGGCATTGAGGGTTTTATAAAGGATAAGAGGCAAACCAAAGGTCATGCATGCAATCTGAAGGGTGTGAGCCATCAATTCAGCCCACCAGCACGAAGATTAAGGAAACGTGGGCCATTCATTTAAAATATGAATGATTGCCCACCTACCCACACATTGAATAAAGCTGTCACGTCACCTTTTTGGAACTACCACTTTTCAACATTCCCACATACATACATACATTATTCGGTCATGGGCGTCCAAAAATAATTCACAGGCCTATAACTTCAGGGGCCTGTGTAATAGCCAAAATTATATGGCCCAATAAAGGTGGGTCATAAGCAAGAACCGATGGGCTTGACCCATAATAGCTTTTAGAAAATGAATGGGTTACAAGTTAAGGATTAGTCTCATGTATGGGAAGATAGAGCCCAAAATAGAATTTTTTTTTATCAAATCTTATAATTTAAGGGATTGATAAGTTGGGTAGATGGGTCTGACTCATCTACAAAATTATGTATAAATACATGACCAAATTATGAATAAAGTCATTACATTCAACCCAATTTGTTATGTATTTTTCTGCATTTACAATATCACTTTACATAATTTTTAAAAATAATAATATATACTAATCAACATGGCTATAGCCTATATATTGTTAGTGCATAACGAATTTGGACAAATTTATTTTCAAATAAATATTTAAAAAAGTATTCACGCTGCAGAACGATATAAATATCTTCCAAAATTATTATGATCCATACCATACTTAACAGTTCACCAAAGAAAGATGAACAAAAAGTCCTATGCATCTATGAATCTTCAAAGGAGAAATTTGAATTGCACACATGTTCAAATAAATATCAATAGTCCTCTTCATATTCATTCATGACATTAATTAATTATGTTGCTTTCAAGTTAAACTATCTATGATATACAAAATCACATATTGAATACAAAAATAATTTCAATCAAAAAAATATTTATTTGTGGAAGTACCAGATTGGAAAAGCAAATGGAAGAAAAAGAGAGACTTTTTTCATCTTACAGCCTATTTGGGTTGAAAAAATGGTTTTGAGTTGGAAAAAAGTAAACCAAATCATGTTTGGTTGGCTATGGTTTGGGTTAATAATATCAAACTATGGTGTATCATTTGACCCATTTTACAAACCATATCAATATATGATTTTTGTGTGGTTTGGTTACTATTGATAGAAACCAAAACCATGGTTTCCTCCAACGAAACCCAAACCAATCCAAATTTGGTGTACCATTTTTTAGAATGAACAAAATGCAAACTGTTGGAAGTGAACCAATTGAATGTATTTTAATTTAATGTATTTTAATTTTTTTGGTGTACAAAAAGAATTTAAATTCTTGAAAATTTAATGTATTTTTTTTTGTTTTATTATTTTTGACATGTATAACATCAATTACTGAACAATTTATTAGGAGGTGTTGTCAAAAAAAATTTAAAAGGTAAAAAAATATTAAAATTTCAAATGGAATAGGATTATAAATTTTCAAACTACATATATGAAATAATTGAATAATTATTGCAATATGGTGAAATATTATTATCCAATATCAATATTTTTTGTAAAAAAAATTCATCCTTAAATGTATTTTTATTTATATATTTCACTTTTTAGAACATATATATTTACAAAATGTTATTATAAATAAAAAAATATCAAACAATTTCAGGTTACCAAACATGGTTTGGTTTCAAAATTTCAGACCATACCAACTCTCTTTACTTTTTCTCAGACCAAAATCATCAACACCAAAAATGATTTCAGTTCAGAATAAAACCAAATTACCCCAAACCCAAACCCAAACACAAACCAACCCAAACCAAACCAAACCAAACCAAAACCAAAACATTTCCCAAATAGGCACTTAAGGAAATGGGTTTAAAACATTGAATTTCCAAGGAGATTATTTCACAACTATGGACTAGGCCTACAACTTGGGTCAGCCTAACCCTACCCAACCCGAACCCACTAAACCCGATTCCGGGTTGGGTCAGGCTGGGCCAACCTTGCACCCGTCTCGAGTTCGGGTTCAACCCAAACCCGAATTTAACGGGCTGGGTCGGGTCTGGGCAACCCGGTTTATTTTAAAATATTTTTTAAGGGGAAAACTGGAACTGCAAGTTCTAAGATTAGAAAAAAATGGAAGAATAATTTGAAAACTAAAAAATCTAGTTGTGTGCATTTACATGTATTATGTATATAGATGATAAAATCAACCAACCACTCACATATATATATTAAAAATCACAAGATCTGTGTATATATATATATATACATATACAAATTAAACTATGAAAAAAAAAATTGAAACTCAATCTACCGAGAAAAAATTGTTTGGGGAAAAAATCAAGTTCTAAGATAAGAAACAAATTGGAACAATATTTTAAAAATATAAAAATAATTTTTACCTACTTGCAAATATTTTTTTGATAAAAAATTATAAAAATAAAAACAATGATGAAGATATGATGGGTGTTCTTATATCTATATATGTAAGAACATGAATCAAGATTTGATGTGTGTTCTTATATCTATATATGTATATATGAATGAGTATATATATATATATATATATATATATAACTCATTAGAGAGCGGAGAGGGAGAGAGAATATGAAGAGAGAGACATCCGACGACGAAGGCGATGGATAGCGTGAATGGGACAACGGTGAGTGGTGGTGGTGAATAGAGAGCGTAGAAACTGTGTATGAGAGAGATAAGAGCTTGGGTTATTTTTTGGAGAATGTAAAGAATAATAGACCCTGTTTGGAAACCAATGTTTTTGGGTAAAAAAATAAAAATATGTATTTGTATTTGTTTTTATATTTGTATTTGTATTTGTATTTTTTTCCCAAAAAAAAAAAAAAAAATATGTGTTTGGAACCAATTTGTATTTTGTTCCAAAAGGGGGGTTTAGGGCAATTAGGGGTGAAGGGGGTTTGCCCCAATTTGGGGTGGAGGGTGGTGGCGGCGGCGGCGACTGTTGGTGGTGGTGGTAGAGAAGGAATGGTGTGTATGTGTGTGTGTAGATCTGTGGTGGTGGCGGCTGGTGTTGGTGGTGAGGGAATGGTGTGTATGTGGGTGTATATATATATATGTGTGTGTGTGTGTAGATCTGTGGTGGTGGTGGTGGAGAGGGAAGGGTGTGTGTATATATATATATGTGTTTGTAAAACAAAAAAAAAACACTAATTTCATGTTCTAAGATTTGGGGTTGTTTTTGTATTTGTTCTTGACACTGTTCACCAAAACATTTTGAAAATTTAGGTGCCAAACAAGTTTTGTTCCCAACTTGGGAACAAAAAACGAAAACAAAAACAACCCTTCCCAAATGGGCCCGTTTGGAAAGGGGTTGTTTTTGTTCTTATCTCTTGAATGAAATAACAAGAATTGTTCTTGTTCTTGTCTTTGTTTTTCTCACCCTAAAAATAAATAAAAAAACTTGTGTGGGGCAAAATTGTGTTCTCCCCCAAATCCAAATCCCTAAAATCAAAATCCTAAATCCAAATTCCCCAAATCAAAACTCTAATAAATCCAAATATCCTAAATCAAATCCCCCAAAATTGTGTTCTAATATATATATGCGTATATATATATATACGCATATATACATACATAGAAGTAAATGGCCCACCAGTACCCTCCCACCATGAAATTGTCGCCCGCGATATGTTTTTTGACGCCTATGCCCTTCGCCAACGAGTAACCCTGGATTTCGAACCGGTGTGAGCAGTTCACCGTGTCCGTCACCGACCGCGATTGCGTTGACGTCGCCAGGGGGCTCTTTTCCGCCGCGTCCGACATGTGTTGTCGAGCTACCAAACTCTGGAGCTCATGAAAGGAATTACAGAAATTGATATATTTATATATATATATATGTGTGTGTGTATGTGTATGTATGTGTGTGTTTGCTGGTGCCGATCGGTAGTGGTGTTGTTGAAGTAGTGGTGGTGGCGCCGACATGGTGGTGGTGGGTGGTGGCGCTGGCATGGTGATTGAAGATGGAAGAGATTTGTTTTAGTGCCGATTTGAGTTTTTGTGTGCCGACAAATATTTTTTTTCTTTGAGAACAAGACAAAAAAACAGGTTTTTCTTGTTCTTAAATTTTGAACTAAGGCTGAAAAAATATGTTTTTGTTCTTGTGAACAGTGGAAGAAACATGAACAAAAACAAAAACATGTGTTGCCAAACGGGCCTTAGGGTTCGTTTGGGAAGACCTTGTTTTTGTTCTTATTTTTGGGTGTGAGAACAAAAAACTATTATTGGTTTTGGTTTTTTTTTTGCCCTAAAAACAAAAAACAAAAACTTATGTTTGGATAGTTTTTTGCCTTAACTTCTCTTCCCAACCTATTTCTCTCTCCTCTCACCCCAATCCAAACTATGGTGGTGGTGTTTGGTTTCGATTGGGGGTGATGGTTATGGTGGTTGGCTTCAATTAGGGGTGTCGAGTTGCAGAGGTAGAGGTTTGTGGTGGTGGTGTTGATTTGCAGTGGTGGGGTTTGTGGTAGTGTCGATTTGCAGTGGTGACAGATGTGGGATGGCGGCTGGTGGTGGTGGGGGTTGGAATTTGGAGGTTGAAGATGGAGGTTAGGGTTCGGAGGTTGAAGATAGTAGTTAGGGAATCTGCAACAATTAATTTTTTTTTTGTTGAGAACAAATAGTGCCGAAAACAAAAAAACACCATTTTGGTGTTTTCAATTTTTGAACTAAGGGTGAGAAAACGATGTTTACTGTTCACAAAAAAAAAAATCCATCAAAGGCTCCAAAATGTGTTTTTGTTCCCGTGAATAATGAAAAAAATAAGAACAAAAATGAAAACACCAGTTTACAAACGTACCCTTTGGATTTCAATCTAAATCATAAAATCTGAATTCATATCAGCCCTTAGATTCAAGTTTGAATAACTCTGATTTTCTTTTGCCCTTAAATTCGGTTCCGAGTTGGGTTTGGGTTTAACCCAACCCAACCCAATTCACATTGAAACCCATGTTGGCCCAACCCGATTTGAGCCCAATTTGTAATTCGAGTGACCCAAACACGAAAATTTCCGGGTATGGACATTGTAGAATTGAAGCACATATTAATATTGATCGAATAAGACGACACCGTTCCTTTTCGTGGAGACCACTCCTTTGCCCACGTCACTGTCCCTCACTTTACAGGTGGCATTTATTTTCTGAGCCGTTGCCATATATAGCACTAGCAGACACCATTCTTTCACTTTCCTCACCTCCCTCCCTCTAAAAATCATAACCCTAACCCTAGCTCACAAACTCATTTCCCTCATCTCTCTCTAAACCCTATCCCTAAACCCCTAGCTCAACAATTCAATCAACTCTCTCTAAAAACCCTAAAGCTAGGTGGAAAAATTTCCTCTGTTTCGACCATGTCCGACTTCATTCCCCAAGAAGTGCTCGTCGAAATACTCTCGAGGCTTCCCGCCAAATCTCTGCTGAGATTCAGGTGCGTTTCTAAGTCCTGGCTCTCTCTCATCTCTAGCCCTAATTTCATCAATACCCACCACACTCAATCCACCAAAACCACCGAAAACCCTCACCTCCTCATCAAATACTACTCTCTCAGCGCAAAGAGAGAGCACTATTCGCTCCGATTCGACGACGAAAATGTCGAAAACCCAACTCTCCACGAGCTCCAATGCCCATTCAGGACTCAAAGCAACAGCTTCTTCCGGATTGTGGGCATTTCCAATGGCCTCATATGCCTCTCCGATGACCTCTTCGGCTACACCTACAAGACCATTATCTGGAACCCGGCCATTCGCAGGTGTGTTAAGCTTCCCAAGCCTAGGGTTTGCTTTGAAACCCATGGACCTTACATGTTCGCTCTTGGGTTCGGCTTCGATTCTCCGAACAATGACTACAAGGTTGTGAGAATCTCTTACCTTCAGAACAGGATGGGTTCGTGGGACACAGCTGCCGGTGTTGAATCGCTATTGTTTGGCGGGAAAGAGGGCTACGTTGTTCCTCCTGAGGTGGAGGTATATTCTCTGAAATCTGGTTCTTGGAAAACCATTGATCCCCAATTGGGGAATGTGCCTCATTATAACATGGTTGAGTATTTCTACAATTCTGTTTTTGTCAATGGGACTATACATTGGCTTGCATATGATAGATTTGTGGGTTTCGACCAGCATCATCGCTGCACCGTTATGGGGTTTGATGTGGGTGGTGAGGTGTTTTGTGAGCTGAACCTGCCAAAGAGGTTGGCTCATGACAATCCACTCAATTTAGCCATTGCAGAGTATGAGGACACACTTGCCGTGTTCCGGTATGATAACCGGGCAAAGGTTGGGAGTTGTTCGGTTTGGGTGATGAAACGGTATGGGGAGGTGGAGACATGGAGCAAACAGTTCAATGTTGATTTGCAAGGAGGAGTGTTGGGGCCTGCACTTGGGTTTCGAAGGAATGGTGAGTTACTGCTTGCTAGGAAGAATGGTGAGGTGGTTTGCTATGACCATGGTAACAGGGCTGCTAAGAGGCTTGGGATTTTTGGCGGTAAAGACTCGGTTCAGGTGGGTACTTACGCTGAGGGCCTTGCTTTGCTTGATGGGGTGAATGCTGTTTCTGGTGCTGAGGTAATTTCTTGTGATGTGGATGATTCTGAAGAGGAGCTTCCGAATGGACCAGATAGAGATGCACTCAAAAAGCATGCATTCATGCATTTCCTTTTTTCATCGGTGACTCTCTTTAACTAGTCTATTCCTGCAAGTATGCTAACTATGAGTTGACTCAAGGCTTATGATTACTCATGAAGGTTAATTGTAACCATTGCAGTGCTTCCCATCTTTTGTTATGATGTGTTGTCAATTAGTAAGTTATGTTAGTAGGCTTCTAATTCCTCATGAAGGTTAAGTGTAAACATTGCACTACTTCACATCTTTTGTGTTGATGGGTTGACAATTAGTAAGTTATAACTGTACCTGACAGTGATCAATCAGTGTTATAATATATTTACTTTTGTACCTGACGGTTATCAATCAATGTGATAATATATTTACCTTATTAGAATGTTGGTATTATTGTTTATTGATGTTATTCATTAACTTCATTATAGTGTATTGGAATATATTGCTTTCAAATTACATTTTACCATCTTAATGGTTTATCATGAGTGGAGTTCTTTTGATAGAAGTAGATCTGTTAAGTTGGGTTGGTAAGCTTGGGTGACTCCAACCTATGGATTGGTAACTCAATGAAAATGATATTGGATGTAAAATAATTGCCGGTGTCATGACGATTTGATATTGTTTTTGTTTATCTAGTAATTTCTGCTCTCCTGAGGAGGGGTTTTGTGCTTAAAACTTCTGGTAACACTCTCAGGGTGTATTGGAAGGTCAATCCTAACCAAGTTTACTGAAAGATTGGAATTGGTATCTGATAATCAAGAATGCCTCAATTAGTAAGGACAAAGTATGGACACTAAACATTTGATGAATATGCTTTCTAACTTTATTAACTCTTGATAGTCGTTCATGTTAACTTCGCTGTATTAGCTGCACATGAATATTGAATTTCAACTTTTTAATGAATTAATTCTCTAAGGAGAACTAAGTGGTTCATCTATATCTACAACATTTTTTTATGTTCTTAAAAAATGATGCAATGTGGTGTTTCCAGTCCTTGCAACAGACTGACAGCAATAATGTTAAACTTTATGTTGCACACCAACAAATATGGTTGGATGTTCGGCCGGAGAAAGAGATTCTCCAGTTTCCAGTGTGATGGTTGGTTAGTGTTAAGACCACCCCGTGAGTTGGGCCCAATGCTGATGGGGTGGTCCCAACCCTCCCTAGTGCAGTGAAAAGCCCATCCACTGGAGAGGATCCTCTTTTGTTGTGCCTCAGTTTGTGATTGAGCTGAAAGTTGATGACACGGGAGAGGAGCACTGGGTATGTGTGAAAAGTTGTGTTTTGGTTCGTATGTTGGTTAGGTAAATTTTATTTTTAATTTTGTTTTGTAAGTCTATGTTCCATATAGTGAAAAGTTTCCTAGGTAAGGGTGTGGGTAGCTCGTCTTTGTAGCTATACACTTGAAACCAACATTTGCAGCTGTATAGTTCTTTTTTGATGATGTACATGATCATACATGATTCAATAATTTCGACGTTCTGTCTCAAGGTTGCGGTTGCGGTTGTGGTTGAGTTGAAAATCAACAATGGGGAGAAGGAAAGTCAGGACAAACTTTATTCTGTTCAATTTTGTGTGCTCTAGTAATTCTTTATGGCCTAACTTTATGGATTGATTGTAGTGAACAAATTATAAAGGGAAGCAGCATGTAACTAGTTCCACGCCTTTACAGTCCTGAAGCTGCCATCACTGTATGTTTTCTTTTTGCTTGGACCTTTTCACTTTCAATGCCATTTTGTTTAGTGAACTGTATCTTCACAATGTGGTTTCTTTTTCTTTTGTTTTGTAGTATGAATTGTTAAGCAAATTTTGACCATTATATGATGCAGTAAACTCTTTGAAACTGATTTGAGCATGTTGTTTCTTGTATGATTTAGCAAATACTTGAGAGAGCAGAGCTTAGTGGTTATCTTCTTGCTCCTGCCCTAATTAGCCCGGGTTGTTTGGATGTCTAATGAATTATGAATTGGTCCATTGTCTGATATTGATGTTGAAAGCACAAGTTGTTACTGTCATGGTTTAGATGTTGAATCACCTAACTAAGATGAGATGCAGGATTGGACGAAAATTAGATACTTTGAAAAAAAAGATACACTCTTTGTTGAGGTATGTAGAACACTTTGAGCTTGTTCTAATTCCAGGTTGGAAAATAACATTATGTCCTGTTGTTTTTATTATTGGGCCGTAGTAGTGTTATTTCTTATGGCAGAAGCTCTGGGATTTACTTGTACTAAAACCAGAATTAAAGGCACAACCTTGGTTTAGTGAAGGCAAAACTGAAACACATGCTGCTTTACTGCTCTTCCTTTTGGTGCGGTTATTATTATTAAATTGCATGGGTAATCTTTTAATTTTGTGTGAGGTGAGACAACAATGTTTGTCCCTTTTTCTGTTTCATACTTAGTCTAGCACCCCATGAATGCTGCTTTACTGCTGTTCCTTTTGGTGCGGTTATTATAATTAAATTGCATGGGTCATCTTTTAATTTTGTATGATGTGAGAGAACAATGTAAGCTCTTTTTCGTGTTTCATACTTCGCCTAGCACCCTATGAATGCTGTTTCCATTGTTTTGGATGATTTTTTCCCCCTTTGATATCATCTTTAATCGCTTGCTATTCATTGTAGTCTTCAGATATTTAGTGACAGATTGCTTCAGGATACTGGGTAATTTTATTGATAAAATATTCATATTTACGTGTAGTGTCCTGTTTTTCAAGCAACGCGGTACATGAACCTTTTAATGTAAGGGATTCATACAGGGTTCCATGAATTGAATAAGCTTGTGTGTGGATACAAATCGTTCATATCAAGCAGTTGCCAACTGTGTCGTTTGATGGGCCTAGAGGGTCATTTCTAAAAAATGTTGTTCATGGTCGCATGGGATGGCTATATTGCTTTAAACTACATTTCACTATGTTGAATGTTTACATGAATAACTTATACTTACAGAAGTAGATTTACTGAGTTGGTTTAGTAAGCTTGGGTGACTCCAAGCTATGGATTGAGGACTCCATGAATCTGATATTGGTTATAAAATAGTTGCTTGTGGTTCTCAATTAATATGTGCTCTACTGAGGTGGGGATTTCTGGTACCTGATAACAAAAGACTGCTTTAAATTAGGGAGGACATAAGTATGGACAATAAACATTTGACGAGTCTGCTTTGTTACTTTATTAATCCTTGATATTTGCTCTTGTTAACTAAACAGTATTAGGCTGCAAATGGTTATTGAAATTCGATGCATAAATTAACTCTCTGAGCGGCCTTCACTTATTTTATGGGTCAGAGGTCAGATAACTGAAAAAAATTTCCAGGGTATTATTATGCGATGAGCAATTTGGTCTTTCCATTCCTTCGAAGCGTGGGGGTGATACCAACCCTCCCCAGTGCACTGGAAAGCCCAACTGCAGTGAGGAGGATCCTTTCCCTTTATACATTATGATCAAGTTGAATATGGAATGAGGGTGAATAAAGGTGGATACATGTGTAAAATATATGTTTTGGTTAGTATTTTTTTCAGTTATAATGAATTATCCTTTCCCGTTATACATTATGATCAAGTTGAATATGGAATGAGGGTGAATAAAGGTGGATACATGTGTAAAATATATGTTTTGGTTAGTATTTTTTTCAGTTATAATGAATTTATATATATATATATATTTTTGTATGACTTATATCTGGAATATTGTGGACAGGATAAGGTGATAGCTTGAATTGGTAGCTATACCCTCAAGTCTTGTTTTTCAAAGTAATTAAGTTAACATGTGAAGTTTAAGGGGAAGTAACTTTGTCTGTCAAGTGGAGATTAGTGCATCTTCCTTTGGAGATTGAAGCTGATTGGAAATTCATTGCAACTTTCCATCTATTATTGATACTATACTTTGAATATTTAAATATTTTGACAGTTTATAAAGCAGACCCTAGAGGCTATCTATATGATTTTTATATGGTGTGATAATGTGTGTGTTGTGCCTCGAGGTTGTGTTTGATGGAAAATTCAACATTGTCACACCATCTCCGCCACTCCTCCACCGCCAACCCCCACCCCCACCTCTTCATCAAATACTGCTCTCCCAACCCCCCCAAAAGAGCTCTACTCTCTCCTCTCCGGCGACAACGACAATGTCGAAAACCCTAACCTCCACCAACTCCAATTCCCATTCAGCCCTCGCAACAACAGCTTCTTCCGAATTGTGGGTATTACCAATGGCCTCATTTGCATCATGGATGAACTCTACCATAAGTCCTTGGGCTACAGCTGTAAGGTTATTATCTGGAACCCAGCAATTCACAGGTGCGTGAACCTTCCCAAGTCTGGGATTTGCTTCGACACCCGTGGACCCCTCATGTTCGCTCTTGGGTTCGGCTTCGATTCTCTAAGCAACGACTACAAGGTTGTCAAAATCAATTACCTTCTCCACAAATTGGGTACGTGGGACTCCACTGCCCGTGGTTCCTACCGAAAGCTCATATGCAGTGATCAGCCTGAGGTCGAGGTCGAGGTCTTGGCTCTCAAATCTGGCACTTGGAGAACAGTGGAGGCCAATGTGCCTCTTTATCACTTGGCTGAGTATTTTTATACTTCAGCTTTTGTCAATGGGTTTATTCATTGGATTGTGTATGAGAAATGTCGCTGCACGCTTACATGGGTTTGATGTTGGGGGTGAGATGTTTCATGAGCTGAATTTGCCAAAGGCGTTGTCTCATGCCAACCCTTTCAACTTGGCTGTTGCAGGGTATGGGAATGGGGGCACAATTTCCGTGTTCCATTATGATCATCGGTTTGAAATTGGGTTATGGCGTGGTGGATTCGTGGAGCAAACAATTCAGTATTGATTGGGAGGGAGGAATGGTAGGAGTGGTACTTGGGTTTAGGACGAATGGTGAGTTACTGCTTGCTAGGAGGCAGAGTGAGGTGACTTCGTATGAGGTGATTTCGTATGACCCTGATAGCAGAGCAGGTAAGAGTCTCGGAGTTTAAGATACATTTTACTATTTTGAATGTTTAACATGATTTAGAGTTATTCTTACAGAAGAGATTTGCTGAGTTGGTTTAGTAAAGCTTGGGTGACTCCAAGCTATGGATTGAGGACTCCATGAACATGATATTGGTTATAAAATAGTTGCTTGTCGTTCTCGAATAATATGTTCTCTAATGCGGTGGGGGGTTTTAGTACCTGATAACAAAGACTGCTTTTGTTTTGTTTAGGGAGGACAAAGTATGTACAATTTTAACATTTGAAAGTTTGCTGTCTTACTATAAAAGGAAATAGGAAAAGTTGTCTCACCGTATCACATGTAGAGATTCTCCCCCGATCGAGATGTCCTCTATTTCGTCCAAGAAAGATTAATTGAATCTATCAACCCTTGATATTCGCTCTCGTTAACTAAACAGTATTAGGCTGCATATGGTTATTGAAATTCGGTGGATGAATTTCAATAATCATCTGCAGAAATTTTTGCATATTACACTCCATAGGGCCAAAGGAGCCTTCAGAATTCAAAAGATAAGTATCCTATAAATGGGAGCCTTATCAATAAGGGTTCCATTTGAATTTGAACAAATTAATTACTCATTACAACCAACCAAAGATAATTTAGCCTCCTAGTTTAATTCAAAATCCTTTTAGTTTAATTATACACTCATAGTTTAGTTGATCTTCCATTATTTGTAATTTGCTCACTTAAGGGCATGTTTGATAACACTTATTTATCACTTAAATCTGAACATATTTAGCACTTATTCAGTTAAGTGCGTTTGATAAGCAATTTGACCATCACTTAATATATTAAGTACCACTTAACATGAGATAAAATTTTAAGTGAAAGGGTCACCACTTAACACTGAAGTCTGAAGACTGAAAATTTACAAAAATATCAAAAAATATAATTTTTTTAAGCACCACTTAAAACCTCCCGTACTTAAAATTTTCAGTACTTAATTTTCAGTTTTATCAAACAACACCTTAATTATAATCAAGCTTTCAAATATTCTCAAATACCAAGTGTTATTTATATTGTCATTCAAGCATAACCTTTGTTTGTGTGATGTGCATGTTCTTCGATGTTCCTTTCTCAACCGTTAAAAGTCCTCTTTGTTGAGGCACAAAAAAAAATCCCGAAGTAGGAGTTCGTGCTCTCCCTCCTACGTTTGCCTAAGAAGTCAATCAAAAGGAGACTAGTGCTTTCTGATACTCTTTTGGAATATTATATAAGATTCCTGGCACGCTCGCGCTCAATTCAACTAATCGGCCGATCTAGCTGATTTAAGAAGGAAACAATAGGGTAGCAACTTCTCCCAACATAAGCTCGGGAAGAGCATGAATCTCCTTACGAAGGTCCCAATTCAAGGCATTAAGTGTCCCCTCCATGACATCTTGGAACTCAACGTCCTCCGACTCAAGTTCATTCATGTGCCAATGAGCTTCCCTTACCAGTTCTTGAACAATGTTCATTGCCTTCTCCATTTTTTCCATGAGTGCCTCAATCCCTGATGGAACATCTTTCAATTTAGACTTTGATCTCCGCTTCATTGTGCCCGCGGGAAGGTGTTGTTTCTCCCAATCGCATTATTGCTCCTCTTGGGCAAGAATTTTGCTCACATTAGACTCCTTCATTATTCCTTCACACAAGCTTGTCTCCTTTCACAAACCTTTGCTCTAATACTAAGCACGGGCGGAGCCAGAAAAAATATTTGAGGGAGGCCATATGCAATATTTATAAAATATATAAATCTTTGTGGTTTATTAAAGAGAATTTCAAAAAATAATTTAGGGGTTATTGCAATTTCTTATAAATCTATCTATAAAATATATATGTTTTGGGATACTACAAGAAAGTTTTAAAAGTATGAGAGGGTCACCTGCATTTTTTAATAACTTTATCTATAAATTATATATATTTTTTAGAGTACTAGAAAGAATTTTAAATTTTTTGGGAGGGCTTGCTTTACTAATGTGTAAATGAAGGCTCACTCTAATGAGTAGTAGGTACACGGTGGACTGTGAAATCTTAAAAGTATTAGAGGTCCAAGTGAGATCAAATGTGAGGCCCTCTAAATAAAATGTTTCAAGAATTTAAAAAGTTTTAGTTATTAAAAAAAATTATTAAAAAAATACGTTAATATATTAATATTAAAAACACCACCATCATGGTGTTCATGAAAAGTTGTTGTGTGCGAGTGTGGGAGATGCGAAAGTTTTAAGTGCATTAGTGTGAAATGTTGTTGTTGTTGTGCATTAGTATGAAATGTTGTTGTTGTTGTGCGAGTGTAGTAGTCGCAAGAATCCTAATTGTAGTCGTTAAACGTTGTGCGAGTGCGACAAAAATTTTCTAGCCCTAATTAGAATTTTTTGTAAAGTCTATAGTAATATTAAGTGAAATATAAAATTTTGGAACCCTAAATTATGAAATTATATTTGGATTTAATATGAATTGGACTGTTAAATAATGTTTTGTTTTTTTTGGACATAGTAAATCAATATTTTTTAAAAGAAAAAGTTTAAAAAGAATTTGAGGCCTAAATTGTGTAATTATATTAGATTTTGTTTTGAATTGAGCTGAAAAACTAATTAACTTTTTAAAGCACCATAAAAGTACTTACTTTTAAAAAACATAAAAAATAAAAAATGAGGCCAAAGGCCCTAGGTGCCTAGATCGCCAATGGTCAGGGCTGACCTTGTAGGTACCAGAAGATTATATAAATTTCTAGGCTATCTTGCACCATTGTAGAGACTTCCACATGAGAAATGAAAAATTCTATAGAGCTATTAAGAAAAATGCCATGTTACAGAAGTAACACAATTAGAAATTGTAAGAATATTTATTTATTAATGACATGATTATGATAAAAAATTATGTTGAGAGTTTTGTATTTTAGATTGAGTTGTTAAGTTTTAAATGTGTGTACAAAGTGGTGAATATACAAAGGTTTGGAAATAAAGATACAAAGTGGTGAATATACAAAGTGGAACAACGGTTGAAAGCGGCAGTGCAAAGAAACAAAGATTTCAAAGAAATATTGAAAATGATTGTTATTATTCCACCAAATATTCGGTGGGAGTGTTACCGAGTACTCGGTAAGGTGCGAACTTGCGGTCGTTTGCGCAAAAGTGTATTTTCCACCAGAATATTTTGCAAACTTGCACACCATTTGCGCACGAAAAGGTTCACCAAGTACTTGGTAGAACAACCACCGAGTACTCGATAAGTGGCTACGCAGATTTATTTTTAAGAGGTATTATATTGAGATGCAATCAATTCCTAACCACTTTGGGACATAATTTGAAGCTATAATCGGTATAATGGACTATCATTGATATATTTATTTATATTTTGAATATTTAAATGTTGGAAATACGAATCCTGATTGAAAAATGATTCTTACCATTAATTGAAGACTTTTCTTTATATATATGAGTTAAACCTAAGAGAAGATGGAGGTTTTTGAGAGATCTCTGCAATTCTTCTACAGATTCATATTCTTTTACAAAAATATATATATAGAGAAAATTATTGAGTGATTATATATTTTATAGTTCTCTTTTGGTTTGAGTTTTTCCAATTGTGCTTCTACACCGAAGATCATTATACACAATTAGATGATCTAGTTGCTGAAAAATCACCACACCACCTTGATCAAAGCAAGAGGCTTTGTGGTTCTTTTATTCGTTGAGAAGTGGAGTAGGCAGAGTACGGAGATCGGAACAAGAGCTTCGTGGAGCGCGAGTGATTCAAGATCGTCAAACGTTGAGTGGAGAAAGACAGATCATGAGTGATTTGTAAGTCTAAAACTTCATAGAGTCTTGTACTTCTTGATTCAACACATCAAAGTCCAATTTGTCTAATACATGAAGATAAAATATGGGTGTTTTAGTTTGATTTGAATTCTCTACCCATACTATAAATATGGGTGTTGTATATCAAGATCAATATCAATTCAGATACAATGTAGTCGATTGAGTTATCTGATTTTATTTTTTATTTTATAGTTTACTCTATACATTAGTAATTATTCTGTAATTACAATGCACTAATACAAATTTCAACATGGTATCAGTGCATTCCAACAGGAACACTAGATTTTACAGAGAGAGACTACAACTGAAGCCCTTTGGGAAGTTGGGAATGATTTATCTATTAATATTGTTTTGGAATGAAATTATTTGAAACTTGGAATGGAATTGGGAATTGGAATTGAATATGGATTTGGATTGTGAAGGAAATAGAATTTCATTTGTGTGTATGGAATAAAGTAAATTTAAATGAAATATAATTCTATTTGTGTTAAAAGAATTTTTTTTACTTTTTTATCCTTATTATTATCGTCTGGTTTGGTATGTGTTTGTGTTTGATATTTTTTGTTTGGTACTATAACACCTTTTTCAACAAACAAATGTTTGGCTAAATTTGTTTTTTATAACAAAAAAATGTGTTTTTTTTGCACTATTCATGCAATATATATATGCATATATTTACACCACCACCACTGTTGTCGCCGTCGCCTCCGAACACCACCACCATCGATGCCGTCGCCTTGACCACAGTCGCTGCCGCTGTTTTCACTTCTCTTTACCCCAAAACACCACATATGTATATGTATATATCTACAAAAAAATATATCAGTATCAAATATGTTTCTATTTTACACTCACAGCACTCCACAAACACAAAAATGTATTTGTGTTTTTCTAAACTCCCATAACATTGGAATGTCGACAATAAAATAAGTAACACATTTGAGTACGGAGCACGACCGCCGAAGCATCAATGATAAAACATTGCAACTAACCCACGTAGTAGCCAACGAAAAACAAATCCACGAAGCTAGAAACGATAGTCCATGAAGTCGTCCCGCTAAGCTTGAAACATAAACGCAAAAAATCATCACGTACCAAGATTACACAAGACGTCATGAAAGGAAAAAGAAAACATGGGGAGTTACAATCAACCTATTGGAAAATAAACAAACAAGACATGTCAAGAAAATTACATTTCCATTTTCGTTTCAACACTAATTGATAAGAGGCCAACTTAAATAGTTGAAATTTCATTGTCAAGGCAATTAATTCATATTTCCATTTCAATTTCATTCATTATCCAAATATATCAAGTGAGTCATCAAGATCACATTTAAGCATGATTTGCAACTATAATAGAGATTCTCAAAATGTGTACATGATTTCGAGTTACTATCATGCTATGCTAGTTGTGCTCATGCTAACACCAATGCCAATGCAACCTGTTGGCTTTGAAATTTTATTTCAAGCAATAAATCTTATTTTGATATTAACAAAACATTCAAAACCGTGTTTGGTACTAATATGACTTTGAGCTAAGTGTTTCAGCAAGTACAGGTAAATGATTCGGGAAGATCGATAAAGCAACAAGCCATAAGGAAACTCAAGCGCAAACTCGAAGAAGGACAAAAAGATCAAAGAAAGAACAAAAGCTGGACTCAAGACCTGGGGTAGATAGTCGGGGTGAGAATATTGTAACAAGGTATCTTATGTGTTGATTGGTCTTATAAGCTCAAGTAATAAATCAAACGAACTCAAACGGATCAATAACGGACCTTGAAAACAATTCTTAGAGTCACCCAGTCGACTGGCCATGAGATGGCAGCCGACTGACTGTGACCCAGTCGACTGGCCGTTAAGGACCCAGCCGACTGGATGAACCAGTGAGCTCTAAAACGTTTTGACTGCATGAGGTAGTCGACTGGCCTGTCCAAGGCAGTCGACTGACTGTGCCCAGTCGATTGGCAGTTAAGGACCCAACCGACTGACTAAACCAGAGAGTTATAAATATTTTTGATTGCCTGAGGCAGTCGACTGACCTATCCAAGGCAGTGGACTAACTCATGAGGCAGTCGACTGGCCTTCTTGAGGCAGTCGATTGACCCTAGCCGTTGGGAAAAATATTTTAAATCTAAGCATGGAGGCAGTTCACTGAGTGCCGTCAGACAGTCGACTGGGTGCTTCAGGATTTTAAGGAAAAGTATTTCTAAACAATATTTTTGCCCAAAAAGAAATGATTTTGCTTGCTGATTTTCAGGTCCTACTCTCCACATTGTCTAGGGTGAGATACACTCTCCAAACCCTAGTGTTACACTATATAAATAAAGATATATGGATTGAAATTTTAAGGTTCTTGTGTGAGAAATTTTCCAAATATTATTCATCTCTAATTTTCTCTCAAGCATCTTCTGAAAAATCCTTTGATAGCAAGAAAGATCAAAATCTCGCTTTTTCACTCTTATCATTTTGAACATTTAAACTCAAGCCTTAAGCTTATTCTCTTATTGAAAATATATTGTGAGAATATACATATCTTGAGTTCTTGAAATATCACCTAAAAACACTTGATCTTATATTGATCTATCTTCCATAAAAACCTTAGGGTTTTGAGTGTTTTTGTTTCTTGAGTGAAATATTGATTGCATACACAAATTTGTGATCTTGGGTGAGTGAAACCCATTGTATCAAGGGAGGATTGTTCTCTTGATTGTGTGAAGAGCTAGTTAACTCTTTTGTAAAGGTTTTGCTATTTCCACCTATTGAAGGAAGAGCCATAGTGTGAGGATCAGGAAAGTCTCAAGGAAGGGGATTCTTTGAGCCGAGGAGTAGGAGTTACCGAACCTCGTAAAAATCATGGTGTCAATATCTCTATCTCTATCTCCTTACTTTATGTTCATGCATGCTTAATTTATTGTGGTAAATAGCTTGTTGAATTTAAGTGAATTTTTTCATTGCATATTTTACCTTGTAAATTAATATTGAACCTTATTGCATGTTTTAGTAAGAATAAAAAGAAGTTAGAAATTATTTTTAAAACCCTATTCACCCCCCTTTAGGGTATTTTAGTAACTTACAATTGGTATCAGAGCCTAATCTCTACTTGTTTTAGACTTAACCGTCTTAGAGAACGATCATGGCCTCAAACATAGTCACTCATGGAGAAGGACAATCTAACAATACGCTCGCATGGTTTGATGGTTCAAACTATAGCTATTGGAAGACTAGAATGATAGATTTTCTTCAAGCTATTGATTATCAAATTTGACTAGTTATTGTTGATGGACCTTTTACTATTACCAAAGTGGTTGATAGAAAAACTATTCCCAAATTTCCCAACGAATGGGATAATGATGAGCGTAGACTTATGTCATTTAACACCAAAACTAAGGTTAATCTAAATTGTGCCTTAAGTCCAAACGAATTTAACCGTGTATCTACTTGCTCCACGGCCAAAGAAATGTGGGATAAACTTGAAGTTACTTATGAAGGAACTACTCATGTTAGAGAATCTAAAATTGATATACTTATGCATGAATATGAACTCTTTGCCATGAAAGAAGATGAAAATATCAATTCTATGATGTCTCGTTTTACTAATATTTTGAATGGACTAAAGCACCTTGGTAGAATTGTTCCTAGATCCGATATGGCACGCAAAGTCCTTAGAAGCCTTCCGGTCAAATGTGATGCAAAGGTGACGGCTATTAAAGAAGCACACGATCTTAGCACTAAGAGTCTTGATGAGATTTTCGGGTCACTCCTTACATGGGAAATTACTTTAAAATCTCGTGAAGAAGACGCCAAGCCTAGAAAAGGTATAGCCTTGCAAGCTTCAACTAAAGGTGAAACAAATGAAAGAATCGAAGAAGAGGTTGATGAAGACATTACCTTGATCACTCAACAATTCAAAAGATTTATTCAACGAAAGAAGGCTAAAGGTCGGAGGTTCTCAAAAAGCAACGAACCAAGAGGAGAGACAAGCAAGAAGGAGTCCATTACTTGTTTCAATTGTGGTAAACCGGGACACTATAGAAATGAATGTTTCAAGCCCAAAAAGGAGAACGAGAAAAGGCCAAACAAAATGGCCATGAATGCAACATGGGATGATTATGACTCTTGTGATTCGGATGAGGAAGAAAATGGTGAGGAAATTGAAAATCTTTGCCTCATGGAAAATGAAGATGAGGTACATTTAAATTTACATGCATTAGATAATTCCATTTTGTCATATGATGAACTTTTATTTTCTCATAATGAATTACAAGATGCATTTGAAAATTTGTATGATGAGTTTGAAAAACTAGCTAAGAAACATAGTTTGCTCAAGAAATCTAAATCTTCATGTAATTCTACTTGTCACACCATAGTTAATGTAAATGCTAAAAATGACAAAAGTATGAAGATAGAAGAGGAAAACAGTTTATTGAAAAAGACTATCGATGATCAAATAAACATCTTAGCAAAATTCACAAAAGGAAAAGAAAACTTGAGCATAATGCTAGGAAGACAAAGAAACTCTTTTGACAAATGCGGCTTAGGATATGATGCTTTCAACAAAGATGCACTTTTATTGAAGAAAAGAAAATCATTAAAGCATACTTTTTCAAAACAATCTTCATTCTCATCTTCTATTGATCACAATCATGTCTCATGCTATTATTGCAAGAAAAGAGGTCACAAAGCAAATGCATGTTTTCTAAGAAAGAAGAAGAAAATTGTCTCAAAAATGTTTTGGGTTCCTAAAGGAACCATTGCATCTCTACGTGCAAAAGAAAATTTGGTAACCAAATCATTTTGGGTTCCCAAAGGAACTATTGCATCTATTTCTAACCATAATGGACCCAAAATAGATTGGGTACCAATAAAAGTTACGTAACATTGTGTTCTAGGTATGCTTGAAGTCCGTCTCAAAAGAAAGATGGTTCCTTGATAGCGGATGTTCAAGGCACATGACGGGAGACAAATCAAAATTCATGTCCCTAAGATGGAAAACAATTGTTCAATGCAAAGAGAAACGGAAATTTATATACTATGTTGCTATGTGAATTAAATGAACAAGATGTTAAGTGCTTTGTCACATCGAGTGAAAGTAGTTGGTTATGGCATAGACGCTTAGGACATGCTAGTATGGACCTCATTCAACGTTTGTCTAAAAATGAATTAGTCAAAGGCCTCCCGAAGACTAATTTTTCAAAAGATAGAATATGTAGTGCATGTTAAATAGGTAATCAAGTGAAATCATCTTTCAAGAGAAAGAAAGATATCACCACTTCTCGACCCTTAGAGTTACTTCATATGGACCTCTTTGGTCCGGAGAAAACGACTAGCTTAGAAACTCTATGTACTTGTTATAGTAGATGACTACTCTAGATTTACTTGGGTTCACTTTCTTGCTTATAAAAATGAAACTCACTCCATTCTTGATAAATTTTATAGAGTTATTCAAAATGAAAAAGATTTGAAAATCAAGAAAATTAGAAGTGATAGGGGTAGAGAATTTGATAATCAAGATCTAGAGAAATTATGTGATGAATTTGGTGTATCTCATGATCTCTCGGCTCCAAGATATCCTCAACAAAATGGGGTAGTTGAAATAAAAAATAGAACTTTACAAGAAATGGCTAGGACTATGTTAAATGAACACAACCTTCCCCGAAGTCTTTGGGCTGAAGCGGTAAACACCGCTTGTCATGTCATAAATAGAGTCATCATCCGAATGAAATTAGGTAAGACTCTGTATGAGTTATGGAATGGTCGGAAACCTAATATCGGCTATTTTAAAGTGTTTGGTTGTAAATGTTTTGTTTTAAATGATAAAGATAACTTGGGAAAATTTGACTCCAAATCGGATGAAGCAATTTTCTTAGGGTATTCCTCAACTAGTAGAGCCTTTAAAGTCTTTAACAAAAGGACTTTAACCATGGTAGAGTCTATCCATGTTGTTTTTGATGAATCATTACCTCTACCCTCACCTAAAGTTCACCTAGATGAGGATGAAGTTGTAGGAATTGAGGATAGTTTCAATAATCTCAATATCTCTAACTCATCAAGTAGGCAAATGGATAAGAGCGAAGATGGAAATCAAACTAATGATGACTTGACTTGCTCCATTCCTAAATCTTGGAGGATTGTGCACAACCATCCTCTTGGCCAAGTCATAGGAAACCCTTCACAAGGTGTTAGCACAAGATCTCAACTTAGAGACTTATGCAACCACATGGCTTTTGTGTTTAATATTGAACCCAAGAACTTCCACGAAGCTCAATGTAATGATTTTTGGATCATGGCCATGCAAGAGGAACTAAATCAATTTGAACGCAATCAAGTTTGACATTTAGTCCCTCAACCCACACATCAAACTATAATAGGCACTAAATAGGTTTTTCGAAATAAAAAAGATGAAAATGGAGTGATTATTCGAAACAAAGCAAGATTGGTAGCTCAAGGTTACAATCAAGAGGAGGGCATTGACTATGATGAAACCTTTGCACCCGTAGCTAGATTAGAAACAATTAGAATGCTTCTTGCATTTGCATCATCTAGAAATTTCATTCTTTATCAAATGGATGTCAAAAGTGATTTTCTAAATGGAACTATAGAAGAAGAAGTGTTTGTAAAACAACCACCCGGTTTTGAAAATGAACCTTTTCCAAATCATGTTTACAAATGATCTAAAGCCTTATACGGGTTAAAGCAAGCTCCTAGAGCTTGGTATGAACGGCTTAGTGACTTTTTACTTTAAAAAGGGTTTTCTAAAGGCAAAATTGACAACACTCTCTTTACAAAAACTGTCAAGAATGATTTGTTGATTATCCAAATATATGTTGACGACATTATATTTGGTTCCACAAATACTTCTCTTTGCAAAGATTTCACATCTAGTATGCAAAATGAATTTGAAATGAGTATGATGGGTGAGTTGAATTTCTTCTTAGGGTTGCAAATCAAGCAAAGCTTGGATGGCTTATTTGTTAGCCAATCTAAGTATACTAAAGATTTGCAAAAGCGATTTGGCATGGAGGGAGCCAAACATGTCATTACTCCTATAAGTACCTCTATTAAACTCGACAAAGATGAAAACGGAAAATGTGTTGATATTACTCAATATAGAGGCATGATTGGAAGTTTACTTTATTTAACTGCTAGTAGACTGGATATCATGTTTAGTGTATGCTTATGTGCTCGTTTTCAATCTTGTCCTAAAAAATCTCACTTGCTAGCCATAAAACGTATTTTTCGCTATCTTAGTGGGACGATTAACTTAGGACTATGGTATCCATGTGGCACCACACTTAATCTCACTAGCTATTCGGATGCCGATTTTGCGGGTTGTAGAGTGGATAGGAAAAGTACAAGTGGTACATGTCATTTTCTAGGTCACTCTCTTGTTTCATGGTCAAGTAAAAAGCAAAATTCGGTTGCCCTGTCTACGTCTGAAGCCGAATACGTAGCGGCCGGTAGCTGTTGCGCCCAAACTATTTATATTAAGCAACAATTACTTGATTTTGGACTTGTTTTTAATCTCGTACCTATTAAATGTGATAACACTAGTGCTATTTGTATCTCAAAGAATCCTACTCAGCATTCTCGCATAAAGCAAAGTGAGATTAGGCATCATTTTCTAAGGGATCATGTAGCCAAAGGTGACATTGAATTGATTTTTATTGACACTAAAAATCAACTGGCGGATATTTTTACTAAACCCCTCTCGGACGAACCGTTTTCAAAAATTCGTAGGGAATTAGGAATGGCCATGGATTTTGAAGTAATCAGTTAAATTTTCACATGATCTCGTCCACGATCTCGATTTTCAAAATTTAAAATATTTTTCAAAAATTTATTTTTGAGGGCCAGTCGACTGGATCAACCAGTGAGTTTTTCTGATTTTATTCATCTTCTGCCAGTCGACTGCCTCCTTCGGCCAGTCGACCGGGTCATGAGCCAGTCGACTGCCTCCATATGGCCAGTCGATTGCCTCTGCGCGAACCCAGTTTCTATTTCTTCTTTCTCTTCGTCTTCTCCCCACTCTTTCCATGATCTCTCCCATTTCTTCCTTCCTTCAAGTCATTTAATCATCCTTAAACCACTTCCCCACTACACCACGATCCTCTCCTCCATTATCACCACTCTTTTCTTCATTTATAGTCATATATATCGATCTATATATATATACATATCTACACATCATATTTTTTTTCTTTTCTCTCTCAGATTTCACACCTTCTTTTCGTTTTCTTTTCAAAATGATTTCAATCATCTTGGTTCTCATCTCTCTCATGGTTCCCAATGTTGTGCGCATCAAGAAACGCGCTCGTAGGGGTGGAAGCTCTTCAGCTGCACGACCTCCACCTTTGTCCCCTGTTCATGAGGACATTGAGTCTGAACCTGAATCTGGTCCAATGTCTCTCTCTGCCCTTCTTGGTGATGAAGATAGTGTTCGTCATTTCGAAACTAACTTCATTCATCGCAAGATTTCTCGGAGTCACATTGTGACTCAACCCTTGTGCGAAGAGATTGACGCTAATACGTTCAATCTTTTTCAAAATATGGGTTGGGACTTCTTCGTTTCGCTTGATGTTTTGATTTTTCCACGAGCCGTCAAAGCGTTTTATACAAATTTGACAAATCCACCTCAACCACGTCTTTTATCCACCAAGCTTAGCTCCATTGTTGGGGGACAATCAGTTGAGTTCATCGAAGCAGTAATTAATACTATTTTTCGGCTACCTCCCGGTGGTATCTCCTACTTCTGCCCATCCATTTGGTACTCTTCGAGTGATTTCGATCCTCTCGAAGCAGTTTGGGCCATCTCAGTGAATAAAACCACCACTGCCACTTCTGAGTTTCCTTCTTCCTCGCTTACTCCCGAGGCTCGACTTGTGCACAATATTATCACATATTCCATTTTGTCCAAGTCTGGAAGCCGGAGTCTCGTGTCGATCATGGAAGCCTTCTTAGTCTATTGTGTCATGACCGGTCGTAAGGTCAACCTTGCTTTTCTTTTCATTTCGGCTATTCTTGAGTGCCACAAGAAGAAAGGCGCACTTATTTTTCCTACCCATATATCATATCTTCTTGGATTGGAAGGTGTGCCACTTGGTGACGAGCCTACGGAGCACAATCCTATTTTTCTGGATCGCACGCATCTCAAGCAGATGCATATCGGTAAGAATGTTGATGGAGTGTTGGTCTCACTTAGGGTTGCTCCTCCTGCGGACCAGGCTGGTCCATCTGTTCCTTGTCATGATGTTCCGCGTCCCGAGGCACCTCGTCCGGATGCCCCGACTTCTTCTTTTCCGTCTCTTGGTAGCGATTTCGATATTTCAGATTTTGGGTTTGGGGGAAATCCTGAAACTCTTACCCAAATCTTGGAAATTGTAAAGCGCAATGAAGAGGCCCAAAGCGCAATGAGGAGGTCCAGAGGAAGACGACCGAGGATATGAAGTGTCTTGAGGACAAGATCGACCACATCGCTACTACCATGGACGCATTTCGCTGTGACCCTCCGCCTTTTTGATGTCGTCAAAGGGGGAGAATGTTTTAGGGTGTTTGTGATGTCCATAGGTCTATTTTATGTCTATTTTGTGTAGCATAGGACGTTACCTATGTTTTATGTTTGTTGTTTATGCTTCGTTTCATTTCTATGCTTTATCATTTTGCAATGTGTAGTAGTAAAACAACATGTACCGAACTCGCAAATTATGAATTGAAATATGTTGTTTCTATTATCTTTCCATGCATTACGTAAATGAATATCAAATTGAAAAATTTATTTCCTAAGGGGGATCATGCAAATAAAAATGAAAGATGCACAAATTGAGGGGGAGTATCACTTGATACTTCACCATTTATGCGCAACACGAAATGTTTTGTCAACATCAAAAAGGGGGAGATTGTTGTCTTTGAAATTCTATTTCAAGCAATAAATCTTATTTTGATATTAATAAAACATTCAAAACCGTGTTTGGTACTAATATGACTTTGAGCTAAGTGTTTCAGCAAGTACAGGTAAATGATTTGGGAAGATCACTAAAGCAACAAACGATAAGGAAACTCAAGTGCAAACTCGAAGAAGGACAAAAAGATCAAAGAAAGAACAAAAGTTGGACTCAAGACCTGGGGTAGATAGTCGGGGTGAGAATATTGTAACAAGGTATCTTATGTGCTGATTGGTCTTATAAGCTCAATCAATAAATCAAACGAACTCAAACGGATCAATAACGGACCTTGAAAATAATTCTTGGAGTCACCCAGTCGACTGGCCATGAGATGGCAGCCGATTGACTGTGACCCAGTCGACTGGCCGTTAAGGACCCAGCCGACTGGATGAACCAGTGAGCTCTAAAACGTTTTGACTGCATGAGGCAGTTGACTAACTGTGCCCAGTCGACTGGCAGTTAAGGACCCAACCAACTGACTGAACCAGAGAGTTGTAAACATTTTTGATTGCCTGAGGCAGTCGACTGGCCTATCCAAGGCAATCGACTGACTCATGAGGCAGTCGACTAGCCTTCTTGAGGCAGTCGACTGACCCTAGCCGTTGGGAGAAATATTTTAAATCTAAGCATGGAAGCAGTCGACTGAGTGCCGCCAGGCAGTCGACTGGGTGCTTCAGGATTTTACGGAAAAGTATTTCTAAACAATATTTTTGCCCAAAAAGAAATGATTTTGCTTGCTGATTTTCAGGTCTTACTCTCCACATTGGCTAGGGTGAGATACACTCTCCAAACCCTAGTGTTACACTATATAAATAAAGATATATGGATTGAAATTTTAAGGTTCTTGTGTGAGAAATTTTCCAAATATTATTCATCTCTAATTTTCCCTCAAACATCTTCTGAAAAATCCTTTGATAGCAAGAAAGATCAAAATCTCGTTTTTCACTCTTATCATTTTGAACATTTAAACTCAAGCCTTAAGCCTATTCTCTTACTGAAAATATATTGTGAGAATACACATATCTTGAGTTCTTGAAATATCACCTAAAAACACTTTAGCTTATATTGATCTATCTTCCATAAAAACCTTAGGGTTTTGAGTGTTTTTGTTTCTTGAGTGATATATTGATTGCATACATAAATTTGTGATCTTGGGTGAGTGAAGCCCATTGTATCAAGGGAGGATTGTTCTCTTGATTGTGTGAAGAGCTAGCTAGCTCTTTTGTAAAGGTTTTGCTATTCCACCTATTGAAGGAAGAGCCATAGTGTGAGGATCGGGAAAGTCTCAAGGAAGGGGATTCTTTGAGCCGAGGAGTAGGAGTTACCGAACCTCATAAAAATCACGGTGTCAATATCTCTATCTCTATCTCCTTACTTTATGTTCATGCATGCTTAATTTATTGTGGTAAATAGCTTGTTGAATTTAAGTGAATTTTTTCATTGCATATTTTACCTTGTAAATTATTATTGAACCTTATTGCATGTTTTAGTAAGAATAAAAAAAAGTTAGAAATTATTTTTAAAACCCTATTCACCCCCCTCTAGGGTATTTTAGTGACTTACACAACCCTATCTATAGAGGGTTAGATGGGTATCAATGATCCTAAACATTCACTTAGGAGGGAACAAGCCCGCCAAGGAAGGTTGGGTTCCGCTAGAGTACGGAGCCACAAGTCTGTATGGAATGGCAAATGAGTCCAAATTTCTTACCCCCATCTCTACTTTGAGAGATATTAGCTCCCTGGGTCATGAGAACACCCCCTGGCCAGTTGTTTCGATTATCCAAATGGTTCATGCATATAAATGGTATGAATGAGGCATGCCACTAACACCAAGTCTACATGTGCACATGGTGTTACTTAAATGCAAACTATGCCTCTAATGGACCCAATGCTCAATGATTTATCACAAAATTTCAATTTCACATTCAAAACATGCTCATATTATTTTCATGCAACCATTTATCATTTATTTATTTTGTGGCCACTCCTAGTTTAATGAGCATACTTATTATCAAATAAGAGCATCAAGTCACAATAATCCGTTCTCATAAACTTTCAAGTTTCTTTTTAGCAATGTTATATAATTCACGAGGAAAAGGGGCCTAAGACAATGTCTTGGTTAAAATTTCAATTTTATAAATCCCATTAACATGCCCTAAGGTTTCAACAGGCATAAAGTGAACAAACATACACCCAAGCAACGTATTAGCATACTCCCAGACAGACCTAAGGTCACCAAATTTCCAACTCTTCTTCGGGCTAGCCTATCTGATATTCAAAGGCTATGACACCTCCCCCTACACATTTACACTTATGTGAATACATAGATATATATTCATTTACACATATATATACATATATATATACTAGTAGTACACTTTTATCTACAATAAGTTCTAAACCGTCATCATATATTACATAACCAATTATACAAGTTCATGTGTAACTTCATTTTCAAATCAAGCATCATTTTTTAATTCCCGTAACCTATTCAAGCATGCTTCAATTCACCAAATTTCACATAGCACACATATAAGCTTAGGGTCTAAGAAACCCTAGAACAACCCTTATGTAACCAAATAATGGGAGAGAGAAGAGTCTCCTACCTCACATCCAAATCAAGCAAAACAAAGTACAAAATAAAGCAAATGAGGGATAAGAATTTCCAAGAGGGCCTTCCCAAAATGTGAACTCCAAGACCTCTGCAAGGTTCCTCCAAACACTAGTAAACAACCCACAAGAAAAATGTCACAAGAATGTCTCAAACAAGACTAGCATACAAGGGTTAAAATCTAAAAATTTAGGAATCAAGTTCCAAAAATAGGAAAGTTAGGATTTTTGGAGGAGAAAACTCAAGAGAGTGAAAATCACTTACCGAATCAAGTCTCAAAATAGAAGCTAGATCAAGGAGTTGTTCCACTAGAATCTTTTGTCAAGGATCACTAGAGAAGAGAAACAAAATCTCAAGTTCATACACAAGTTTCCAAGAAAATGAAATGCTAGAGTTTTGAGTCTAGAATATCCAAGATAAGGGATTTTACCATGAGATCTTGGTACCAAATGGAAGAGGAAGCTTCAAGGAACAACTTTGTAGTTCATGATTTCTCCAAAATCTCAACAAAAATGGGGTAAAAATTCCAAGTGAAGCAAGGAGAGAGATGAGAACCTCTTTCGCCGAAAATCTGCAGAAATGAGGGGGTGAGAGGTCATGTTTGGCTTGAGAGAATGAGTAGAGGATCTTACCATATGTGTATATATATATGCATAGAAGTTTCTATATCCTACCATTTTTATCCAATGGTTAGAATGAAAATTGGGAGAATGAATATGGAAGGAAGAAAGGAGAGCTTGACACCTCACACAATTCTAGACTCATCCACCAAAATATCTTGCAAATGACCTAGATTGGCTTTGGACCAAAATGGTTAAAGAAAGAAGGAAAGGGGTAGAATGGACAATGCACACTTTTACTTTCCCAAAATTACCCAACAAAATCACATCATTTCAACCATGCCATGCTCATATAGCTTAGTTTAGTAGGGAAAAACTTGAAAAAATCTAGGAAAATCCACTAACCAAAGCCTCCATTGAATTTACAAAAATGCCCTTAGGCTCAAAATTTTCAAAATTAATTTCTAAATTCCTTATTTAGTATAAGAATATGAGAAAAAAGTTCAGATTCAAAATCGGACAGTCCCGGGACCTACTTCTACCATACCTTTTTTATAAACATATCCCGGACTTCCAGATAGTTCAAAAACTCATTTTTAAATAAAACGATTTCAAAAGTAATTTTGAAAATCCCTTTAAAATTAATTGTTATTGAAAAATATTTTCAAACCATAATTAAATACTTTCGGGTCTAAACCCGACCATCAGGTCCACTAGGTATATCCCGGGCCCACCGAAACTCCAAAAACTAAAAAACTATGAAATAAATCTGAGAAATGGCAAGTAAAGAAAAATAACCACACATAGGTACATAAACAAGTAAGACATATATCAATTTAAATATATATAAAAAATTGAACGTCACAAAGCGCGTCCCAAGTCCGCCGAACCACCAGAACAAAAACGTCGCAACAAATCCCTCGTAGCTATCAATGAAAATCCACAAAGTCGTCTCGCCAAATCCGAAACATAAAACGTAAAACATTTACACGTAAAAAGTATCAAGAATAATCAAGATGTCATAAACAAGTGACGTCATAGCCTGAAAGTAAACCGAAAATAATAATGAATAAAGGAAAAGTAACACGGGGCGTTACAACGAAGCTTTCGCTTCTCAACGGGTCAAAGAACCACGAAGCTTACTGTTTCGATCTCTGTACTCTGACGGCTCCGCTTCTCACGGATCAATACACACACACTGCAACAGATGGTGTGTAAATTTTTCGGTATCTAGGTCATCCAATTGTGCATAAAGATCACATGCGTTGTAGCATAATTGGAAGATCCCAAAACAAGAGAGAATGAGAAGATGAATGATCACTCAATATATTTCTCTCTCTCTACAGAAATATATGAACTGTGGAAGAATTGCAAAGCTCTCAAGACTTATCTTCTCATATTTATAGAGAGAAAAGTCTTCAATCATGGAATAAGATCCTTTAATTATGAAATAAGATTTATTAATCTCCAAGCCTTTTTCTTGTCCTTAAAGTCTTGGACTTTTGACCATAAAGTCTCCAAATATATACCAGTATACCAATAAAAACTCCTAAACACGTCCTTAAGTGAATAGGAGTAAATAAGACATCAGAATAAACCTCATTTAAAAATTGAAGTTGACAATCTCGATTTTTTAAGAACTATCTCGAGATCTCGAGAAATTTAAAATCTCTAGTACTTGGTAGATTACTTATAGCATTTGATCGTGCTGAGTTTTGTGCCAAACTCTCTGGAATCCAAGCCTGCGTCAAAGCGCAAAATCTCAAGTACTCATAAATTAAAGTTTGAGTTCTCAGTAAGCCAAATCTCGAGTACTCGGCAGCTTCAGAAAATTCAACTTTGATCTATTTATATGCAACGCCGCTTCTGATCAACTTCACTTCACATCTCTTATATTCTTCACCACTTTATACTTGATTTATTACGTTGATGATCTTTGTTTGATCTGTCGGCTTGATTAACCCAACTTAAACTTACAACATTCAACATGGTTTTTGATTAAAAACATGTCATTACGCATAAATGTTCCTACAATCTCCCATTTGGCATTTGTGAGACAAAATCATGTTTTACAAATATATCCTCTTGGTAAACAAAATAAAATATATACCTATGAACACACAACGACAAATATAGACATAGACTTTCACTTTGATCTCTTGACGATCTACCAATCCTGCAACGACAACACTAAACAATATACTTATGAAAAACAAGTGTGGAAAATAGTTAGCAAACATAATCAATATTAAATGATCATAATCAAACAAACAATATCAACATGAAGCATAAAGATCATTAATAAACACATATAATGCTCCCCCTCAATTAAAAAAACTCTCTCCGCCTTAATCATATATATGCCTCCCCCTTACTAGATACTTCTCCCCCTTTTTTTCACTGAAATGTCAAGGAAATATAGAACAAATAAAATAGTCTAATGTAGGGAAAGACACAAAGTGTAAACATTGGGAAAGATACACGGGAAGACCAGAGAATCTAAGTAAAGCTTATAGTAATACATAGGACTCTAAATAATATATTCAGATTCTCGGGTAACGAAAATATCTATAATTCATGAACTCAATACTAATGTATGAATGCAAAATGCCTTGGGGCAGGGTAGTAGAGACAATGTGAGCCGGGCAGTAGAAATATAAAAAAATATTTTTGTTCTTAGAAACATGTGAGTAGGGCAATAGAGACAATGAACTAGTCATTAACACATCATATTCATATACTTGACTTAGCTAATTATAAGGACGGTAATAAAGGAAATTAACACACATACCTTGTACACACAAGAAGTCACAAACCAAGCTTTACATAGCATTTGTATATATGAAAAATATTCAGGTTCAAGTAAACAAACAAGATGAAAGTAATACGCACCAATTCTAAGATTCTCCTCACTAACAGTGATAATAATTAAGTTCAAAACCCAAGCTAGAAGTCAAATCTTTAACTCGGACCTTATTGCTAATTAAGGGGAACACATTTTTTTTCTTTTCGTCTCTAAATTTCTTCTTTTGTACCACTTCATATATATTTATTTTCTTTCTCCCCTTTTTACGCAAACACTCACTGCATTGTGGCAAGAGGCCCAGTTACTCGGGTTGAAAATTTTAAGATAATAACGTCCGTCTTTTGACGCAAATACTCAATGCTTCTTGAGGCAATGAGATCTGGTTACTGAACAAAAGGATCAGTGCTCTAACGGGCTTAAAGAGACAAACATATATTAATTTTTTCCTCATTCTTTTTTTTCTTTTTTCATTCAACATTACCCCAATATTCATTATCATGCAATATGTATTCAAAATCATCGATCAATCTATCCTAGCTCATGAACCTACATATCACTTCGGGTCAAATGAGAAAGATTAAAAGTTTCAGCAAGTGTTATAATCATCTCCGAAGTAAAACTAGCACCCAAGATTAATGAGTTTAAAACATAATATGTAAACAAGTCAAGTGAACAATTTAAATCCTCGGGTCAGGCTAACACCTCAAATTCCCATAGGTATAATAAGATATATAAATATGAGAATAAAGTGAATTATGACAAACCTTTGTATCCTTAGCCAAACTCACAATTCTAAGGATTTTTATTTTATAATTTCTTTTTTATTTTTGTCGCAATGATGCATGCATGAACAAACCTAATAATAGTAACAAAACATGATGAATGCATAATAAAAAAATAAAAATAAAAATGCATGATAATGTATGAATACTAGGATAAAAGTAATGCAAGATGTTCCTATAATGATACATATGAAGACATATATTCTAATGAGACCATACCACTAGATTTTCTAAGACTCACATGCGTTTAAAAATCTAATAATTTTGTAGAGATGTTTGTCAACTGAGAATTTGTGGGTATAATCTCTAAACATTTCTCAGAACAAAGTTTTGAAAAAATGCAATAACAATTATCAGATGCACCTACACTTTCCAAAACACAATTTCTAGAAGAATCAATAATAGAACATTTATCGAAAGTGAAATTAACATTATGGTCATTATCGCATATCTGGCTAATACTAAGAAAATTAGCCCTGAGGCCCTTAACATAATAAACATCTTCTCGTCTAGGTAGACCAGAAGCAACAACGGTTCCCTTTCTTAAAACTTTAGACTTTTTTCCATTACCAAAAGTTGCAGTTCCAACATTATTGTCTTTGAAATATCAAAACAATGACTTATTTCCAGTCATGTACCTAGAGCATCACTATCGAAACACCAGGAACTAGTGTCACGTGCTCTAAGTGTAGTATTGGCAGAAAAACAATGTATCTCACCTTTCTTAATCCATGCCTGTCTAATTTTCGGTGTTTTAGTTGCCAGATTAAACAAATTCTTCACATCTTCAATTAATACCCGAATTTGATCATGAACATTGGGTCTTACTTGAGTTTTATGTTTCCTCATTGATTTTAAAGTATTTCCTCTTAACTTTGAACAGAAGAATCGAATGTGACCTTTCACTCCACAGTGATGACATATAGGAACAAACCTTTGAAAACCATTATTAGAACTCTTATGATTCTTAGAGGTAAATGGAGGCTTACTCTCAACCGGTTTTCTGATATAATGTTGAATATTAGGAATCCTATCAGAATTACCTTTAGAAGAACTAGAGGCTACTTGGGATGCCCTAACAAACGTTGTTTTGGGAATGACATTTGAATTACTCGTTGTTCCTTTGAATCCCAACCCCTTTGTATCTCCTGCAGATTATCCTACACTCAACATATAATCAAGCTTAAGAGTTCCACTAGAACATTTATCGATAATTGAGTTAGCATTCTTCAATTCCTTTTCCAAATCTCCAATCTTTGTAGATTTCTCAATCACTTCCGATCTTATAGTAATTAGTTCCTTATTGAAATCATCTACACTATTTAAGGTCTGATTCATTTCTTTTTCAGACTTAATCAATCTTCAGACTTTTGAGCTCTTTGGGTCTAAAGTTGATTTAGGGATAAGGTAGTATTGGTTAATTCTTCTCTTAATGACTGTCTTTCCTTATCAACCATTTTAAATTTAACTGTAAATTTTGAGAAAACCTCGCTAAGATGTGTGGACTTGTTATATAATTTATTGTAGGCAGCATGAAGTGAGTCCCCACAATCTTCATCACCTTCGGAATCTTCATCCCCAAACATTGTCCATCTTGTAGCAACTTCTTCAATCACCTTACTTTGTGTTGCAAAGATAGTAAAATCCTTATACCCATTAACCAAATAAGAGTTAGTAGAATCATTAGTTGTTCCATTATCTAATCCATCATCCCAAGTGACATCTAGACCTTTTGTCCTTTTTAACTTATTAGCACACTCTGCAGCTATGTGACCAAACCCTTGATAATCAAAACATTGAGGTTTCTTCTTTTTAGGGTTAAACTTGTCATTCCGATTTTGGGCTTTATTTTTATTTTTAAATCATATGATTTATCTTCAAATTTTTGTCCTTTAATTACTTCTTGATGATAAGAAGATTTTAAAAACTTATGAAACTACTTCATGAGCACGTCAACTTGTCTTGGACTAATCTCACCCTCCTCGTCAGACTCAATAGGATCCTCCTTAGTGGTTTTAAAAGATATGATTTTTTTGTGCCACTAGAATTTTTAGAGGATTGAGTACATATCTCCATCTCATAAGATATTAGGTTCCTGACCAATTCTTCAAGTTTAATTTCTTTCAAACTCATTATTTCTGAGATGACAGTAATGAGCGGACTAGAATATTTGGTATATTGGGCGTTAATAAACACTTATTAGTCTCTTTATTTTATTAATAAGATATTCTTATTTGAGTTGCGTGTTTAAGCATGTTTCAGGGGTCTTAACGCAAATTTGAGTTAATTTCGGATTTTTAGCAAATATGTCTGATCCGAAATAATACTTGGAGGATAATGCACTCAGTTCAGAGCAAGGTACAAGTCAGCAAAGCAGAGTATATGCCTCTAAAGCACAAAATCACAGAATAAAGAAATATTAAAATTTAGGAGCCACCGATCGATCGGTGGAAACTCCCGATCGATTGGCCAACGCCGACATTGGGAAATGTACGCGAAGATATTGCAGAATTATGACTTTGTGTGTAAGTATATCAGAGGGAAGATTGGTCCATTCACTACTGTTACTTGGTCCTCACACCAAGTCTTGTTGGAGTGCAGGAAAACACATGTCATATTTACACCAACTTTTGTCTATAAATATGTGAAGACTTCATAAATCATGGATCCTTGGATCATATATCATCATTTATACAAAAAGTCTCTCTAAAGAGAGAGGCTCCCCAAGAACTCAAGAACCACGAACCAATCATGTGGGGGATGTTTACATCAATGATGTAATCTTCTTTCTCCATAAGTGGCTAGTCGGTATCTAGGTACCCTAGTAAAGTAATGTAGAACTTTAATTGATTTTATTGCAAAGAGGGGAAGCTAAAGAACACTTATATGATGATTATATAGTGAGAGACCGAACGAATTACCTAAATAAGATTTATTTATTAATTATCTTCTTAAGCTGAGATTGAATTAATGATTTATCTTGAATAACCATGTTTTTACTAAGAGAAAGAAATCCAAGGTTTAAATAATGGTTTCTACATAATGGCATGATAAGGTTTAGGTACATACGGTTCATACTAAGAGAAGATGACCATTAATGTGTTTTTAATTTTATGTTTTAGGAGTAGTTGTAGTATAGATGCATATTATGGTCATGCCAATCGAAGATGAATTGTAGTAAACTAAATTTGATTGCATCTCTTTTGGGATTAGGCAACTGCTTATAGAGTTACTAATATGATTCGTATAAGTTGTATCTTCCTCTTGTAATAATAAGATTAAAAAGGCTATGTTATAAAACTAGTAATGTAGTTGGAGAAAAACCCTAGACTTGTTTATCTTAATTTACAACACAAAAATTATTTGTTTATTTATTTTATGTTTAGTAGTTATAAAACTAACCAATCAAAACAACGTTTATAATATAATTCAATTTTCTGCTTTACAATTATTTCAAATACGACTTTAATCTCTATGGTTCAATATGCTCTCAACCTAACTATACTATATACTACTCATGTACTTATGACTGAGAGGTAAAACTAGATCGTGTTAATTCTTCATTTTAAACACTCTTATTTTCATACGACTAGAACCGATCAAATAAACTTAGAACGAAAATGTTTAGGTAGAAACCTAAGAATATTTTTCCCTATGGTAGTCTCAGGAATGGGTTCTCCTAGATCGTGGCTAATAGTTACTATTTCAGTTAATCTAGCCTCAAAGTCTGCAAAAATTCATCCTTCTCCATCCTAAGTTTCTCAAACTGTGAATGTAACAATTGAAGTCCCTTCATCAGTAACTTTAAGAATATCCCAAGCTTCTTTGGCAATTTCACACTTGGCAATTCTCCTAAAATCACTTGTGGTTACGACATTAAATAAAACACATAAAGCTTTGAAGTTCCAATTAGCACTATTCGACACAACATGAGTCTACTCAATAGACAATTTTAACTTAGATTTATTTGTAGTATCATCCATCACAGTGGGATGTGAGTATCCTACCTCTACGGCAATCCAAGCTCTCTCATCTATAGCTTTTAAGAACGCTCTAATCCTAGCTTTCCAATATGTGTAATTTGAGTCATCAAATAAAGGGGACCTAGTCACGGAACCTCCTTCACGAGGTATGTCCATTGCCTAAGTTCAAGATCTAACCCTAGGTCGTTAACCTAAATCGAGGCAAACCCACTCTGATACTAATTGAAATTACATAGGAGATGGTAAACTAAGCCTAGAGGGGGGTGAATAAACTTTTTATGAATAAATTGAAAAATTTAAATTTAAATGCGGAATAGTCAATTTTAATTCAATTCTTTAGCAAGATAATCGACACAATAATAAATATAGATGCAGGAAATAAAGTAGAGACGACACCAATATTTTTACGTGGAAAAACCTTGGAAAAGCTCCAAGTAAAAAAATCACGGATACGCTTAGGTACCGTTGCACTATAAATCAAGAAGTTTACAAACTCTATGAAGTTAGGACTTATAATCACTCTGACTTACCACTTTTCAATCGATGTTTGAAAGTCTTGAATCACTCACGCTACCACGAAGCTCTCGCTCTGATATCCGTACTCTAACGGTTCCGCTTCTCAACAGATCAAAGAACCACGAAACTTTCTGCTTCGATCTCCGTACTCGGATGACTCCACTTCTCACGGATCAATGCACACACAGTGTAACAGATGGTGTGTAGATTTTTCGGTATCTAGGTCATCCAATTGTGCATAAAGATCACATGTGTTAAAGCACAATTCAAAGATCCCAAAACAAGAGAGAATGAGAAGATGAATGATCACTTAATATATTTCTCTCTATGTAGAAATATCTGAATTGTGGAAGAATTGTAAAACTCTCAAGACTTGTCTTATCTTCTCAATATTTTCTCATATTTATAGAGAGATAAGTCTTCAATTATGGAATAAGATCCTTTAATTATAGAATAAGATTTCTTAATCTCTAAGTCTTGGACTTTTTACCATAAAGTCTCCAAATATATACCAATATACCAATAATAACTCCTAAACACGTCCTTAAGTGAATAGGAGTCAATAAGGCTTTAGAATAAACCTTATTTAAAAACTGAAGCCGGCAATATCGAGTTCTCGAGAATTGTCTTGAGTTCTCAAGAAATTCAAAATCTTGAGTACTAGGTAGATTACTCATGGTGTTAAATGGCGCTGAGTGGTGTCCCAAACTCTCTAGAATGCACGCCATGGCGTGCGTCAAGGCGCAAAATCCCGATTACTCGTAAATTAAAGTTCGAGTTCTCAGTAAGTCAAAATCTTGAGTACTCGGTAAGAAATTCTCGAGTACTCGGCAGCTTCAAAAAATTCAACTTCTGTTTATTTCTTTGGAGTGCCGCTTCCGATCAACTTCAATTCACATATCTTATATTCTTCACCACTTTATACTTGATTTATCATGTTGATGATCTTCGCTTGATCTGTCGACCTGATCAACCAAACTAAAACTTACAACACTCAATATGATTTTTTTATGAGAAACATATCATTACACATAAATATGTTCCTCCAAATAGGAAGACATCAAGAGAGTACAATTACAAATATGTAAGTATCCTCCCACATATATATAAAAATAGCCAGGCCCATCTAATGTTTTTCATTTATTTCTACAGTCATTATCATATCATCAAGTTTACTTTTCTTTTTCAAATAGAGTTACTAATTGCAGTAATTGTCATTTTCGGGCATCTGCGGAAGGATTAACAATACTGGAAGTCATCATGAAAGGACAATCCAACAGAGTCTATGTAATCTAATTTTTCATTAAAAAGATTTAAATGCTCCCTAGTTTCACGGTTTCCAAACATCATTAAAGAGTATTTGCATCAGATGTACCTTGATAGCTGTTGAGGATTGTTTGTACATGATGGACAGGGCTGCCATGCAAGATGTTATAATATTCTCATTCATGATATTAAAAATGACCTATTTGGACAAAGTTGGTTTATCAGTGTCAGAGAGCTTTCCAATCCAATAAATTTCATGTCTCATCCAACATATCATAAGGTTTTGTTCCAAATGGTAAATACAGATTTTTATGAAACTGAGTAGTCTTCTATTTGCATCTTCCAGAATTCGAAACCTGTACCGCGCGTCAAACTTCTCAATCTTGTATAGCATCTCTTTTGTGGCCATTACCTCCATTGAAACTACTGGATCTAACCAACATACTTCTTGATCTACACAGTATGCCCCTATATAGGTTCTCCAACCAAGCGCTCTGATATGCGAGTAAAAAAAGAAATCAATAAAACACAAACATAATTAAAGAACACACAGATGTATTATATCCACAGAGCGCTCTGAAGCACTTTCATTATGAATTGAGTGGTTACAACTTACAAAACAAGATATCCTCTCTGTGTCTCTGTGTGTTGGACGCACCCAAATATAAGAGAATATTTAGGACATCTAGAGGGTGCAATTACAATTATGAAAATATATACAGGATATAAATATGAAAAATAAGTAGGGACATAATAGTCAATATATAATTAATAGCTCGACCCTTGTCCAGGGTCCGCGAAGTGGTAACACCAACATCTCTCGTCTCCAATATGGTTCAGGCTCCGCAGTCTCAATGGTCTTATCGAATTTAACCAAAGAACAACAAGTGTAGTATACTCTTCATTCAGTTACCCATACAAGCTCAAATAAATAAAATATGTTCTTATTTTGACGTTTTAAGACTTTTTATAAATATATTCTAACGATATATTGCATTATTTAAAAACATTACATAGGCTCAAACTGGAAATGGCCATTTAACACTATTTACCTTATTGTCTTGATATCTATTAACCTTCAAGCATGGTAAGTCATAGGAATCACACACAGATCTCTTTTCCTGCTAACTGCTATACCGAAGGCCTCAGTCATGTCGAGATCCTCTTGCTGCTCTCCCTCGGGAAGTTTCCAGTCAAAGTGATACAACAAATTTGCAAGGGGGAGCTCAACATTAGCTATTCCAAATGACATGCCGGGACATATTCTCCTTCCAGCACCAAATGGTAGATAGTGAAAATCGGTTCCCTTGTAGTCGATTGAACTGTCAAGAAATCTCTCTGGATCAAAGATTTCTGGATCAGTCCAATTTTTCGGATCTCTACCAATTGCCCATACATTGACCAAGACTTGGCTTTTTGCAGGTATCTCGTATCCATTGATGTCACATCTCTCTCGACTCTCTCTTGGAACTAATAGAGGGACAGGAGGGTGTAATCTCAGAATCTCTTTAATAACTAACTTTAAGTAACTCAATTCATGGAGGTCATCTTCATTCACAATTTTTCCTTTTTTACACAACGCATGTCTCACCTCAGCTTGTGCCTTTTTTAAAACTCTTGGGTTTTTCAGCAATTCTGACATTGCCCAGATAACAGTTGTAGATGATGTCTCAATCCCACCACTGAACATGTCCTGAAACAGCATTTACATAAAAATAAATGATCGTGAAATTGAAAGAATCTGTATTATGACTTTTTTTTCACTACAACTTTCCTTAAAAATATGCAAATTTTGTACGAGGCACTTTGCATTGTTGATCAGCATTAAACAGAATGTAAATGTTGGTTTTTGAAGATCAAATGTTTAAAACTGAATTACACTATGTAGAATGATTTCTAGACTTCGGCTCAGCACGATGTAAAACTTATTTGTGGAATTTAATTCACTTACATTGATAGAAATATAAAATAAATATACTAACCATGATAACTGACTTGATGTGCGTCATTGTTAAGGGCGTGTCAAGGTTACCCGTATCTTGTACTTTTAGCAGAACATCTACCAAGTCTTCATGGTCAACTTCACCGTCACCCATCTGTGTTGCCACCTTCCTAGCTCTATGTTCATCAATTATGGTAGTAAATATGTTATCAAGTTTTTGATGAATCTTCTCAATTCTAGGCTTCAGCCCACTTATCAAAGCAACCATTTTAACAGAAGGAAATAGATCAGAAACATTGAAACCTCCTACTATCTCTACGGCTTCTTTGATAAGTGATATGAATTCTTGTTGCCGGTGGAATTTCTTACCAATGGCCGTCTTCGCAGTAATACTGTAGGTCAACGACAAAAGTTCCTCACTGAGATTGATGGGCGATCCTGCTGTATGCTTTGAAATAGCTTTGATCAAATTCGAGGTCTCTTCTTCCCTGATGGATCGAAATGATTTGACACGCTTTAGACTTAAAAGCTCCAATATGCAAATTTTTCGAAGCTGTCTCCAGGAATCCCCATAAGGCGCGAAGGCAATTCCGTTTTCAGATAAAATACTTGCTGCAAGAATAAAAGGCCTGCTAGCAAATATGATGTCATGTGTTTTAGTCACCTCTTTGGCAAATTCTGCTGAAGAAATGACAACAATAGATAGTTGTCCAAGTTGTAGGTGCATTAGTGGTCCATATTTCATGGCCAAATCTCGTAGGCAGTGATGGGGTAGAGATCCAACAAATTGGTGCATATTTCCGATTAGGGGTAGCTTCCATGGCCCAGGAGGTAGCTTTGGAGTTGAACTGATCCTGGTTTTACTCCCTACTTTGAATACCATGAACAGAAAGAGTAGGAATGTGAAAAGAAATGGGAAGGAGAGGAATGAGAGCTCCATCATCAATTGAAGAGACATGTCGGAGAGTTCACTTGTCTCGGTGGTATATATGATTGTAATTTTGTTGATTCAGATTTATGTTTGCTGCATGTTGAGCCTTGAAGTTCTGCAAGATATATCATAGCATGCATGCATGAAGGAGTAAGCATTCAAAATTTTCCAAATAAATAAACAAAAGAACAAAACAAAATACTAAAGAATGGTGTAACCTCTTTTCCTTGATGTTTCTTAACAAGGGTAATAGCAAATGGTATTTTAGACATCTGCCATGCACGTGATGACTCAAGAAGACTAAGTGATGCATGCATGATGTAAATGAGGAGGTGATGTATACAATGACATACATGAAGAAGTGATGCATGCAATGACCATTAAAAGGAAGCTTCCATGGAGTGTTCAATTTTCTAACCTCTTTGACACCTTCCATGAAGACCTCATTATAGAATTCTCTTCCTCCAATCTCAGAGCCTATAAATAGAGGCATATACTTGTTGTATTATTAAGCTCAATTCTGTAAGAGAGCAAGTGTGAGGGTTGAGAGAAATTCCGCAAATATATTGAGCTACCCCTCCGTGGACGTACCCGAATTTGGGGAACCACGTATAAATCATTGTGTCTATGAGTGTGTGTGTGTGTGTTTGATTAGAGTTTAGGTACAACAATTGGTATCAGAGCCATTTTTGTGCAAAACAGAGCCGTTTCTTTCGACTCTATTTCGAAGTAAACCAAGCATCAAACTCACCAAATATACTGGAAGATTGTCCATCAAGAGAAGAACACTTTCCCATTGAAATCAGGCCGAGAAAACCCTCCACGCGCCCAAGCGCCGCCAAAAGCTCGGCGTGTCAAGGAGTCTCAGCGTCACGCGTCCACGCGCTTTCTTCCTTCAGCGCGCGTGAGGCCCACGCGCGGACATGCGCCCCACGCGTCTTCTCCGGCGACCTCTGGTTTTTCCGGCGACTTTTCCCAGCGTCGACGACATTTTCGACGATGTCATGACGTCACTACCAGTGTTTGACACGTGTCACCAATCAGCGTGTGCCACGTGTCACCAACCAAAGGCTGCCACGTATATCTAATCAGGAGTTGTCACGTGTCACTCTCTATGACTGCCACGTCATCACTTTTATGAAATTTATAGTTTTGCACTTCTACACATGTCTCCAATCAGGAGCTCGTTTTAAGTCCATTTTGAGTAAACGAAAGGTCAATCCTAGCTAAATCTACCGTTCCGGAATAAACGGTGGGCTCCATTTTTCGAAATTAGTACTCTAATTTTGGAAAAACCCGATTTGAAGTTTTATTGCTCTTAGTTGGTGAGTAAATTCATCAATTTTTTGATATTTTTTATTTTAAGTCATGACTAAAGTACAGGATACCGAGCAATCAGAGACCAGAAATACTTGTTGGCCAAATGGTCAATCAAAGAACAATTATCCGTTTTGATGATAACAAAATGTTAAGTACGTGTTTCGTACTAATATGTCTATCCAGTTGAGCATTACAGATTAACAGGATATTTATCGAAAGTTAAAGAAAGGACAAAAAGATCAATTCACGCTTATGCTTCAGAAGATTGACGAATCAAGAATTGGGGTCGATAGGATGGTGAGTGAATTGTATCAAAGGGTTTATGCAAGGATTTCACACTTATAAGCTCATTCTTACTCAAAAGAAATAAAATGGCAAAATCAGGCGACTGACCATGCAAATCAGTTGACTCAATGTACTGCCAGTCGACCGACAGTTTCATACCAGTTGACTGACCTCGTCAGAGAGTTTTAAGGCTATTTGCCAGTCGACCGACATTGAAAAGTCAGTCGACCGACGGACATTCAGTCGACCGACATTAACACGTCAGTCAACCGACCTCGCCAGAGAATTTAAAGGTATTTGCCAGTCGACCGACTTTGAAAAATCAGTCGACCGATGGAGTCATCAGTCGACCGACCTGGTCAGAGAGAATTTTGTTTATTTGCCAGTCGACCGACATTATAACGTCAGTCGACCGACATACAGGAATGAGTCGACCGACGGAACTAAAAACGGCTATATTCAGAGCATTAATGGCTCTCACCTGTCCTCAGCTACCACCACTCTCAGCTCACTCTCCTAAAGTGAGTCTCACTCTCCCAAACCTTGCCCTAGCTATATATATGTAGAGATATTGATTGAACTACATCTCTCTCTTTACTACACTGCAGAAAAAGCTGTCCTTAATCCTTATTCTCTCTGAAAATCTGCTCTTCATTTCTCATTCAATAGCAAGCAAAGCTTGAGCATTAAAAGCTAGACTCATCTCATTTATTTCTAATCATTTTTCTTGTGAGAAGCTAGTGAGTTAAGATCTTTGGTTTCAACTCTTGAATCATTGATTCCTAGAGTGTGTAAGATCTTGAGAGAACCAAACACTTCACATTAAACACTTGAGCTTATACATTGTGAATCTTTCATAAACCCTAAGGGTTTTGAGTGTTTTTATTGAGTGTATCCTTTCATTTTAAAAGGAGAAGAGATCCTTGAGTGAGTGAAGCTCATTGATCTAAAAGAGGGGTGTGTCCTCTTGTTTCGTGTGACAGGCTAGTTAGCTCGTGTGTAAAGGTTTGCTATTCCACCTGCAAGGAAAAGCCATAGTGTGAGATTGGGAAAGTCTTAAGGGGGGATCCTTAAGCCGAGGAGTAGGAGTTACCGAACCTCGTAAAAATCACGGTGTCATCTCTCTCTCTCTCTCTTGCTCTTTCATTTGATTAATTGCATGCTTACCTTATCTTGATTCATATTATTTGATAATTGTTGTCACTTAGAAAAATATCTATTGTCATCTTCATAAGTGTTCATTGATTTATTCAAGATAATTCAACTTGTTAAAGTTAAGCTAAGTTAAACGAAAAAGTAGGAAATATATTTTCTTATCCCTATTCACACCCCCCCCCCCCCCCCCCCCGAGGGCTAATTAGTGACTAACAATACTGTTGGAAATATTGTAGGGACAAGCGGTTCTATGAGGAGAACATGCTGTCAAAACCAAAGTTTGAGGTGGAGAAATTCGATGGCACCAATAACTTTGGCATGTGGCAATGCGAAGTCCAAGATCTTCTATTTCGAGATGGTTCCCAGATTGCCTTGGATGTTAAGCCCAAGGATATCTCGGATGAAGACTGGACATTCGTCAATCGTCAAGCTTGCGACACAATCCGATTGTGCTTAGCAAAATATCAGAAGTATTTTGTGATGAAAGAAAATATGGCGGCAGATTTGTGGAAGAAAGTGGAGGACAAAATCATGACGAAAAGTCCAAAAAATTGCCTTTATCTGAGGTCAAAGCACTTCAGATTCTAGTATAAGAAAGGTACCCCTATGATCGAACACTCAAACGATTTCAACAAACTAATTACAGATTTACAGAATTTAGATTTTGAAATTCTTGATGAGGATAAAGCTTTGATTTTATTAAATTCCTTACCTGAGAGCTATGATCATTTATCCACAACTTTAATGTACGGAAAAGATGAGGTTAAATACATAGATGTTGCTAACGCTTTGGTAAACAATGAGTAACGGAAAAAGGATCAACATGATCATCGGGACAATACATCAGAGGCGTTGACTGTAGACAGAGGCAGGTCGAACAACAGATCAAAGGGAAAGGGGAAATGGCGGTCCAAATCCAGATCACAATCAAACAAATCTGAATCATGCAGAAGACGGTAAGAGAATGATAAGTGTTTTCAGTGTCACCAGAAAGGGCACTGGAAGAGAGACTATCCAAACAAGGACAAGTCACATGCCAATATTGCCCTAAAGAGGGAAGACGAAGATGAATCAGCTTTTACTATTTCATCATCAGACACTGATCACTCTGATAGATGGATTATTGATTAAGGTTGTTCTTATCATATGTGTCCGAACATGAACTAGTTTTCTAGCACAATTGAATGACCTAGATTCTGAAAAATCTACACACCGCTGATTGCAACGTGGTTACTTTGATCCATTGAGAAACGGAGCAGTCTGATTGTGGAGATCGGAGCATGAGGCTTCATGGTTATTTGATCTGTTAAGAAGCAGTGCCGTCAGAGTACGGAGATTGGAGCAAGAGCTTCGTGGAGCGCAAGTGAATCTAGACTTTCAAATGTTGAGTGAAGAACAACAAATTACAGCGGTTGTAAGTTCTGTTTTCATAGAGTCTGTACAAATTCTCTGATTCATAGTGCATCGATACCCGAGCGTATCCGTAATTTTTACTTGGATTATTTCCAAAGTTTTCCACGTAAAAATCTCTGTGTCTTCTCATAATTTATTTTTAGCACTTATAGTCATAACTCTTTGATTAATTTGATTTGAGAATTTAGGGTTTTGTAACTAATTAAAATTGAATTTCCACTAGATAATTTTAATTGATCATTAAATCGTCAAAAAACTTATTCACCCCCACTCTAGGCTGTTTTAATTGATTGTCTAGGTAATTTCAAAGAGGAATGGGTACTCCATCATCAATTCTAGAACCTGTGGAGCCGCCAAGTTCTGCAAGATCCTATTAACGTTATTTTCAGTTTTAAGTTGTTCTCAAAATCATATGCATGGTTTATTTTATGACTAAAGATGCTTTAAGTTGATGCACACTATATTTCACATTAAAACATGTGTATATGTTTAGCATTTAATCAAGAAACACATTTATATACATGTTACAAATGAATCATGCACGAGGAGCTGCTTTAAACCTTTGACAAGATTTTGTAATGACCTGCAGTGGTTTCGACATATATACATATAGGGAAAATTATACAAATTATTCCTGAACTATGACCTAATTGCAGAGAGTACCCCTAACGTTTGAATAATATCAGTTACTATTCCTTAGAACAGCCCCAATCAGATTTGTGCGTGAATTTACTTAAAAACCCTTGTTTTATATTATATTTTAGGGTTAATTTCAAGAAACCCCCTATACTATCCAGTTTTATCAACTAACCCCCACGGTGTCCACTTTGCCCCAAAAATTATAAATTCAAATATATATATATATTTTTTGTAAAAAAATTATTTTTCGAAGGGAGAATATTATTTTCCAAAATATGAATTATTTCGGAAAAAATAATATATATTTTTTGAAAAAAATTATTTTCAGAAAAAAATAATATTTTGGAATATAGTATTTATTTTTCGCAAAAAAAAATATTTTTTAGAAAAGATCATATTTTGAAACATAATAGTATATATTTTTCGCAAAAAAAATATTTTTCGGAAAAAATCATATTTTGGAACATAATATATATTTTTCACAAAAAAAGTATGTTTCGGAAAAAAATTCATATTTTGGAACATAATAAGTACTTTTTTGCAAAAAAAAATCATATTTTGGAATATAATATATATTTTTCGCAAAAAATTTCATATTTTGGAACATAATAAGTACTTTTTTGCAAAAAATATCATATTTTGGAACATAATATATATTTTTCAGAAAAAAATCATATTTTGGAACATAATATATAATTTTTCGCAAAAAAAATATTTTTTGGAAACAAAATTCATATTTTGGAACATAATAAGTACTTTTTTGCAAAAAAATCATATTTTGGAACATAATATATATTTTTCATAAAAAATTCATATTTTGGAACATAGTATATACTTTTTCGCAAAAAAATTATTTTTCGAAAAAATAATTCATATTTTGGAACATAATAAGTTTTTTTTTTGCAAAAAAATCATATTTTGGAACATAATATATATTTTTCGGAAAAAAAATCATATTTTGGAACATAATATATACTTTTTCGCAAAAAAATTATTTTTCGAAAAACAAATTCATATTTTGAAACATAATGGAAATTCAAAAAAATTAGGGTATTTAAGTAATTTTGTATGCAAAATTGGAACATGCAATGATATGAGGGAAAAAATGGAAGTTCACTACAAAAACAATCTTTATTGACCAATACACAAAGTTTTCAGGGTTGATTTTGAACAGAAGGGGCTAAGTGTTACAACGGAGGTGGTTTTAAGGATAGTTTATGATATTATTGAAACATAAGGGATACCGCGTGCAATTAGGTCATAGTTCAGGATAGTTTGTATAATTTTCCCATATATATATATATATATATGTATATATTAAACGGCCAGAAGCTTACATAGTGGCTTGGCAATTATCTAAACAGTTTGGATAACTTAGTATATCACTCTTTGAACCTTATATAAAATTTGATCGACTCGAAACGTCAATTTGTAAGAATAAGAACTCCAGATCACTCTAGAGCATGACAAGAATGCTGTAGACTGGAGCATGTTTTCATACTGTTTCCTGTTATGTACTAGAATATCCTTTATTTCCATAAAGACTGAGCATTCTACCAATAATTTATAATTATTATTGTTTACTTATACTACTGCATGTATTATTATTTGTATAAAATTAAACAAACCAATTACCCTAATTGCAGTTATAATTTACCGTCATTTGAAGCCCTCCAACTCCTATCACGACTGCATATCAATACACAAATTTCTTATGTTCTTCTTGCAACAATCAAACGGAGCATGACCATATTAAATCCCCCCAAAAAAACAAATGCACATAAAACTCATGAAAAACAGAGAGATGCACATTCCCACACCAACATATAAATATATATGTGTGTATATATATATATGTATGGACATGGATATGTGTATATATAATTCATTACTATGTTATTCAATTAGATGGAGCAGACACCACTAACACAGGTTGATACATATACACCCAAAACCTGTGGAGCCGCCAAGTTCTGCAAGATCCTATTAACGTTATTTTCAGTTTTAAGTTGTTCTCAAAATCATATGCATGGTTTATTTTATGACTAAAGATGCTTTAAGTTAATGCACACTATATTTCACATTAAAACATGTGTATATGTTTAGCATTTAATCAAGAAACACATTTATATACATGTTACAAATGAATCATGCATGAGGAGCTGCTTTAAACCTTTGACAAGATTTTGTAATGACCTGCAGTGGTTTCGACATATATATATATATATATATATATATATATATTAAACGGCCAGAAGCTTACATAGTGGCTTGGCAATTATCTAAACAGTTTAGATAACTTAGTATATCACTCTTGGAACCTTATATAAAATTTGATCGACTCGAAACGTCAATTTGTAAGAATAAGAACTCCATATCACTCTAGAGCATGACAAGAATGCTAATGTGCTGATAACCAATTCTAAACACAAATTGACACAAGATATTATAGTGGTTCCCCAAAGAATCGGGTATGTCCACTTTGAGATTTTTTTCAATATACTTGGGTTGAAAACAATGGTGTTTGGAAGGAGGATACAAAACAGGTATCGACTCAACTCAACCACACACACACTCTCACTCACAGAAACTCACAAGGTTTCTTTTCTCTCATGTATCTCTCTTGTGTATAACACTCTGTATATATTTCACTCGCATATATATTCTAACCCTAACTTTGCTCTCCATATATTGGCATATATATAGGCAGAGAGTATAGAAGAAACAAAGATCAACTTGAGCTGCCAAACGTGGGACAGTGCAGCCTTTGAAGACTTCATGCATTATGGATGGTGATGGGTACAAGTTGATGATGGTGATGGTTGATGTTGAGATAACCCATAGTTTTGAGAGAGAGGTTGCATGTTGCAGTAGATAGTTTGCATGCATTGGTGGTATGGAAACTGTCAATTCTCCCCCTTCCATACCAATCGGAGGAGAACGTTTCCCGCTGCGCTTCAGTTGATGTCCATCCGGGCTATGTTTCTGCATAGCTCTAGCTTATCTCGAGTGACAACTTTAGTCAACATATCCGCAGGGTTCTTGTCTGTATGGATCTTAACAATCTTCAGTAATTGTTGTTCCATCACTTCGCGTATCCAGTGATAGCGAATGTCGATATGCTTCGTACGGGAATGGTACATTGAATTCTTGTTCAAGTCCAGAGCACTCTAACTGTCACAGTGTACTTTGTATTCCTTCTGAATAATACCCAGTTTTTGGAGAAACCACTTCACCCACAACATTTCCTTTCCAGCTTCCGCTGTAGCAATGTATTATGCTTATGTTGTAGATAAGGCAACACACTTCTGCAATTTGGATTGCCATGACACAGCTCCCCCTGCAAAAGTAAAGAGAAATCCCGATGTAGATTTCTTGTTATCAATGTCGTCGGCCATATCTGAATCTGTATAGCCTTCCAAGATTGGTTCTGCTCCCCCATAGCACAAGCATAGTTTAGATGTACTCTTCAGGTACCTCAGAATCCACTTGACTGCTTCCCAATGGTCTTTGCCTGGATTTGAGAGAAATCTGCTCACAACGCCTACAGCGTAAGCTATATCTGGTCTGGTGCAAACCATTACATACATCAAGCTTCCAACTACTGAAGAGTAAGGAATTGATTCCATCTCTTCCTTTTCTTTCGTAGAAGAGGGACACGATCTCTTGCTCAGGTTGAAGTGATTAGCCAGCGGAGTACTGACTGGCTTGGCATTTCCCATGTTGAACTTTGCAATCACCTGTTCAACGTACTTCTCTTGTGACAACCACAATTTCTTGGCTTTCCTGTCACGAACAATCTTCATGCCCAAAATTTGCTGAGATGGGCCTAGGTCCTTCATATCAAAGGACTTGGACAGTTCTTGCTTCAACTTCCTAATCATATTAGCATTTTGTCTAACTATCAACATGTCGTCAACATACAACAATAGAATAACGAAATTACCATCCGTGAATTTATAAATGTAGACGCATTGATCTGCAGAAGTTCTCTTGTACCCATGACCCACCATGAATGAGTCAAACTTGATGTACCATTGCCTCGGAGCTTGCTTGAGGCCGTAGAGACTCTTCTTCAGTTTGCAGACCATATGTTCTTTCCCTATAACATGAAAACCTTCTGCCTGGTCCATGTAAATTTCCTCCTGTAGATCTCCATGGAGGAATGATGTATTGACATCCATCTGTTCAAGCTCAAGATTCAGACTAGCTGTCAATCCGAGTATCACTCGAATTGAAGTCATTTTCACAACTGGTGAAAATATCTCGTCAAAGTCAATGCCCTTCTTCTGTTGGAATCCTTTAACGACCAATCGAGCTTTGTGATTTATTGCCTTTCCGTTGGAGTCTTTCTTTAGCTTGAACACCCATCTGTTCTTCAATGCTTTCTTACCTTTCGGAAGTTTCACCAAATCATAAGTTTGGTTCTTCTGCAAGGAACTCATCTCTTCTTGCATAGCTTCTACCCATTTACCTTTGTCTGTATGGGTAGTTACTTCCTAAAAGCATTCTCGTTCTCCTTCATCATTAAGCAAAATGTAGCCTGACTCTGGATATCTCGTCGATGGAATCAGAGGTCGGCCTCTTTCAGATCTTCTTGTCTAAGGCTCTGGAGGAGCTACTTCTAGTTCTGTAGCTTCTGGTGGAGGGGTTAGTGGCTCCCCCTGCTCAACACCTTCAGGTTTCTCCTCTGCTTATAGAATTTCATCCTATAGTTCTTCATTTTCGGGGATGAACTGTACTGGTGCAGGATCTAGGATGATACCTGTAACACTGGAACTCGCACCACTGGTCTTTGTGGTTTCTTCAGTGTCTTTGTATGTCTGGTTCTCTTGGAACACAACATCCCTGTTTCTGATGACTTTATTTGACTCTGGATCCCATAAGTCTGTATCCGAATTATTCGTCTCCATATCCGATGAAGATGCATGGAGTTGATTTCAGATCGAGCTTTTGTCTTTGCTCCTTGGATACATGTGCAAATGCCTTGCACCCAAATACTCTCAGGTGAGAATATGAGGGATCTCTTCCAGTCCATACCTTTTCCGGTACTTTGAACTGGAGCGGTGCTGATGGTGATCTGTTGATTAGGTAAACGGCGGCTCTAACAGCTTCACCCCAGAATGGCTTTGACAACTTAGCCATACTGATCATACTTCTGGCTCTGTCCATAATGGTCCGATTCATTCTTTCGGCTACGCCATTATGTTGCGGGGTACGTGGGACCGTCTTCTCATGTCGGATACCGCGTTTAACGCAGTATGCTCGGAACTCATTTGAAGTGTACTTGCCTCCATTGTCTGATCGGAGGCACTTCAGTTTCTTTCCAGTTTCCCGCTCAACCATGGCGTGGAATGCTTTGAAGTAATCGAGTACCTGGTCCTTTGTTTTCAGAAAATATACCCACATCTTGCGTGAAGCATCATCAATGAAGGTGAGAAAATATTTGTTACTGCCTAAAGAATCCATTTCTTTTGATACTGTGATTAGCTTCTTCCGAGCTAATATAAGCAACCCTTTCTCTCCCATGTGACCGAGTCTTTTGTGTCATAAATTTGGTGAAGTCTCGACTTCAACTACATTGAGACTGTCAGAAATCACCTTCACATGGGTAGTGTATAAAGTGTCGTGTATCTTTCCTCTGGCAACAATCATGGCTCCTTTTGTCAGCTTCCAGATGCCATTGCTGAAGTAGTGGCTGTAGCCTTCCTGGTCTAAAGTTGTACCGTAAATAAGATTAAGACGCATATCTAGCACATGTCTCACATCTTTTAAGACCATACTACAGCCAATACAGGTCATGATCTGGATATCGCCGATACCCACGATCTTCGAGAAACTTATATTTCCTATTCTCACTGTACCAAAGTCTCCTACTTTGTACGTGGTGAAGAAATCAATGTGGGGAGTGGCATGATAAGATGTTGTTGTGTCAATCACCCATTCGACTTCATTGCTTCCAGCATGAAGGCATACCTCTTCATCGACTGAGCATATAGTGATATCTCCTGCAACAGTGACCAAGTGTTGCCATCTTCATTCTGTGGCTGGTGGCTGCTTTGACCTTGCTCCCTTTGGAGTTTGCGACAATTCTTTTTCAAATGTCCCGCAATACCACAATGATAACAAACATAGTTACCTTTATATGGATTTTTGTCGTTGCTGGGTCGGCTGCGGTTTTGGGACCTTTCTCTACTTCTTCCTCTGTTTTTGCCTCTACCAGTTCTGTAAGATCTTCCTTGACCTTCAGTGACAAACGCATGTGTTTGATTCATGCCGGTTTCCTTTCTTCGGGCTTCTTAACTGAATATAGCATCCTTGATTGTTGCCATAGAGAGTTTGGGGGCTGAGTTACCGAGGGAAACCACCAGTGTCTCCCAATTGGGAGGTAAGGAACTGAGCAGAAGTAGTGCCTGACTTTCATCGCCAATATTTAATTCTACAGATGCAAACTGGTTCACCAGGTTTTGAAACTCGCTGGTGTGTTCAGCTGCAGAAGCTCAATTCTTCAGCTTTAAATTGACTAGTCGTATCATAAGAAGCACTTTGTTTCGAGTTGTCTTGGCCTGATACATATCCTCGAGCTTCTTCCAGAGCTCGTAGGCATTGGTCTCTTGAGCAACACGGTGGAATACACTGTGGTCAATCCACTGTCTAATTTGGTCAATCGTCTTTCTGTGCATCTTGGTCCAATCTCTTACCGCGATTAACAGTGGCTTTTCGCCTTCATTTTCTAACGGGTCTGCTAAATCCTTGCAATTAAGTAGATCCTCCATACGGGGTTTCCATATGGATTAGTTCGACGCTGATGATTTAATCATGGCACCGGATCCTGAATCTTCCATCGAACCAAATCAAATTTAAGTTCTCCTTGGTTTGTTTGATGTGTTAGGAGTAGAATCACGCAAAACGGAGTGTACTGTTGCGTCCGGAATGGTTGAAAACCTTAAGATCGCCTCTAACAGCCCTCAAATCCGATTTAGGATGAGTCCGGAACAGTCAAAACAATGGCGAAGGGCAAAACTGTAATTTTGCAAAGCTGGTGATGACGTGGCAGTGTGTCAGTGGTGACACATAGCTGATGATGTGGCATGCGTTAATTGGTGACATGTGGCAGCTGACATGGACAAGTCAGTGTGTGACACATGGCAGACACGTGGCACAGTCACAGGATGACACATGGCCCTGCTGACGTCAGCAATGACGTGGCAGACCATGTGACGTCATCGCTGACGTGGCGCGCATAAAAGCACGTACTGCGCGTGGGCTTCACGCGAGTTGCAGGTTGACGGCGCGTGAAGAACGTGGGCCTCACGCGCGCTGGAGGTTGAAGGCGCGTGAGGCGCAGACGCCGAGAGCTTCGACGCGTGGACCTTCAAGTGGTGCGTGGAGGCGCGTCCGGCGGAGTTTCCGGTTATTCTCAACGGGGATGGATTCCTCCGGAGATGGGTCAGCCTAATATATGGGTGGTGTAATGTTTTGCGAAGAATTGAGCTTCGAAATAAAGGATTACAGTTGACTCTGTTTTTCAAAAAAACTTGCTCTGATACCACTTTGATGTGCGGATAACCAATTCTAAAGACAAATACACACACAAATTGACACAAGATATTATAGTGGTTCCCCAGATAATCGGGTACGTCCACTTTGAGAGTTTTTTCAATATACTTGGGTTGAAAACAATGGTGTTTGGGAGGAGGATACAATACAGGTATCGACTCAACTCAACCGCACACACACTCTCACTCACAGAAACTCACAAGGTTTCTTTTCTCTCGTGTATCACTCTTGTGTATAACACTCTGTATATATTTCACTCACATATATATTCTAAGCCTAACTTTGTTCTCCATATACCGCCATATATATAGGCAGAGAGTATAGAAGAAACAAAGATCAACTTGAGCTGGCAAACGTGGGATGGTGCAGCCTTTAAAGACTTCATGCATCATGGATGGTGATGGGTACAAGTTGATGATGGTGATGGTTGATGTTGAGATAGCCCATAATTTTGAGAGAGAGGTTGCATGCTGCAGTAGATAGTTTGCATACATTGGTGGTATGGAAACTGTCAAATGCTGTAGACTGGAGCATGTTTTCATACTGTTTCCTGTTATGTACTAGAATATCCTTTATTTCCATAAAGACTGAGCATTCTACCAATAATTTATAATTATTATTGTTTACTTATACTACTGCATGTATTATTATTTGTATAAAATTAAACAAACCAATTACCCTAATTGCAGTTATAATTTACCGTCATTTGAAGCCCTCCAACTATTATCACGACTGCATATCAATACACAAATTTCTTATGTTCTTCTTGCAACAATCAAACGAAGCATGAGCATATTAAATCCCCAAAAAAAACAAATGCACATAAAACTCATGAAAAACAGAGAGATGCACATGTATATATATGTGTGTGTATATATATATATATATATGTGTGTATGTATATATATATATATATATGGACATGGATATGTGTATATATAATTCATTACTATGTTATTCAATTAGACGGAGCAGACACCACTAACACAGGTTGATACATATACACCCAAAACCTTATATATGCATATATATATAGAGAGAGGTATACATCGATTCAAATAAAAACAAAGAGATTGAACGATATCTCCTTAACTATAATTAGGGTAATTGGGATGAAATTTTACTTGGGGCTATTTTGGAACATAAAAAATGCATTATTTAATGTTAATGTTAATGTTTATGGTTAATTGACTAACATATTAAATTAAAAATGGGATCAATCTTTAATAGTTTTTTAGAAAGAAACTAATATCAAAATTCATAGATTATAATAGGACTTAAAGTAAAAAAAAAAAAAAATAGAAACCCAAATATGGATTAACCTCAATTTTTACTTTTGAAAAGTTTTTACATGTCAAAAAAACTCCCGAAGACAACCCAAACATTATCCCCATAAAGATAGATGTTACTAACCTATATATCTCTTCAGTTAAGTTGCGTCCTGGTTGTTTCTCTTGAAATCACTAATGGTGATTCCTTATACCCAGGATCAACACAATAAATGAGAAAACGAAACTTTTATTCTTAAACTCACACTTTCAAAAATACAAAGCTTGTCCTCTCTTTTTTCCTTTTCTCACACTCTATATATCAAAACCTATCTCTAACTTCTGATTAATACACTGCACAATACCTCTCTATTTATAAGCATACAAAACTAATAAACAAGCTTTGAATGTTCAACCTATAGGTGTGAACATTTGACTACTTTTGTAGCCACCATCTTTGAAGATGCATGGCCACCTCTTGCTTAGTCTTTGAAGACATGCTTCTAGATGGCTCCATGGATTCTTTGTTTCACACTTGTTGAATCATGTTTACTATTTTCAACATCCCCCTTTAAACTTCATTCGGGAATTTTCTGCATTACTTGCAGCTTCTTCAGTCTTATGGACTTGTGTTGGAATTCCTGCATTCCATGCAACTGGATTTGCCTCTCTTGTCCAGTTTTCCACAGAGATGGTTGACTCTCTTTTTCATAGTCAAGTCCACAACTAGCGACAAGCACCTCGAACTGAACCGAGTCGACCTGCTTGAACTCTGAAGAGATACCTTTTTCTTTCCCTGCACTTCCTTTCCCTGGAACCATTACCGAGACATTACATTCCTTCCTCAGACTATTGAACTTGTCTGCCTTCACTTTTCTATACTTGTAGTCTTTCACAAACAGGCGAGTTTGGTATCTCTGAACTTCGCCTTTGCCACTTCTCGTCTTATGGACGCACTTCAACCCAGTTGACTTATTGCCTTCTAGTGGACAACACTGCTTCTTCTCTATGGTGAACATCTCTTCATCCATACCTGTCTTCCATTTCTTATTTTGAATGGCTTTAGTGAAGCTAACCGGATCTTCTTCTGACTTCTTCTTGGTCCAGTATCTTTCACCCTGATCCACCTCTAACTTCTTTCTGTTAGGTACGGGAGCAATTTGTGTCACTGTTGGTGGCACTACTTCAACCTCATCTCGTGGCACTGTTGGTGACACTTCTTCTTCATTCTCTTCTTCTTCAATCACGGGCTCCTTGGGCTCCGCTTCTTCTTCAAAAATCCAGCTAACAGGATTCTCATATTGATCCATCAGCAGCATTCCGTTTAGCTCATTTGTGTCTTTCTTTGCAAAGTACGCATGTTCGTCATTTTCATCTTCTTCTGTTAGCTCTCTTCTGCATTCAGGGGCATAGTGGTCGTATCCGTTGCAGTTATAACACTTCACTTTTCTTCTCCCATCTTCACCTCTGAATGCATCTTCTCGTCCTTGATAGCCACGATTTCTGCCTCGACCTCTTTGTGAATTTCCCCATTTCTCTTCTTCGGCTGAGAACTTTGCCTGCAGGACTTGCTCGTCCTCTCGGATGCTTGAGGTATTCTTCTTGTCGATTCGTTGTTCATGGATTTCAAGTGTGGCTTGTAACTCATCAACAGTCATGACATCCAGATTCTTCGATTCTTCAATGGCTACAACCACGTACTCAAATTTTGAATTAAGCAATCTCATTATCTTCTCGAGCACACGTACATCTTCGATCTTTTCTCCACATCCTCTGATTTGATTGACAATAGTCAATATTCTGGAAAAGTACTCAGAAATTGACTCCCTTTCTTTCATCTGCAGCAATTCAAATTCCCCCCTTAGACCTCGAAGTCTAATGTTTATCGTTTTTTCAATTCCTCGATTTGCTTTACGAAGAATTTCCCATGCTTGCTTGGCAGTGTTGTCGGCGGAGATCTTCTCAAAACTTGCTTCATCTACACTCTGATAAAGCAGATATAACGCCTTCTTGTCCTTTCGTCTTTCTTCTTTAAGCTCGGCCTGTTGGGCCTGACTTAGATTATCTACTTCTTCGGGTTCGTCATACCCGGTATCAATCACATCCCACAAATCTTGTGAGGCTAAAAGGACTCTCATCATGATACACCACTTCTCATAATTATCTTTATTCAGTTGCGGAAGCTGGGGCTGGAAAAAATTGCTCGAGGACGCCATTGAATTTGCTTAAGCACTTGAGGTGCTTATTTCTGAAAATAGGTGTTGAATCTGGTCAAACTGATCGCACGGTTGCGTCCGGAGCGTTCCGTTTAGTCAATAACGACTCTTCGTTTGCTCAAATCGGAGTTAAAATGAGTCTGGAACGGACAAAATACTAACGAGGGGCAATTCTGTAATTTTCCAGAAATTCTGCTGACGTGGAACTATGCTGACGTGGCAGTGACACGTGTCGGCTCCTGATTGGGCCAAGTGTCGGCTGATGATTGGTGCAACGTGTCAGCGGCTGGTTGGTGCCATGTGTCAGCCGCTGGTTGGTGCCACGTGGCTGATGACATCGCGCTGACGTGTATGGCGCGTGTGGCGCGTGCGCGCGTGGGTGCGCGTGGTTCCACGCACCGTCTGGAGGTTGAAGATGACTGGGAGCGTGGCTGAGAGTGGGCTTCACTCGCCACTCTTCAGGTGGCGCGTGAGGGCGCGTCTGTGGGTTGTTTCGCCTGATTACTTCGTGGTTACGTTCCTGCTGGAACGGAGAAGCTAGGTGTATTCTCAAACTGGTGGTTTGAACACCTATGATGCACGAATAGAGTTTTAAAAGTTCGACTCCGTTTTTTGAAAAAATCTTCTGGGTTTGCTAAGCTTCACCAAGCTCTGATACCACTCTTGAAATCACTAATGGTGATTCCTTATACCCAAGATCAACACAATAAATGAGAGAACGAAACTTTTATTCTTAAACTCACACTTTCAAAAATACAAAGCTTGTCCTCTCTTTTTCTTTTTCTCACACTCTATATATCAAAACCTATCTCTAACTTCTGATTAATACACTGCACAATACCTCTCTATTTATAAGCATACAAAACTAATAAACAAGCTTTGAATGTTCAACCTATAGGTGTGAACATTTGACTACTTTTGTAGCCACCATCTTTGAAGATGCATGGCCACCTCTTGCTTAGTCTTTGAAGACATGCTTCTAGATGGCTCCATGGATTCTTTGTTTCACACTTGTTGAATCATGTTTACTATTTTATGAAAGTAATATTGTACTAGAATTCAAAACTGGACAATTATTTCAAACGGATAAAGTTGAGAAAGTCGACTATTAATATAGGATGGAGAGAATAGTATCTTTACGCTATTTTGAGATTTCAATGACTCAGGAAGATATCAAAATTCAATGACTCAGGAAGATATCAAAATATCAAATTCAAATGTTTGCTAATACAATATTGTTTTGTATGTTCAAATTTTTAGTGAAAGGCCACGATGAATCTTCAAGCTAGTTGATTATTCCATACACACACAAAGCCTTAAGAAAATGCATCATATGAATTTTGTAGTTTTAATTCTTCTCTTTCACTAGGGAGGGTGCACGATGTTGTTGTGACTAATTCACGAAAACGTGCAAAATAATCCTAACAAAGTTAGGATTATATTAATTATCGTGTCCCAAACGAATTATTTTGGTGCTTCAGACTTAAATTTAATAAAAATGAAAAACAGCTATAATAATCAAAGTTTTCATACTCAAACTAGGGAGAAAAGGGAGTAACATTGGAGAAGAACCATAGTAATTACTTAAAACTTGCATGGTTAGTCACTTGCAATCCTCTTTTAAAACCTCTGAAGATATATCAAAGATAATTTTTGAAGCCATTTATACTTTTAGTATAATTTTCGTTAAAATGAAAATCATAAACCATCCCCAAAATATATATCAATTAGACGTGATTTGGAAAGTTAATTACTTGTGGTCCATTTAATTCAATGAACCTTGTACTTTTTTTACAAAAATTCAAATTTAGTACCACATTGTTTGTTTCCCTATTATTATTATAGACAGCCAAGAAAAGAAAATTACATATTTTATAGACAGGCAAGAAATTTTTTATTTTAATTTCTTAAATCATCTATAGAGAGGCAAGAAAAAAAAAGGGTTTTGTAAATACTTCATTACAACTGCATGTTTGTTAAGAAGTTAAATTTAGAATATTATTTTGGTCTTTTCTAAAAACTAAAAATTCAAAAACTGCACAGAAATTTTTTAATTCAATTTTCTAAAGACTATTTTTTAAAAAACTAGTTATAAAGAAGGCTAGTTTTGAAAAATTTATCCTTTATTGTTGTCTCCAAACTGTTTTATATTTAGATGTGAATCAATCATACCTTTCAAATCTCTTAAAGATTTAAACCTGTTTAGGTGAGAGGGTGAAACTTATTTCATAGTACTTTTTTGTTATCATAATAATTAACTAATAAATGACTAAAATTACTAGCAATTACTAACAAAAAAAAATGCTTGTAGGAGAGAGAGAGAGAGAGAGAGAGAGAGAGAGAGAGTTACCGAGTAGGGATATAGCTATTATGAGGTACAAATTACAGCTCAAGTTCCCAAAGTACCTGGAAAGTGAAACATAGAACAAATTGTGAGTTTGGGAATTATATATAGAGAACTTTGTCCTGTATTTATAGAGAAACTTTGCACAAATTGCTGTTTTTCTTTTACTTTGTTAATGGGAACAAGTTAAATAAAAGTATGCAACCATGTGCCATAAAAAGGAAGAAAAGTAAGTAGACTGACAACCGTGGCTGCTTCATGGCCATGCAACCAATTCAATTATGGCTTAAGTCGCATTATTGAACAATATTCAATGACCAGCAATTCAAAACTAGATATTTAAGAATTACTTGACTTGGAGAGTCTACAATTGCACCTATATGACATAGACAGGCATCGACCTAATTAAGATCCAACTAGCGCGTCCATCCATATATAGTGAAAATTTTCTTCTTCTTTATGTTTGACATGTTTTTTTAGATAATAATCATGTTGAGTGACTTGTGAGGTCGGGAAGGTTTAACAGGCATCGACAAGTTTCGTCAAATTCAAATCAAGCTTAAAGTAGTGAAGAATACAAGAGAAGTGAAGAGGAAGTAAATTTGAGCAAAAAATACCGAAAAATTGGGAAATATGTTAGAGGAATGAACGGGGTTCAAATGGAAGAAAATTTGGAAAAAGTAGTTTTCATCATTTTTGCTACGCCCACCTACGCATACAACAACCAAAAGATGGCTAGAAAATTGAATTTTACACCTACCTACGCACATGGGTACGCCCATGCCTACGCATAGGCGTAGTGGTGGGCATTTGGATAGATTCACTCCTAATCACAAGAGGATTGTACAAGGGAAGAATCCTAATCCAAGAAGGAAACAAGTTTATGACTCCAAACTATGAACTGAGAATGCCAAGAACAAAATGCCTAACTGTTGTTTTGGATGAGGACTCCCAATCTAACATCTTTACGAGAGGAAGAGTTATGGTAACCATAACCCGACGTACAAGCTTCTGGTAAAGAGTTTCACCTCCACACCAAAGATAACACTATCCATCTGCAATATGATGGGAAATAGCCTGCTACATTGACGCCGGACATAATAGAGATTATTCTGCAGGCTAGTGTAATAGGTAATTTGCAAGGAAAAAAATAAGAGAATTCGACCCAAAATTCAAAGGACACTCTGAAATTCAATAAAATTGTTTATAATCAAGAATGACCAAAAAAACAACCCACAAGCCGGGTTTAAATAGCTAAAAATCGACCCTTAATAAGATTTTTACCAAAAATAGCAAAACCCTAAAAGTCTTACCAAAACGAAATACGGAAAGAAATCAAAAGATTGCCAAAAATCTGGCCCAAATCGGGTTCAGAATCATTTCCTAATTGAGAAATAAAATATTACCATAAATAGCAAAAATTAACTAAAAATAAAGATTTGAAAAGGAAAACAGTGGATTTAGGACTCGAAACAAGGTGCACCCAGCGGAAATTAGCTTTCCGAATTGGGGTCACGGGCGCGAATCAGACACTTGTAGCCACAGTTATGGCCAAAAAACCGACACGTACACGGAAATCGCCCCAATAAGGCTAGATCACGATTTCTTGCCATCCTTGCGCCGATCCTCCCACTCCAGGTAATTCAGCCCATCAATGAGCAATCTGACAGCTCGACATCGTCTGACTCGGATCCCCCTGCATCATACATCATGCAATGTTTTTGGTCCTTGCAGCAGACTGACATCAATAGTGTTACTTTTGATGATATATACCATTTTTGTGATATGCTTGGATGTGGTTTCTCAGAGAAAGATCCTCTGGTGTGCACTTGGAGAAAGGAAGCACGCCATGGATGAAAAGATGTTCTTTGTTGGATATTTCGTGGTTTAGAGATCCTAATTCTGAGTTGTGAGGCGAAATATAGAAGAAGGATGTGGATAACTGGAAGGGTGAGAGAAAGAGAGACAAAGAATATCAATGATATATGATTCCAATATGTAAGGTCTATGAATTATCTCATAAAAGGCAGTGTAATAAAGCATCAATACGAATTGATCCATAATTTCATTAAATTGTTCATAGAACAAAAAAAAAAATCAAGAGCCTCGAGCCAATAAAGACTGAGAAACTTGACTCAAGAATAAATTTCATTAAGAGCTCCATTGTAGAATTCAGACCTAACCATTAAGCAAGAAACGATGGGAACGATGGAACCTATGAATGCAGAACGAACGGAGAACCAATTCATCTATTCTGAGAAGTCATGAGCTAACCCTACAACTGAAATAGATATTGAAAGAGTAAATATTCGCCCGCGAAATTTGATTTTCTTAGATTGCTAAATTTTGGGCAATTCGAAAAGCAAAAAAAAAAAAAAAAAAAAGATTCGTTATAGCCTTATACAAATACAAAACAGTATCATCTATAAATAGAAATATATCTTTAATCTGTTTAATTCCATATCCAAATAATATATAAAAATGACTAATAGATTAGCAATCTAAAAGAATCCCATGATTCAATGTATTATTCATTAAATACATGTATATCTTCAATTCTATTTAAATATTTTTTATTTGAATCCTTTTTTTTATTCGCGAGGAGCTGGATGAGAAGAAACTCTCACGTCCAGTTTTGTAGTAGAGATGGAATTGAGAAACAACCATCAACTATAACCCCAAAAGAACCAGATTCCGTAAACAACATAGAGGAAGAATGAAGGGAATATCTTATCGAGGCAATCATATTTGTTTCGGTAAATATGCTCTTCAGGCACTTGAACCCGCTTGGATCACATCTAGACAAATAGAAGCCGGGCGACGAGCAATGACACGAAATGCACGTCGGGGTGGAAAAATATGGGTACGCATTTTTCCCGACAAACCAGTTACAGTAAGACCTATAGAAACACGTATGGGTTCGGGTAAAGGATCCCCTGAATATTGGGTAGTTGTTCTTAAAACTGGTCGAATACTTTATGAAATGGGCGGAGTAACAAAAAATATAGCCAGAAAAGCTATTTCAATAGCAGCGTCCAAAATGCCTATACGAACTCAATTCATTATTTCGGGATAAGAATGTAGAACCAAAGGAAATAGGTCTTGAGAATGAAAAAATTGCGGGTTTCTTTTTTGGACAAACAATATTTCTTTTTTTTTTCTTCGCCCCTTGCATTGAAAGAACCTCTAAAAAAATGATATGATTCAACCTCAAACCTATTTAAATGTAGCGGATAACAGCGAGGCTCGAGAATTGATGTGTATTCAAATCATAGGAACTGGCAATCGCCAATATGCTCATATTGGTGACGTTATTGTTGCTGTGATCAAAGAATCAGTACCAAATATGCCCCTAGAAAGATCAGAAGTAGTCAGAGTTGTAATTGTACGTACCCGTAAAGAACTCAAACGTGACAACGGTATGATAATACGATATGATGACAATGTTGCAGTTGTAATTGATCAAGAAGGAAATCCAAAAGGAACTCGAGTTTTTGGTGCGATCGCCCGGGAATTGAGACAGTTAAATTTTACAAAAATAGTTTCATTAGCTCCCGAGGTATTATAAGATGAGACCGTGATATGGTTATAGTAGGGTATTTAAAAGGAAGAAATTAAGATTAATTAGTAGATTGTGTCTCACGCATATACCTTTAATAATTCATATTCATAAATAAATAAGTAAAAAAAAGAAAGAAAAACATGTTGATTATATCAAAATTCGGAAGCACCAATAATTTTAGTTCATCATGGGTAGGGACACTATTGCTGACGTAATAACCTCTATACGAAATGCTGACATGGATAGAAAAAGAGTGGTTCGAGTAGCATCTACTACTATTACCGAAAACATTGTTAAAATACTTTTACGAGAAGGTTTTATCGAAAATGTGAGGAAACATCGGGAAAGCAACAAATATTTTTTGGTTTCAACCCTGTGACATAGAAGGAATAGGAAAAGGCCCTATAGAAATCTTTTAAATTTGAAATGGATCAGTCGACCCGGTTTACGAATCTATTCTAACTATCAACGAATTCCTAGAATTTTAGGTGGGATGGGGATTGTAATTCTTTCTACTTCTCGAGGTATAATGACAGACCGAGGCTCGCCAAGAAAGAATCGGCGGAGAAATTTTGTGTTATATATGGTAATCCTTCTAATATCCGAATTGGATCCGAAACTTCCTATTTGTGAAAAACAAAAAGGGCGGGTTGACTAATATCGTTCCTCCTCCATTAGTTGATACTTCAAGGAGGTTTTACGGAATGAATGAACAAAAATGGATTCATAAAGGTTTAATTACTGAATCGCTTCCCAATGGTATATGATATGTTCCGGGTTCATTTAGATTTTAGATAATGAGGATCTGATTCTAGGTTATGTTTTAGGCAAGATCCGGCGTAGTTTTATACAGATACTGCCCGGAGCCAGAGTGAAAATTGAAGTAATTCGTTTCGGCGTATAATTTATCGATTCCACAACAAGGATTCGAAGGATTAGGGGGGGTTTCAACTTCAACATTCCCTTCCATGGAAGTACAATTCGAGATTCAAAATTTTAAGAAACTTATTTTCTTCCAAGAAGTAGATTCAGAATTAAGGCAAGGAATGACAAATATGAAAATAAGGGCTTCTGTTCGTAAAATTTGTGAAAAATGTCAACTAATCCGTAGACGGGGGTGAATTATAGTAATTTGTTCCAACCCGAGACATAAACAAAGACAAGGATAATCTTTCTAAAAAAGACTCTTTAAAAGACCTGATGTACAAATAAACATAAAGGATCTGTTTTGACATGAAATGGATATATCCATATATCTCTGACTCATATTTATGAGATGATAAAATATGGCAAAAGCTATACCAAGAATTCGTTCACGTAGAAATGCGCGTATTGGTTCACATAAGAATGCACGTAGAATACCAAAGGGGGTTATTCATGTTCAAGCAAGTTTCAATAATACCATTGTGACGGTTACAAATGTCCGGGGTCGGGTAGTTTCCTGGTCCTCCGCCGGTACTTGTGGGTTCAGAGGTACAAGAAGGGGGACACCCTTTGCTTCTCAAACTGCAGCAGGAAACGTTATTCGTACAGTAGTGGATCAAGGTATGCAACGAGCGGAAGTCATGATAAAGGGTCCCGGTCTCGGAAGAGATGCAGCATTACGAGCTATTCGTAGAAGTGGTATACTATTAACTTTCGTACGGGATGTAACCCCTATGCCACATAATGGCTGCAGGCCTCCTAAAAAAAGACGTGTGTAGAAATAAACATTGAAGATATTTCAAGAGAAATAAATGATTCAATGATCTGATCAAATAATAATAATATTACTATGGTTCGAGAGAAAGTAACAATATCTACTCGGACACTACAGTGGAAGTGCGTTGAATCAAGAGTAGACAGTAAGCGTCTTTATTATGGACGCTTTATTCTGTCTCCACTTATGAAAGGTCAAGCCGACACAATAGGCATTGCGATGCGAAGAACTTTGCTTGGGGAAATAGAAGGAACGTGTATCACACGCGCAAAATCTGAGAAAATACGACACGAATATTCTACCATAGTAGGTATTCA